>CM018048.1:775000-1461041 GCA_008638375.1 Nyssa sinensis | reverse complement strand
GAGGAGGTTGGTTTCGAGAGCCAATCGTGAGGCTCATGAAGCCCGGTACTCCGAGGCCGAAGGATTACCCACCGCCCAAAACAATGACGCGGCCGGTCCCTCGATCCGAAGGGAGAGGTTCCGACGAGAGGCCTGCAGAGGCCACTGAGACTACTTGCACTCGGAGGTGCAGATGTCGGTTCCCCTCCTCCGAGAACGTCAGAAGGACCGAACTCGTTCCCTTCCAATCCGAGCGAGGCAGCTTCGGGGTCGGAGGCCATAAGTCTGCTCTGAAGGCAAACCTCCCTTCTGGCTTTCAAAGCAGATCCTCAAGACAGGTTATTGCCGACCTCATGTTGGGTCATGCCAGGGTAAGTATTACTTCTGAATCTCAGTTTAGTTTTAGTCTCGCCTGCTTTCCTTAGTTTGTACTGATTCTTGTATCTTTGCTGGCAGGGTCTTCGGGCGATGGGTATTTTGATGGATCGCTTCGACCAGTCTGAAAGGGCCAGTGCTCTTCAGGCTGAGTTAAAGACTGCCCAAGCCGACCTCGGCATTGCTAGATCGAGCCTGAGTTTAGCTAAGTCCAAATTGAGCGCAGCACAGTCAAGTCTGGAGCAGGCTCGCTTCGAGCTTGGCACCTCTCGCACTGAACTCGGAGCATCTCGCGCCCAAGTGCAGTCTTTGGAAGCTAAGTGCGGGGACCTTGAGGTGGAACTCTTGGAGGCCAAACGGGGAGTGGAGTCCCTGGTTGCTCAGAGGTACAAACTTCGCGAAGATTTGGAGTCAGTGAGGAACCGGCTGAAGGAGACCGAGGTGGCCGAGGCTCAGAAGCTGGAGGAGGCCGAAGCTGGAGGAGGCCCGCGCTGAAGCCAGGGCGGCGACCAAAGTGGGACTTATGGGTCTGGCCACTTCAATGGGCAGGGAGCTTATGGACTCAGGGTACATGCTCTGCCGGAGGAAGATCCAGAAGTTATATCCAAACCTCGACATTTCCACCTTGGACGATGTTGAGGTCGGCGAGTCAGTGCCGAGCTCCCCTGTCGAACTGGAAGGCGAAGGCTTCGTTGAAGTTGCTGTCCCCCTGGGCTCTGCTCCCCAGAAGTAGTTGTTCATTCATTTTTTTTTTTGGTAGCCTTTTTGGGCATCATTTCAATGAAAGTATCGTTATGTTATATTGATCTGTATTCGTCTATATGATGCTTGTCTCTGGACTAAATTTGAATGAGCGACTGTTTAATTATAGCCTCGCTAATAAAAAATTAGGACGACAGACCTATCCTTTCCACCAGAAGCTAAGTGTCTAACCAGGAATAACTCAGGCCTAAGGTCGGATGTGGCTCCCGAGATTAATTATTCGTTTACAGTATATCACACGGAACAGCCTACGTAATGATTAGATTCTTAGTTGGCTTTTTGTCTAACGATTAATGGGCCTTAGGAATGTTCATCGAGACCCATTCGTTGAAGGTTTTGCCTACAGCGCTCTTGCCCGTAGGGGCCTTCGGCGCAGGTCTGAAGACCTGTCTATTGGGGCCTTGCCTACAGCGCTCTTGCTCGTAGGGGCCTTTGGTGCAGGTCTGAAGACCTGTCTATTGGGGCCTTGCCTACAACGCTCTTGCTCGTAGGGGCCTTTGGTGCAGGTGGCAAGCACATTCTTAACGGTAAAAAGATTTATTAATAGTACTTTTTGAGATGTTCTACATTCCATGGCCTCGGCACTGGTTTTCCAGACATATCTTCTAGCCAATAGGTCATAGGCCTGTTGATCTTGACAACTTTGTACGGTCCTTCCCAGTTCAGGGATAGCTTTCCCATGGCTGGATCCTTAGTATTGGGGAAGACTATTCTCAGCACCAGGTCGTCGAGCCCCAGGCTCACGGGTTTCACTTCTGATTGAAGCTTTTGGCCACCCTTCGCCGATATTCTTCAGCCTTTATTCCCGCTCGTTCCCTCATTTCTTCTAGAAGATCAAGATTTTCCACCTGCTGAAGGTCGTTTGCACTCTGGTCGAAGGTTTTTATTCTCAGTGTCGGCATACCAATTTCCATAGGGATGACGGCCTCGGTACCGTATGCAAGCTAGAAGGGTGTTTCGGCCGTTGACGTTCTCCTTGTTGTTCTGTATGCCCACAGTACTCCTGGTAGTTCTTCAACCCACCCACCTTTGGCCTGTTGTAACCTCTTCTTGATGGCTTCGAGGATGGTGCGGTTGGTTACCTCTGCCTGTCCGTTTGCTTGGGGGTGACCGGGAGAAGAGAAGTGATGGCTGATGTGCAGGTCGGTACAGAATCTGGCGAACATCTTTCCTGCAAATTGAGTACCGTTATCTGAAATGATAACCCGTGGGACCCCGAACCTACAAACGATGTTTTTCCACACGAAGTTTTTTACTTCTGCCTCTGTAATGCGAGTTAGGGGTTCCGCTTCTGCCCACTTGGAAAAGTAATCGATGGCGACGAGCAAATATCTTCTGTTCTGTGGTGCTGTCGGCAAGGGGCCCACGATGTCCATCCCCCACTGCACAAAGGGCCATGGACTTGCGATGAGGGTGAGTTCCTGCTGTGGTTGGTGTTGGTACGACGCAAAGCGCTGACACTTGTCGCACCTCTTCACGTATTCCTTGGCGTGTTGGAGCATGCGAGGCCAGTAATAACCATGAGTCAGGGCCCTGTGTGCGATCGTTCTGCTTCCGTTATGGTTCCCACATATTCCCTCGTGGATCTCGGCTAGGACGTATTCTGAATCCTCAGGAGATAGGCACCTTAGGAGGGGCTGAGTGTAGGATCTGCGATAGAGCTTCTCGTTTAAAATAAGGTACCTTGCTGACCTGATTCGTATACTTCGAGCGTGGTTCTTGTCCTCTGGCAGCTTTCCTTCCTGTAAGTACTGGATGATGGGGGTCCTCCAATCCCCAAGCTGCTCGGCACAACAGACGGGATAGGGCCTTTGGATGCTAGGCGCTGCCTGGCGAGAAATGCTAACCTCGGAATCTTTATCAGGCTCCTGGCGAGAGGCCATGTTTGCCAGGGCGTCGGCTTGGGTGTTCTGACTTCTTTCTACCTTATGAATAGTAAACTTGGAAAATGATTTCTCCAATGAACTTACCACTTCGGCATATTTCATCATCCGGTCATCTTTAGCCGTGAATTCTCCCAGCACCTGGCTCACCACCAACTGAGAGTCAGAGAAGGCTTCAAGGTTGCGAGCACCGCATTCTAATGCCAGCTTCATGCCCAAGATCAGCGCTTCGTATTCGGCCTCATTATTGGATGCTCTGAAACTCAGGGTGAGGGCCTTTTCCGTTGTCACACCATCCGGGGACCTCAGTACGATACCTACACCTGAGTCCTTCTCGGTAGAGGAACCGTCGACATGCATGCGCCATACCGTTGCATCCGAGTTTGCCAGGATGTTACCCTCTAGAGGTGGCGTAAATTCTGCAACGAAGTCTGCCAAGGCTTGCGCCTTAATGGCGGTCCTGGGTGTGTAAGATATATCGAACTCTCCCAACTCCACAGACCACTTCATTAGGCGTCCCGATGTGTCAGGCTTGTGCAAAACCGCTTTCAGGGGATGGCAGGTCAGGACCACGATCGTGTGGGCTTGGAAGTACGGTCGGAGCTTTCTGGCGGATATTATCAAGGCAAATGCCAGCTTTTCCACCTCAGGGTACCGTTTTTCAGATCCGAGGAGCGCTTTGCTAACGTAGAATACGGGCTTCTGACATCCTTGCTCCTTTCTGATCAGTGCAGAGCTCACCGCGTTCTCGGACACGGCGAGATACAGAAAAAGTTTCTCTCCCTGCACGGGCTTGGACAAAAGCTCCGGTGACGACATGTATTGCTTCAGCTCCAGAAAAGCCTTATCACATTCTGGGGTCCATTCCAGGGCCTTACTTTCCTCTTAGGGCTTTGAAGAACGGGAGGGCAACGGTCGGTGGACCTAGAGATGAACCTGTTCAGAGCTGCAATCCTTCCGTTCAAAGCCTGGATTTCCTTCTTGGACCTCGGGGGTTCCAGCTCTATTAAAGCCTTGATTTGCAAGGGGTCCGCCTCTATCCCCCTCTGTGAGATCAAGAAGCCGAGAAACTTGCCTCTACTGACACCGAACCTGCATTTTGAAGGATTCAGCTTCATCTTGTATTTTTTGAGTATGTCGAAGGTTTGCTTTAAATGTTCGACATGCTCGCTCTTTTTCTTGCTTTTGACCAACATGTCATCTATGTAGACCTCCATAGTTTTACCGAGCAAAGGCCCAAACATCCGGTTCACCAATCGCTGGTAAGTCGCTCCTACATTTTTTAGTCCGAAAGGCATTACCTTGTAGCAGTAAAGGCCTCGTTCTGAGATGAATGACGTCTTTTCTTGGTCTGGGGGGTGCATCTGGATCTGATTGTACCCGGAGTACGCGTCCATGAAGCTCATCATCTCGTGGCCCGCCGTGGCATCGACTAATTGGTCGATTCTGGGCAGCGGGAAGCTGTCCTTGGGGCAAGCTTTGTTGAGGTCAGTGTAGTCAACACAGACACGCCACTTATCGTTCTTCTTTTTGACAAGGACGGTGTTGGCTAACCAGTTCGGGTAGAACACCTCTCGTATCAAGTTGGCATCCAACAACTTTCGGATCTCTTCGTTGATCACCTGGTGCCTTTCTGGTGCGAAGGTCCGTCGTTTTTGTCTGACCGGGGGGAAAGTCGGGTCAGTCATCAACTTGTGGCAGATGAGGGAGGGGTCTATTCCCTCCATATCTTTGGTTTCCCATGCGAAGACCGACAGGTTATCCTTTAGGAACTCGGTGATCCTCTCATTCTCTGATTGGGATAAGTCGGCCCCGAGCTGCAAGTAGCGGCCTTCATCTTTAGTGCTTACCAACACCCTAGCGGGTTCCTGGATCGGTACCACCGCACTGTCTCTCCCTCTTGGGCTCAATGGTTCGTTGATCCCAACGGGGGCCTCGGTATCCGTTCCTTGGTCGGAGGTGTGCCGAGGCTTCTGTAATTGCTATTTTTGCTTTTTTCCTTTCAATGCCACGACGTGACATTCCCGTGATATCGACTGGACGCCTTTGGTCGTGTAGACTTTCCCATTGTGGATATACTTGAGACACTGATGAAGGATGGAAGTAACTGCTCCCATCTGATGAAGCCATGGTCTTTCGACGATAATGTTGTATGGAGACCTTGAATCCACCACCATGTATTCAGATATGAGGGTCTTCTGACCATCTCCCTCGCCAATAGTGGTCGGCAAGTTGATACCCCCGATGGGTGAGCTCAGATTTCCGTCGAATCCTACCATTATGGTTGTGGTGGTCTTTAGGTCGCCCGAGTCAAGTTTTAACTGTTTGAAAGGTTCGTAGAACAAGATGTTTGTAGAACAGCCCGTGTCCACCAAGATTCTTTTGACATCGAAGTTGGCTACCTTCAACGAGATGACCAGGGCATCACTGTAGGGGTGGTGCACTCCGAGAAGGTCCTGGTCCGAGAACTGGATACTCGGCAGGGGTTTTTGCCTTTTTTCAATTGCCAAGATCTGATGGGGGAACGGCTCCACCTTCGCCTCCCGGACATACCGTTTTCTAGCTCAGTTGGACATTCCTGCTAACGCGTTGTCGGCATGGAGAACGAGAATGACATTATTGTTCGGGCCGGGTGGCTTGTTACGAACCTCCCCCGTCTCGGCTCCCTGTCCTTGCCTCGGTGGTTGGGGCCTTAGCTCCTGTCTGGGTTGGTGCCTCTGGTTGCGCTGTTCGCGTCCGCCATTGCGTTGAACAAAATCCCCCAAGCGCCCTCTTCGGATTAGTTGTTCCATTTCCTGCTGGAGACGCTTGCATTCCTCCGTGGTATGCTCATGATCCTTGTGGAAATCACAGTATTTACTTCGGTCTCGGGAGTCCGGGTGATTGTGCATGGGCTCGGGGCGTCTCAGATTTTCACTCGTTCTGACCTGATGATAGACTTGGGCGAGGGAGGTGTTTAGAGGAGTAAAGCTTCGGAACGGTCTAGCGCCAGTGTTATTCCAAGATTTGGATGCCGTCCTGACCTCGGGACTTCTCGGCCTCTTCTCCGAACCACTCGCCGCATGTTTTTGGGTGGTTTCCACATTGTAAGTCTGTTCTTTGGCTTTGCGGAAGGATGCCCTTGTATCCTCTAGGTTTATATGCTTCCGTGCTCTATCCATCAGCGAGGCCATATCGGCAGGGGGGTTTTTTGTCAAGGAATCATGGAATCGGCCGGGTCCCAATCCGGCATGGAGAGCTGCTGCTAAGAAGCCTGGAGTATAGTCTGTTATCTCCGTAAGCTCAGCGTTGAATCTGGCGATGTACTGCCTTAGGGATTCCTCCTTCTGTTGTTTGATGGAAAGTAAGAATTCCGGCCCTTTCCTAAGTCTTCTGCTAGTCAAGAAACGGTCTAGGAATTTCCGGCTGAGCTCATAGAAGTTCGGAACCGACTCCTAGGGGAGACTGTGGAACCACCTGAGGGCCGCACCTTTGAGGCTCGTGACGAAAGTGCGGCATAAAAATGCATCTGTCGTCCCATGGAGGGCCATGGTGTGTTGATAATGTGAAAGGTGGTCCCCCGGATCATCGGAGCCATCATAAGATGTGAACTTCGGGATGATGAACTTCCTCGGGCGCTCTTCCGCCAGTATTGCAGAAGTGAACAGAGTAGTGAACCTACCGAGCAGCTTCGCTATTTCGTCTTGCCTAGGTGGAATATCAACCTCCCTGGCTAAGGCCGCCTGTCCAACCGAGTCCGCCACCTCTTCCGCCCTTGACGGTACTCTAGATGGGACTAAGTTGTGATGTGCCGACACGATTACCTCTGGCCCCACGTATGGAGGATGGTCCTGGCTTGGGCCAGCGTGGTTCGACTGCCTTTGGGGTGGGATCGACGCTTGTTGTGGTTGGAAGGGCGGTAGCGCGTGATTGGCCCCCGAATTTGCAGGGCTCAAGATTCTTGTTCCCACATGGTAGTGGATAGTTGGATGAGGATTTGACATTCCCCCTCCTTGGCTCCTCGAGGGGTGGGGATCGTCCCTTGCGTGTCCATCTGACTGAGGGTGCGACGGCAGAATGATAGGATCCTTGCCCACCGCGTGCCCTTCCCCTGTAATTAGTACGGGTTGCGCTCCCCTTTCTAGGGCGTTCGGGGGAAGGTTATCGCGGCGACCCGACGGATTTTGCTTTAAGGAAGCCAGGGCTTGAGATATGGCTGACAGCTGCGCCTGCATCTGATCGAGCTGTCGCTGCTGCCGTTGCTGCACAGGATTGAGGGTTTCCCCTTCTTGTTCTCCAATCGGCGGTTGGCTTCTAGACATTTGTCTTGGACGGAGAGTTGGAGCCATAAAGGAGTTGGAAAGGAAAGGAAAATGATGGAAAGAACGACAGTCTTTCCCACAGACGGCGCCAAGCTGATGCTTCAGCTATTTGACCCCCTTGTGGCTGGCACTCTCTCGTTTGGGTTTCCTGAAAAAAGGACGGAATTAGCAGGCCACCGGGAAGGGCTCCGGTGGTAGCCACTCCGATGGTTCTATTAGTCTGGTGATCAAAGATGACAACTATAAGTATTTGCTGGAAAAAAAATCGTAACCCCTTCATACCTCATCAGTTTCCATTTATATGTGATTACCTGTCGGAGTTGGTAGGAGTTGGTGGTTTCAGGGCATGGGTTCACTGCCGCCTGACGGTGGTGATTATGACTGCCCCTAACCACTCTTCCGCCATCTTCTGCCTTCATGTTTTTTAGTGCCACCTGCTTCTTTAGTTTCTACACGCTACCTTTTATCCCGCCTTCATAAGGTCGGTGTAACTGCATGACCATCAGCTCACCGAGCTCCACCTATGTCGATCTCGGTGTACTTAGGTAACGTCGGTATGGTCAGTACAATGAACCGCACGGTGTGTCTTTGATACGTGTTGAACCCTCATTTGAGGGTGCATTATGGGCGTATCAGCATATATGGTTTATTACAAATATGTGTAGATTCTTTTACTAATAGTTTTTTACGAGGACTAACGTTTTGATTATAAATACAGTAGTTCTTCTCTACTCTCACTTAATTAGTTGCAGTTTCCTTATTATACTTGGCAACACAAGATGGAGAAGAGAGTAGAAGACCTTCCCTATCTCCTTGCAGATAAACCATCAACAAGAATCTATTTAACCTGTGCATACTTATGATTCTACATGTGTATTATAATAATTAAAATTTTACATTTATTTCTTTCCTTTTTTTAAGTAATTATTTTCTAATAAATATAAAAATTTAACTTCAACTCCTAAATTCATTTTAGATGTCATGTTTCAATTATACTAATATGCTTTTAAAATTTAAAATTACTAATAAATTATTGTATTCTCTCGTTTGGTGATTAAAATCTTAAGATATTTATAAGTGTGAGCATAAATCTTTATTAAATTAATATATATTTGGGCTAATTCAGAGAAACAATGTTGTTTGAGTCTTGATCTACCATAAAATAACAAATATATTTAAAGTATGACGTGCGTATGTACAAAATTCTTCAGGGTATAGATCAAGGAAGATTGTTCTATCCAGATCACATGGGCACGGGGGTTCAAAACATGACAGCGTCTTCCATATCCTATTGACCTCAGAATAAGGAAACATAGTTAAATATAACTATTATCTTCAGATATCTACGAATCCATACTTTTATGGCTCCTAATCCTACTCAACTTAAGAGATCTATAATTTATAATAAGACCACAAGTTACGCTTTCAATTCATATTAAATTATTCTTTTCAATTACAGTTTTATTTTCTTTACTGACTTTATCATCGGAACAATTACCATCAGAGTCTACTCAATGATCTTCTAATCCTGAATTCTTGACAAATAATCAAAGACGAGAGGCCCTCTGATAAAAAAATAGCAACATCAAATCCAATCCATTGGTAAAATGGACAATACTTGAAATAAATAAAAAGTGAGCCTTGCATCTTGCATACCCCATGGGCGAAGCTACATGATGTTAGGTGGTGTCAAATGACCCCACCCAAATTTTGAGAAATTATTAACCTTGTTTGGTATTATATAAAGAAGTTTTGAAATTTTATAATTGAACACTATACTTAAATAATTATTAACCCAAATTTTATAAGAAAACTGTAGTTTCACGTGGCAGTTTAAATTTTCTTATTTTTCATTTTTCTTTATTCTTTTTCATTATAGGCTTTCTTAATCTCTCTTTATTTCTGTTTCAAATTCAGTTATAAACCCAACTTCATAAAATCTCATGAATTCTATTCTCACACATCTATGCCTTTCTCCTTAAGTTTCGTAACTACCCAATCATACACATCCCTATCCCCTTAAACAAATTCCATTTTAAATTTTGTTATGCTATCTTTTTTTTTTATTTTCCTTTTTTTAATTCACTCTCCTCTTTGTGCTACAGGTATTACACCATTTTTTTTCTTCCTTTTCATATACTAATTCTCTCTTTTCTTTGGATTTTTTAATAGACCTCATTTCTTACATTCTTTAAAGGTATTAGTTAAACTATTTTCTATGTTTATCTGCATCCATACATGTTGTGTTTTTTTTTTTTTTTTTTAAATCTTTTACATGCATGCTCAAATCCTTCTTCTTCTTCTTCTTCTTTTTTTTTTTTTTTTTAATGTTTTTGGTTTCCTCTTTTGTGTTCAATCTTTACCCTTTGAAATTTATAATATTTTATACCTCAATTTTATATGAGTTTCTTACATATAGGAAGAATCGCCATGAGTTAGAAAATGCTACCCTCCTTGACAGGAAGCAAACTCTCATTGTTTATTGTATGCCCATTATTGGTAACAAAGGTGAGAGAGATAGAGATAAATAGAGGCTTGTTACTATTAATTTTATTTTAGTCTTGAATTATCCTAAAATATTTTATATTATTTGTTAGGAATAGATATATATATATATATATATATATATATATATATAAAGACAAATGTAAGGAGAAAAATAATGATTGAAAATAGAAATAACACATCATGATCGGTTCTTAGAACTAAATTTTGGCACTTTCCAGTTCAAGATCGGTAAGTCAGTGCAAAAAGATAGTTTAATTTGAAAATATCTTATATTAATCGTAATTTTATTTATCAGACCTATATTTACTTTTAAAAGACCCGTGTATATCATGATATGTATAAATGTTTGTAATTTATATTTATTTATTATTTTGTGCTCAACTACATGTGTTCCCTTATTTTAAATTTTTTTAAAAATGTCAAAATCTTAATCAGTTAACACTCGAAATAATAAATAAAATTTAAAAACGTTTAGGTTTATTTCTTTAATTAAATTTTGAAAAATAACAAAATTGAAACTCGTAGTTATATAGACTCAATTATATATGGTAGAACTACTATTGACCCATGGTAATACAATTACATTTAGCTAATTTAAGGTAAAAAAGAAATAAAGTAAATCTATGATTATTTAAAACTAACTTTTTTAGAATTAATTATTTAGCTAATTTTATTATTTAGTTTAAACAATAGAATTGTTAAAAATATAAGAAGAAAAAAAATATAAAACAATTTATAACTAAACAATGAGGTGTAAACTTTTTTTTTTTTTTTAAATTAAAATTCGTAACAAAAACAAAAATATTATAAAAGAATAGATGTGGAGAAAAAAGAGAAAAATTAATAGGAGTGCAAGTAATTACAATTTTCAACAATAAAAAAAATATTATATGATAATTTAAGTATAAACTCTCACAATAAAAGAAATACTGTGAGCAGTTTTTTTGGATATAACTTTTGTTACTTGACTTAAATAATGACAATTAATATATTGTGTAGTTTAACTAATATATATTATAACACATATCAAATTTTTATATTTGGATATTTTATATTATTTCTTATTATATTTATAAATTCTTAAAAGTGCATATATATTTAGATTATATTACAAATTTATTTTAATTGTTAAAAAAATTTAATTCAATTTAAACTTAGAATTCAATTAAAATTATAACTATTTTATTTTAATTATATATTTATATTTATAAAACCCGGGCATATCACGGGTCAATGATAGTTTATATATATATATATATATATATATATATATATTTGTTTATTGTATGATTTTTTGAGACTTTTAATAATTTAAATTAGAATGCTAAATTTTGTATACAGCATTTTGTTCAATAATTAGAAGATGGTCACATGAGTATATAAAGTTTTGAAAACACTTGCAGGATGGGAATTTTAATAACTCAACTGTTGAAGTTCATACTGGTTGCCTAATATTTTTACAAATAAAGAAACATAATGCCTATTTTTCTTATTTGGGGCATAATCTTAGCCTATTTTCAGAAAAAAGGAGTAGACTATATTGCCAAGCTCACCTACCCTGTCATCATCTGTAATATTCTTCCAAAATGGTGAATTAATATTGTTTGTTCCATGAAGACAAACCAGTCTGTTTCGCCTTACTCTATTCTTTGTCTTTTTTGAATTAAACAAGGTGTTGAGAGAGAGAGAGAGAGTACATACTCATAGCACTTTGGAATTGAAAACTTTTGTTTTGATTCATAAACTAAATCCACCAACGGTTTATATGATTAAGGCACCAACCTCACTTGATGTTACAGAGCAAATGATGCTAGAAAGGAATTTAGGAATGGTAACAACTCAGGTTTAAAATGGGAGATTTTTTTTTTTGGGAGATTTCTTTTACAACTTCTTTTTCACGAAAAATGTTGTTTCCATAACTTGCTTGAACACTGCAAAGCAGGGGCCGGTCCCGTCGAGGTACTCATTTATTTTAAATTTTTATTTATTATATTATATTATATTATATTAATTGTAATTAACATATTTCAAACAAGACGTTCCATGTTTTAAATAAAAAATTTGAATATTAAGAAAGAATTGTAATGATATTATTTTTTTTTTCAAATGCATAACTCTATTAAGTTTATCTAAACTTATGATGTAGGACTAAAATATGATTTTAAATATTGATAATTATGTAGTACAAAAATTCTAAATTATTTTATTTTACATAATTGGAAAAGGGATGGAGTAAGATATCTTCACCTCAAGTCCGTCTCAAACCCTAACAAGATTGACATAACTTTCTCCAAGCTCATCTCATTAGGAGATATGACGGGTTCTCAACGGATAAATCGAGTTAAATTCTCATCCCTAGGTAAAATGCAGCTTCTTGAGTAGCTGATCTTAAGCAAGCCCTTATCTAAACTTATCCACTAGCTCCTCCATTTCTTATCCTCTACATCCTAATTTTTCTAAGATGTATGTATCCATTAATTCTTGCCACATTAATTAGCATTATTGAGAAAAATAATCAATTCCAATTAATATATTTTCTAGATTAAAAATAATTGCATTTTGACTCATGTGATTCAAGCGTGTACTTCTTTGATCAAAGAATTTTGAAAGAGAATCTTGTGACAAATTTGATAAAAAATCCAAATGAATTAACAGTAATATCGTGTGTTACATATGTTGAGCTCCTTAATTTTTTTACAACAAAGTATGACTAACAAGTATATACATGGAAGAAGGAGCTATACCCATGTGAGGACTAAAATCATAAAAGAGTAATTTTTTCAACACAATGATGCGGGAAGGAGGAATTGAACTCACGTCAACTGCGTGAAGAGTGAATACTTGTCTTATTTGGATAAAACTCCGATCTTTTTAAAAGAGCAAACTTCTAATGAAGGAAATCTTAAAGGAGATAAACTTCTAATGAAGGAAAAGGGGTCCATTTGAGGGATTATGATAAAGAAAGGAGTGGCCAAAGTCTCTCACAAAAAATACTAGTAGAAAGAAAGCTAGCATGGGGAGAATCATGAGGGCCACATTTTAGGTAAAAAGGCTTATGGTAGAAACATCCCATCCATGACTTGGTAGCTTAACCAACCAAACCATGTTGTAAAGGCAATGCCCAAAATTCTAATTTTTATTATCACTAATTAGTTTTCCTAATCTCATGGTAGGCCCAAATGCCACTCCATTGCTCCCCCTTAAAGTTAAGTATAATCATTTTCATTTTTCAATTCCTCCTAAGGGTCTTTTTTTTAAAAAATGATTTGCCTATTGCTTTCAAAGCTAGCTTGCGATCCATCCAAGCAAAAGTGACCAATCTTCACATCAATATGGTGGATGATTTGCATCAATCAACAGAACCTACTCTCGTTATCTCTCTCCCAACACTCTGTCTATATATATATATATGCACGTATCTATCTATGTACGTATATGGACATGCAGAATGCTACTTCAAATTATACTAACGAATACCTTGTCTAGTTCATAATTTATGTAATCCTTTGTTAATTGAAAGTTAATTATCTTATTTGTTAAAAAAAGCTTATGCAAATTCTTTCAAGTATTACACTATTGGATATCCATCACACACATATGACAATTGGATGGCCAAACTTTCCACTATTGGATCTTGACAATTTATGTACTTAGAGAGGGAATTTTGTTTTAAAGCTATGGTCTCTTCACATTATGGCTAATGTGGGGATCCCCTTGGGGACCATAAGCACCAATTATTGATTTTTAACTTAATGGGGTTTCCATAGTGATATTATGATTGGCAACTGATCATGATTCATTTTTGGAAGTTTTTGTACATCCCCTTTGAAATTTACGCTCATAAAAGTTGTTTTGAAAACATGTTTAGCCATTCAATTAATTTTTTCAAACTACTTTAATATTGGTTTTATTTTTCTAAATGAATGGAACACAAATTTGCCACAAATGCACAAAGTGTGTTTGGAGTCCCCAAATACAAGGGCTCGTTTGGGGAGATTTAGATTCTAGCTATAATCAATTTTAAAGAATTGATTATTGAGAATGAATTATTGAAGAAATAATTATGACATAATTAGTTTGTTATTTGGTTGTTTTGTATATGATATAATTAATTTGTTATTTGAGTATTTGGTAAAAAACGTGTAAAAGTACTGATTCCGCACTCTGAATTTTCCTTTTGACCTTTATATTATATATATTGGATGATGTACAAGTGGTCAAACTTGTAAAAAGTTAAAACTATTTGAAAAAGTAATTTTTTTTTAACTTTTTCAAAACCTTGTATTGCAAATAGGATTTAGTAAGTCGCACGTGCAAAACTTGATTTTGCAAAAGGATCACTACATAAGCCGCCATCAGTTCAGGAAAGAAGCAAGCTACCTTTCTTTGATCCACCTTTTCGGGAAGGGAAGAAAACAAATATGGACTGTAGATGGTGGTCGTGGTAGGTTCGAGGATCTTATGCGGCGAAGCGAATTCGTCTTTTATGTTGCATTACCTCTGGCGGCCTAGTTGTACCCCCTCGATCCATCGTATTGGAGCAATCCAAGAAGAATGATTAAGGTCATATTCTACCCTTTCTACAATGCCCATAGAAGAAGTGCTTCGTTTTAGATCAATTATTCGCTACAATCGCTTCAATCGACCCCCTCGGTGAAAAGCCGTAAAACACCCAAAGGAATTTCTACCAGTAGACTTCTCTACACTCAAAGTGAATTGTCTAAGTGCTCTCCCTAGCCTCTTGGCTTTGTCTTATTTTATATCCCGTAATCATTCAATTCCATCCAAATTAGCTCTTACTCCTACTCCATTTTTTTTTAAAAAAAATATGAATAGATAAAGCCACGATATGTCCTAGAATATTGTAAAGGTAAATAGACTATTTTCGTTCCTTTATGGATGTTTGCCTGAGGACCTATGTCCCCTTTTCGAATACTTGTATCAAGCATAATTTATCATGTATGCAATGCACATGCGTTTTTTTTAGTTAAAACTAAAGAATGAAATGATAATCATGTGATTATAAAATTAGACTTTGAAAAAATCTATGATAAGGTGAATTGGGGCTATCTTTTTAGTCTAATGGAAGGGTTTGGTTTTGGAAAAAAGTGAATGAAATGAATTAATGAATGCATTACTATAGATGTTATATCTGTTCTGGTTATTGGCTCCCCCACAAATGAAGTAAAGATGGGAAAATGGCTGATATTGTAATGTTTTGTAAATTAAGAGAATATAAAAATAAATAGATAAAGGATAATATTAGTTTTTGCATGATTATAATAACCACAAACATATAAAAATGTGAAAAACTTGAATAATAGGATATGTATTGTGTGTACATATTATTACGTGTTTAGATCTTAAAATGCGTTCAGAAACGACTCTATGTTGTTGTTTGGCCTTGTAGGATATTGATGATGCATGTGGAATGGGTTAAGAAAGTAGACATGAAGTGTGGAATCAAAAAAGAAGGAAAAATCTAGAGTCTTGAACGAGTTTTTCTCGATTGGCAACACCTATGACACATCTCACGAGAAAGGGTATTCGATTTGTGTGGGATGATGCTTGTGAGCGATCTTTTCAAGAGTTGAAGATTCATCTCACCACTGCACTTGTTCTTATTATTCCCAAGACCAGAGTGGGATAGATAGGTCAACTACGATGCTTTGCGAGACGGATTAGGATGTGTGCTTATGCAGTAGGGCCAAGTCATTGCCTATGGTTCATGACAGTTGAAGCCTCGTAAGAGGAATTACTCGACCCACAACTTGGAGTTAGCTGTTGTAGTCTTAACATTGAAGAGTCAACAACATTACCTTTATGAAGAGCAATTCGAGGTGTTCTCAAATCATAAGAGTTTCAGTACCTTTTCTCACAAAAGGACTTGAACTTGAGTCAGAAGAGATGAATGGAATACATGGAGGACTATAATTTTGTCCTACAGTATCATCCAGGAAAAACTAATGTTGTGGCTAACGCATTTAGCAGGAGATTTCATGGGAATTTGACGAGTATACTCATTCGCGAGTGGGAGATGCTAGAGGCAGTAGCGGAGTTTGATATGTGTCATGATGAAACAAATGGAGCGGTCATGCTATTCCCCGTTGTTGTGTACCCTAGTTTGCTAGACGGGTTATGGATGCATAGTTACAAGACCCCGAGGCCAAGGTTGTTTATACTCACATCAACGGTGATATAATTGAGGGTTAAACACTTCACACTGAACATAGTTTGAGATTTCAGAGTCGATTTTACGTTCCGCAGTCTTACCGTGAGGAAGTTATGCGTGAGTTCCACTATTCTAAATTGGCAGTCCATGGAGGATGCACAAAGATGTATCATAACCTTCGCAAATAGTATTGGTAGAAGGTTATGAAAGCGGGCGTGACATGTTTTGTTAATCGATGCTTGACTTCTCAGCAAGTCAAGGGAGAGCATTAAAGGCCAGCAGAACTACTTCAGTCGCTTCCGGTTGTCAAGTGAAAATGGGAGCATGTGATTATGTATTTCGTGTCAAGATTACCTAGATCACAACGTGAACACAACAATGTTTGGGTTATCATGGATTGATTGATGAAATCGGCACACTTCTTGCCCATTAGGAATACAAATTCAGTGGACACACTTTGTCGATTGTATATACGTGAAATCATTCAACTTCATGGGACTCGAGTGTCTATCATTTCAGACAAAGATGCTTGATTCACAACACATTTTTTTCATAGCCTATAGGCAGCCTTAGGTACTGAGCTTTTTTTAGCACGGTGTTTCACCCACAGACTAACGATTAGTCAAAGTGTAACATTCATACTATAAAGGATATGCTACACGCTTACATTATGCATTTTAGAGGCAGTTGGAAGGAATATTCGTCACTTGTGGAGTTTTCCTACAAGAATAGTTATCAGGCCAGCATCAAGATGGTATCGTTTGAGGCATTGTATGGTAAACCTTGTAGATTGCCTATTTGTTATACCGAGGTTGGGTATGCGACACTTTCGAGTTCAGATTTAGTTTGGAAAATCAAAAAAAAAGTAGAGGTTATCCAATAGCAACTGCTCACGACACAAAGTAGACAGAAGAGTTATGCAGATAAGAGGTGGAAGCCATTAGTCTTTGAAGTGCGAAATCACGTATGTTAAAATATGTCCCACATGAAAAGGTAATATGGACATTATTTGGACTTAATGAAATTAGGTGGTTATTGGCTTTGGAAGATATACGCACGATTACTTAATTAGTGAAAGATAATAGGGAAAGTGGTTTTCCTATTTACCTACTTTTATCGGGAGTAGGATAAGAGTTTGTTTTTAAGTAAAAATTGTCCTTTCTTTACCCATATAATTTTAACCAAATTTTCCTATAACATTCTGGCATAAAAAAAAAAAAAGGGATGAAGTGAGAGAAATAATTTCTACAAGCTTTCTTCAAGAAGGTGATTTCATTATGGCTGATTCCGGTATGTCTTTTACGAAATACTTTCATTTCCGCATCAAAGATGATAATGTGATTTTTATGATAGTTGAAAATTCTTATTTCAGTAAATTAAATTTATTTTACATGTGGTATTAGCGCATAGTTGAAACTATCATGATTTTTCTTTTAATGTAGAGATTGATTTGATTAATATTCTTTCATGATTCTGCCGGAAAGAGAAGAAAAAAAAAATTGAACTTACAGAAACATAGTTAACACACGAAAATCCGCTCATAAAAGAAACGAGTTCTCTTTTTATACAAAATACATATATGCAATCTAATATAACGTGGTACACTGGCGCATAAAAAAAAAATCGAGCAAGTAATCCACAGTTTCGTCAATGTCTTTGCTTGGTTATGATATTGATTTTCGACAAAGATTGTATCTTTGATTGGACTTGATATTGGAACTTCGAATAATGGCGGGAATAGCTTTAGTATTAGATCTACTAAGGAAAAATCCAAGCTTGGGCAGCCAAACCCTACATTCATATGGTTTATTCTCAGCTACACTCACAGCTTCCACTGCCGCTGCTTCTGTCGCTGCTAGATTTATTAATGGGCTGGTTTTATGTTATGGGCTCACTTGTATTGGGTTAATAATTATATCTATGCATGCATGGGATGAACTGTTATGGACTGGATTTTGCATGTAATTAAAAAAAATAATTATATTTTTATTCTGAGATATTATTTATCTCCTTCATGATAATATTTTTATTCTGAGATATTATTTATCTGTCTTGAATGGGGACAGATTTATTTATTTTATTTATTTATTTTGCTTGGTTATTTATCAAGCAATATTTATATTATGGTTAGCATGTAATCACCAAAGTGATCTTGCTGGGAAAAGTTATAAATATTAATTAAATTATGACTTTGCAAAATTATTATGGAATGATTATTTGATTATTATGGTTTGACTCAAAAGTGCACCAACTTTCAAGTAGTCATTAAATTAATTAGAATAATTGATAGAATTATAGTGAGATTGGGATGGATGCCCAAAGGTGACAAACCAATCAAACTTTGAAGGATTATCAATTATGCCTAGGTGAGTGAAAATTACCATTAAATTTGAATATTAGTATATTGCATTGGTTAATCCAAAGATTGAACGCCTTATTGCTAATGGAACTGATTTTTCAAAACATTAATGTTGTGATGTTTTTATTGCAGTGTCAATTCCTGTTTCGCTTCATTCACTAGCTTATTCTGTTCCAATCTTTAATGAAGCTAATTTCTCTGACTGGAAGGAACAGATTCAGTTTCACCTTGGTGTTATGGATCTTGACTTAGCACTGCGAATTGACAAACCAGCTGCTATTACTGAAACAAGCAGTTCGGAGTAGCAAGCTTTGTCTAAGTCATGGGAAAGATTGAATAGATTAAGCATAATGTTTATGCGAATGTGTATTGCGAACAATATCAAGTCAACGCTTCCTCAAATTGAAAATGCAAAGGAATATTTCAAGGCTGTGGAATATCGGTTTCGTTCAATGGACAAGTCCCTTGGAGGGAGATTAATGGCTGAACTTACCACCATGAAATTTGATGGTAACCGTGGAATGAATGAGCATGTCCTTGAAATGACCAATCTAGCTGCCAGACTCAAATCTCTGGGTATAAATGTTGATGAAAGTTTCCTTGTTCAGTTTATTCTGAATTCCTTGCCTCTTCAGTATGGGCCATTTTAGATTCACTATAACACTATTAAGGAAAAATGTGAATAAATTAGCGAGTATGTTAATTCAAGAAAAGGCAAGACTTAAGCAACAAGGACAACATTCGGTTAATGTTATAAGGCATGGAGTTGGAAACAAAGAAAAGACACACAACAAGAGTACCAAGAAAGATCCATTGAAGGTTGCAGGACCTTCTCATGTCAATGGGGTCGCAAGAAGGAACATAATGAACCGAAATGCTATTTCTGTAATGGCAATGGGCATTTAAAGAAAAATTGCCCGAAACGTAGAGCTTGGTTCGAGAAGAAAGGTAAGCTATTAGCTTATGTATGTTTCGAATCAAATATGAAACAAGTTCCTTCTAATACATGGTGGATTGACTCGGGTTCTACTATTCATGTTTCAAATTCGATGCGAGGATACCTTTCGATCTAGAACATAAAGGAAAATAAGCATTTTATAGTCTTGGGAGATGGAACTCAAGTACCAGTTATTGGTATTAGGACTTTACGTTTGTTTTTAGAGTTAGGCCATTGTTTGGATCTATTTGATACTTTTTATGTTCCTACTATTTCTAGAAATTTAATTTTCATGTCAAGACTTGATTATGATGGTTATGCTTTACATTTTGAAGATAAGGGTTTTCGTTTATTGAGAAATGACTCATTTGTTGGTTCTGGTGTTTTATTTGAGGGGTTATATAGATTTAATCTTAACAAAAATCTTGCTAAAACACTCCTCACCCTGCATCATGATGTTGGAACTAAACGTAGTAGAGTTCATGAGAATTCTTCTTTCTTGTGGCATAAAAGACTGCGTCATATATCTAGAGAAAGAATGGAGAGATTGGTAAAAGACGAGATTCTTCCAAATCTTGATTTTACTGATTTCGATGTATGTGTGGACTGCATTAAAGAAAAGTAAACCAAACATACAAAGAAAGGTACCACAAGAAGTGGAGAACTTTTGGAGATTATCCATACTAATATCTGTGGACCTTTCGACTCACTATTTTTTGGTGGAGAAAAGTTCTTTATTACTTTCATCGATGATTTTTCACGTTATGGTTATGTCTATTTGTTGCATTAAGAGTCTCAAGTAATAAATTCTTTAAAGGCATATATTGCTGAAGTTGAGCGACAATTAGATAAAAAGGTGAAAATCATTCGATCAAATAGAGGTGGTGAGTATTACGGAAGGTATGATGGAATAAGACAATGTCCAGGACCATTTGCTAAATTCTTAAAAGAGCATGGTATTTGTGCACAATACACAATGCCTGGTACGCCTCAGCAGAATGGTGTGGCTTAAAGGCGTAATCATACACTTATGGAAATGGTTAGAAGTATGTTAAGTAACTCCTCAGTACCCATGTCATTACGGATGAAGGCCCTTAAGACAGCCATTTATTTGCTTAACCGGGTTCCTAGTAAGGCAGTTCAAAAGACTCCTTTTGAATTGTGGACATGAAGGAAACCGAGTTTGAGACATTTTCATATTTGGGGTTGTCCAACAGAGGCTAGGATCTATAATCTGCATGAAAAGAAGTTGGATTCTAGAACTGTAAGCGAGTACTTTATTGGTTACCTAGAGAAGTCCAAAGGGTATAGGTTTTACTGCCTTAACCATAATACGAGAATTGTTGAAACTGAAATGCCAGATTCCTTGAGAATGATGAAATTAGTGGGAGTGATGTATCACGTAATGTGGTCATCAAAGAAGTTCGGGTGCCTATCTTGATACTCGTAACTTCAACGAAAACTGTTGTTTCTCTAATTATCGAACAGTTTGATAACATTGAACAACAATCTAGTGATCAGTCACTCCATAATGAGAATGTCACCAATGAACCAGTTGCAGAACAATCACAAGGAATAGTATTAAGGAGATCTCAAAGAGAAATGATATCAACTATTTCAGATGATTATTTGGTATATCTGCAAGAATCTGATTATGATTTAGGGACAAGTAAAGATCCGGTTTCATTTTCATAAGCCATTGAAAGTAGTGATTTTGAAAAGTGGATCAATACTATAAATGATGAGTTGAAATCAATGGAACAAAATGAAGTTTGTGACATCATTGATTTGTCTGAAGGTTTTAAAATAGTCAGGTGTAAGTGGGTCTTTAAGACCAAACGCGACTGTAATGACAATATTGAACGACATAAAGCTAGACTTGTTGCAAAAGGTTTCACTCAAAAGAGAGATATTGATTACAAAGAGACGTTTTCTCTTGTATCAAAGAAGGACTCTCTTAAGATCATAATGGCTCTAGTGGCTCATTTCGATTTGGCGTTACACCAAATGGATGTGAGAACTACTTTTCTGGATGGGAATTTAGATGAATAGGTTTATATGGATCAACCTGAAGGTTTCTTGATTAAAGGAAATGAGCATATGGTATGCAAATTAAAGAAGTCAATTTATAGACTTAAACAAGCTTCCAGACAATGGTATCTTAAGTTTAATGATACCATCACGTCCTTTGGATTTAAGGAAAATACCGTTAATCGGTGTATATATCTAAAGGTCAGTGGGAGCAAGTTTATTTTCTTGGTTCTGTATGTTGACGATCTATTGCTTGCTAGTAATGATCTTGGTTTACTGAATGAAACCAAGAGATTTCTTTCTATGAACTTTGAAATGAAAGATATGGGTGAGGTAACTTACGTGATAGGAATTGACATATTTCGTGATAGATCACGTAGATTGTTAGGGTTATCTTAGAAGGGATATATCGATAAAGTTCTTGAAAGATTTCATATGGCTAAATGTGCGGCCACTCCTGCTCCTATTGGTAAATGGGACAAGTTCAGTGAAAATGATTGTCCACAGAATGCATTAGAAAAGAAAAGAATGGAAAATATTCTTTATGCATCTGTTGTTGGAAGCTTGATGTATGCTCAAACTTGTACAAGACCAGATATTAGTTTTGTAGTTGGAATGTTAGGGAGATACCAAAGTAATCCCAGAATGGAGCATTGGAAAGCTGCAAAGAAGGTTTTAAGGTACCTGAAGGGAACAAGACATTATATGCTCAAGTATCGAAGGTCTGATCAGTTAGAGGTGGTTGGCTACTCCGACTCAGATTTTGCTGGTTGTGTTGATAGTCAGAAGTCAACTTTTGGTTATTTGTTTCTATTAGCCGGAGGAGCAATAGCATAGAAAAGCGCCAAACAGACTATCATAGCAGATTCTACTATGGAAGCTGAATTTGTGACATGCTTTAAGGCCACAGTTCATGCTTTATGGTTGCGAAATTTTATCTCAGGACTTGGAGTTGTGGACAGCATTGCCAGGCCACTGAGAATGTATTGTAATAATTCCGCAGCAGTCTTTTTCTCCAAGAACGACAAATATTCTAATGGCACTAAGCACGTGGAGCTAAAATATTTGGCAGTTAAGGAGGAAGTTCAGAAACAAACAATGTTTATAGAACATATTAAGACTGAGTTCATGATTGCAGATCCTTTGACTAAAGGGTTAGCACTAAAGACATTTAA
The DNA here is from genome assembly GCA_008638375.1 of Nyssa sinensis. NCBI lineage: Eukaryota > Viridiplantae > Streptophyta > Magnoliopsida > Cornales > Nyssaceae > Nyssa > Nyssa sinensis. The sequence goes on along the minus strand of CM018048.1, from coordinate 1,438,559 downwards.
GGAACATGTTGATCGCATGGGTCTTTGTTGTAATCCCTGAGGTATGTTTGTAGATCTTTATGTTTTTTGTTCTATAACATCTATAGAGATATCACAAATTGTGTTTCTGACATTTTTCCTGCTTACCATCAATTACGTAATTATGAAGATGGATTATTGATGACAGGAATCATCTTTGATAAAGACATTATAGGGATATTACAATTACTTCCTATTATGGATTATAATTAAGTGATTTACTTGCATTATAATGCATGGAAGGGAAGATGTCACTTTATTGATATTTACCACAATGACTCGTGTTGGTAAGTTATTTAATTATAATATTATTGTAATATTACTAAAGTGTGAATAAGCTAATGTTATGCGCATATAATATTTACCTTGTAAATCCAAATAAGTGTCGTTCATATGGACCAAGTGGGAGAATGTTAAAATATGTCTCACATGAAAGGGTAATATGGACATTATTTGAACTTAATGAAATTAGGTGGTTATTGGCTTTGGAAGAGATACGCATGGTTACTTAATTAGTGAGAGATAATAGGGGAAGTAGTTTTCCTATTTACCTATTTTTATAGGGAGTAGGATAAGAGTTTGTTTTTAAGTAGAAATTGTCCTCTCTCTACCCACATAATTTTAACCAAATTTTTCATAGCATTCTGGCGTAGAAAAGAAAATGGGTGAAGTAAGAGAAATAATTTCTACAAGCTTTCTTCAAGAAGGTGATTTCATTATGGCCGATTCCAGTATGTCTTTTACGAAATATTTTTATTTCCGCATCAAAGATGATCATGTGATTTTCATTATAGTTAAAGATTCTTATTTCAGTAAATTAAATTTATTTTACAACGTATTCCTCAAGGTTGTCTCACGAAAGGGTTTGGCTAGCTTTGACCGTGGTGAGAAGTTGACACCGAGGTACATAGGACCATTTGAGATCCTAACAAACACTACTTGCATAAGAGAAAATTCTTATTACCTAGTTGATTTGGACTCGAGTAAAAATAACAAAAACGTACATATAGTTAGTGGTAACAAAATCATTGTATGAAAATTAAAAAGAAAAACAGGCATAATAAAAAAAAACAATAATAATTGAGGATTACTTGATCATTAATTCCAGTTGGCTAAGTAAACAACTGGGTATGAAAAATAATAAAACTTTGAAAAAAATAGAGGCCAGAATGTTTTTGTATCATGCATGAGATAATTAATGATTCATTTAATTTTAAGGGATAAAACCTCTTGATTAAGGTCTAAAATTCATATCTAAAGGTCTTATCAGAAAGATGTTACAGATCAACAACCATTTGAGTTGAGTGACGTCAACCATACCACTTCCAGATTCTCTCTATCTCTCCAGAACAATAAAGCTTTTCGAAAAAGCAAAGAACATAAAAGCAAAACTGATAATATAATAAGATAGTACAAGACCTTCAGTGCATTAGACTTGAAATATAGAGCAAACTGTGTGTTGTGTTTCTTATTCTGTCTAGTTAAATTTGTAAACCATGAGGAATTGAAATTATTTCAATTATATTGTTTGCAGATTCAATGAATCATCTGCAGCAAAGCATAGCTTGGATTGAAGCTGCCTTGAATTGTTATATGAAGTTTATTTTGAAAAAGCTTTTGTCAAAAAAAAGAAAAGAGTAGGAAACAGCTAAACATAATAGATTTTTGTTGCTCTATTTTCTCACTTCTAAACAAAAAATGAATCCCATCACCTTATTTCAAAGAAGAAACTATTCAATGGAGTGGTCACGATTTCTTTTTTCCGATCAGAAAAGAAAAAAATATTATTTTTTTATGTAAACGAATGTATCAAGAATACACAAAAAAAAAAAAATTACATAAGAGATCATGGCCGTCAAATCTCCATATCAAATAGATTGGCACCTGAGTATAAAATAATATTGTGAGACGTTTTCTTATTAAATTAGATATATAAATTTTTGTAATTTATGATAAATAATTTTTTTATAATAGTTCAAAATTGTTAAACTTTGTAAGGTACAATCACACGACTTATACTGCAACAAAATGATGATGTAGAGTGATCATTCTATTCAATAATTTCTCGTGTAAAAGTAAAAAATTAGAATGGTGTAGAGTGATCGTTCTATTCAATAATTTCTTGTGTAAAAGTAAAAAACCAGAATGAAAAATTCATAAATAAATAAATAAAAAACAAAGAAACAATGATATCACTTTCACAACGTTTTCACACGTCCCCAACTAGACTAGATATGATGGTGGCTTTCCTTTGTTCTTAAACTTTGCATTGCATTGCATTGCATTGTTGTGTTATTCATTAAATATCGTAATTTGGCTCTTTTAAGATCTTATATATAATCATCACTTATACATAAAGCATAATATATATCAAATTGAGTTTAACCATAACAGCTCGAATTTTCATTCTCAAAAGCTTAGCTAGGCTAAATTGGATTCTACAGGTAACCAATGATGCTGCGACAATCATGATTAGCTTCCATTTGATCACCATAATGACAAGGTAGATTAGTACAATAATTCAACTTCTGTGAAATGTCTACTCCACCCTTCCATATTCAATACTAGAGTATGAGTTATAAGAAAATGTTGGACATGTTTATTGCATCTTCTTTGTGATATGTTAAAATGCGATAATTTTGAATTTTACAAAATATGATTTTTAAAATATCTTTAGCATTACTTTTAGTTTTATAAAAAACAATGATAGATGTCTTAGTATTACTTTGTGTATCACCTGCTTACAAAAGTAGAATTCATATTAGAGAAATTATTTCATGAGACATGTAATAAGTTCGACGTAAATCTTACAAAATATTAAATAAACAATGTTGGGCATACGACTTTCATATCTCATTGTGAGACATTACCCTCTCTCATGGGGTGAGTCTCTCTCGTTACTATAGGATTACAAGTGAGACCTGTCCTCCTACCAAGGGATAGAGTTCAAACTCTAAAGGTCGTATATAAAATGGTGTTTCTATAATTTTAATATGTAAGAGATTTACGAAAAATTTTATTTTTATTGTACATCTAATAATAATTTTTTTTTGTCAGCGAGACATCTAATATTTCCATTGTATAAAGCCCTAATACTTGTGAATTCCTCAGAAGTAGCACATCCACCCTACCTAAGGGAAGCAACATCTTCCTCAAGAACTGAGGAAGTGGTCTGTGAAACAACGGCAAATATGAGGTACGTGAAGTTGGTTATATAATACATGTCTACGTAGAGAAAGACTTTAATATAAAGTGGATGCAATGTCATTTTAGGGTTAGATGGAAAGATGGGTCCCATTGGTGGGCCACATGAGGTGCAAATGTCGGCTCCATGTACTTCCCAACTCAACAGATTTAAAAGCAGGAGACAGAGCACTTCTCTCTCAGCTATTCAATTCCATATAGACAAAATCACAAAGAAGCAAAAGATCAGAGACAGAGAGTGAAAGAAAATGGGTCACCATTCTTGCTGCAATCAACAGAAGGTTAAGAGAGGCCTTTGGTCACCTGAGGAAGATGAAAAGCTCATTAGATACATCACCACTCATGGCTATGGCTGTTGGAGTGAAGTCCCTGAGAAAGCTGGTCTCTCTTCTCTCTCTCTCTCTCTCTCTCTCTCTCATATGCATAAATCTACACACACAAATATATATAGCTGCATATAGACGCAAATATATGTCTTAAAATGTTCTTCCTTGTAATGGGTTTCAGGGCTTCAAAGATGCGGTAAGAGCTGTCGTTTGAGATGGATTAATTACTTGAGACCTGATATAAGAAGAGGGAGGTTTACTCCTGAGGAGGAGAAGTTGATTATCAGTCTTCATGGGGCTGTAGGCAACAGGTTTAACACCCTTTATGATCCTCTATTACATTCTCTTCTCTCTCTCTCTCTCTCTCTCTCTCTCTCTCTCTCTCTCTTTTGTTTTTTTATAAATTTTTTCCATTGCATCTAATAAGTACTTTTGGGCAGTGCCTTACATATATAGCTGAGTTGCATTCAAGTCTTGGGTAGTGTTTGTAAAATTTGAATGATCGAGTACTCTGAATGGTTATTGTTGAGGGCTGTATGAGAAGTAAACTTCAAGCACAACTGAATTTCCTAAAACCTTCAACATGAAGTTGTTCTGCAATTTTTCTAGATGATACATACATACATATATATATATATATATTAATATATATGTGTGAGTGTATATATAGATGCATATTTTATTTAGAAGCCGGAAGCAAATTTCACTGTCAAAGTAGTTGTTCTTAGGCACATGTATCACCTGCATTTTGGCAGATGATACAAATGTGACTTTGGACATTAAACTAGAGTGTTGAAAATACATGTAATAAGTATTATATTGTCACACCTTTACCTTCCGTTCCTGTATTTTATACTATAACTCAACAAAAGTATATTTTAACAATTGGGGTCGGCTACATGAATTTTTTTTTGTTGTGTTATTTTACTTTATTCATAAGAGATCTGACCAAATTTTACTACCGTCGTCTATCTAAAAACCCTCATCCTTTATCTGTTTTTATATTTTATGCTACTCCTAATAAAAATATTATTTACTGCTGACTAAAAATAAAATGTTTGGAAATGCTTCCAACGCTGCTCTTTTTGCTTCTTTCAGTACAATTAAGTATTCTAAACTCTAACATGCATGAGGGAATTATATATAGATGGGCTCATATAGCTAGCCACTTGCCTGGGAGAACAGACAATGAGATAAAGAACTACTGGAATTCATGGATCAAAAAGAAGATTCGAAAGCCTTCAACGCCTTCTTCAACTACTGCTGCACCTAGGACTACAACTGATCATCATCAGCATTCCCCATTTGGTTACAGCACAAACCAGCTAGATCTTTTGAATCAAGATTTGGCAACAAAGCCACCAGTTCAAGATACCTTATTTTCTTCTCCTAATCATTTATTCATGTTTGACACTGGTTCAGTACTCGATGGAATTAATAATGGGGATGGTAATGGAAGAACGTCGGGGCTTTTCCAAGAATCAGCAGGGTTGAGCTCTGAAACTTGGCATCTGAACCACCAACAAATTCAAGCACTTCCCCCTCCAGCATCTTTTACAACTGGTATGGACTCAAATTATTTGCCGGTGCCATTGATAGGGAACACGGTGCCCATGGAAGCTCAGTCTTGTATCAATGAGGAAGGAGAGATGGCTATGGAATGCTTACAGAAACAGGCATTGACTGATTGGGTTGAATCTCAACAGTGCCCAGGTTTTCTCTTTTGGGACCAGGATGAAGGACCACTAGGTGGGGAAGAAATTGGACCAACTTCATCAAACTTGGGAGCTATGCTATCTTCTTATCCTTCATCTTTATAAGATATTTATGATGGTGATGAATTTCCCCCCCTCCCTCACTTTTTTTCTCTCTGATTACTGAAACAATTTGTTTTTCTTTGATTTCCTTTTTTGTGCTAATATTTTCATTGGTGAGATAGTGAAATGAGAGGAATTGAAATGCAGTATCAGCATGCATGCAATGTTTTCTTGGTCTATGAAAAAAAAAAGAATAAATTAAGGCAAGAATCAGCAAAGGTTGATGGGTGATATGAAATGGTGTTTGCTATGTGTTTGGTTCATGTTGTTGAATAATACTAATGGTTTTGCTTTTCCACTTTTGAAGCCTTTTCCTTTCAAGTGACAAACCTGATAGATTCCCACGTACATCTCACATGGATTGGAAAAAGGAATGAAAAATGAAAAGGCAAAGGAAAAATTTATGTGTACGAGAGCTTATGTGAAAGGAATTGACTACAAATCCAGTAGTGTTTCGACTAAGAAATGGTAACATTTTTTTTTCTCTCTCTCTAAATGCATGGCAAGTTGATGAGAAAAGGTTGTAGTTAGCCCCATTTAACGAACGAATTTTTTGAAAATTAGCATGATTACCTGATTTCAGCAATTATTTTAATCAAATTCTCTCAGAATTCTTGCTAGAGTGGTTTTAGGACATTTGGAAATGTAGATTTGAGAAAAAGAATGATCCTAACAAAAAGTTAAAAACTCATCCAATTTAAATCAGTTTAATAAGTCAAAATTGGGTATATTGATAGAGGTTTTGGATCATTTTTTTTTCAATTATATTTTTTAACCTAACATGAGATCGTAACAAAAAAATGTGGTCCTATCCGAGTGGGTACTGTAAGTACTTACTGTTTACTCAGTTGGCATGAGTTGAATCCTGATTTTATACTTATTGCCTTTCTATTATTGAGTGGCCTCATTTTACCTATAAATAAGGTTCTTTACTGTATAGTTCAATTACACAAAAATATATACAAATATTTACACAGTTCTTTTCTTTTCTTTATTTCTTTATGGTATCAGAGTTAGGCTAAAGATTCAACCTTGAGCTAAATGTACGGGATCGCTCACCTAACTTTCCTTCGCGGGCAATGTAGTCTAAGGGGCGTGTTGGATTATCTCACATCGCCCTTCTCTAACTCCTCTGGTCTATTTATATGGCTGATTGCCCCTCTCCTTAACACCTGGATTTTAAGGAGCTGAATGGGTTGGGTTTCTAATTTTCAACAAATCCTCTGTAAAATATTTACACAGTTCTTTTCTTTTCTTTATTTCTTTATGGTATCAGAGTTAGGTCAGAGATCCAACCTTGAGCTAAATGTACGGGGTCGCTCACCTGGTTTTCCTTCGCGGGCAATGTAGTCCAAGAGGCGTGCTGGATTATCCCACATCGCCTGTCTCTAACTCCTCTAGTCTATTTATATGGCTGATTGTCCCTCTCCTTAACACCTGGATTTTAAAGAGCTGAATGGGTTGGGCTTCTAATTTTCAACAAATCCTCTGTACTAGCATGCACATACACAAATAATAGTTAGCTTCTTCCTCCCCATCACAGAATGTACAAGAGAGAAAATTCATTGAAAGATCCATGCAGAAGTTTTTCAGACAAAGTCAAGTTGAATGGCTTTGAGAACTCGTACATTTTCTTCTTTCTGGTTGCTCATTGGAAGGAACTAGATCAAAAAATTTAATTAATCACTGTTGACTTGATACATGGACCTTTCTTCAGCATTTACTCCGCCAAGGGTTGTACTTTGGTTAATATTCTTGAATACCAGGCCACCCAATGGTGAGGAGGACTCTAGGATGAGGGGTAAATTTGGATATCGAGATAGATTAAAATTCATATGTGAGCTTACTGTTGGGAGGTGGAGGTGACCATCCACTTAGCAAGTACAAGTTTTGTATGAAACGATTGTGATAGAAGCAAGTAAGATTTATCTATTCAAGGAACAAATCACTCCATGTGCTTTCTCATTATTAGTCATATTTATATATTTATATATGTATTAATTTTGATATTTTCTCTCACTTGGATGTAGGCATAATAATTAATAAGAATGTGGCTATTGGTAAAATGTCAATACCCTTAATCATTGCCCAAATATAGAGTTAAACTGCAATTATTAATGACTGTTACTGCTTAAGTGGTTAAACTCCATTTAAGAAGGGACCATCTTCTTGCCTCTTATTTTAAACATCTAAGGATGGGACATAAATTTGTGTCTCCATCTACTATCCTAAAGGTCTGAATTTATTTTATTTTGAAGATGCCTGAACAATTATATTTTTGTTGAAAAATTATTTAAAGAGAAGAAAAGAAGAAAAGAGAAAAAGGTGAATGGGATGTCTCTTGAACGTTGATCATAGAGAACTTTTGTAATGTCAGACAAACTCGCCTTTCAAAATGGACCCTGTATTAAGACAACCTGAGTTCAAAAGCTTGACAATGTTGGTTCTTCCTTATCTGAGAGTGGATTGCGAAGGTTCAAGCATACTATGGGAGGACCATTTACCTTACCTATATATTCCACATATGTGTGTAGGAGTAATACCCCTTGCCAAGAGCCCCTCCAACAGGTTAACCATTAAGCTAGCTGAAGAAGAGTCAAACTTTTTTGCCATCTAAAAATAGCTACCCAAAATGATTGTTTATTTCTTAAAGTAATTCTGATAATAAAAGTTATTTTAATTATGTTAAAATTAAATTTTAGCAGTGTTAGAATATCAAAAAATTATTTTTTGAATTTTCTACTCTAATGTTGAAAGTTATTTTTAAAATTTTTGATTCAAAAAATAGTTTTGGTTAAATTTGAGCTATTAAATTGAAAGCATTTGTACTATTCAAATTATGACAACCTACTAAAAGTCTTATTAAATTTGAAAAAAAGTTTGATAAACTCAAATTTTGAGAGAATATTTAAAAAACTATTGAAGCTTATCTTTTTAAATGATCGGCCAAAATTTGAAGATACGAACTCCAATTACTCTTAGGTTGGAGCAGCTCTTATTATATTAATAAGTAATGAAATATATATATATATATATATGTTAATGATCTAAAAAATTTTCTTAAATCATTTTATTAAATTAACAAAAAAAGATAACAGTATATTAATTAATTAATTATAATAACCTTTTGATAATGTCATGATATAGATATTTTATTATTATAGCAATTACATTTATGAATATTCTTAACTTTTTTTTTTATTGTGTTTTGTTCAAAAGTGGAGAAGCAATTCTTCGGCAAGATTATAAGCCATTGAGAAAAGATGAATAACAAAGTTAGAGAAAAAAAGGAGTCAAGATGAGTGAAAATGAGATTATTTATATAAGGGCATGGAGTTATTAAAAACAATGATCATTATTGTTGGAAAAATGGGTTATTTCGAGCAGATTTTTTTAGTCATCTTTGCACTAAAATTAAAATAGACCATACACATTATTTTAGGTAGGTTCACATAAAAATGTATTACCTTCCATAAGAAAATTAAGAATATATGTTGCGTTGTTTAAAATCATTAAAGAGTGAATGAGAAATTACCTTCAAACATCACCACTTAGAAATAGTAACAATGTGCCTCGCACCAAACCGGGCTTGAGTCGGGTAGGACTTGGGCCTTGGCCCGTAGTGTATTTAGATTTTTTGGAGAAAATTTATTTAAAATTTTCAATTATTACTAATTCAAACAGTTGTGGCTGTTAACAAATAATTGCACTAGTTCAAACATGTGTGTCTGTTCACCATGAATAGATACAACATTTGGGCTTCGTGGCTGTACTGAACAGTCACGAAATAGTCTATATAAACTTAGTTCATCCTCATCATTTTGTATTCAATTCAGGCACAAGTTAGTACATATAGGCCTGGGTCGGGTCAGGTCGGACTTGGGCCTTGGTCCATAGTGTATATATATTTTTTGGAAAAAATTTATTTAAATTTTTGAATCATTATCAATTCAAACAGTTGTGACTGTTAGTAAATAGTTGCACCAGTTCAAACATGTGTGTCTGTTCACCATGAATAGATATAACATTTGGGCTTCATGGCTGTACTGAACAGTCACGAAATATTTTATATAAACTTAGTTCACCCTCATCATTTTGTATTCAATTCAAGCACGAGTTAATACATATAGGCCTGGGTCGGGTCGAACTTGGGCCTTGGTCCACAGTGTATATATATTTTTTGGAGAAAAATTTATTTAAATTTTTGAATCATTACCAATTCAAACATTTGTGATTGTCAGTAAATAGTTGCACCAGTTCAAACATGTGTGTCTGTTCATCATGAATAAATACAACATTTGGGCTCCGTGGCTATACTGAACAATCACGAAATTGTCTATATAAACTTAGTTCGTCCTCATCATTTTGTATTCAATTCAGGCACAAGTTAGTACATATAGGCTTGTGTCAGGTCGGACTTGGGTCTTGGTCCATAGTATATATATATTTTTTGGAGAAAATTTATTTAAATTTTTGAATCATTACCAATTCAAACAGTTGTGACTGGTAGCAAATAGTTGCACCAGTTCAAACATGTGTGTCTGTTCACCATGAATAGATATAACATTTGGGCTTCGTGGCTGTACTGAACAGTCATGAAATAGTCTATATAAACTTAGTTCGTCCTCATCATTTTGTATTCAATTCAAGCACGAGTTAGTACATATACATATAGTCTGAAAGAGTGTTTCAACTACAAGTTTGGTTTATTAGGCACACAAATTAAAGTGTTTTTTCTGCGTGAGTCAAGATCATTGTATCTTGGGAAGCAAGTGTCCAATGGCTCGTAAGCACCACTGCGAGAGTCATAAATTGCTTTAAGGACATAGTGTCAAACGCTAACCTTGATCACATCTAAATTTCAGTTCTGCAATCTTACTATAAGTTAGAATTTTACTGTTTTCTGTATTTTATCAGTAAGTTCAATTTCGTATAAGTTTCAAGTAAATATTATTTTTCAGTTTATCAAAATAGATTAGGTTTTTATAAATAGTTTCTATTTTACTATAAATAAATTTGTTTTTTCTCGAATAAAATTAATAGAGATCTTCTAACAATTATAAATTGACCGTTAAAAAATCAAATTCAAAAAAAAATATTGTTAAAATAAAAAGTAGTGTTAGAATTGGTATTCAAAAAGTGACTATGTAAAATAAATATAAAAGGTTTTATCTAAAATAATTAGCCAAAATGACAAGTAGTTGATGCTCTATCGACTCTTTCTTTTTCTTAAAGTTTTCAAGTTATATTTGTTTACTAGTTTCGGAAGTGGATTGAATAAATTAGTTCCAATAATATTGTAAATCTAGTGTTTGAAAAAAAAAGGCTCATTAATAATATCAAAAATAAATAGTGACTCATAAAATTAATAAAATAGTAAAAAATGAGGGTTGAAATTATTAATCTTATCACTATTAGTGAAAGAAATAGTTACTTCACCATTATCCAATTTATAAAACACACGTAACTACACGAGTGGAATCTATTATTTATAAATTTATTATATTATCTCACTGATAAGAGAAGTGAGATCAAAGTGAAATAAAAAAATTGTGGGGTTCTCTCTTCATGAACTCTTCTGTTAATTGATTCTTAGCATCTTCTATTAATTGATGCAAGTTGGAGGATGTCAAAAGACTTGTGCAGTAGATATTTTGTACTTCTTTGGAGTATTGATCATACACACATGGTCTGTCTGTAGGGTGTTTGGAGTATAAAGTTGGTAAGGTAATCACTCTAGCTTTTATGTAAGAGAAGATTTCAAATTTTACGTATTTATATTATAATTAAATTAAAAGTTTAAGATTAAGAAAAATTTATCTTTATAAAATGTTCTAAATTTTATATATTTATAGTATAATCAATTTTGAAGTCTAAGGTTAATAAAAATCTAACTCTTTAAAAAAATTTAATATAGACTGAAAAAAAAATTAATTCTATTAATAAATTTAATACAGTATAATCAATTTATATTGTTTTCTTATATTTTATTTCTATCTATTTAGATTAAAAAAATTTATGTAAAAATTTTATTATTAGAATTTTATTTAATGTATATATCTCTGTTATTAGAAAATGATTAGATTTTATATTATAAAAGTAAATATAATATATATATATATATAAGGAAACAAAGCAAAAAAAATTACATTAATATTAAGAAAAAAAAGCTTCATGTAGAGTTGTCACTTCGTTTTAGGCCTCTAATTATATAGAGTCATTCCTGTTTGTTTCATTACAAGAAAACATGCCTTTGGTAGTGCAGGAAAAAAAAATCAATGGAATGGTAGCATTCGCGCTACTGTCACGTGATTTGTTATTTTTGTAAGATTTACATAAGTCTCGCAATGATACTCCTATCACAATACCAGTAATATGGTGTTAGTGTCTCATAATTTTTTTCTTTGATGGTGAATAAATACCATCGCAAAAGGAATAATACTTAACTCTAAATTAAATAGAAAAAACTTTCTCTTACTTAAATACGTATCTTAATTATAATCTGTTACGTATATACTATTATTTTTTTATTTAATTTAATTTTAATTTTTTATTAAATAATTATATAATATTCATGTAATTATATATGTAATAAATTAAAATTGTAATGTGTATTCAGGTAGGAGAAACATTCTCCTATCCAATTTAGAGCAAAGTATTATCTTCCCTAAAGGTCTCAAAAACCTGCAGCAAAATAACAACGGTTTTGAAAACGCCTACAAATTAACAGATGTCTATATAACTGCCAATTTTTGGTTGCCAAAAGTCATATTTCTTCTATTATTTGTACTAATATGTATAATTAATGGAGATGGTATAATCACAAAATTTCCCTTCAAAGTTGTAATGACTCTAGTCTTTGTCTCCTTTTCTTGGTGAAAAGGAAGATTTAAAGACAAGACAGAGGACTAATTACTTTTTCCTTGCCTAGTGTCACAGCCAAAACATCAGGTCCCCCAAGAATAAATTCATTATTATGAGGATAAGATTGGTGACCACCAATTTAAACACCTTAGAGGAAAAAGATAAATTTGTTCTATACCCAACTCATTCAACTCATGTCTAATGATAAATAGAATTTCATACATACCGTAATTCATATATATATATAACAAGACATCGTTTAAACGACGGAATAAGAGAATTTGATAGGATAATCTTACACGATAAGATAAAGAGTATTGAATAAAATGACTCTTGTCATATTTTAAGTTCAGTGTTTTCAATTAGCTTAGATAACTATAACATGTAAATCATTTATATCTCATCCCGAATATGATATAATTTATATTAATTAAAGAAGTGATTATATATGATTAACATATCCAATCCTACTTTTTTTTATCAAATCATTCAAACAGGACCCAAATGCTTGATTTGAAAGTTTTTCATGCCACCAAGTGTTGGGTTGATCATGTTCAGATTAGGATAACTTCAATTGAACTCTTGTGCAAAACTTAAGATTCATCCTAACTTTATTAACACGGGCCCCCAAGTTTGGTTTTCAGATTATAGCTAGTTTGAATGGAAGCCATTAGAGAAAAAAAGAAAGAAGTAAAGGATCCTCTTTCCTTTTTGGGAATTTTAAGATGATGAAACGGAGAGAAAATAGAGCGAAAGGATGTTTTGCAAGCGAGGGGGGGGGGGGGGGTGTTGCTCGTCTTTCTTTTTAAATTCTCAATCAACAAGGGGAAGTGAAAATCAAATTTCCTTTCCTTTTTTTTACTTACCAAAAAAGGATTTTCTTTCTAAGAAACTATTATTACCTTCCCTTTTGTTTTCTCTAAGCAACAAATCTTTTGTTATCTAATACATACAAACTGTCACATAATATTTTTGAGTAAATTCTTTATTATCATTAAAAAAAAACCTTTGTTTTATTTTATTTCCAAAACTCCAACATTAACTCTAGACGCTGCTCTGAGTCAAACTCGACATCCCACAAAGGGTGAGATCTCTACCAAGTGACCCTGCAAGTGGATATCTCGAAGAGTAATGCTAGTCTTACCTTCATATTTTATCAAAAGTGTTTACCTTCATGAGTTGATAGTATTGTATTGGCTAGATATCACATCATAATACATCATGATGTGATATCTATCATGATGTGATATCCAGTCAATACAACACTGCCAACTCATGAATGTAAATATTTTTGGTAGAATTTTTAAGTAAGCCGAGCATTATTGTATCTCGAAAATGGACTGTTAGTTAATTTTTTGGGATTTCTCATAAGAGTTTCTGATTGGTTGAACTGTTTAAAAGTTCTATCAGGAATAAGTAAATGTTGAGAACATGTATCTATTCAGATCAAGCAGCTGCTTGAAATAAGCGTCTAATAAAAAAAAACATTTGGTTATTTAGTAAAAAAGGTTAAAAAGCGATTCTAAAATAATAAAAGGAAAAAAGGATAAAAAGAAATGAAAAAATAATTAAAAAATAGTAAAAAATTCATAAAGTAAAATTTTCAATTCAAAAAATTTATGATATATTTTTTCTATCATGAATTGGTCCAAAAGACACATAATGTTGGTCGATACTTGATTGTTTAAAATATGGGTATGGCCTCAGCCCACAATTAAAAGGGCCCATATTTGGCTAGTCTAAGCCCAATATACAATGCTTCGTAGAGCCCAGTTATAAAATCCACATTTGTACTTGGCTTTAGGGTTTTCTGCAACAAACGATAACGAGTAACCGATTTGTTGCCCCTTTCTAACTACGTTGTCTCCCTCTCGTCTCAACCATGGTAACTCACACAATCTCTATACACGATATATATCTATATATCTTCATTCATTTCTAAGGACAAGTTTTTTGTTTAAATCATTCTGATATGTCTTGTCATGTTGGTCAATTAAACCAAGCCCATAAATTTTAAGAAGTTTCTTAATTTGGTTTATTGAGTCCTAATAATATTTGAAGTCTTTTTTGATAGTCCTAATTGTAGTTGGACTAATATTCTAATGAGAGATAGCTTTCTAATTATAGTTAAATAAGATATACTAGTTTGTATGAGATTAGATGTCCTAATCAATATAAGACTTAGAGTCAATGTTATGTATATGTGGGTCTCTGAGCCACAAAAATAATAAGTGGTGGTCGAAAAAAGAGGCCATGAGCCGAGAGCCTGCACCATGAGAGTGCGTGTTTATGTAGCAAGCTGATTTGTGGCTACCATAATTGTGTGTACCTATAGATCCGAGAATCATGGGAGGTTATACTAATACATTTGTGAGTGTGGGATTTTATACTGCTTAAATATAATAATAGAAGTTTACTTTGTGGTTGAAGAACGAAACAATTTCATCTTCTTGTCTTTTTTTTTTATTTTTCCTACTTTGTTTCTTTTTAGTTTTACAATTAGTATCAGAGCGATTTTAAATCCTACATTTGGTATCAGAGTAATTTTTGGGTCCTACATTTGGTATCAGAGTCAGTTACGATCTTGGGGTAACTTATCACAGCAAAGTTCGATCTTGGGGTAACTTATCACGATCTTAGGTAACTTATCAAAGTTGTAGAAAATCAGAGTTTGGTCTTGTTCCTAAATTATTGCAGAAAATTGTAATTCTCGTGTTACTCAAGGTTGAGGTCTTGAGTAGTTTGTTGAATAGTTGTTCGATTGAAATTTTATGGTTGTTTGTATCAGAAAGAAAGATCTTGCGTTGGTACAAATACTTGTGAAGCAAAAACAAAAAAAAATTGGTTTAATCGATAGGGAGGCCAACTTGATCAGATTTAAGGAAGAAAAAAAGAGGACGTCGAAATCAATTTTTGGACAAACTCAGGTACGTAATTTAAATAAATTGTTGATTTGAAATTATGGAGAAAGTTTTGGTTAATGGACAAAAGTTTAAGATTTTAAGAGTATGTGGTCAGAATATTGATGAGTGGTTACATCATGTTACACTCTATTTAATACTTGCAATGTATTTAATGTTTTAGATATTACACTGAAGCGTTTATCAAAAGAACTTTATGAGAAAAAAGTTAAATTGTTCGACCAGATAATAAGGAAGACAATCCATTGGGCACATTGGAATAATTTTCTTTGCACACAAAACTATCCACCACCACATAAGTTTTGGTTTAATCTTATTTCGGCATATAAAAATAAATCACAGAACGGTTATAAACCTCTCATAGACAGATATTGGGTGGTTGGTTTTGAAAGACATAAGTTTGACGAAAATAAATAGATTGATAGTTCAAAATTATTTTCAGAATTCATTCCAATTTTGGATGATTCATATGATGTGTTGAATTTAGATTTATATGATATTGATTGCTTCGTCAATATTTCTGAGGAAGAACATATTAGTTGTGAGGAAAGAAATATTTTGAAAGTTGAAGAAGATGAAAATAATTGTATTGTTGAAAGTTTGACTTTGGCTTATAGTGATGAAAATTTAAATTCATTAGAAATTTCTTTTAGTGAATTGAGAGATGTTAAAGAATTATTTTAGTCTAATCAATTTGAGAATTTAATTGTTGAGAAAGAAGAAAATTTTATATGTTGTGGTGCTGATGTAGTTGAAGATTTTGAAAATTTTGGTCTTACTATTTTGTTTGATTTGTCAAGCACTTTGGAATCAAAACATGGTGAGATTAAAGAACGTTCCAATCCAAAGTTTGTTGATTTTATTGGTATTGAGAATTTTATTATTCGAGGCCATGTTGATTTTGTGAAGACGGAATTTTTTAGAATTAAGAAGCCCAAGTTGTCTGAAATTTATGATTTCATCGGCGTTGATAAATTCTTGTCGTACTACAATATTGGTTTAGATCTTAATAATTTTATTGGTGCAGATTTTGTTTAAAATGAAGATTTTGGTATTCTAAAATATTGGCATGCTTTGCATCATTATGATGATGAAATTATTGACACGGAAAATTGTTTTACTGATTTTGATTTTGAATGGATGAGTATGGATTTGTTCTTTGATCATGCTGGACATGCTGAGAAGTTGTATGCCAAATACAATATTCGACCACATTCGCGTGTGAAGATAAAAACAAATGACTGTTCTAGATTGCTGTCGCAAAAGCTTCTTACAGCGACATAAATTGTTTTGAAGATTCTTGCTCATAAAGGTGTTAGTGAAGCTACTTTGGCGAGCTTGGTTTAAGGGAGGTATTGTTGGCCAATTAAACCAAGCTCATAAATTTTAGGAAGTTTCTTAATTTGGTTTATTGAGTTCTAATAATATTTGGAATCTTTTTGGGTAGTCCTAATTGTAGTTGGACTAATATTCTAATGAGAGTTAGTTTTCTAATTACAGTTAAATAAGATATACTAGTTTGTATGGAATTAGATGTCCTAATCAATATAGGACTTAGAGTCAATGTTATATATATGTGGGTTTCTGTCACATTGAGCTGTAAGCCACAAAAATAATAAATGGTGGTCGAAAAAAGAGGTCGTGAGCCGAGAACCTGCACCGTGAGAGTGTGTGTTTATGTAGCAAGCCAATTTGTGGCTGCCATAATTGTGTGTGGCAATAGATCCGAGAATCATGGGAGGTTATGTTAATATATTTGTGATTGTGGAGTTTTATATTGCTTAAATAAAATAATAAAAGTTTACTTTGTAGTTGAAGAACAAAACAATTTCATCTTTTTACCTTTTTTTATTTTCCCTATTTTGTTTCTTTTTAGTTTTACAATTAGTATCGAAGCGATTTTAAATCCTACATTTGATATCAGAGTAATTTTTGGGTCCTACATGTCATTTTCTCCTCAGATTATTCCAGAAAAGAACCACCAAGAGATCTCCATGTACCTCTTCTAAGGTCTCAAACTATTTTTCTTTCTTTCTTTCTTCTTCTTCTTCTTCTTCTTCTCTCTCTCTCTCTCTCTCTCTCTCTCTCTATATATATATATATATATATACACACACACATATTCTCATGCATATATGCCAAGATATATTCATATTTATTTATTGATTTGATTTTCTGTTCAAATCTCATTTGAAAATTTTCTACTCAATGTTGCAGAGGGAGTTTGCTATGCGAAGAAAGATTTTAATTTGGCTAAACATCCCGAAATTGATGTGCTGAATTTGCAGGTGATAAAGTTAATGCAGAGCTTCAAGTCAAAGGAGTAGGTACGTGATACCTTTGCATGGATGCACTACCACTGGTACCTCACCAACGATGGCATAGAATTCCTCAGAACACACCTCAACTTGCCCTCCGAAATTGTCACTGCTACTTTGAATAAATCCGTTAAGCCTCTCGGTCGACCAATGGGTGGCCCTCTAGGCGATCGCCTCCAGTAAATGTTTATATATATTGATACGCCATAAAGTGACAGACCAGTCTCCACATGACACATGAATACACAGAGTGCCTACACATACAGAACAGCCAGAGCTCAACCATCCAGAACAAGCTTATATATGTAAGGTTCAGAGCCCCCTTGCTTGGGGCCCCGCACAAACTCCGGTCTTATCTTCAGAGTAGAAGGCATTGTGCACATGCACGAGAAGGTCCCGAGCTAATCACCGCCTCAGGTACCCTACAGAGTTAAGGATAAGGAAATAGTGTGCAACAAGAAAATTGTCATTCATGAATATCATTCACTTCCTATTCTCGCCGAGCACAGTGATCAACATGGTAACTGCTATTATTTGATAACAATCAAATCTCTACTTCTACGCGGTCGAATCCTAATCAACTTAAGAAACTCATAGCCTATAAATAAAATCCTAAGGTGCGTTTGTCAATTAGAGTCATTTAATTACTTTCAATTACAGTCTTTTCTTTATTTTTACTGACTTTATCATCGGGGTGGTTACCACCGGAGCCAACCCGGTGGCCCTTTGATCTTATTATTTGAGTATTCGACAGGCAACGGAGAACGGAACCCTCACTGATCAAAAAGTGCAGTATCAGTTTGGCGTCGTTTGTGGGAAATGAAAAATCATTTCTTGCTAAGATTCTTTCTTCGACGAATAGACTTTTTGTCTTTCTCACTGAAAGACCATGGCTCCCAATCTTCGTCCAAGGAAGAACCCTCAAAACCAACCACCGGTAGGAAAAGGAAAGGGGCATGCATCCGACCCTATGCAGCAACAACTCGATCGAGCCCAGTGACAGACCAATTAGATGCAGGAGCAGCTTTTCTCTATCTCTAGAACTTTGGCGTTACTTACCCAGAACTCTCGGAGCAATCCCACTCATCTTTCCACCAGCGCGACTAATGTGGGGACACAACCTCCCACTATTGCTATGGGCGAAGGACTCCATGTGGACACTCTCGGTGAACAACCAGTGCACTCACAAGGTACCATTCACATTGAAGGAGATCCCTATCCATCCATCGTTGCAGGCAGGGGGGTGTCTGCCTTTAATCCGACTGTTCATTACCAAAGTAGGACAAAGGTCTCAACTCCGGTAGGTTCAGGGGCCAACCCAGCGCTGCATGAGTTTTAGCCTCAAATGGCACCGGTTCCCCCGGTCCAGGAAGATCGACATCCTCTCCCTATTGCTGGATAAAATTGTCCCCTCTATATAGGGACAGAGGCTGCAAGGCAAGGCCAACAGCAACTAGCACAGCCTAGAGGCCCACAAATGGTCGAGGAAGTAGCAGACTCTATGGACCTGATGAGTGCGCAAAAGTGCACTCTAAATGTCCTATTATTTGATTAAAATTGCTAGAATTATGAATAGAAATGTTGGGCTGCAATTGATTTTATTAAATTTAATTTCTATTGACAATGAGATTGGTTTGAGCATTACTTCATAGATTTTAAATCTCAAATTTTGCAATAATTATTGGCGAGAGACAATTCGTATTTGTGATTCACACTTAATATTTTTGGAGCTTTATTATTCAGATTATTTATTTAAATTTATTTTAATGGCAGTTACATTGCGCTTAATTGAATCGGACTCATTCATCTTGGGCCGGACATCCTGTTCATTAGGCCGTGAGTTTCAATTTCTTGAAGTAGTTAATCAAGACAAGGGGCCAAGATCCATCCCAGATGCTTCGGATAAAAAGAAACCCAGTAGCAGCGGCTTGGCTTGGAAGCTGTTATAGTGCAAAAAGATAGAAACAAAAGAAGGCAAGTGAAGCACTGAGACCTGCGTTGGTGAAGCCAGAAATGGAAAAGGTGCGGTGGGCCCAGTCCATGCACATGAACTAAAAGAAAAGAAAAGTAAAAAAAATAGAAAATAAGCTAAGAAGCTTGGCTTGGACCATGGGCCGCCAGGCGCCGAGAAGCAATGGGCATGCAGTGAGGGCTGAGCTTGTGTTCTGCGCGCGGGCCCAGGTTTGGAAATAAGTTGCATTGTGTGGCTGGCATGTTGCAGTTGAATTGAGGGGCTTGGAATCAGGCGTGGCTTGTGTGGTTGGGTGCCGCAGTGGACCAAGAGGCTTGATGATGCAGAACGAGCGGCTGACCAAGGCTTGATGCATACGTGTGGGGCCCATCAGTTGACGTGAGGTGTATCTGGGCGTGAAACGGCTGAATTGAAGCGAGCTTGAGTGCTGATGTGGGTGTTGTTGGGCGGCTAACCAAGGTAAATCCGTGAGGCATGCAGCTTGCTGATTTGTATGGGCCCAGTCGTGTGTGGTAGTGCGGCAGGTTGAGGCGCGCAAGTCCAAGGGGCTTTAGGGCGCTACAGTGACATATAAAAAGAGAAAAATTAAACCAAAGGCGAGAGCTTATGCACTGTTACGGCGTAGGAAGATAGAGAAGAGGGCTGCGGCGGCTGCTGTACAGTATACAGAGCAGAAAAAAAGTCAGAAGAAGCTGTAGCTACTCCATGGCTCAGTATTTCTCCGTGAAATTCATGTTATCCGTCCTGTACATGGGGAACTAAATTTCTGAGTGGGGTTAGGGATGAACTTGCACCATAGATGGCTATTTTAATTTATTTTGATTCATGTACATGGTTTTAATTTGATAAATTCTTCGTTGATCATTCATAATTAATTGTTGAATTTTATTGTCCGAATAATTAAAGGTTTTAGTCCGTTTATAGATTCAGTCATGCTTTTTCTATCAAATGGATTAATGTTTTGATTATTTTTGGAACAATTAAATATTTATATTGATTCAATTCTCTGCTGCAGTATTGCTTGTCGGGTATATTGTCGTCTTTGTATTTTATCAATGTGAATAATAATTTGAGTGATTTAAAGATGATGAATGATTTTTCGAAGGGTTATTTTTAGTCTAATTTTGATGCATAATTTTAAATCTTGCGATTGAGATTTTTGGAATTTAATTTCTCAATTGAGTTATCTGTGAATTAAAAATAATTGAAATACCATATATGTGCAAGGGATTCCCGACACTCCACTGTTCGTTAAATTTGAATATTTTCTTCCATTAATTAATTTGTTTAATTTTTAGTTGCATTCAAAATCACTTTCTATATTTTTATTTTTTCGTTAACCGTCTAATATTTCTGTAGTTTAGAAATTCTGTTTATTATTCTTTTAATTTAGTCTCCCTGTGGAATCGACACCCCAAAGCTACACTACAACTACCGCGTTATTCTTTGGGCGTAATCAGGACCACACCGCCATTAATAAGGGTACTTACCTCCCTCTAAAGCAAGATGAGCTAACAAGGCTGCTCGGGAGGTTCACCACGCCGTTCACTCCTGTTATAATAATGGAAGAATGGCCAAAGAAATTTATTATCCCAAAATTTACTCTGTACGATGGATCTGAGGATCCAAGAGACCATTTCTCTCACTATCAACACACTATGGCGCTACATGGGGCCACCGACGCTTTTATGTGTCGCAACTTTGTGACCAGCCTCAAGGGTACAACTCTAAAGTGGTTCCACAGTCTCCTTTAGGAGTTTGTCATCAACTTCTATGAACTCAGCAAGCGATTCCTTGGTCAGTTCATAACTAGCAGATGGTTGAGGAAAGGACCAGAATTTCTGCTAAACATGAAGCAAGCCAAAGGTGAGTTGCTTTGAGAATACATCGCGCGCTTCAACGTAGAGCTCACAAAAATCACAGATTGTAACCTGAGCTTCCTAGTAGCAGCCCTCACCCCTTGCTTAGTGTTGGGGGGCTTTCAGGATTCCTTAACAAAGAGTCTTCCCACTGACATGGCAGCACTCATGAAACGAGCTCGAAAGTACATAAACTTGGAGAAAGCAAAGATATCCCCACGAAAAGTTAAAGAATAGGCTCAAAAGGACGATCACAAAAAAGACTCCAGTGCAACCAAAAAGAGGGTCAAGAGTCCCGATAAAAGAACGGCATCCAGGATGCTGAACAATGCTAATACTGGAAGGTATAGCACGTACACCCCTCTGAACGCCTTCCTAACTCATATACTCCAACAGGTACAAGCCCGAGAAGATTTGAAGTGGCCAAATCCACTAAAGAGTAATCCCGACACTAGGGACCATAACAAATACTATGACTTCCACAAAGATCACGGGCATACTACCGATGAATGCAGAGCCCTCAAATAGGAGATTGAGCAGCTCATTAGGCAAGGGCGACTGCGGGAGTTTGTTAGACATGACGGAAGGTAGAACCCCCGCAATGACAAGCCGCAGTAGAGGAGGCAGAAATAGAAGGCCGGCCAGAACGAGCCACAACAACAAAACCATCAGGTCATCTTTATTGTCCACTCTGATAACCCCATCACGAGAATGTCTAACCGACCAAGAAAACACTACGCTCCGGAGGCTAAGACTACTCATAAAGTCCTCTAGATCTCAACAGTCGAGAAAATGCTGAAGCCAGCGCCTAGAATCTAATTTTCAAAGTTAGATCTTGTAGGGGTGCATTGTCCCCACAGTGACACCCTCGTTATCTCACTCAAAATTGCCAACTTTGAGATCAGAAGAGTCTTGGTGGACACGGGGAGCTCTGCCAATGTACTATTCTATGAGCCTCTTAAGCACATGAAACTCAATTCTAACGACATCAACAGCACCACCGTGATAATGGCAAGATTTGATGGGAACCTCAACGCCCCGTTGGGTAATATTGATCTACCAACGATGGCAGCAAACGGGGACGGATAGAAGACCTTAATCTCAGAATACATGGTTCTGGATTCTAAGTCCCTTTACAATGTTATCATCGGAAGGCCTTGGCTTCACTAAATGGGAGCGGTCACCTTGACCCTCCACCAATGCCTGAAGTATGTGCACAACAATGCGGTCCATGCCATCGGAAGGTGCCAGCCAACTGCCCGAGAATGTCACGCTCTCGCGCTGAGAGATACGGATCCCAAATAGCAATCACAGCATCCTCGTAAAGGTAGAAGACTAGCCTTTTCCCATCTTCATGAGACAGAAGAGTGCCCCTCCAAAATTGATGAACCACTAAGCCCCAAGGGAAGGGACAGCAGGGCCAAGCCAATGGAAGATCCCATTAAAGTACTCGTCAATCCCAAAGGAGAAGGACAATACTTGCAGATCAGTTCAGACTTGTCATCTTCCGAACAGAAAGAGATGGTGGAATTTCTAAAGAACAACCTCTCGGTGTTTGCTTGGGAAACTAAATATATGGAAGGGATATACCCCAGCCTTATCTCCCACAAACTAATGACCGATCCTGACCACCCTCCTATAAGACAAAAAAGGATAGCGTTTGCTCCAAAGCGCCATAAGATCATTAACTAAGAAGTGTAGAGGTTGCTGAATGCCAAAATGATAAGGGAAGTGTTTTACCTAGAATGGCTCGCCAATACTGTTCTTGTCAAAAAGAAAAACGGCAAATGGAGGGTCTATGTCAACTACACAGACCTCAACAAAACATGTCCTAAAGATAGTTTCCCCTTTCTGAGGATAGACCAGCTAGTCGATGCGACCGCAAGACATGAACTCATGAGTTTCATACTCAAGATATAACCAGATCCAGATGTACCATCCAGACTAAGAGAAGACAACATTCATATCCGAACGAGGTCTCTATTGCTATAGAGTGATGTCGTTCGGTCTGAAGAATGTTGGGGCTACATATCAACGCTTGGTAAACAAGATGTTCGACCCTTTGATCAGCGATACAATAGAGGTCTATATATATAAATGACATGCTGGTCAAAATCCTACAAAAAAACAGGCACATCCAGTATCTAAGCCAGACATTCGAAATCTTGAAACAACACAGGATGAAACTGAATCCCTTGAAGTGAACCTTCAAAGTAACTAAGGGAAAGTTCTTAGGTTTTCTGGTTTCCCAGAGGGGTATTGAAGCAAACCCTACACTGATCAAAGCTTTAATTGAACTGGAGTCGCCAAAAACCAAGAAAGACATTCAGGTATTGAATGAGAGGATTGCGACTCTGAACTGGTTCATCGCCAAGCTACCGATCGTTGTCTTTCATTCTTTAAAGCCTTGATGGGGAATAAGGCCTTACAATGGACCGGCGAATGTGAAAAAGCCTTTCAGGAATTGAAAGCAGTATCTAGCCTCCCCCAAACTCTTTTCAAAGCCAGTTCAGGGAGAGAAATTGCTCCTATATCTCGCAGTTTTAGAAAACGCTGTCAGTTCTGCACTGGTCAAACAGGAAAAGGGAGTTCAAAAGCCTATTTTTTATGTAAGCAAAACGCTCCTAGATGCAGAGACAAGGTACCTGATGAGTGCGCAAAAGCGCACTCTAAATGCCCCATTATTTGATTAAAATGCTAAAAAGTGAATAAAAATGTTGGGATATAATTGTTTTTATTTAATTTAGTTTTTATTCACAGTGAGATATATTTGAACGTTATTTTATAATATTTTGAATATCAAATATTGCATTAGTTATTGGTGAGAGACAGGTTGTAATTGTGCTTGATACTTAATATTTTTGAAGTAATTTGTGAGCGATTTTAAGCTTCATTGTTAATATATATATTTTATTTCAGATTTGGAAGCTTGGAGAAGCTGCGGCTTGGTTGGAGTGAAGCAGAAGGAAAAGAAAAATGAAAAACAAAAGCAAGGCATGAGTGAGACGGCTGGTGCTTTGGTGATGCGGGGCCCAGGCGTTGGACCAAGAGGCGCTGATGGGCTGAAGCTTGTGCGCTGGAGAGATTTAAGAAGTGGGGCGCCCAAGCGCAAGGCGCAAGGAGCTGATGAGCTGTTGCAGTAGTGGGCTGAACCAAGGGCCTGTTGTGCACAGTGGGCATGTCGCTAAGGTGAGCAGCTGCCAATGGTGGGGCCCGCGCTAATTGAAGCTAAAAGAAGAAGCGGCTTGAGGGTTGCGTGGTGCGTTGGAGGAGCCAAATATGTGGCTGGCCTTGTGTGGTTAGGTGCGGCAAGGCCCAGGCGCCTAAAACCTAAATGCAAAGAAGTCCTGTGGCTAATATAAAAAGAGAAAAATAGAGATTAGAGGGAGAGAGAGAGAGAGAACGGAGCTACGGCTGTTTTAGGAAGAAGGTCTGCGGCGCAGGGAAATACAGAGGCAGTTGTGCGGCTGCTGTACATAGAACAGAAGAGGAACAGTGGCTGTGCGGCTGCTCCATGACTCAATGTTTCTCCATGAGGTTTATGTTATCCGTCCTGTACACGGGTAACTAATTTCCAAATGGGGTTAGGGATTAACTTGCACCATAGATGGTTGTTTTAATTTATTTTTGATTCTTGTTCGAGAGTTTCATATATCCTACGTACTATAGACCTCCATTAAAGGACAAGCACTAGCAGATTTTGTTGCTGAATTCACTTCAGCAACGCACGACAAAGTATAGCTTGGTAAGGGCCCAGCTGTATGGCAACTTTACACCGACGGGTCATCTACAGACAAAGGTTCTGGCATTGGCATGGTGCTTCGATCCCCCGATGGATTCATAGTAAAGAAGGCAGTCAACTTGGGCTTCAGAGCTTCCAACAACGAAGTTGAGTATGAAGCCCTCATCCTTGGGATAAAACTAGCTCGGGAATACGAAGCCCAAAATCTCGAAGCATTTTCTGACTCCCAACTTATGGTAAACCAAGTTTTGGGGAAATTTTCCACCAAAGATGAAAGAATGGCCCGATACTTAAAGTTAGTACATTTGTTGAAGCGTTCTTTCCATAAATTCACCATTTAGAAAATCGAGAAAGGTCAGAACTACAGGGCTGATGCCATGGCAAACATGGCCTCTCACCTCAAACCAGAAAGAGGTTCAACTCTGAGGATCTTTCATCAAATGAGGCCAAGCATCGAGGATGTACAATCCTCCCAAGTTTCAGAACACACTCAAAACTGGATAACTCCCATCCTTCAATACATAGGAGAAGGGCTCCTTCCAGAAGACAAAATCCAAGCTCGAAGAATTCAAATCAGGGCAGCTAGGTACTTGGTCTTGAATAGGAAGCTCTATCGAAGATCCTACACGCAATCCCTGTTGCAGTGCTTATCTCCAAAAGAATCTCAATATGTTCTGGAAAAGATACATGAAAGAATCTGCGGCAACCATAATGGTGGCAGAACCATGGCCCACCGAGCCCTGACCCAAGGCTATTATTGGCCCAGCATGCTAAAGCAAGCCAAAGAATACGTCCAAAAATGCGACAAGTGCCAGCAATTCACTCTATATCAACACCAGCCCCACCATGAGCTTATTCCCATCGCCAGCCCATGGCCCTTCGCTCAGTGAGGGATGGACATCGTGGGGCCATTACCAAAAGCCTCTCCAAACAGAAGGTACCTACTGGTCGCCATTGATTACATCTCCAAGTAGGCAAAGGCCGAGCCTCTAACTCACATCACGAAAGTAGAAGTGAAGAGCTTCACATGGAGGAACAGAGTCTGCAAGTTCGGCATACCTTGCATCATCATTTCAGACAACAGTATGCAGTTTGCTGGCAAAACTTTGAGAAATTTTGCAAAGACCTACACATTAGTCATCATGTCGCTTTGCCAGGGCACCCCCAAGCAAATGGGCAAGCCAAGGTTACCAACCGCACAATTCTTGATGCCATTAAGAAAAGGTTGGAAGATACCCAAGGGAAGATGGGTCGAAGAACTCCCTAGTGTGCTCTGGGCTTACAGAACGACAAGAAGAACACCGACATCTGAAACGCCATTTTCACTTACGTACGGCTCGAAAGCAGTGATTCTTGTCGAAATTGGTATGCCGACCTTAAGGACGGATGCTTTTGACCAAGAGATCAACGACCAACAGCATGTGGAAAACTTGGATCTACTCAAAGAAAGACGAGATCAAGTCAGGATCAAGATGGAGGCATACTAGCACAGGTTGGCCAACAACTCTAGACAAGGAATAAGGCCCCTCAGTTTCCAGCTTGGAGATCTCGTCCTAAGAAGAGTCTTCCCTAACATTAAGGATCCCACTATAGGAAAGCTCTCACCCAACTAGGAAGGCCTATACAGGGTAAACAAGATCGTCAGATCTACTACGTACTGGTTGAAAGACATAACCGGGAAGCCTATACCTAGGCCTTGGAATATAGAACATTGATGAAAATACTATCAATAAAAACTCTATTTTTACTTTCCGAAGTATTCTCACCTCAATGTACAGACCCCTAAAAACCTTGTAGCCAGTGCAAGAGTTACAGGTTTAATCCATCTCAATGTACAGACCCTTAAAAACCTTACAGCCAATGCAAGAGTTACAAATCCGGTCCATCTCAATGTACAGACCCCTAAAAACCTTGTAGCCAGTGCAAGAGTTACAGGTCTGGTCCATCTCAATGTACAGACCCTTAAAAACCTTGCAGCCAGTGCAAAAGTTACAGGTTTGGTCCATCTCAATGTACAGACCACTAAAAACTTTGCAGCTAGTGCAAGAGTTACAGGTTTGGTCCATCTCAATGTACAGGCCCCTAAAAACCTTGTAGCCAATGCAAGAGTTAGAGGTCTGGACCATTTCAATAAATAGACCCTTAGAAACTTTACAACTATTGCAAGAGTTATAGGCCTGGTCTGAACACAGTGCTCTCTAAAACGGGCTTTATATCTATAAGCAATAGAGGAATGGTTCATCCTTCAAGAATGATTGCCGAAATACCAAGGCATTGCTTGCTTGGTATGAATTCAATTATTAAAGATTATCGCCAGTTCTTGTTATAGAAGATTTGCCTGGTTGCTACGCTTACTTAATTACAAGTCTCTTTGCTCGAAAGTTAGTTATCAATCCATGCTTAATTTAATTATGAATTAAGGGAGACCTGAAGCTCGAAATTTGATCCACTCTTCCTGAAGATTCTTACTTGGGTTGATTACAAGTTTTAAAGATAGGGAATCTAAGGTTTAGTTACAGAGCAGTAATGGTCTGAAGCAATACTGGAGTCTATTGCAAGTTAATAAGCTCGGCATGTCAAAAAAGTCAATACATTGGCATCCACAACAACTCACAAGTATTAGTGCTCTGAAGATACAATCAGTAAATAGAGTTTTAAAGTGCACAAATTCAGGAAAATTCAATTTCATTAATAATTGGCCCAAAAAGTAAACAAGTTCTAAAAGATTACAAAGGGAAAAACAAAAGTACAAAAAAGGCCTAAGTCCACTGTTGGTTCTAACTACCTCTAAAGCATGAAAAATAAAGAAGGGTCCACTATGTCAAGATCACTTTCTTCTTCCTCTTCTTCATTCTCTTCAAACTTAGCACACTGTATCCATATCAGCTTGAGCAGGTGCTTCTGCAAAAGGAAGATCGGGAGGTGCTACCTCATCATCATCGTCCCGTACCTCGATCTTACCAGGAGGGACTTCAACGTCGTCAATCCCAGTCAGATCAAGGTTGGGGTACTTCATGAGGAGCTTGTCTCTGAAAGTATTATACCCATGCTCGATCAGCTCTTCATCTATCTCCTCAACTTCTGCCTTCATCTCTGCTTCGGTTTAGGCCATGGCAGATTCGACTGTAGCTTTGGTCTTTTGGATGGAGGCAGACTAAAAATCTTCAAACCTCTTTTGGAGGTCTTCCAACTTCTGAGCACATGAGTCCCTTTTAGACTCTATAATAGATAAGGAGTTCACAGCCTCCTTCAACTTCTCCTCGACAGCAGTAGCAATAGACTGGGTTGTCATCAGTTGTAACTTGGCCTCATCCAGCTCTTACTAAAGTTATCAATTAACTCTGAATCCGCAGAGGACTCCACAATGGCAGCAAGGCCATTCATAGTCTGAAAAAGCAAAAAGCAAACAGGTCAGAACAGATAAAACGACAGAACACAAAAAAAGGAAAAAGAAGGGTGAAAGCTCAGAAGTTACCCTTAACTAGAAGGCCAGCAGGTCTTTAGCGATCTTCTCCGCCTTCAGACCTTTATATTTCTTTAGGCCTGAAGCCCAAAACCCATCAAAAGCCTTCTTTGCAGCTAGATAGGCAGAGTCATCAAGCATCTCAACTACAGTAGTAGCAGCGACCTTCCCCTTTCCCATCCGCTTAGTTGGAACCTCGAAGGCAGGGAGAATAGCAGGCACGGGGGTAGGAGGCTCCCTCACATCCTCAGACGAAGTCTGATCAGGGGAGCTGGAGAGGAGCCTTCTCCTTTTCACCCGAAGAGGTGGATTGGTAGGGGAAGAGGTTTCCCCCACCACATTCTTCTTATTCCTTGGTACCCAGTTAGACATCAGGGATTTCTTCAGATTGTTGGCCCTGTTTTTTGTCAATCCGGCCTCCATTAAAAGCTCAGGTGTAAGGATAACGATGTGAGTTCTATTGTTGGTCTGAAGAAGCCTTCAGTACTTGTCCTGAAGGTCTACAGTGAAAATCGACATCTTCCAAGCCCCTTTATCTGCACAGAAGTCACAAGATACAAAGGTTACACAAACAGTGAAGAAATGAAAACATACAAATATAGAAGCAAGATTATATTAAGAGAGGGGTCTCACCCTTAAACCTGGTACTCAGAGAGAATGTCGAGGTCTGGCCCTCGAAGTCTTCCAGCTCCCATCCTCGTCCTACAAAGAAGTACCACTTTTTCCACGTCTTGTTGGAAGTAGGTACCAAGGCGAGGGGTCTAAACCCCTTGTCGAATAACATGTAAAATAAGCCTTCTGACCTTAGATATTTCAGATCCATATTACTACGGATCAGGTCAAGATCAACCTCGACACCATTCAAATGCCCTAATATTATAAACCCTAACAAATGTCTCCAACTATTGACATTGAGATCAGCAGGACAGATATTGAACCACTTAAAAAACTACCTAACTAAAAAAGGAAGGGAAAACTTAAGTCCCATCTCAAACCACTTGATGAGTGCGCAAAAGTGCACTCTAAATATCCCATTATTTGATTAAAATGCTAGAAAGTGGATAGAAATGTGGGAATATAATTGATATTATTTTATTTAATTTTTATTTACAATAAGAGGTATTTGAGCATTAATTTATAAGATTTTATATCTCAAATATTGCATTATTTGTTGGTGAGAGATAGTTTGCAATTGCGCTTTACACTTAATATTTTTGGAACTATTTTTGGCTTTTTGGCAGATTCGACCATTGAGTTTCAATTGAGCTTTGGATGGCGTTAGAATTTCAGAATGAGAAAACGGTCTTCATAAAGTTTTTAGAGGACGTCTTGGGCTTTTCAGAAAGGTTTGGTTTACAAAAATCGGAGTTCGTTTGGGCCTCCAAACATTGTTTCGAAATCAAGTCTGGGAAGCTGCTCCAAATTCTGTCCGTCCAGCCAACTTGAAGCGGCCATAACTTGAATTTCCGAAGTCCAAATCAGTGGGGTCCATGGCTGCTTTTGAAAGCAACTCCATGTGCGTGAGAAGGCAAACGGCTGGGAGATTTAAAGCCAATTGGTCTTGCTGCGGCTGATTTGGAGTGTGGGCTGATGACGCGAGGCCCATGTGCTAGTGGCTAGGCGCAACCAAGAAAGGAATTCAGCAAGGGAAAATCGTGCAGCTACTGGGCTTAATGGCGGCTGATGCAAGGCCATAGACAAGGCATGGTGCGGCTGGCTTTAAAGTGGGCCCATGCGCAAGCCCAGTA
The DNA here is from genome assembly GCA_008638375.1 of Nyssa sinensis. Taxonomy (NCBI): domain Eukaryota; kingdom Viridiplantae; phylum Streptophyta; class Magnoliopsida; order Cornales; family Nyssaceae; genus Nyssa; species Nyssa sinensis. The sequence continues at coordinate 1,408,307 of CM018048.1, read as the reverse complement.
CGAAGGCATTAGGGCGCAAAGTCAAGTGAAATTAGGGGGAGGTCCTGCGGTGGAACAACACAGAGGAGAAAGCCGGAGGTGAGGCGTAGAAGGGAAATTCTGGCGCAAGGAAGGAGGAAAAATCAATGCAGCGACTCCATGGCTCAGTGTTTCTCTGTGAGGTTTATGTTATCCATCCTGTACATGTGTACTAAATTTTCAAGTGGGGTTAGGGATTAACTTGCACCATAGATGGTTATTTTAATTTATTTTTGATTCTTGTATGTGGTTTTCACTTGTTAAATTCTTTGATGATCATTCATAATTAATTGTTGAATTTTATTCTCCGAATAATTAAAGGGTTTAGTCCGTTTATAGATTCAGTCATGCTTTTTCTATCGAATGGATTCATGTTTTGATTATTTTTGGAACAATTACTTATTTATATTGATTCAATTCTCTGCTGTAATATTGCTCGTTGGGTATATTGTCGTCGTTGGGTTTTCTCAATGTGAATAATAATTTGTGTGATTTAAAAGTGTTGAATAATTTTTCAAAGGGTTGTTTTTAGTCTAATTTTGGTTCATAATTTTATATCTTCCGATTGAGATTTTTGGAATTTAATTTCTCAATTGAGTTATCAGTGAATCAAAAATAGTTAAAATACTAGATATGTGCAAGGAATTCCCGAAGCTCCACTATTCGTTAAATTTGAGTATTTTCTTCCATTAATCACATTGTTTAAATTTTAATTTGTATTTTTAAATCACTTTTTATATTTTTATTTTCTCGTGAAGCATTTAATATTTTTATTTAGTTTCAGAAATTCTGTCTGTTATTCTTTTAAATTTGTCTCCCTATGGATTCGACACCCCAAAGCTACACTACAACTACCGCGTTATTCTTTGGGCGTAATCAAATTTTGGCGCCGTTGCCGAGGAGACGGTAGAAGAATCAGTAGATAATTTTTCTTTTCAGCAGTTTGTAAAGGCGGTAACTTCGTTCCCTTCTTTTTACTTGCTGCATTATTATTATTATTATTATTATTATTATTATTATTATTATTATTATTATTATTATTATTATTATTATTATTATTATTATTATTATTATTATTATTATTATTATTATTTTATTTCTAGTTATTTATTTATTTATTTTCTTTTATTCCTTTTTTTATTTATTTATTTTATTATTGTTATCTAGCATGCATAATAGGTATAGGGACGCATTAGGCCGTTTTGCTTGTAGGCCTGTGTTAGAGTCAGATTTAGAGTCTTTTTTTTCCTGTTTTTCTAATTCTTTGTTTGGTAATACTTCCAATTCTGCAAATATGAGTGAATATGAGGATCAACCCACTAGGACTCTTCAGGATTACCTTCACCCTACACGCACAGCTACACCATCATGCATCATGTTTCCACCCAATGCCCGTCCAATTGATGTTAAAACGGGGGTGATACAGTTACTCCCTACATTTCATGTTTTGGAAAATGAAAATCCATATGTGCACATTAGGGAGTTTGAAGATGTAGTTGCGACTTTTCATAATCAAAATGCAACACAAGACATTGTGAGTTTTAAGCTCTTTCATTTCTCTTTGAAGGATAGAGCTAAGAGTTGGCTATACTCACTGAGACCAGGGTCAATTGGATCGTGGAATGAGATGACTCAAGTTTTCTTCACTAAATACTTTCCCCATCATAAGACCAATGCTTTAAAAAGACAAACTTCCACCTTTGCACAAAAGGACAGTGAGAATTTGTATCAGTCTTGATAAAGATTTAAGGAGTTATTGAGTATGTGCCCTCACCATGGATATGAGAGTTGGCGTCTAGTGAGTTACTTCTATGAGGGACTTACACCTAGAGAGCGCCAATTTGTAGAGATGATGTGTAATGGTGAGTTCTTATAGAAAGATCCTGATGAGGCCATAGAGTACTTTAATGAGCTTGTTGAAAAAGCTCACACATGGACAGGACCTAGTGCTACTGAGAGCACAAATAGGTCACGACCTATAGGGAACCAACATAGTGGGGGAATTTACCATCTTAGGGAGGAGGATAACTTGAAAGCGAAGGTTGAGACACTCACTAGGGAGTTAGAGATGCTAAAGGCTAGAAATGTAAATCCAACACACTTGGCTAATCATGCAGAGTCCTTTAGACCATGTTCTGTGTGTGGCGGGGTAGATCACCTTGCCTAAGAGTGTCCCACATCAGCTGAGATGAGAGGGATGTATGAGGACCAATGTAATACCCTAGGTATGTACAAGAAGCCGTTCACACTCTACTTTGAGACTTACAATTTAGGGTGGCACAATCACCCCAATTTTAGTTGGAAATCTGAAAACCAGCCACCTGTACCACCACCTGCACAGCCTCCTAGATCATACCCTGCACCATATCATGCACCATATCATGCATCTTCATCTTCTAGGAATTCTTTAGAAGACACTTTGAAGGCATTTATTGAAGCACAGGGTAAAACTAACCAAAAATTTGAATCTTTGATCATGCAGGTTGTTGAAGAAAATAAGGAGATAAAGAGCCAAGTGTCCAAATTGATGAGCTCTTTGAGTGTGAATGAGCGAGGCAGATTCCCTTCCCAAGCTCAGTCCACACCCCAAGGTCAACACATGGCGCAGAAAAATTTGAAGGATGTGAATGCCATTGTGACTCGAAGTGGTAAATCCTTACACATCCCAACAATGGACAAATCAGAGGATGTGGAAAAGGAGCAAGATAATAGCAATGCTGAGCTGCCTGAGGAACCAGAGGTGATAAAGAGTTATGTTAAGTTACCATTCCCTCAGGCTTTAAAATCAACTAAGCACACTTTAGATCCTAACAATGAAATCTTAGAGAATCTCAGGCAAGTAAAAATCAATCTTCCTTTTTTGCATGTGATCAAACAAATTCCTATTTATGCAAAAGTCCTTAAAGATTTATGTACAGTTAAGAGGAAGCATCATGTGCAGAAGACAGCATTCCTCACAGAGCAAGTTAGTGCTCTAATTGAGCAGAGGATTCCCCCCAAGTATAAGGATCCTGGTTGTCCAACCATTGCATGCAGCATTGAAAATCATGAGTTTGGACAAGCTCTACTTGATTTAGGAGCAAGCGTGAATTTAATGCCTTATTCTATTTACTTGCAGTTGGGGTTAGGAGAGATCAAACCAACTTCTATGGTATTGCAATTGCCTGACCGTTCAGTCAGAGCACCACGGGGTGTGGTAGAGGATGTTCTAATTCAAGTTGATAAATTTTATTATCCTGTTGATTTCATAATCCTTGACACTAGCTCTGTTGTTGATTCTACTTCAAAGATTCCTTTGATTTTAGGTAGACCATTCCTTACCACTGCTAATGCTCTTATCAATTGTAGGAATGGGCTCATGAAGCTGTCTTTTGGGAACATGACTCTTGAGGTGAATATATTTCATGTTGCAAAACAGCCAGAAGAGGAGGATGAAAGCTGCCAGACGTGCATGGTTGACTCATTAATGGATAAGGGAATTCCTGCAACTCATGATTCTGACCCCCCCCCGAGCATTTTCTTGTTAATACTGAGTTTGACTATATTTTTGATCCATCTGATGTGGTTGATGTTTGTGTTGTTTTTGACAGAACTCAGGATTATGGAGCACGGGGATAGAAACCGAAGTTTGAGGAGTCACCTACAAAAAGGGAAAAACAGATTCCTTCAAATGTGGAAGCACTTAAAGTTGAATTGAAGCCTTTGCCTAAAGGTTCAAAACATGCCTTCCTTGATCCAGGTGATACTTTTCCTATTATTATGTCATATAAATTGTCTAAGTCTCAAGGTGAGAAATTACCTCAGACCCTAAGTAAGCCTAGGTCAGCCCTAGGTTGGAGCATTGCTGATCGAGTTAAAATGAAAGCGTTGCATGATAATAATATTTTGAGAAAAACGTTTAAGCCTAATAATTGAGTTTTCTTATATGATTCTAAACTCCATAAGCACACAAGAAAACTCAGGTCTAGGTGGACAGGCCCCTTTATAGTGAATAACATATTTGAAAATGAGGCAGTAGAAATAAAGTATCCCAAGGATAGTCGAATTTTTAAAGTCAATGGTCAGCGCCTTAAAGTTTTAATTGATAGGCAAGTTCTGGAAGTGGAAGACATTCCACTTATAGACCCGGTCTATCCACCTTGATCACGCCATGCAGGTATGTTTTATTTTTTATTTTTTAGTATTTATTTATTTAGTTTCTTTATTTTATTTTTTTTATTTTATTTTCTTTTCATTCTTTTTTCTTTTTGTTTACTGCTTTGTTTTCTTTGTTTTTATTTGCAGGTTAATTTCATTTTTCCAGTTTAGGTTGCCATATTTGGTGCTTAGCGAGTTGCCAGCCTCACACATCAAGTGTATTCCCTCCTTTTCAGTACCCTCCATTCAATTTTGCTTGTTAAACATTGAGGACAATGTTTCATTTAAGTTGGGGGGTGATGGTTGCAAATTTAACATTTAAATTGTTGTAGCATATTTTCATTTGTCAAAATTTTTTAAAAAAATTTGCATCACATGTGTATCTTTTTCACATGAGTATTCATTTCAGTCATATCTATTTTTGTGAATTCACCAAATCCACCATAATCATTCTATTGAGGCATTCACAGAACTTTTAATGCACTTATCCAAACTTTGTGGTAAGATGGTGGTTTGACACATGTAGCTAGAGAACTCTTTTGCTTAAGTATTCATGTGTGTTTTGGAGAGAATTGAGAGCCTTCAAATGTAGGAAATTGTGATAAGCATTCATTGAAATATTGAATTGGGCACTTCTTTTGAGAATATCATTACATGGTTGGTGGTATGACAGTGGATATACTTGGGATATGACGAAGGTCAATTTAGGATTAACGTTTGAGCCTTTCAAGCTAACCTTTCTCGTCATAGACCCTTAGTAGCCAACTTTGAGCCAGCAAACACATGTATAGTTTTTTCATATGCCTACATTATCCATACCTCTCCACATTGGAGTATAGCCTGTATATTGATTTTCCTACCCTTTTTGCTTTCAAGTGTGTACTAGGTGTGGAATTTGCATTTCTTGTCTTTTATGTTGAATTGGAGAAAGAAGCAGAAAAAGAAAGAGTACAAGTGCAAAGTGTTCAATTGGGTGAGCATCAAAGTCTATCATTTTCTTAAAAAAAAAAAAATAATGAAATTGAAAAAAAAAATGATGAAAAAATTTTAGAAAAAAAGAAAGAGAATCGGAAGAAGAAGGAGAAGTTTTGTTATGCAGTGATTTGAAGCGTTGAAGAGTACATTAAGTGAAGAGTTTGGTTTGCTATGGTTCGTGATGAAATTCTCTTAGTATGTACTTGGAAGTTTTTGAATCCATTTTATCATTTTCTTCAAATAGCCCCTAGCCCGAGCCACGTTACAACCTTTTTATGTTGATCGTTCTGATCTTGAGTAAGCCTATGGAAAGAGTGGTGGAAGTCTCATTTGTTAGTGCGTCTATCATAAGATCAATGTTTGCTTGTTGCTTGTGCGTAATTCCCTAATTGTTCATTGAGCGTGTGTACCCCTTGTCAACTCCATAGAGAGAACCCTTACATGAAACACTTTTATACCCGTGAGATATGGAGTTGAACCTTTTGCTTGAGATGTTCTTGACGTTGCATGTGTCATGGTTTGTGGTTAGATGGATATGGTTTGGAGCGCGCACACACACACACACTCTGTGAGTTGCTATAAGTGGATTGATTGTTATAGGGTTTTTGAATTCCTTAAATTGCCTTGATTTGAGAATTTAAAAGGTGTGATTAGATGCCTTCGGTGTGTGATAATCTTTGGTCTCTTTTGTCATTTTTTCATGAAAATTGCTAGGGACTAGAAATGAGCAAGTTGGAGGGTGTGATGAGTGCGCAAAAATGCACTCTAAATATCCCATTATTTAATTAAAATGCTAGAAAGTGGATAGAAATGTGAGAATATAATTGATATTATTTTATTTAATTTTTATTTACAATAAGAGGTATTTGAGCATTAATTTATAAGATTTTATATCTCAAATATTGCATTATTTGTTGGCGAGAGATAGTTTGCAATTGCGCTTTACACTTAATATTTTTGGAACTATTTTTGGCTTTTTGGCAGATTCGACCATTGAGTTTCAATTGAGATTTGGATGGCGTTAGAGTTTCAGAATGAGAAAACGGTCTTCATAAAGTTTTTAGAGGACATCTTGGGCTTTTCAGAAAGGTTTGGTTTGCAAAAATCGGAGTTCGTTTGGGCCTCCAAACATTGTTTCAAAATCAGGTCTGGGAAGCTGCTCCAAATTCTGTCCGTCCAACCAACTTGAAGCGGCCATAACTTGAGTTTCCGAAGTCCAAATCAGTGGGGTCCATGGCTGCTTTTGAAAGCAACTCCATGTGCGTGAGAAGGCAAACGGCTGGGAGATTTAAAGCCAATTGGTCTTGCTGCGACTGATTTAGAGTGTGGGCTGATGACGCGGGGCCCATGTGCTAGTGGCTAGGCGCAACCAAGAAAGAATTCAGCAAGGGAAAATCATGCAGCTACTGGGATTAATGGCGGCTGATGCAAGGCCATAGACAAGGCATGGTACGGCTGGCTTTAAAGTGGGCCCATGCGCAAGCCCAGTACGAAGGCATTAGGGCGCAAAGTCAAGTGAAATTAGGGGGAGGTCCTGCGGCGGAACAACACAGAGGAGAGAGCCGCAGGTGCGGCGCAGAAGGGAAATTCTAGCGCAGGGAAGGAGGAAAAATCAACACAGCGACTCCATGGCTCAGTGTTTCTCTGTGAGGTTTATGTTATCCATCCTGTACATGTGTAACTAAATTTTCAAGTGGGGTTAGGGATTAACTTGCACCATAGATGGTTATTTTAATTTATTTTTGATTCTTGTACGTGGTTTTCACTTGTTAAATTCTTTGATGATCATTCATAATTAATTGTTGAATTTTATCCTCCGAATAATTAAAGGGTTTAGTCCGTTTATAGATTCAGTCATGCTTTTTCTATCGAATGGATTCATGTTTTGATTATTTTTGGAACAATTACTTATTTATATTGATTCAATTCTCTGTTGCAATATTGCTCGTTGGGTATATTGTCGTCGTTGGGTTTTCTCAATGTGAATAATAATTTGTGTGATTTAAAAGTGTTGAATGATTTTTCAAAGGGTTGTTTTCAGTCTAATTTTGGTTCATAATTTTATATCTTCCGATTGAGATTTTTGGAATTTAATTTCTCAATTGAGTTATCAGTGAATCAAAAATAGTTAAAATACCAGATATGTGCAAGGGTTTCCCGAAGCTCCACTGTTCGTTAAATTTGAGTATTTTCTTCCATTAATCACATTGTTTAAATTTTAATTTGTATTTTTAAATCACTTTTTATATTTTTATTTTCTCGTGAAGCATTTAATATTTTTATTTAGTTTCAGAAATTCTATCTGTTATTCTTTTAAATTTGTCTCCCTGTGGAATCGACACCCCAAAGCTACACTACAACTACCGCGTTATTCTTTGGGCGTAATCACCACTTAAGGTAAACACAAGTCTCGCCTGGACGTACATCGGAAGGATGATCCAAGGAGCTAGGGGCTCTACAAGTTACATTCTGAGGGAAGTCAAAAGCAGCCCTCAGATTATCTAACATATCCTAAGTAATGGTGCTTTCTCCTTCCTCTTTTTGAAAAGGCCTACCCGAGGTCTCCCCCACCTGTTCCTAGGTTCTACAAAAGCATCTACAATCCTAAGTTCAGGACTGGAGGGGGACTCAACTAAAGGAGACTCTACTATCCTATTTTCGGCATCACCGGAAGAACTACTGCCTACAATGTGGATTTATGATGGTACAATCGACTCAGATGAATTTTCTAAGCTAAAGCCAATGCTAGAAAGGGCATCTGAGGCCGACATTGTAAAAAAAAAATAGAGGAGAAGAAGAGGAATTAAAGAAGATAAGAACAAGAAGAAAAAACAACACACCGAACCTGAAATTTGATCGGAGGAAGGAGCTTCGAACAACGACGATCCCTTTAGACAATCTGATCACTCTGACTTGACGGTGAGGTGTTTTCAAAGCAATAAAAATGATGAAAGGAAGGGCGTACACGTACCCGCTTCCCCTCTTTATATAGGTTTTCAGAATGGGGGCCCATCACACCAAACCGTCATGACGGTTGGAAGAAATGATAACCTTGAAAGCCCAAATAGTGGCAGGCGCAATAAATGCCGCATCAACGATTGTTTGGGAAAATGAAGAGACAAAAGGCGTGGGCATAGCGTGTGACCTTTTAGAGACCCTCAACCTTAGTCACGTGGTGCACTAACTTAAGGCTCGGAGGGGGAGTAATTGATACGCCATAAAGTGACAGACCAGTCTCCACATGACACGTGAATACACAAAGTGCTTACACATATAGAATAGACAAAGCTAAACTATCCAGAACAGGTTTATATGTGTAAGGTTCAGAGCCCCCTTGCTTGGGGCCCCACACAACCTCCGGTCTCATCTTCAGAACAAAAGGCACTATGCACATGCACGAGAGGGTCCCAAGCTAATCACCACCTCAAGTAGCCTACCGAGCTAAAGATAAGGAAACAGTGCGCAACAAGAAAACTGCCATTCATGGATATCATTCACTTCCTATTCTCACGGAGCACAGTGATCAACATGGTAACTGCTATTATTTGATACCAATCAAATTCCTACTTCTACGAGGCCGAATCCTAATCAACTTAAGAAACCCACAGCCTATAAATAAAATCCTAAGGTGCGCTTTTTAATTAGAGTCATTCAATTACTTTCAATTACAGTCTTTCCTTTATTTTTACTGACTTCATCATTGGAGTGGCTACCGCCGGAGCCAACCTGGTGGCCCTTTGATCTTCTTCTTTGAGTGTTCGACAGGCGACGGCGAACGGAACCCCCACTGATCAAAAAGTGCAGCACCATATATATATATATATATATATATATATATATATATATATATATTGTTGTGTTACTTATTAAAAAATATATTTTTTGTTGTTTTGGATTTGTTTTGATCAATTGGAATGTAATTGTTGATGTAATGGCCCACCGGGGTTTGAAGGAGATCGTCCAAGATTTGGTGATCGGAATGGATACCGTGGAAGTCCCCGAGGAGGAGCTCCTAGTGAGTTTGGTGACAAGGGTGGAACACCTACTAATTACCAACCTTATTTTAGGGTAATTTCTCTCTTCATTCTAATTAACATTCTATTAAAAAAAATTGTTTGATTTGAGTATGTTCTGTTGTATGATTGCACGACATTTGTTCTGCTTCTATGTTTTGTTAGGATTTGTCTGTTGTTACTAATTATCCTAGAGGTAAGGCAAGATGATAAAAATTTGAAAACTTTTGCTTTACAATTTGTTTGGAAGTTTTTTTTTTTATAGGTAAAGGTAATGTGTTATAGACAAATGCCCTAGGGGCATACCCATAGTTACTAAAAAAGGACCAGTTATTAAAAAATAATGCCTAAAATCTCTCAAATTTCTTTATAAAAAGGTATTCCTCCATAATCCAAAAGAAAAGAAGTGTCAAAAAACAAAAGTTCTCTTATTCCTTTCTCGCCACATACTCCATAACAGGCACAAAGGATCCATTCTCCACACAATCTTCACCTTTTTCCTTATGTGGCTACCCATCCATCCCAACAAAACATCCTTAACCAAGGAAGGCAATACCCAACTACATCAAAATACAGCGAAAATCAAATTCCAACAATCCCTAGCAACATCAAAATGAACCAAAAGAAGATCAGTTGTCTCTTTGTTTCTCTTACACATGCAACACCGACTTAGGAGATGAAAACCTCTTTACTGGAGATGGTATGCTGTAGGAATAGCATCACATGAAGCTGTTGACACAAAAAGGATCCATATTAGCTTCCACGTGAACTCCTCATCATCCCTTCCCATCAAGCCCTAGTAATAAGATTGAACTGTTAATCGTTGTCTCTTCTACCTCTTCCAACACATACCATCCTATTTCCCTCCCATCAATCGAACCCGTCCAAAAGATTAATTAACTCCTCAACTTCCTAGTCAAAAAGGTCTCCTAAATTGGGGACTCCACACCGCCTCCCCTCCCACCATAGAGACATAATCCGCCACCCTAGCCTCTTTCTAAGAAGTTATGGAAAACAAAGTAGGAAAACGCTCTTTCAACACCATATTTATCACTTGCTCTCTCTTCAAATCTCTTTTCTTTTCTCTTACTTGAAAACATAGTTATTAAACCTGGCCCGCCCAGTTTGGACTGGATGACTCAGCCGGCCAATCGGACCAGCGAACCGATGATTGGGGTGGGTTTAAGAGAACTGACTATCACCATTTATCATGTATAAAATGTAACTTTGTGATTGTCAAGAGTCAAACCCAAGACAATAAATTAATAAGTAAGCACTCTTAACCACTAAGCCACTTGTTCTCTTATTAAATAATTTACATATTTAATATATATTAAATTATATTTCTATTTTATATCAATAATAATGGCATTATTGTGATATCATCATTTTTTTAAAAACATCTGACCACGTTTACTAAAGTTACATAATTATTTAATTTTAAATAATATTTTTATATTATTCTGATTCAACCAATTAACCCAACAGTTGAACCAGTGACCCTTCCATCCGGTCACCTTGTCGAGTTGATGACCCATCCATCCGGTCACCTTGTCGAGTTGATGCTTGGACCAGGTTTAATAACTATGCTTAAAAATGATCTTTGTGTATCACTCTATCTCAATCTTTTCTTTCTCTCTCCAAATCTCTTCATCCAAACGAATTTGTGTCCTTGAACATTTGTAGAATGGAGAAATATGGTTGTTTGATTGATTATTTGGTGGTAACAGACGCAGTCTTTGAACATTGCATTATTTGCTTCAAATTGTTTTTTTTTGTTGCTTGGTGTCATATTTGGAAGTTGAAATCCTAAGAGCATCTCCAACCCAGAGTCCTCATTTTTATCTTCATTTTAACATCTTTAAATTTGAAGTTGATGGATTCTATTTTTCACATTTTTACTCCATCCCAAGTTTCAAAATCACTATTCATTCTTCAGATTCCTATTCTTTTATTTATAAAAAATAAAAAGCACATTTAATAATATAATTTTTATCCAAAGTGCAATTTTTATCTTTTTTTATCCAAAATTCAATTATTTTTCATATTTTTAAACTCAATTAAAACGCATTAGAAAATTAATAAAAATTACATCAACAACTAATAAAATACATAAAAAAAATTAAAACTACATTAAAAAAACTAATAAAAATGCATAATAGCCGAGACTTGTGAAATTACAATTATCATGGTAGAGATAGATTGATCACTTATTTTTTTATGAAGATACATTAAGAAACTGAAAAAAAAAATACATTGAAACTTTAATTGTTATTGTAATCTTTAATCGTAGAAATAGATTGATCATTTTCTACTTTTTATAATATAAAAAAATAATTTTAAAACAAATAAATAATATTATTGATGGATTAATTTAAAATTCAAATATTTATTAAAGTAGTATAAAAATAATTAATTATTAGGTTAGTTATTATAAAAATGAATAATGCATGGATAACTAAGAAGTACGGATACGGACATGGGATACTGATACGACATGACACGGATACGCAGACACATTATTTTTTAAAAAAATAGGACACGGACACATTAGGTACATGTTAAATATATATAATTTTTTTTATATTTTTTATATGACAATATAATAAAAACCTAATGTTTTTCTAATTAAAATTAGCATAAAACACACAAATTTTAAAAATATTATTAAGATATATTAAAATAACAAAGTCATTAAATAAAAATTAAAGAATTTCTTCATTTAATCAATATCATCCATGATTCAAGTGTCCAAACACGTGTCCGAAAAGTGTCTGAGAGTGTGATGTCCAACACGTGTACGAAACAGACACGTAAACTAAAATAAAATGTCTGTGCTTCATGGATGGATAGTGCATAAATAATATATGAATACTGAATGGAAGACCATCTTCAATATTTTTCTATCAGAGTAACTCCAAATCGTTAGATTTGAAAATAGGGATGGAAAAATCCAATTCCAACTCATCTTCAAATTTGAAGATGGGTATTCATTTCTGATTTTCAAATTTGATGATTGAAAAAAAAATTGAAGATGGTTTTCAAATTACTATTAATGTACTATTTATCCACTATTCATGCACTAAATAACTCCAAACTTATAGTTAATTATTTTTATATTATTTTAAAAAATATTTGAAATTTATTCTTTAATAAATTCTAGTAATTGTAATTTCAGAAGTCTCAGCTGTTATATATTTTAATTATTTTTTAAATGTATTTAATTTGTAATTTGTTGGATATATCATGAAGTTTTAACAAAAGAAAAAGTGATAAATAATTGAATTTTGGATAAATATATAGTAAATAATTACATTTTGGACATAAATGATAATATTATAAGAGGGACTTGAAGAATGAATAGTAATTTGAAGATTAGAATGGTTGGAGTGAAAATATAGAACCCATCATCTTCAAATTTAAAGATTTCAAAATGAAGATGAAGATGAATACGAAGAATGTGGGTTGAAGTTGCTCTAGCGAAGACCCATCTTCATATCTTCATATTCCCGTCTTTATATCTTCAAATTTGAAGATGAGATGAAAAAAACCAATTACAACCCATCTTCAAATTTGAAGATTGAGAATTTTTTTTGAAGATTCATGGACTATTCATGGACTTTTTCATTTTGGCTTATTAAGATGCTAGTTTCATGTAGCTGATTGAAATGATTGTTGACCCTAAGTTTTTAATTAGTCTATTATTGAATTGTCCATGTTGTGCTTAAGCTTACCAGCACAGGATTTCTCTTTCACTTGCACCTTTCCAACACAAGAAGCAAAAATGTTGTGGCTGCTAAATTGTTTCTATGGAAATGATTGGGTCTGCAATAAAGTGCAGGCGCACATGTAGTCATGAAAATAATTTTCTTTGTCTGCATATCCTAAGATGGATGACAATTTTTTTTCTATTTGTGAGTCAATTAAACTAAGTTATTATAGTTTTAGTAGAATTTTTAATATTGAGTCCTAGTAGTAGTAGGATTTGATATGTTTTATCCTAATGAAAACTAGAAGTCTTTATCCTAATAGAAATAATATTATTAGTTTGAATAGGATTAGAAGTCTTAATTACATTAAAATTAGACTTTATATAATTTATATTTTTATATATGTGAAGCCATGTGAAGAGGCTGTATGCCGCAAGCTGTAAGCCAAAAGTAAGTGTGTGCCGTGAGTGTTCTGTCAACAAAAAGAATGACAAAACAGTATGTGAGGCTGTGAGGGTTTTTCTCCTTCAATAAGATTTTAATTATACGGTGTAAAGGTATCAATTAACTTTGAATTTTCTTTGTTTGTTTATGTTTTTTTTATCCTCTTGTATCACTATTTCAATTAAACAATTGGTATAGAGTTTTGGATCCAATAATTGGTATCAGAGTCTGATTTCTTAGTTCGTGAAGATGACTTCACTTATTTGTACGGTTTACAAATTTGATGAAAAATCTCCTTTTCATATTTGGGAGAGTGCGATGATAAACTTTTTTTATTCAAGTGGTTTGACGACTAAATTCATTAAGGAAGAGCTTGCAGAAGATGCAGATGAGCAAACAAGGCGAGTATACTTCAAAACTTTAAATTGCATTCATCAAGCATTATATATTTCTGTTCTTAATAAAATTACTCATGTTCAGTCTGCGAAACAAGTGTTGAAATGGAGGCCCAGCCCATTCAGCTCCTTAAAACCCAAGTGTTAGGGAGAGGGGCAGCCAGTCATATAGATAGCGCGGAGGAGCTAGAGACAAGCGACGTGGGATAATCCAACACGCCTCCTAGACCACATAGCCTGCGGAGGGAGGCCAAGTGAGCGGCCCCATACGTCTAGCCCAAAATTGGCTCTGATACCATGTTGAAATGGAGGCCCAGCTCTAAACCTTAAAACCCAAGTGTTAAGGAGAGAGAGAAAGGGCCCTTATATAGTGCGCATGTGGGCTGTGCAAGGGCGATATGGGATTACGTCGCGTTGCTGAAGACAATCCAACACACCTTCTTGACCTCAGTGGCCTACACGGCTGGTTGCGGCAAAGCCCAACCTTGGCTCTGATACTATGTTGAAATGGTGGCCCAGCCCATTTAGCTCCTTAAAATCCAGGTGTTAAGGAGAAGGACAGTTAGCCATATAGATAGACCGTTCATAATCAACATTTTTAAAGCTACCAAAATAGAGGGCATAATTACAACAATAGAGGAAATAGTGGCAATAATGGGCAAAACAGATTTGGTGGAGGAAAAGGCAGAAGCAATAAGTGGCAGAACAATAATCAGTGGCAGAATAATAATTGGCAGCATAGATCAGTACAAGGAAAAGGGGACAATAACAATTCTAATCCACAATCTCATAAATTCAATATTCAATGTTTTAATTGTAGCAATTTTGGGCATAAAAAGTCTGATTGCAGATCTAGAAGGCCAAATAATAGAAATCATCAAGCTAATGTTGCTGAAAATAATCCTGGTGGTAATAATGAAGTAGAGACTGTGTTGCTGGCTTGTAATGTTGTGGATAATGATGATGATACTAAGTGATATTTAGACACTGGCTATAGTAACCATATGTGTAGTAAGAAAGACATATTTTCTGATTTGGATGAATCCGTTCGATCAAAGATAAAGTTTGAAAATAATTCAAAGATACCTATGATGGGTAAAGGCAGAATAGCAATCAGTTTGAAGAATGGGTCTCACAAGTATATTTCAGATGTGTTTTATGTACCAGGTTTGCAACAAAATTTGTTCAGTATGGGGCAACTTTCATAGAGAGGTTATGATATGCAAATCTACCATGGAGTTTACGCAATCAATGATGATCGTATGGGGCTAATAGCAAAGGTAAACATGACTCCAAATTGTTTATTTCCATTGAGTATTAAATGTGAGAATTTACCTTACTTTAGTTCTATGATTGATGATGATAGTTAGTTATGGCATATGCGTTTTAGGCAAGTGAATTTTGGCAATCTTAATTTCCTTGCTAGAAAACATTGGGTTTCTGGTTTGCCTGCTATTGATATCTCAAATAGAGTTTTTGAAACTTGTGTTATGGGAAAGAAACATAGAGATGTTTTTTGTACAGGAAATTCATGGAGAGCCAAAAGGCCTTTGGAGTTGATACACTCAGATTTATGCTCAGTGGAGGTACCTTCTAATGGTGGCAGTAGGTACTTTATTACATTCATTGATGATTTTAGCATAAAATCATGGGTTTATTTTTTGCAACATAAATCTGATGCTTGTGATACTTTTAAAAAATTCAAGGCTTATGTTCAAAAGCGAAGTGGATTTCAAATTAAAATTTTGAGAACTGATAGGAATACAGAGTATATTGTTTGTGATGATTTTTTGGAGAAACGTGGTATTAGGCATCAGTTGATTGCTAGATATACTCCACAGCAAAACGGAGTGGCGGAAAGAAAGAATAGAACTGTTATGGATATGGTTAGATGCATGTTGAAATTTAAAAATTTGCCTAAAGGATTTTGGGCTAAAGCAGTTGTTTGTGCTATTTATGTTTTGAATATGTGCCCTATTAGAAGTGTTTCTAACAAAACCTCACAAAAGCTTAGAGTGGACAGAAGCCTGTCATTAAACACCTAATGGTGTTTGGATGCATTGCATATGCTCATCTGCTAGATCATCTTAGAAAGAAACTTGATGATAGAGGTGAAAAGTGTATTTTCATTGGCTATAGTCAATTGTCAAAGGCCAACAAGTTGTATAATCCAATAACAGAGAAGGTGATTATCAATCGTGATGTGACTTTTAATGAGCAAGGAGTTTGGGATTGGTATTAGAGTGATCAAATCCAACCAGCTTTAACTTTTAATAATACAGATACGCAGATTAAAATACAGAATGAGCCTCAGATTAGTGATCCTCCATCTTTAGAGTTGTTATCAACTCATGCAGAGTCCTCTCGGCATCCTCAATGCCAGCGCCACTTGCCTGCTCGCTTATAGGATTATGTTACTGGTAGTGATAATGAGTCAACTAATGAAGATTTGGTGAATTTTTCTTTATTTGCAGATTGTGATCTAGTGACTTTTGAAGAAGCCTCTCGCGATGATCATTGGATTAAAGCCATGAATGATGAGATCCATGCAATTGAGAAGAACAACACATGGCAACTTACTACTCTTCCTAGTTGTAAGAAACCAATTGGTGTGAAGTAGGTGTACAAGACAAAGTACAAGCCCAATGGTGAGGTAGATCGGTTTAAAATAAGATTGGTGGCTAAGGGTTACAAACAAAAGCCATGTATTGATTATTTTTAGTTGTTTGCTGCTGTTGCTAGACTTGCTACAGTTTGTATGTTTGTTTCTATTGCTGCACAAAATAATTGGAGAATTTTTCAAATGAATGTTAAATATGTGTTCTTGAATGGTGCACTTAGAGAAGAAGTTTATGTTGAGCAACCTGCCGGTCATGTGATAAAAAGACATGAAAACAAAGTCTTTAGATTGAATAAGGCCTTGTATGGATTGAAGCAAGCGCCTAGAGCGTGGTATACACGCATTGATTCTTATTTTGTTGAGCATGGTTTTAAAAGATGTCCTTATGAACATACTTTATATGTCAAGTCTAATTCACATGGTGATATTCTTATTGTGTGCTTATATGTTGACGATTTGATATTTACTGGCAATAATCTAAAGTTGACTTCAGAATTCAAGGGGGTTATGATAGCTCACTTTGAGATGACAGATATGGGACTAATGTCATATTTTCTTGGCATTAAAGTTGTTCAAACAAATGGTGAAATTTTTATTTCACAGAAAAAGTATGCCAGTGATATTTTGAAAAAGTTCATGATGGACAAGTCCAATCCAATTTTGACTTCAGTTAAGGAGAGGTTGAAGTTGGTGAGAAATGGTATAGGTGATCTTGTGAATCCAACCTACTTTAAAAGGTTGGTAGGAAGTTTGAGATATTTGACTTTTATTAGGCCAGATATTGTGTTTGATGTTGGGTTGATTAGCAGATTTATGGAGACTCTACACCAATCTCACTTGCAAGCAATTAAACGAATTTTGCGATACATTCGAGGTACGCAAAGTGATGGTATTTTTTACTCATCCTTTAACAGTTTGGAACTTGTTAGATATACAGATAGTAATTGGGCAGGTAATACTGAGATGCGAAAGAGTACGTCAGGATATGTCTTTCATCTTGGTTCTGGTGTATTTTCTTGGTCTTCTAAAAAGTAGCAAGTTGTCGCTCTTTCAACAATAGAAGCAGAGTACATTGCAGCAGGGAATACTGTTACTCAAGTAATTTGGTTTAGCGAATGCTTGGTATTCTACAATACAAGCAGAATAGTCATACAACAATATTTTGTGATAATAAGTCAACCATTGCATTGACGAAGAATCTAGTTTTTTATAGGAGAATCAAGCACATTGATATCAAGTTTCACTTCATTCGTGACTTGGTGAATGACAAGGAAATCCAGGTTGAATTTTGTCCTTCTTAAGAACAAGTTGTAGATATTTTTATAAAGCCCCTCAAAACAAATTCCTTTTTAAAGCTGAAGAGATTACTTGGCATGGTGAAGCTTGAAAACCTTGGTTTAAGGGAGGTAATGTGAGCTAATTAAACCAGGTTAGTATAGTTTTAGTAGAACTCTTAATGTTGAGTCCTAGTAGTAATAGTAGTAGTAAGATTTGATATGTTTTATCCTAATGAGACTATGAGTTTTTATCTTAGTGAGAATAGTATTATTAATCTAAATAGAATTAAAAGTTCTAATTGCATTAAGATTAGACTTTATATAATTTATATTTTTATATATGTGAAGCCATGTGAAGACGCTGTATTCCGCAAGCCGCAAGCCGCAAGCCAAAAAGAAAGATAAAACAATATGTGAGGTGTTGAGGGTTTTTCTCCTTCAATAAGATTTTAATTACACGGTTTATGAGGTATCAATTAACTTTGAATTTTCTTTGTTTGTTTATATTTTTTTTATCCTCTTGCATTACTATTTCAATTAAACAATTGGTATAGTATTTTAGACCCAACACTATTTATTTTCATGATGTCATTTGCATTTACTTATCAAAGAAAATATTATTAAAATATCATTCTTATAAATATGAATACAAGGACAAGGAACTAAACAGTTGTCTTAATTTCTGCTAACTGTTTTGATTCTTGCGATGCTACAGGGTCCTGGTGGAAGGGGTGGCTTTGGTCGTGGATCTGGTGGTTATGGTGCAGGGCCAACTGGCTCAAATTTTGCTTGACTTGCTGGTTTTTTGAATCTAAAGAAGTTTTGGCAGTTAAGAATTCAAGACTCAAGCAGGCTAGTTACGGTTGCCCTTGCAATTATTCTAAGCAGTTTGTCTGATAGCGTTTTAGAACTAGATTATGTTTGTCGGGACCCTCTTTCATTTATATATATTTTTTCAATAGTTTGGTAAATTGGAATTCAAAGAAATCCTATTTTTTTGTAGAATTATCTTTATACATTTAATTATGTCCTCAAGGAAGATGGGCTCCCGTTGTCAAGCATTTTTTGTCATCAAACTCTCATGGTTTTTTTTTTTTTTTTTTTTAATTATGGTTGTGCAATTTACTTGTTCACTTACTGATATTTCTTCTTACCATGTAGTTCAAAATATGAAACAGTGGGATGATAGTTAATGTTTGATCTAGTGATATTTGAGTTCTTATTTTCTGATATTTTGGTGAATCTGCCTAGATGTTACCGGCCTTGCCTTCATTTTAAAGACGCCTTCTCCAAGCACATTGACGACAGTAATAACATCAGAGAGTTGTTTGGGTACTTGTTTTGTCCTTGATGTGTTGGATTAGGCCCTGTGTGGCCTTTGTTTTGTACTCTAACTAGATACGTGTGAACGCCAGATAAGCTGGTTGATTATACTTTTTTAAAGTCAAAAAGATATCCTGTGAGCTTAGATTTAATATGGTTGAGTTTGGATGTAGTAGGGTGTTGCGGTGGTTGTGTGATTGATAATGGTGGTGATGGTATTGCGAAGTTCTCTGTATGGCGGTGGTGTTTTAACTAGTAATTGCAATGGTGGTCACCATGTTGGCACTGGCGGAAGTGGAGATTCGTGCGGGGTAGTGATGGAAGCTGTGATGGTCATTCCAAGCGGAGGCAACCCTTTTATTTCCTGTCGGGGTCATTTATACATCGTAGTTATTCTGACAGGATCATTTCGGTTCTCAACTCCTACTCTCTTACAATCACAATCCAAACTCCCAATGGACTGTGTTATTGAATTCCAGGAACCCAGATCTGTTATGGTTCTCTCTTCAGAGATCTCTCCGAAGGTTCAATTAATCTGACTTTAAAATTATTCAAATTTAACTTGTAATTGGCTCTATCATTTAAAAATCAACAAATATATTTTAAAATTTATTAATTTCAAATAAAAATTTATTTAATAATTGACTTAAAAAAATTAACAAATCAAATTCAAACACAATTTAAACTTCATTTATTTTACCAACTCAAACTTAAAACAATTCTTAACTATGTAGTTTGGTTTATTTGTTTGTGGGTAAGTATCAGGTTGTGGTTTAACAGTTTGATTTGAAGATTAATAATAAATGACTTTTTGCATGCATATCTATAAAAGAAATCCAGAAAGTATCAAGCACAATTGCAACACATTTTCTATCTGTTAAGATTACATTTCAATCATAACAAGCACCCTCAAGGACACCTAAAAAACCAAGCGAGACAGAAAGAACAAAAGAGAAGACACGGGAACAGAAAAGAGACTCTTCACGCATTAGACTACATGTTACTCTTCCCTAGTGCCGAAGATGTTCTCAGTCAACTTCCTCCATCTTGCTCTCCTCATTACCTTCCTCCTCTAGTGGGGGCATGTCAATGTCATCACCACCAGTCTCATCCTCATCAATGCTCAAGCCCAACTTCAGCATCCTGTGAATTCTTGCTGCAAATGTATTTGGATCATCAATACTGAACCCAGAGGTCAGCATGGCAGTCTCATATATCAGCAGCACCAAATCCTTCACTGACTTGTCGTTCTTGTCAACTTCAGCCCTCTTCCTTAGCTCCTCCATGATACCATTGTCTGGGTTAATCTCCATAGTCTTCTTGCTAGACATATAAGAGCCCATGCTGTTGTCCCTCAGAGCCTGCGCTTTCATGATCCTCTCCATGTTAGCTGTCCAGCCATACTCCCCGGTGACCAAGCAGCAAGGTGAGTCCACAATTCTATCAGATACAACCACCTTCTCTACCTTATCTCCAAGGATATCTTTGATGACTTTGCACAAACTCTCGAAGGACTTTTTCTTCTCCTCCTTTTTCTTTTTTTCTTCCTCAGAATCATCATCAAGTTTCAACCCTTCTTTAGTTGCTGAAACCAGCTTCTTCCCATCATACTCCTTCAGTTGCCCAACTGCATACTCATCAATAGCATCGACCATGAAGAGCACTTCATATCCCTTCTTCTTGAGCTTCTCCAAGAATGGTGAGTTCTCAACGGCTTTCTTGCTCTCACCAGTTATGTAGTAGATGTCTTTCTGTCCCTCCTTCATTCTTGTAACATAGTCCTTCAAGCTGGTTAACTCATCACCACTTTTTGTTGAGTAATAACGAAGGAGATCAGCAAGTTTGGACCTGTTCTGGCTGTCCTCATGAATACCCAACTTAATATTCTTAGAGAACGCCTCATAAAATTTGTTGTAGTCCTCTTTGTTCTGAGCAATTTCATTAAACATTTCAATGCACTTCTTCACAAGATTTTTCCTTATCACTTTCAAAATCTTGTTCTGTTGAAGCATTTCACGAGAAATGTTGAGCGGAAGATCATCAGAATCCACCACTCCTTTCACAAACCCCAGGTACTCCGGAATAAGCTCTTCACAATTGTCCATGATAAACACTCTCCGGACATAGAGCTTAATGTTGTTCATCTTCTTCCTGGAGTCGAAGAGATCAAAGGGTGCTCTCTTGGGTACAAAGAGTATGGCTTTGAATTCGAGCTGCCCTTCAACAGAAAAGTGTTTCACAGCAAGGTGATCCTCCCAATCATTGGTCAAGCTCTTGTAGAAGGAAGCATACTCCTCTTTGGTAATCTCCTCAGGCTTTCGCAGCCAAATGGGTTTCTGCTTGTTAATGAGCTGCCACTCATGGGACACCTCCTTAATTTTCTTCTTCTTTTTGGTGTCTTTGTCTTTCTCCTCATCCACTTCCTCAACATCACCCTCCTCTTCCTTCTTTGGTTCCTCATCCTCATCATCACTAATCTCTTTCTCAGTTGTCTTCTCCGTCCAGAGATAAATGGGGTAGCTAATAAATTCCGAGTGCTTCTTCACGAGGTCCTTCAGTTTCCTCTCTTCCAAGTACTCCAACTGCACATACAAAACCAAAATGCAACAACATAGCCGTTTCAGATCCAATGATTACAAAGTACACACAAAGATGTACCACAGTTCGTAAGTCATGAATCTACAATCAGTTCGATCCAATCAACAAAAAATTCTTTAAAATCAATTCTTTTTAATTTCAAAACTTTGATGTTATTTCCAATCATTCTGTCAAATTTAAGGGGTTTATATCTCCTAACAACTAAGCCGGATAACATCTTCAAAGAAAATCACCACTTACAGAACATTAAAACTAATTTCCATCAAATAAAATTTTAACCAAAAATCTATCTCCAATTTACAAATCTACAACCAAGCCAAATTAAAATATGTTATTCCAATTGAATTAATTATCCAACATTTTCCAGATTGGGCCAACCTGTCGAACACTGAGGCCAATATTATTTTATCTAAAGTTCCGGGTTTCAAATCTGAATATCTACATTTGAACACATGACCAAAGCTCAATTTCACAGCGTTTACAAGAATATTATATAAATTAATTGGATCATTTACGTACAAAAAAATTAAAAATCTTTGCCGTACGTGTATACCTGCATTCATGCACATATAGGAAGTACACAACAATAAAACACAAATTGAATTTTTACCTGGTCTTCCTTGAGGAAGAGTGTGATCTTGGTTCCTCTGCCCAGTGGCTCTCCATTCACATCCCTCGTAATAGAGAAAGACCCACCAGCCTGTGATTCCCAGATATACTGTTCATCGTCATTGTGCTTGGATGTAACAACCACCCTTTCAGCCACCAAGTAAGCAGAGTAAAACCCAACACCGAACTGGCCAATCATGCTGACGTCAGCTCCAGCCTGCAACGCCTCCATGAACTCCTTCGTTCCAGACCTCGCAATTGTCCCCAGATTATTCACCAAATCTAATTACAAAACAAACCAATTCAATCACAATGAAGAACTCAGGACAGTTACGTATCTAAACAACTTGCGTGTGTTTATATGGGTTGAAATTGTTGTGTACCTGCTTTAGTCATTCCAATGCCGCTGTCGATGATGGAGAGGGTTTTGTTGACCTTGTCAGGGACAAGCCTAATGAAAAGCTCGGGCTGAGAATCGAGCTTGCTCTTGTCCGTTAGGCTCTCGAAACGAATCTTATCCAACGCCTGCATCCACAAATTCAATAAATTCAGCCCCCCATTCCGAAGAATTCAAAAGAGAAACTGATCGAATAGCACACAAAAAAAAAAAACCATATATTTTCATGTGTATACATACATCAGAACAATTGCTGACGAGTTCACGAAGAAAGATCTCTTTGTTGCTGTAGAAAGTGTTGATGATGAGGCTGAGAAGTTGGTTGATCTCAGCCTGGAAGGAGAAGGTCTCTCTCTCTCCCATATGTACGTCCGCCATTGATTCCTACGAATTTCTTAGAATTAAACGATCAAAAACAGAAGAATTGAGATGAGAAAAGCAACAGAGAGAAAGAAAGCAGCAACGATCAGGAGAATTATAGTTGACGAGTTGTGCGATTGCTTTGCTTGATTCTAGGCGACGAAAGATGACAGTGAGCGTGTGCTTATATTGAAGAGAGAAAAGGTTCTGGTAGCTTCGCTAGGCCGGTGAGTACGCGAAGACGGTGGAGTCATCGAAAGGAGAGGAATCGAATTCGCGCTTCTAGACCCTTCTGCATTTCTCTTGATTCTATTAATTTTCCAGTTTTGCCCTTGAAATTCAATTGGCTTTTTAAACCGAGAAGGTTCTTTTGTCTATTGCATGTTTCCGCTGAAAGTGTTGTTACCATACTAGATCTATTTTTTCATTATTGTAGTTGTGAAAATGTTTAATTACTGGATTACCCTTTACCCACATTCCCGGTTGATGTCATATTTGAAGGAGAATTAACGTATTAAAATATTAAATTACACAACTTTTGTAAATTTAAAATATATATATATATATTATATATAAACACTTGTTGGGATTTATTTAAGATATGAGACTATATTTAGTGGTGAGTTATATAGAAAACTGATATACCATAAAAGAGCAGGCCAATCAGCACTTGACACGTATGACTACGAATCCAACTCACGCTCGGCTAACTCGGTTCACGCTCAGCCAATGACTAAGTACTCGAACATTCAGAGCAGGATAAAAGGTCGGAAGTGACCGAGCATATGTCTCCAGAGCACATATATCCAGATAAAGATCTTAGAATTAATTACAGGATCCAGACCAACACTCCAGACTTCGTCACCGCCTTAGCGGTTGCCGAGCAGTGAATAAAGAAGCAATCTTCAACACGGAGACAGTCCTCAACACGGAAACAGTCTTAAACAAGGAAACTACCATCTATGATTATCTCTATGTAATACTTCACAAGGTAACTGTAATCTCCGATGATCAAATCCCTACATTCATGGCTCCGAATCCTAATCAACTTAGGAAGGTCACAGTTTATAAATTAAACCCTAAAGGTACGCTTTTTTTTCATGCTTATTCTTTGGCTTTCAATACAGTCTTTCAATTTCATTTACTTACTTAAGCATCGGAGCGGCTACCGCCGGAGCCAATCCGGTGGTCCTCTGATCATCTTTTTGAGTGTTCTACAGGTCACGGAGCCCATACTTATTGCGAGTCAAAAAGTGCAGCATCAAAAACATTGGTAATAAAAAATTAAAATTTAATAAGTGATGAACGTTGGTTAAATTGAAAATTGTTAAAAAATTAATTAAGCCTATAAAAGTTAGAGAGATGATCAAAGGAAATATGTCCGTTTTGAATTGTTTCAAATTTTGAAAAAATAATTTTTAAAAAATGAGTTGGGTAGAAATAATTTTGAAAGAATTAGTTTAATGTTTAAATGGATGTATTTTAGAAGTGATTATAATGTTATAATTAATTATTGAGAGTTTTATAAGTATTGTTTGAACTGATTATGATTCTATGAAACTTAAAATGTTATTTTTACCTTTTAACTGTATTAGATGAGTTTGATGTGTTTAGTCCCATGTTATATAAAAGAATTTAAATTATATAATATATAACAACTAAATTAAATAAATATGTAATTAAAATACTATATATATATATGTGAAATATAAACATATACAATAAATAAATAATACAAGATCCGGGACCTCTCCATTTTAGGTCTATTTTTCTTACAAATAGACCATATCCCTTTTAAATGAAATAGAAAGACTTCCAATAAAATAAATGCATATATAAAACTAAATTAAATAATTGTATGTTATGTTATTTAAATAAATGGTCTTGAATGTCACGACCCGGAACCCATCTTGTGCGAATCTGGCATTGCGACACCGATCTGACCCAATTATTGAACCGAATTTTTCCTTTTTACTTTAACTTAACATTTATATGTGAGTTATTTAACATGCAATCAGAAATCTAAACAACAGCGAAAGACTTGATAAAAAAATTTTTCATTCATTTATAATACTAAAGTTCATATAGTTTTACAGACCCAAAAATTTTCAAATGTAACTACTTTCAGGACGTGGGGTGATGGGATAATATAGAACAAGTACTATACTTTGCTACCAAAAATCCCTACAGTACATATAGCTGCAGCAACCTTACGCCTGTTCGAGATCCTGATCCCTACTTTCAAATTGTGGCATCCTACCTGAAATAGTCAAATAAGTAGTATCTGTATAAGTTATGAAAACTCATTAAGTATTCCTTTACTTTGCCAGAAACAGGTCAACATAAAGAGGTTCACCTAACAAGATACATAATTTATAGCAACACGATAACCAATCAATAAGATATGATATCAATAACAGTAAATCACATCATGTCAAGCAACTCAACCGACCCCTCGGGTCTAAGGCATATCTCATGTTAACAATAACAATGATTATCCAAATGAGTGCAATAATGGATGTGATAATAATCATAGTAAATATATATTTGTAGGACCCGACATACCCTTTTGCAAACAAATCCACCATCTGACTTGCTCATGTACACCCTGCCTTACCAACATTAGGACCCAGCCTACCCTTTTGCAAATAGATCCACCATCTGACTTGCTCATGTCGACCCTGCCCTAATAATAGTAGATCCTGGCCTACCCTTTTGCAATAAGATCCATCGACCTGCCTTGCTCATGTCGACTCTGATCTACTCTTCATTTTAATAGAAATTGTATGAAATGTTCATGATTCACACTCAAGAGTATAAAATATGATTGTGCAATATTTAGGCATCATAAACCAAACTGTATAGTGATCACATGTTCAAAATATAGCAATACTAACGAACTAGAACAAACATCAACGTATTTCAATAACATCTGAAGGCATAAACACCAAATCAAGCAACACATGCATAATACAACTAGGTTCTTGCCATGTACAGAGATCGAATTTTACTTCCCTTTTACTGTCTCTAAATTAGAAGGATCTAGACTGTCTTCTCCTTGCCCTTTGGTGTTCCTAAGATTCATAAAATACGTCTCAGTCTATCGCTACATGAATTATGTTATTCATCAAATTTTATGCCTCTATGCTATAAGTTTTTTTTTTACTAAAATAGACTTTGCTATTGAATCTGAAATGTCGAAGAAAGTCGGTTTAGGCTTTTGCGAAACTCAATTCGGACATCTATACTGAAAAGGGCAAAATAGTTTTTTTGTATTTTTTTGTGTCTTTTATTTTTTGGGACCCCGTCTCACAAAACGGACCCCTCCATTGGTCACAAAATGTTCGAGATAGTCAAAATACGCTAATTACTTGTTTAATTTAGATTTCGTATTATTTAACTATTATTAAATTAATTTAATTTAATTTAATATAATATAATTTTTATAATATATATATATATATATTGGCACAAAAATAAGCACAGGCTTTCCTGTCAACATGGTTTGGGCTTGGCTTCCTTATATGTGGTCAGGGGTTCGATTCGTGGGGGCAGCACCCCCACGCATTTTTTTTTTCCTTAATTGTTGAAGCTAAACAGTGGCTAGAACCAATTCTAGTATAGGCTATCCCAACCCATTCAATATACCCTAACCTGATTTCTAAACACTGTAACCAAACAACCTAATTCTAAGTTTAATTTTAAAACAGTCGTAACTTAAATGACGCTGTATTGCCCCATTTAGGCACCAAACGACGCTGCATAAGACCTCACTATATATCATCCCCTTCAATAATCCGATAGGGTTCCGGTGGGTCTCTGGAGGTTTCTCCGGCGCCGACGACCCTGTTCGGACCAGATTTTACTTCTTTTAAAATGTAGTTTTCTTCTATTTTTTATAAGGATTTCATTTCCACTTCCATTATTCTATTTAGACTAACAGAAACCCTCGAATAGAGGATTTTCAGTGGGGATCAGTTTTCTAGTGAGCCCCATTTTTCCATGTTTCTTCATTGTTTTAGGTTTTTTCTTTTACAAATGATTTCCTGCACTAAAGGGGATTAATTCCCTATAGTTTGAACTAAGTTTAGAGCATAAAATTATCCAAACCTGAATTATCATTCAAAACTGTAACTACTCATTTTTGCCTCTTCATGACATCATTTTTGTTGATTTCTTTTCCAAAACACTCTATAATTCATGTTGGTTCAAACCCTACTAATAAAATCTAGGTTTATGCTTTAAAAACTCTAAAACAGAAACCATGTCACTTACCTATTTTTCTGATTTCTTGGTGAAGTTCCTTCCTCCTCCTTTTTTGTTCCAACTTCTGGTTCTTCCCAACACACACAGCTTCTACACAATGATTTTTTCTTTCTGTTTTTCTCTCTAACATTACACACACACACACACACACACACACACACACATATATATAACTAAATACAACCGCCTTGAATCTCTCTCTTGGTTATCTCTCTCTCTCTCTCTCTCTCTCTCTCTCTCTCTCTCTCTCTCTCTCTCTCTCTCTCTCAGCCCCTATTATTAACTTCCCTACTGTTTTTCTTTCTTCTTCAGGTTTTGCATTAAATGTTTATGTGATCTTTGTGTTATATATGTATATTATATTATCACACACTAACACACACTCATAACACACACACTGCCAACACACTCAACACACATTACACTTCCATGCATTTGCATGCTGCTTCCCTTCTTTTCTTTCTTTCTTTCTTTTTCTTTCTTTTCTTTTATTTATATTTTAATACATGTATATATATATATATATAATACAGCATACTATACATATACACATCTATAAATGCATCAATTATACATATATATACATGTATATACTAGTTTTTAAATACGTATGTATGCATGCATGCATCAGAGTACATGCACGCATTACGATGCTTGTTTCTGGGTTGCTCGAGCGTCGATCGACACTGACTGTATACTTGATACTATTCATACTCCAAAATCGTTCAGTACATGTGATATCCTGATATAGAGCTTTAACAACTCGGGATACAACTGATAGTATACTGCTCGACCCGATTTATCTCGATTTACGTGCTATATTTCGGGTCAAGGTATTACATTGAATGTATTTGAAATTTAGGAAATTCTTTAAAGTTAGTCTTATAAAGGAATTGGGGATATGTTGGAGATTTGCAAAAAAGCTAAATGAAAAAAAAAATCCATAAAACATGCTGGGTATTTGTAATTTTGCAATTTGCTGATGGGTATAATGGGGAGACGAAGATAGGCCCAAAACGGTCGGATCTGCAAAGCCTAGGAAGCAACCTTGGGTTGCTTCTTGCAGAAGTGTGTTTTGGCCCAGAACTGAGTACCCATAGGCCGAGCCAGACGGCCTGCTTTGTTAGGCTTTCGCGAGCCCTTGCTTGGACTCTTAAAGAATTCCAACTTTTTTTTTTTGCTTTTCCAAAACGTATCCAATTGACAAGGTCCATTCCCTTAATCCCGTGGGGACTTGGACTCTCTCTTTCTTTTAGAAATGACTGATGTTGGAGCCTAGAATCACAAATTGAGCAAATGGAATTAAAGGCCAAAGCAGCAGCAGCACGTGTCAAAGAAAGAGAGGAGGAGAACTTAGTTAGTTAGATCAGTCAGTTAGTTCAACTTAGTTAGTTAGATCAGTCAGTTAGTTCAACTTAGTTAGTTAGATCAGTTAGTTAGTTCATTTGTGTTTATATACAGAAGCTCTTTGTAATCATATCCATTCAGTCAATTTCATAAAACCAATTCAGTTTTTCATCTCTGTTTTTCATCTCTGTTTTTGTTCATTTCTGTCTCAACATGGTATCAGAGCGAGAACATTCTTTGCTTCCGCGCTTCTCATATTACAGAGCCTTTTGATCTACAATCTTTGCACTTTTTCTCTTTCACTTTCTTGTATTTCTTGGAAAATTCCAGAAATGTCGAGTTCTAACGAAGATACCTCTCTTCATTCTTCTACTGCTCCTCGAAATCCCTCGGACGATTCTTCCAGTCCATATTTTTTGCATCCAAGTGATAATCCTGGTGCACTGCTTGTTTCTGAAATTTTTGTTGGTGATAACTACATCGCGTGGAGTCGATCCATTACTATTGTGTTAACTGTCAAGAACAAAGTGGCGTTTATCGATGGTTCGATTCTTGCTCCTGCTGTTGATCAACGTGTTCTTCACACTGCTTGGCTCCGTGCCAATAATCTGGTACTTTCTTGGTTAATGAACTCAATCTCGAAAGAAATTCGAACTAGTCTGCTTTACGTTAACTTTGCTGTCGATCTTTGGAATGAGTTGAAGACAAGATATTTGAGAAGTGATGGTCCAAGGGTTTTTCATCTTGAAAAATCCCTAAGTTCTATCACTCAAGGCTCTTTGTCACTCACTGAATACTTCAGTGCTTTCAAGACTTTGTGGGATGAATATGTCAATTATAGACCATTTCCAACCTGCAGCTGTGGCAAGATGGCTTCATGTACATGCAACTTGTTTGATTTTTTCCTCATGAGACAACAATCTGATTATGTTTTGAAGTTCTTGATTGGTTTAAACGATTCTTATGCTTCCATTCGAAGTCAATTACTTCTATGTTCTCCATTGCCGAGTATGGCAAAAGTCTTTTCTCTGTTGCTTCAAGAGGAAAGCCAAAGACAGTTGAGCAATTCTGTTGTGCATGAAACTCATGCTCTGTTGGTCAAGCAGACTAATCACCAATCATCTCAGCAGCCTAAATTTTCGAAAGACAAGCAGAAGAGGTCTTCCCTGTATTGCACCCACTGTGGATACAATGGACATACTGTGGAAAAATGCTTTCAGTTGCATGGCTATCCTCCTGGTTGGATTGGACCTAAAGGAAAACGCCATCCACCCACTGCAAATGCAGCCATTTCTAATGAAGAAGTCTACATTTCCAACAGTAATGAGAACCAGAAGTTTTCTCTAACTCATGAGGAATTTACTAAACTTCTAACACTTGCAAATTCAAACCCTACACCCACTCAAACAAATTCAACACCAGCTGTGAACTTTGTTACATCTCAGTTTTCTGGTAACCTTTTAAACTCTTCTTGTTCTTCTGCTTCTTCGCATTCAACACATAAATTCTCATGGATATTAGATACAGGTGCAACAGACCATATGATCTGTTCACCTCTTTTATATTCCTCTCCACCTAAACCCACTAACACACTTATTAACCTACCTAATGGTCATTCTGTTCCTGCTAGTCATATTGGCCCTATCTGTTTTTTTGACACCTTATTTTTGAATAATGTGTTATGTGTTCCTAGCTTTTCTTTTAACTTGCTTTCCATTTCAAAATTAACCAAAGAAACTAACATTTCTGTTTCTTTTTTTGATTCTTACTGCCTCTTACAGGACCAATCAGCAAAGAAGATGATTGGGATTGCTCATGAAAAACATGGACTTTACCATTTATCACATGCTAATACCTGCAACAAATCTCAGTTTACTCCTTTCCCTTTTGTTTCAGTCACTACACACAATCATTTAGATATCTGGCATAACAGATTAGGTCATGTTTCTACTTCAAGATTACCTTTTCTCAAACAATTAGAACCTTCCATAGCTTTTGATTTGAATAATGTTTGTGACACATGTCATTTTGCAAAGCAAAGAAAGCTATCCTTTCCTTTATCTCAGACACATTCTAATAAAATGTTTGATTTGATACACTGTGACATATGGGGTCCCTTTGGTGTCATTTCTTATTCTGGTTTCAGGTTTTTCCTTACAATAGTCGATGACTTTACACGTTGTGTTTGGGTTTATATGCTCAAAACAAAATCTGAAGTTTCTTCTATACTTATAATGTTCTGTAAAATGGTGGAAACACAATTTAGTGTTTCTGTCAAAACAGTAAGATCAGATAATGGTCCGGAGTTCTCCCTTACTCCATTCTACCATGAAAATGGCATAATCCACCAAAAGAGTTGTGTGGAAACTCCACAACAAAATGGAGTTGTGGAGAGAAAGCACCAACACTTATTAACCACTGCTAGGGCCCTAATGTTTCAAGCAAACCTCCCTCTTATTTTTTGGAGTGATTGTGTGCTGACAGCAGCACATATCATAAACAGAATACCTACTCCCCTCCTTAAAAATAAAACTCCTTTTGAGATGCTCTTCAATAAAGTTCCTAATCTTTCCCATCTAAAAGTATTCGGATGTCTTTGCTTTGCATCAACACTTATCAATCACAGACAGAAATTTGATTCAAGAGCTTCCAAGTGCTTATTCTTAGGCTACCCTTCTGATATCAAAGGATATAAATTGCTAGATCTAAACACAAACAGAATATTCATTTCAAGAAATGTAATATTCTATGAAACCAATTTTCCCTTTCAATCTCTCCCATCTAATTCTGAAGCTAATACCTTCTTGTTTCCACCAAACAGTCCTACTTCAGAATCTTATTTCTATTCCTCTGAAAACATCCCAGATCAAAACTCCACTCCTAGTGAGTCAGTGTCGAATACAGAATCACAAATTGTTCTACCAGAGCACAATATATCTTCTACTGATTCAGTTTTAAATACTGAACCAGTCAATGATCAGCATCATCAAACTGTTGATCATTCTCAGCAACCCAGAAAATCATCTAGGATTAAACAACCACCTATATATTTGCAAGATTATTTTTGTGGTTCAGTCCAAAATATTCCAAATGCAAACTCATCATCTGCTCATGCTGGTTGTTCCAATGTTACAGGTACTCTCTATCCTATTTCTGATTTCTTATCTGCAAATAGATTGTCTACATCTCATAAAGCCTTTTTAGCATCCATTTCAGCCTCTCAAGAACCCAAAACATTTAAACAAGCTGTCCAAATACCTGAATGGCAAGTTGCTATGCAAAATGAAATAAATGCCTTAGAATTAAATAAAACTTGGGAACTTGTTACTCTCCCTAAACACAAACAGACCATAGGCTGCAAATGGGTATTCAGAATTAAATATAAAACAGATGGGACTATAGAGAGACATAAGGCTAGATTGGTAGCTAAAGGCTACACTCAACAAGAGGGCTTGGATTTTTTCGATACTTTTTCACCAGTAGCTAAGGTCACTTCCATTCGGTTACTCTTAGCTATCGCTGCAGTCAAAAATTGGCATATTCACCAACTAGATGTAAATAATGCTTTTTTACATGGTGACTTGCATGAAGAAGTTTATATGGAATTACCTCTTGGATTGGCTGTCAAGGGAGAAAATAAAGTTTGCAAACTCCTTAAAAGCCTTTATGGCTTAAAACAAGCAAGTAGACAATGGTTTGAAAAACTATCAAAAGCATTGCTTGCTTATGGCTTTGTTCAAGGAAATTCAGATTCTTCTTTGTTTATCAAGAGATCTGATTCATCCTTCCTAGCTCTACTAGTTTATGTAGATGATGTACTTTTAGCAAGTGACAGTTTGATTGAGATCCAATTACTCAAAAATTTCTTACATGACAAGTTCACTATAAAAGACTTGGGAGAACTCAAATACTTCCTCGGATTGGAAGTAGCAAGGTCCAAGAATGGAATATCAGTTTGCCAAAGGAAGTATGCCCTTGATATACTCCAAGACAGTGGAGTCCTTGCTGCCAAACCAGCTGCATTTCCAATGGAATCCAACCTCAAGCTTACTGGTACAGACTCTGTTTTATATGATGATCCCTCAGCTTACAGAAGGATGATTGGAAGATTGCTTTACTTAACTATCACCAGGCCTGACCTTGCCTACTCAGTTCAAGTTTTAAGTCAATTCCTTGCCCAACCAGCAGTCAGCCACTACCAAGCAGCAACTCGAGTTCTTCGATACTTAAAGGCCACACCTGGACAGGGCTTATTTTTCCCTTCATCCTCAGATTTGCAATTGAAGGCATTCTCGGATAGTGACTGGGCAGGGTGTGTTGATACTCGAAGAAGTGTAACAGGTTTTGCTATTTTTTTAGGCAACTCCCTGATTTCATGGAAAAGTAAGAAGCAGGCCACAATAAGTAGATCATCTGCAGAAGCAGAATACAGGGCCATTGCATCAACAACCTGTGAAATACAATGGCTTCTTTATGCCTTGCAAGACTTGGGCATCAACCATCAACAACCAACTCTCCTCTACACAGACAGCAAAGCAGCCCTATCACTAGCCACAAATCCTGTTCAGCATGAGAGGACCAAACATATAGAAATAGATTGCCATCTCATCCGAGAGAAACTGCAGCAAAGGGTCATTAAACTTTTTCATATTCCCTCAAGGTTGCAGTTGGCTGATATACTAACAAAACCCCTTGGTTCTCTTCCATTTCACCACACTCTTCGCAAGATGAACATTATCAACATCCATGTTCATCTTGAGGGGGGGTGTTGGAGCCTAGAATCACAAATTGAGCAAATGGAATTAAAGGCCAAAGCAGCAGCAGCACGTGTCAAAGAAAGAGAGGAGGAGAACTTAGTTAGTTAGATCAGTCAGTTAGTTCAACTTAGTTAGTTAGATCAGTTAGTTAGTTCATTTGTGTTTATATACAGAAGCTCTTTGTAATCATATCCATTCAGTCAATTTCATAAAACCAATTCAGTTTTTCATCTCTGTTTTTCATCTCTGTTTTTGTTCATTTCTGTCTCAACAACTGAGGTAACGACTTTGGCTTTTGGCAATAGATATTATTGTCAACAAGTATGAACTTTTCAAACAATAATTATGAATTTCAGGTAAAAGAAAACAAAAAATTGATCCGACTTTCTTATACTTCACAATCAAAAATCAGTGTGTGAACCTGAGGAGCTGTCTACTGTATTACATAGATCTTGCGTGTGTGTGTGTGTGTGTGTGTGTATTCCTTGTGAGGATTCAAAGCCAGAGTTTTGCATATTGCAACAAAGCCAGAGCTGTACGACTTGATGAAATCATCAGAACATTTGCCTCTTGTTAATGAGGAAAGAGATGTTCTTCTGTAGCTATGGTTGTAAATAAATTGACAAGGGCATTGCTTACTATAGGACTACCAGGCAAAAGAGAGCTGAAAATAAGCATAACAGATCGATCCTGCGCATTCGTGATGCCATTGTTACCCATCCAGATTTAGAACTGGCTATACAGGAAGCTTAAATAATTAGGTTAAACCAGGAAATTAAGCCTGTTTTTTTTAACAACCTATGCATTTAGATGCTATTATTGTTCTCAATGAAACAAGTTCAGTAATAGTATTGTAAAGTACACGAGATTTGGCCTCATAAATACTTACTTCTGTAAGAACACATCTGAAATTTAACATTGTCAATTGGCAGGCTGTCTGTTGGAAAATTACATGCTGCAATGTTCTCTGATCCTTGGTCTGGCAACAGGTTACATGGTGGAGGAACTACACCACTCGAAATCCCTGCAACATCAGTGCAAGTCCAAGGAACTTTCTTTGAATTGGTTGCCAAATTAATGGTGACATTAGATATGCAAATTCCAGTGAATGGATCGCCAGAAATTCCCTCCAGCCTAGCCGCCATTGTCACGTTGTCGGCAACAATGTCGCGGTAATTGATGTTCTGAATCGAAGGAAGTGCATTTGGATCATAGTTATTATCAGCATGGGAGCCATAATTTCCTGTCATCCAAAAAGCCCATTTCATGGTTTCCATGGTCATCCCTCTCACATAGATATCCTTCACATATCCTCCCCTTCCTACTGCAGTTTTGATCCTAACTCCTGATTCTGAATTTATGGCTACTATGTCTTCTGCCCTCACATCCTGGATCCCACCGGACATCTCGCTGCCCAGCGCAATCACTGCACTGAATGGAGAAATGCACGTGAGTCTCCTGATTACAAGCTGTTTAGTCGGCATCCCAAAAGCGATTCCATATTCATCCCAACCGCTCTTAACTGCCACACAATCATCTCCAGAGACAATATAACAGTCCTCAATTCGTGTATTTGTGCAAGAATCTGAACATCACATAGAATCATGTCACTGTTTTTAGCTGTTGATGCATATGGTACTTAACATTTCAATTTCTGTTAACTTACCTGGATTGATCCCATCCGTATTTGGAGAAGTGACGGGTGCAATAATGGTAATGCCTTGAACAATAACATTGCTGCATTTCAAAAGAAAGACCAAAATCTTATGCATTAGTGAATATATTCAACTTATTCATAAAGTTCTGCTATATGGAATGCTAGACAAGAAGGTGAACCTGCTGTAAACAGGATGAACATTCCATGATGGAGAATTAACCAATGTAAGATTGGA
Source organism: Nyssa sinensis (assembly GCA_008638375.1). NCBI lineage: Eukaryota > Viridiplantae > Streptophyta > Magnoliopsida > Cornales > Nyssaceae > Nyssa > Nyssa sinensis. Next base: position 1,373,169 of record CM018048.1, on the reverse strand, counting down.
TATTTCGATGTTATCAGAATACATAATTTCAATCAGGTAAGGCCGCGTGTAATTTAGCTCTCCCTTGTGAAATTTTTCCCACCATGGAGCGCCTTGACCATCAATGGTGCCATTCTCCCCTGGATTCAAAAATAGATCCCACATAAGGGTCATAATAAATTAGAATGAGTTAAACTTTCTTTAAGCATGGATTTGCTGAGCTACAAATATTTGTGCTTGGTACCTGTTATTACAACATCAGTGAGGTTGGTTCCAAAAATGAGACTGATATACCTTCCACCGGCTGCATCCCTTCCACGACCATAGGATGGCAGGGGTTCAATCACAGGCCATTCATTCACATCCTAAACCAATTTGCAGGAAATGATAAGCACACTTAACTATAAATCAACTCGCTGTTCACATGAAATGGTTCATAGACAGTTGTAATAACCAAACCATTGTCCTATTGTTTGGATGTTATCATATTTTCAATGTGCTTGATCATTGTTCTGTTTCAAACCTATGACATCTCCTGTTAGCCTAATAGCCAGCACGAGTTTCTACTAAAATTTCCTCTTAACATGTCTCAATGGTCATTGGCACCTAGAGATAGCCAAGAATTCAGGAATGAATTAAGGTATGTGAATAGGCCATCAAGGTAAACAGGATTAAGACCTGCAGGCTATATATATATATATATATATATATATATATATATATTATTCAATTAGTAAAATCAGATTGGATCAAAGCAGGCAACCAACCAACCACCAGTCTTTGGAGGCTAGCTTGTTAGATTTGTGAACACTTCATCTGTGGAATCAACAGATTTTATGCACTAAAATAAGTGTCTGGACTTGGAATTTGGACTTCATCCTCACCATTTTCCAATTAGGACAGATACTGAGCATAGTGATTGTAAAAGTTGATCTGAATATATAAATGAATGTGTGAAGGACAAGTCACAACTCAGATGATCGCTTCTGTAATATACTAATATGGGCAGAATGTCTTGACTTATTCTATATGGTTCCTTCTGTTGTAATATACTGTATGGGCTTACTCTATATTATATATATGTGTGTGTGTGTGTGTGTGTGTGGTTGCTTCTAGTGCAATACACATTTGTTAAAGTAGAAAGTCTTCTTTCTTGACCTAACTTAGTGGGCTTCAAAGTTCAAAACAAATGCCAAACTTGCTGTTGAACTTCTGCAACCATCAGCCACTAGTCTTGACAATATGCTGTTATATAACATTTCAATTTTCATAATTTTCAGGCTGAAGATACTTTTTTGGGTATATTATTTTCTCATCATGGGCCCTACAATTTGTCATGTGAATGACTCAATGAGATCCTTTTCAGATTCTACCTCTAGTCCAAGTTTAGTTGCTAGGTGTTAGGTGTTTGTAGGTAAACAGAGTGTGTATTGGAAGACCCGATCCCAGCCAGAAGCCTTGGTTTGCAGCCAAGGAAAACTGGAGAAATTATTGTTCTTCTCATCATCCGATGTTGCGTGACTATTCTTCACAACTTTGACACTTTTTAAATTTTGTGGAAAAGTAAAATTACTGAAAGTTACGAAATTTGTGAGGGACAGTCACAATACCTTGAAAAACTGGCATAAGGGCAGAGTTTACAATATATGTAGTGTGCAATTGTAAACATACAAATGAAGTATTAATGGTACATATGATGAGACAAGCATATTGGCCAATTCTACAGTGGCGCATACGGGTTGGGGTGGCCATGGTCCCAAAATTTTAGAAATTTGATATTTTATACTCATTTTTTATAGATTTTTTTTTGAAAATTAGGAATTGGCCCCCCCATCCAAATTTTTTTTCATTTTTTATAAGAAACTCCTTGAAATTTCAATTTTTAATTTTTTCCCCCTCTTTGTTGATGGTCTAGATCTGCTACAGCATATATACATATAGATATACATATACATGAACAAATGGTAACAGAAGGAGAGTTGAAAACTCAAATTAAGTCACAGATGATCAAACCTGAGAAGCAAGAAGAACAGCATCCTTGTGGAGATAGAGTGTGAAATGACTGGTGAGATTGAAGCTCCCTGTCAACCATCTTCCAGGTGGTACAAAGAGCTGTGATCCACCGTCTGATTCAAACTGGCTCAGATAATTTATTGCCGCCCTAAAGGCCTCCGTGTTTGATGTGTTTCCATCTCCAACTCCTCCAAAATCTGTCAGCAATGCACTGTGGGCTCTGCAACTGATAGCCGGGTAGTCAAAGCCGTCTAGAATTCGAGCTTTTCGGCCATCAACGTTACTTGTGCTCAATAAAACCAGAACAACAAATACTGAAATTATCTCAAGTGCCTGTAATATTGGAAAAAAGATATCATAAATATACACACCCACCAATGGAAAATTTGAAGAGTACTAGTGGATGTGTGTGCATACATGTATATCTCTGTTTGGAAAGATAGAACAAGTACTGTATGGAGGCAAAAAGACTACAGAAATGCATTGGAAGAGCAAATATTCTAAGCTAAAGAACCAAAGTAAAAAACAACCGAGTAAATCTACATAACAAGCCAAACAAGTCTTCTTTTTCATTGGAAAGTAGAATAAATCCAAGAGAAATGCTTCTAAATGATGATGGTTTTGAGAGTTAATCTGCTGTTTCAGGAGGAAAGGGGAGTAATATGGAAGAGAAGGGCTTTACTTGAGTTCTTCTAGGACTTGTTGACAACTCCATTGTAGGTATGCAGTTGGGCTTTGGCTTCATGCGTTGCAGACACAAATGGAGTGTGTATGTATGTATATGTGCATATATATAGCTAGGCCTCAGAACTTGGGGGTAAACTAATAGAGGAGTTCCTTATATTTTTTTATTTTTTGTTTTTATATATAGCTAGCAGTTGTTTGTTTGCAGAGAATTGTGGATGGAAGAGAGAGAGAGAGAGAGGGAGGAAATTTGCAGTTTGAAGGCCAATTGTGTATTAAGATTCCATTGAGCACAAGAAAGTCAGTCCAGTGAAAATGAAATCCACAAACAGCATTTAACTCATTGTTGTGTGTTACCTAATTGATGTAGTGATCAAAGACTTGGCCATCACATCACAAGATTTACTACTGTCATTGTTTTTGGGAAAGTAATCAAAGGAACATGTGCAAGAAATTGGATGATTAAAAGCAAGCTAAACCTTGAGATCTTTGGGAAAAACTATATCAAAAGTTTTGTACATGTATCTATAATCAATCCAAAATAAATAGTCTTTCTTTTTTCCTTTGATAGATTGGTTGCACAAGTATTGCCTTTTAATTTATAATCATGTTAACCATATTAGTCTTTTTCTGTTTCTTTCTCATTTAACTCTCAGTTTGTTATTGAAAAATGAATTGGTGAAGAAGATATGGGACAGTGAGGAACTTATAGTTAGTCCCCCATATCTAGAAGTAGAAGATATGGTACATTGAATATATTCCGCACTATAGAAAGCATTTCCCACTATTTCTTTGTTATGTATATCTTATTGAGCTCCAAACCCCCCTCCCACTATTCCCCCTCCCACTATTCCTTTGTTATTTATGTCTTACTGAGCTCCAAACCCCACCCCCTCTCCCTAACTATTTTTTATTGGATCTGTTACATCACGTGTCAATATGTTATTTCAGTAATACTCTATCATATGTATTATATCTTACTAAAAAAAATAAATCATATCACACATAATAAAGTATTATTAAAAGAACACATTGTCATCTCACTATATCAGACATAATTCAAAAATTTACCCTTCCCCTTTTCTCTCTCTCACTTCATTTGATTTTCACATACAAAATTTTCCCTTTCCCTTTTCTCTCTCTCACTTCATTTGATTTTCATATAGAACCCCAAAGAGATACCTAAAATCCCATGAGTTTCAATGTACACGCAAGGAAAACAACAGATTGTAGGACATGACTTATCTTTAATAATTAATTTTTATCTTTTATTTTTGATATCTTAAAAATATGTCACATTATTTATTATTTAATAACTAATAATGACACAACATGTCATTTTATTGCATGGGATCCATTAAAAAAAAAAAATTTCCGATGATCACTGATGATAAGATGGGATAGATCATTTCAGAAGTAGAGATCAACCAAAGTACATTAATGGAGAGAGAGAGAGAGAGAGAGGATGGATTCCATTTTATTGCTTAGCTGATAGTGCAGTGGAATGTAGTTGGTGGGGGTCCGGGAATCACTTGCAATCCATTTTGAAATCCCGTGACCACATCTCTCTCTCTCTCTCTCTCATGCCGATTGGCCACTTCTTCATTCACGGGTGTTTGGTTAAGTGGTGTGTGTGATTGTATGCTCCTATTAAGTCATCACAAGACAAGATGCTAAAATACCCCCCAGACTCTGTCAACTCACTTCACAGTGACATCTGTATTTTTTTAAAATAATAAGGGTTTTTTTATGCTTTTTTTTTTTTTACATTTTTTAAAATTTTGACCACTTTTTTTATAAAAAAAAATTACTTTCAAATAAATATTAATAAAAATATTTTTTAATTAAAAAATATAAGTTATTTCTCTTAAATTTATTTTTTATATAAAATAAAAAATTCTTTAAAAAAGTTTTAAAAAATGGTCAAATTGAAAAAATGGTAATATATAAATAAATGAAATGGGGACTTTGTCATTTAAAAAAAAGATTAAAAGGGAGGTTTTTTAATTTGTCAGTAAAAATAGAGAATGTCAATATCATTTAAAAAATTTTAAAATAATTTTGTAATTATGAGAAATTTAAAAAAAAATGTAATTTAAAAATAAAAATAAAAAACTCCCTTTCCAATTCACTATTGTGTGGTAATACTTTGTATGGTGTTTGGCGTCTCAAAAGAAAGAGATTGATGCACACATCAGTATCCAGAAATCCACACGCACATGATTTACAACTTCCACTAAGAAGAAACACTGCATTCACAAGACAATTCTGGCCCATCAACGAACCCATTAGCGGCCGACCAACTACTTTTTGTTCTCTTATTTTGCTGTAATGGCCTTGTAACGGAAAACTTTTGAATGGGTCCACTGCCATTAATGCTGTAATATATTATTTTAATAATATTTTATATTGTCATATATAATATAATTTTTTTTATTTTTTTTTGTGAGATATATTATATATAATAAATATTAATTAAAAATATATATTATTACACAATGTACTTAGATTTATAGAAGAATATCTCCCTTTATGATTTTTTTTCTAGTGGATTACACATGATCTCCACTTTTTAAATTTGGGCAAAGTTACTATATTAATTCGTATGGTGTCGAGTGGTTTGAGGCATCTTAACCATTTCAACAGTGGAACCCATTTACATCCTCTAATTAATAGTAATCTATCTACTCATGCACCCATAAGAAGTGGCGATCTAAAAAGTTCAGTTAGGGGCTAAACTATAGATATTAAATTTAGGAGTTTATATAAATATATAAAAAGAGAAATTGAGAGGTCAAGTCTTATTTCATTAAAATCTTTTAACAAAATTATTGGTAAAAAAAATATAATATTCAAAATTTTGAGATGGTCAAATTGTATGTATTAAAATTTAAGACGATTTATATGAATATAAACAAAAAATGTGGGACCAAGTCTTATTTTGTTAAAAAGGAAATTAACAAAATTAACAAAATTAAGAGTACAAAAATACAATATCCATATTTTTTAGAGCGCCATGCCTCCCCCCCGCTCCTCCTCCTCCTCCTCCTCCTCCTTTGTCCGATGCTGCATCCACCACTGCCCGTAAGGGTAGTCAAAAAGTAATAAATGTTCAAAGAGTATGAAATTTTTAGTTCGATACTTTATGAATTATTTTGAAGTTTTTTTCATACAAGTGAAAGTTTGTGTAAAATAATTATAAATAGAGTCCTGATTTTCGATTCCAGTGAGGCAATCGAATATTGTAATTAGTAGAATTAGTTTCGGGTTCCAAAAAATAAAAGAAAAAAAAAACTATCCACACATTCTTGAATTGAAAGTCTCAAACATTTACATCAATTCACTTCTATGAGAGTTGAATTTGAAACAGCTCATCCTGCATCAATCCTATATAGCTTGCGGACTGAGAGTTACTTTATGTAATACTAACTGAATTGAGCTTCTTACATTTTTCTTTTTGAGTAACACTATATATATTTTCAATTTATGTTTTTATTTGTATCTTCAGAGTGACATGTCGTCGTAGTGTTGAAAATCATAATGTGGGGTTCACAAAAAAGTATAAAATATCACATTATATTAGAAAGAGAGTATATAATATTTTCTTTTTTAACTCTAAGAGATTAGCTGAGATGGTGTTGGATTATTAACTTAGAGGCTTATCATCCCAAATTCTCGAGTTGATTCCTCTCGCTATCAACTCTTGGGGTCACTTCACTCTCACACGCAAGTGTACGGTTGTTGGAGGGGCTGTAGTAACAACTTTTGGGGCCATCTGTACGGTTATGGAAGGAGTTGTAGAAACTTAGTTTGGTACACATAAGTTGGTTCAGGATAACCTGTATTACCGGGAAAAAAATTATTTTCTCTTAATAATAAGCACATTAGAGTGAAACTCGCATGATATGAGAAAATGAAAAACTTTAAAGAAAGAGACTTGGTTGAGCCAGACCAGGAGTTGTAAGGACTTAATTTGGTACGAGTAAGCTGACTCAAAATACTAGCATTATCAAAAAAGAAAAAGAAAAATTAATTTTCTTAATAATAGGCACATTAGAGTGAGACTTGCATGATTTGAGAAAATGAAAAACCTTAAAAATAGAGACTTGGTTGGCCAGATCAAAGGGTTGTAAAAACTTAATTTGATATACACAAGTTAACTCAAAATATCCTACATTATCAAAAAAAAGAAAAAAAAAATTATTTTTCTTAATAATAGGCACATTAGAGTGAGACTTGAATGATTTGAGAAAATGAAAAACCTCAAAAACGAGGGACTTGATTGGGCCAGACCGGGCACGTGAATTTCTCATTGGGCCATGCATGGAAAATTGAAACATGTAGGAAGGACCCAGATTGGGATAGGGTGGTCACACGGGCACATGCCCTGCCTTTCTTATGAATTGTTGGATTAACGTAAGCCCCAGCTCCGCGGCCCAACTCTGCCGATTTGTAATTGTACCTCTAGAGCTTTCCCTTTAATCTGCATGTTTCATGTTACTAGGACAAAATATTTAATGGTCCCGAACATATCATTTCAATGGTATGCGCACATAATATATTATTTGACTGCTGGGATCAAGAAAGTGAATAAGGAGTGAGAATATTAAAAGAGGCATTCTTTCTCCACTTTTTCCTATAATAAGTTGTTATTGTACTTTTCTTTAACAGAGAAATTTGGATAAGAATGCGAATTGGATAAGAATACAAAGTGTAGATATGTTGTTATATTTCAATTCTGTGTATAGGCCTCTATCAAATATACATATTTTTTTAATTTCTTATGAATTTTTTCTCAAGTTTGTCGAAAACTAATTTTTTTGAAAGTCATTTAATTTTTTTTTTAAATACACGCTTACAAGGTATGTAAAGTTAAAATTGTGTTCACAAATTAATTATAAAATCCAATAATTGTAAGCATAATTTTTTAACATGTGATTGTGCAAACACCATTCACAATATTGTCTCTCATTTTTAGGGTGACTAAAAAAAACATGATACTTATTTTTAAAAATCATCTAAATCAATGATTACATAAATATATATATATATATTTGAAAAAAGTCTTTAAAAAATCTGAAACATATAAAAAGAATTTGAATAATAAAAAAAAAAAAAAAATGATTTTTCAACTTAATTATTCAACTTCTTCATACCTCTATATTGCGACGTTAAAATTTATTTTATGACTTAGCATTGTATTTATATCGAACGAAATATGATAACTCAAATGTCATTATTATCTTAACAACGGTTTTATCATACTTGAGTTGGATATAAATAATTTATGAAATATAAATATTCATTTTAATTAAAGATATCAAATATGTAATATAATAATATTTAACTTTGTTGTAGTATCCCACATCGTCCGTCTCTAGTTCCTCTGGTCTGTATATAAGGGCCCTCTCTACCTCTCTTTAACACCTGGATTTTAAGGATGAGCTAATTGGGAGTTGGGCCTCCAAATTTTCAATATGGTATCAGAGCCAGACCAGAGCCTAACTTTGGGCTAGAGGAGTCGGGGCGCGCCCATCTGAGCTTCGCTGAGACACGCGATGTAATCCAGGAGGCGTGTTGGAGTGTCCCACATCGCCCGTCTTTAGTTCCTCTGGTCTGTATATAAGGGCTCTCTCTACCTTTCCTTAACACCTGGGTTTCAAGGATGAACTAATTGAGAGTTGGGCCTCCAAATTTTTAATTATTATAAAATAAAATAATATTTATTTTATCTAATTTTCTTATTTCGACTTTCAAACGTAAGAAAATTTGAAGAGTTGGTGGGTTATTGTTACACAACGACTTTCATGTGCGACAATTTTACTGGATAGTCGCTCCGTTAACTGTAGCATTCTTCCAGAAATATCCGACGGTCCGAAAGGACGAGCTCGACAAGTCAAAGGCTGAGATAAACCATATTAGATTTGAAGCAATGCATGCCTGCCACGTCGGCCGACGCACCGAAAGCTCTTCCGCGAGACCTGAAAGTTCCGGAACGTTCCCCACTCTACATCAGACGAAAACCACACTTACATTGCCCCTCTTTCGCTCACAGCAAACAAGCGATCACAGGTACGAAATGAAACGCTGTAATCTCAATATCTGCAATTGATTTCACTGTTATTACTACTTTCTCTTTATAATCATCAATTTTAGGTCTTTGATCTCTACAAATTGATTTTATTTGATTGTTGTGTTTAGAGAATTTTGCTTTTGTTGGTGTCATATTGTAGTATTCTGTATTGCAAATTTTGGTTAAAGAATGTTTATGGTGCAAAGCCTTGGTAGTAAAATTGCTCCATTGTAACAGAGAGATCATAGGTTGGAGTTGCAGTAACAGTCTCTCCGCAAGTTGCATACATCTAACTCTCTCTAGACTTTGCAGTGACACAGGAGTTTCTTGGGTTTGCCCTTTAATGTTTATCTTATGTACATGAAATGAATTGATTGGTAATTGTGGGAATTTAAAGAAGTCCCACATATCCAGTCCTGGAAAAATGATTTTTGTGGAACAAAAACATATATGATATATGCAATGGTTGGAAAAAGGTTTTGGGTTGCTATAGTTTTTAGATGTAATGAATCTGAGGAGTGGGTACTATACACATGGCTGGTTTTGCCTTTGTTTGAAAACTTGAGGGGTGATTTCTGTTTGTTCATTCAATTGGCATAGTAAACTTTGTAGTTCATGTTTAATAAATCCAAGTTATTTCACTAACATCCAAAACATGCCTTGTCCAGTTAATAGAAGGGCCATCCAAGGCTTTATATCCAATAAAAGCTCATACAACTGTGTCTTTTTTTTTTTGGTTGTCATAATCCATGTTGATTTTGGTTTGAATGCCCCGTCATTTAGAAGATTATGAAAATGTGTTCTAATCTCGATTTCTTTTTGTAGCTTTTTAATAAATGGATATATGGAATTATCATGATTGTGACGAATTTTCTATGAACTTGTTTCTCGAAACACCCTTCCTACAATTACATTGTTCGTTTTTTGTCCAAACTGAAGGTTATTGCAAGAAAAAATGAATTTTTTCTCTTTCAATTATGAGTTCAATTTGGTTTAGGTTGAACATTCCCAATTAAATTGCTGGCTATAATCTTCCATTTATTATTTCATTCAACTTGGTGGAGATGAATGGGTTGTTTCTGCTGGTTATGTTCTCCAAACACAGAGTCTTAAAACAATACCTATGCAAAAACATACAAGAAATATAAAGAGCTGCCTAAACAATCATTAATCATTAATTTGTATGGTGCCTCTAAAGTCTAAATAATGAATCTAACTTTCTTTTTGCTTGTTTTCCACATTGCAGGATCAATTGTGTCCCTGTTAAGAGAAGCAAATAACCAGAGTCCGTATGCGTGGAATAGCTGTCTTGTCACCTGCAAAAAATAGATTCAAACAAATCTACCCTATGAGAGGAACTTGGGGTAATGTCCAATTCTTTCATGTACTAATTTATATTATTGACGAACTTCTTTTATTGACGATAGTGTAATTGTAAAACCAGGAACAGTGGCCACTTCGACCCCGAAGAAGCAAGCAAATAATGATGTTGGGGAAGGGCAGGTTACTGATAAAGCTGATCCTGTTGTTGCCTTCAGCAAGCCCCCGCCATTCATGCCTGTTCTTGGACCATTGGTTATTCTCTCACTGTTTGATGCATCGTCAAGTCGGGATAGCAGTGATGACTGACAAGTGCCTTTCTTCCTGGTACTGGTGATAATCTTGTGACATGCTGAAGAAACTTTGTTAAGGGCCTCTACTTGTAGATGATCTTTGAAATGTAAAGCAGTATCTGGAGTGTGTAGCTGAACAAGCTAGCCATGAAATTCTCAACATGGGGACTCTTTAGGAACCCTGCAATAGCCTGATAGTTCAATAACACATTGGTATGTTACTATGTCTCAAGGATAAATTAAGGTTTTGATGTAAAATAAGTGGCTGAAGATTTCTTAAAGTAGTGCAAATGCAAACAATCCAAATTAAAGTCAATTTTTAAGTAAAAATAGTTACCTTTCACATATTTATATTCGAAACCACCTTATTTTGATATAAGACGCCAAACAAATCAGACTTGGGGTTACCTAACTTTTCAATTTTTAAACTAAATTTTTTTGTTTAGGCTACGTAATTAGATTTTTTATTATTTATAGTAAGTTTTAGATTTGTAATTATTTTGTCTAAGAAATTTCAAATTGGTTTTCGTTTGTGGTTATGTTTGTCATATTTGATCTAGTTTTTAATTTTTTTAAAAGCCCTAAAATTTATTTATTTTGAATTTTTCTATTTTTGAGATTTCTTAGTTTTTTAATTATATTGGGTTTATCATAAAGAATTAGTAGATTCTTATTTAGATTTGTAGTCTTTTAGTTTATAAATATAATGTAATTAATCTTTATTAATAATATTTTGATTTTGATTTTGATTTTTTTAGATGAGGAGTCTCTTTTTTCTTTTTTTCTTAGTTATTAAGGAATTCGACTTAATTTAATTTTTCTTCACATTTTTGTGTTACCTTAGTTTTGAAGTAGTAGTTGAGGGTAGCATACACTCAAGTGAGGAGTGGAAATGCATCAAATAGTGAAGTCAAATGCTGCAATAGAGTCTGAATCTCTTAAAATTGGAACTCAAAAGTGATTAATAAAACCAAACAAATGATCAAAAGGAGAAAAGTGTACTCATCCATGTTTGAACAAATGTGCTGGACAATGAAATTGACCGATGTCAACACTTCAGGCAGCGGTAGTTGAATAGTGACTCAATGAGGACTTGAGCTTTCCTACATAGAGTTACCAGGATGTTACAGGCTATCATTGTATGAATACAAAACGTTACAGGGCAATATTGAAATTTTGCTTCATTAATACTTGATAATTAGTCTTGGTCCTCAAAAAAATAAAATAAAAATTATTATTTTCAAACTTTGCATTGAACGGATTGGGAAAGAAACTTGAACTAAAGATATTTTATAATCTGAGATTATCAATTGTTTCAAAAATTTAAATTATTAAAGAATAGATTGACAATGTTAGCTTAATAGAAAATCGTATTATATACCCTGTTCTTCCTCTCTGGTATATGAAACTTGTAAGAGTTAAATCACTTTCTGTCTTCCAAGTGGTTGAGCTGATAAGCATGGCTTTGATACCCAAATGGGCTATGGCCTTTGTTGGGACACTCTAGGATCAGGTTCTTTGGCTGGCAGGGAGGTGTGGAGGCATGCCAGCAATGTGGTTTGACCTTCACAGATTCGTTTCAAGAGCGCACATATTTTAATTTCAAGGATAAGATGCAACAAAATTTGCAGAAAATAGATTCATAGACAATAGCAACAATTATTGTCGTCATTGTTATCATCTGTCATCACTGCCATCGTCATTATCAACTTCTTCTGCATCCCAACCCATTCCCACCCCAAACGCGGATGATTCTCTGCCTGAATACTAACAAAATGAGCTACTTGACCATGTGCTGCGGCAGCATTATATATATATGTGTGTGTGTGTGTATATATATGAGGGATGCTCCCTGAAACCCAGATACCAGAGGGTTGCGATAAATCTGTCAACCTGCACGTGTTCTTCGAGAAAAAATTCAGGAAGGTCTCACTTGTTGATATCATGCTCAAATTTGAGCATTTTGTCGGACAACTGTGAAATCTTTCCACTCAAACCTTTTGGTTTTAGTATTCTTTGGCTCAAAATGGGTCCTGCAAAATGTGTTGTGTAAGAGCAAAATATTGTGATTTGATGAGATGCTTACGTTTACAAATAGAAATGATTAATTTACTTATTATTAAAAGAATTATAAGAGCAAAACGCTCCCACAATCCCAAAAAAAAAAAAAAAAAAATCTCTTTTTACACTCAATCATGTTTCACCCAAAGTCTCTCTCTCTCTCTCTCTCTCTCTCTCTCTCTCTCGCTTAAGAATGAACCCTAAAAATAACACCATCGTATATCTAGATTACAAAATATTGAGACGACTTGGGTCAAAAATAAACAAACAAACCAGATCAAAAAATTTACTTCTTTTCGAATTCATTGGCTCAAAACCATTATGCAAATCAGACTATGGATCAAATAATTTTATCAATCAGTCACCAAATCATCTCTGAATTAGAAATTAAATTTATTGCAAGTTGGGTTGAAAGGAATCATGTACAGGCAGACAATAGAGCTGGCATGCTCCTCAACCCCCACCAATCACAAAAAAAGACCTTTTCAAGATTTCTTCTCTCCCAGATCAATCTTCCCCCAGCCCCTCTCCTATTGAAATGAGTCATTGTTAGCTCTGCTATATAAACTGCCAAATGGCGCAAACAAAAGCAAGCAACTCAGTCGTATATCCATTAGTCTGAGAGCAAAGCCACACAAGGGTTATATATCCACATCTAGCAGACTGAAAACTCAACTCTGAAAGAGGAAGGTGATATTGCATCTAGTTTCCACCATGAACAAGAAGATCAGTTATGTCTCTGCAGCAGCAATTGGTGAAAGTTTGGGAAGCAGAAGACCTCTGCCAAAAAGAGGGCAGATAAAGTCGAGGATAGCATCAAATGCTTTCCATTCCATTGTTTCTGTGCTCTCAAGAGCCTCTTCACATCGCCAACATTCCAACGAGAAAATCTATTTGAGAGAAACCAAAAACATCAGGAGTTATTAGTCTCTATCAAACACTGCATATTAGCTACCTCTTTCTTCTTCTTCTTCTTCATCTTGTAACTTAAGTTTTGAATGGATTGATTTTATTTCATGGAGAATTTAGAACATGCTTACAGCTAATATAACAAACATGTGCCGTGCAAAAGTGATAAAATCAAACAATAAATCAAAAATACAGAAGAGAAATACATGATTTGGCAAGATGCATACAATTATGTATGGAGAAGATTAAAAGTGTAAAATACTCACAAATCTGAAAATTCCCTTTTACACGGAATGACAACTCACTCAAAGTCGACTATCTCCCTATAAATTAAAACCCTAAAAACAATATCTTTATATATGTGCCAGTTACAACATCTTTATAATTTCTTTGATAGCATTAGAAGAGGGTTGGAAGATTACCCTCTGACTGAGTTCTGAACCCACAGAATTGCAATTGTCATTCAGTTAGTGTCATTTCTTGGTACATCATTATATTGTTACTTCTGGTAAAAGATCATGTAGGAGTCAATATTCTATGTGATTTATACTATATATGATTTGAATGCCAAGAGTAAGAGTGGCTTTTGCTGGATTGATTCTTGCATTAAGCAGTTGTACTAATTTGTTCAATTGTTTGAACTGTTATTTCTTTTCTTTTTCTTTTTTCTAATAATTCTATGATTTGATTGGACGTTGACTTAGATTAGAAATAAGATAATGAAAAAAGAAAAGAAAAATAAATAAAGGATTGGACTTTGACTGGTTAAATTGAATTTTATAGGATTAGTCTTCTTTTTTTGAACACTCAATTCTATGGTCTACTTCACTGAATTTCACAAGTTCTCTTTTCTACCAGCTTTACAAGCTTGGTGCGAAGGACCAAATTTACCTTTGACATTAAGCCAACTGTGTCTCATTAGTCAACAAAGAATGGTGTTATAGAATGGAATCAAACTCAAGACTTTTGGGACAAGTCAATTAAAATTGGCTGTCAGCCAACTTCTTGATTTAATTACCAGCATATGCTTGGTGTTACGCATGCATGGTTCAGCTAGTAGCCCATATGGCAGGAAAAAAGTCTAGTGGGAAATCTCAGTATTATCGTGGAACCTATATGGGTTTTACAAAAACAAGAGATTCCAGTGATAGTACTACTGCAGTACCGTTCACTAGACTTTTTTTTCTTATGACAACAAGTTGGGAGTGTCTTTATTTCAACAGAAATGGATAATCGCAAGCATGTAATCCCTACATGTTAAAATTATAATATTTTTCACATGGTGAGAGTGGTCTTCATATGCTTACGAGAGATATAGAAGTTATCCACCCCAACCCATATGAAACTCATTTAGTTCCACAAAGCTGTCATGGGAACTGATTGCATTCTGCACTTCGTATTGTGATTCATATGAAACTTACACATTACAAGTGATGGAGTGTGGAGAGGCAAAGGTAGGGCATTCTAGCAAGCTTTTGAACTCCTTTTCAACTAAAATTAATTCATAAAATTTGAATTGATAAAATGGTTCGAAAGAAAAAGGAAGATGATGCTGAACACAGCGAGAAGATTATCATCATACTACAAATTTTTGCATGAATAGGATTTTCCAATGGAACGGGAATGTCGGGTAGGGGCAATGGAGAACATAGATGTGAGTGAGCGAAATGCTTTTGCCACTATCCTCATCTTAATTTGTCCTCTCTTTGGGAGAGGCCTTCTTCTCTTGAAGCTTCTGTCAAATGGAACAGCAGCAGCAGCAACTTCAGCATCATTAACCTTGTTCCTCATCCCGCAACTTTCTTTCTTCGAAGTGCCTGAAATGATCAGCACAGAGTTAATTCTAATTTACATGATTTAGGAGTTTATAAAGCAAGACAATGACCCTTTTTTCTTTTTTTTTTTCCTTCTTCCTATTCTTTTTTTATTTGGTGGGGGTTGAGAAATGGACTGACTTCTTGCTATTCTCTAGGAACAGCTTGTTTAGCTAGGCAGGGAGGTGGGGAGGCATGCCAGCAAAATTGTTTGACCCGTATAGATTCCTTCAAAGAGCAGAGATTTTAACTTGTTTATCTTTCTTTCAGTAAGGAAGGATTTAGATTTGCAGTCATCAGAATGATTTGGTAACTCATTAACTGAATAAAGAGACCACAAATTTTTATACATGGCAGATTTTGAATCCATAGTCGATTAAAGTACTCTTTCTTTAAAAAAGAAATTACTCATTTTGATGTGGATAAGAGAGAGTTGGTACTTGCTAGTTGGTAGAGGGTATTGTTATTGAAGTGATGCGAAACTTGGGATTGGTTTTCGGTTTTTGGAGGGGGGTAAAGTGGATGAGGATTGATGATGGATGAATTGGTCATATGAATATTAGGGATTTGTATTTTATAATTTGACAGACTGATATGTATAAAATTAAGCACAAGTTGGACTAGATTTTACACTATGTTTGGATGGAAGGAATTGGAAAGAAAGGGAAGGAGAGTTGGTACTTGCTAATTGGTAGAGGGTATTGTTATTGAAGTGATGCGCAACTTGGGACTGGTTTTCGGGTTTTGGAGGTGGGAGAAGTGGATAAGTATTGATGATGGATGAATAGGTCATATGAATATTAGGGATTTGTATTTTATAATTTGACAGACTGATATGTATAAGATTAAGCACAAGTTGGACTAGATTTTAGGGAAGCAAGGCTTATATAAAGTGTCTTTGTAGAGATGACTCCATGTAATAGAGTGGGGCCCTCACTTTGGAACATCTAATAGTTATTTTATAAAGACTATTCTAAAAAAAATTATGCACAGTGCTGCAGCATCACATGGTGAAGCAAAAGAGAGACCTGTGCTTATGGAGATAAAAAAATATATATATATCAATTCAGAATAAAAAGAGGACATCAAACCAGAAATGGTCAGTAAGACTCAAATCCGGGGCGGGTTGTACAAATTTCCACTATGCAAAGCCAACTAGAATCACTATATTGGCCGGACTTGTCATCGTTTTGAAATTGGGTTTACAAACCAGTCACTACCTTATGTGAACGAAGGTTCTGTACCTCAGCTTCAGAAAATGCATCCCAAGAGCTTCTACCATAGGATGTGAAAACCTGGATGGTAAGATTTACACTCTTTGCATTCCAAGTATAGAATTCTCTCATTTTAGTAAATAAGGAGAAATATTTTACAGCAGTCATTATAATCATCATCACGTGTGATCTTGCCGTCATATATCTCTCTCTCTCTCTCTCCCCCTCGGTATGATTCTCAACCTGGGAAATAAGCTATGTAACCATGTGCTGATACATGAAATATGCATATTATAGAACAACGTGACCTGGCATGTAGACAATAACATAAGCCTTTTGACATTCCCAAGGATTTCACCCTGAAAACATGGATAGCCAGAGACTCCTACAACTACATATAATATGAGTCTTGCTCCCCAAAACCACACCCTAATTGCATTAAATTAACATATCTAGCTGTCCAAATAAACAAAACTGTATCACCAATTCTTACCAACAGGGGATTTCTGAATCCACCCATGGTCTTCATCAGCTTAATCTACGACAGAAACCAGATACCACCTTCTAGGTTCAGTGGTTCACAGGAATGCTTCCGTATACCTGTCAAATCCACACGTGTTCATGGTCAGAAGGCTCAAAAACCATTATGCACATTAAACTATGGATTATCTTTTTTTATCAATCAGTCACCAAATAATCTCATGAATTCAATTTGTCTCAAGTTGGGCTAGAAAGAATCTTGTACAGTCAAGACAATTTCGCTGGCATGCCCCCCAACGCAGCCAATCAGGAAAAAAAAATGTCATCAATCTTTCCCCTGCTCCTGGTGTTACAATGAGTTATCATTGTGCTATATAAACCCCTAGATGTCAAATTAAAGCAACTGATTCATATAACTACGCTTTTCCATCTAGATCAGAAAACAAGAAAAGGGATCATAAGTGCATAGTTATCATAGCAAAGCACTCTGAAAAAGGTGTTTAAGCTTCCATCATGAACAACAAGATTAGTGATATCCCTGCTGCAGAAAATGGAGAAAACTTCAGGAGAAGAAGGCCTCTGCCAAAGAGGGGGCAGATAAAGTCGAGGATAGCAGCACATGCTTTCCATTCCATTTTATCCGTGCTCTCAAGAGCCTCTTTACAGCGCCAAAATTCAATAATTAATAGTTCTTAGAACCGTCATAAGCTCTAGAGAAATCTAGAAGTCTAGAATTTTAATTTTATTTCATTAAAGCTGCACTTATAAATAAACACTGAATCACGAAATCAGAGCACGAAAATGGCTACAGATTACATAACTAAATTGGATTGATCTTCGTAAACATCATAATAATTCACAGAAAGTAAATAAGGGTCAAACCCCAGAGGATAACTCCCCCGAAGGCTAGACCCCAAGGGAGTTATCCTTTGGTTGTCGTGCACGCACCGGTCCCTCAACACATTCAAGGTTAAGCGGTAGACTGGCGCAGCGGCACAGAGTCGAACCCATGCCAAGCTTGGGTATGCTTTGCCCAGCCATTTGAGGATCGTCCTACCAACCAACTGCAGAAAGTAAGATAAATGCAAATCTGTAAAGCGACAATAATTTGTTCGGTAATGAAGGCGCAAAAGTTATCAAGGAAGGCGGGAGGAAAACCTGAACAGAAAAGAGACACGAGTCACACGACCAATATTTGCTCAAAATGTATTGATGATTGGAGTAATGATGCTCAATATTTTTCAAGTTGATGCTAAATTCAGAAAAGAAAAGGTTGGCCACTTCATGTAATTCAACATATTTAATATCTTTTGCAAACAAAAAAAAATGTCAAGAGACAAAATTATCAACAACAAATAAAAAAATGAAAAAATGCATGAAGAAAAATTGTGAGGATACGTTGAGACAAGGGAGGAGGGAGGATGAGAGAGAGAGAGAGAGTAGAGCGATATCATCGCATTAAAATGATTACCAAGATGATTGTTTAAACCAAAAATGCTCTTCATTGAGATAAAAGATTGCAAACTATTCATTCTTACTTGAAAATTCCCTTAAAAGAAAATCATTTTTTCATACTTGTCATCAGGTTTGTTCAAGTTTTCTCTTACTAGAATGGGGGGAAAGGAAAAAAGGGAGAGACAAATGCTGAACTAGACACAGATCGCCCACCAACCACTTTCCTTTTTCAATTTTCTTTTTTTGCAAAGAGTTAGGTAGCTAAAAGATCTTTAAAGGAGCAAATTATTAATTACTAATAAGACTCTTCTGAGAAAAAACTAAAATTGCGAGCTCAAGTTAAACTGTCTAAGATTGTGTTTGTTTCTCATAAACTAGTCAAGAGAATAAAATAATAAATTAAAAGCCTTCAGAAAATTCTCAACTCAATCAAACTGTAACATGTATTTCCAATCTCCATCACTAAAACCATAATTCACTACCAAAACTCATGGGGACTCTCAAAGAGTGAGCTCACTTTGTTTCAATATTACATATCTTTTGCCATCCATCGAATCATTTGTTGCTATAATTTGAATTCCTATTTCTGGCTTGCCTGGATTGACCAAGAAAAAACAGGTCGCTTTCCATAACTCAGCTGAACTCATAGATTAACCAGAGAGATTACAGCTACACCTTTCCCTTCGTTAGTAGGAATCATTGTTTTGATAAATGTATGTTATATGATATGAGAATATGGGTGGGTCCAGAAAACCAATTTGATTTGAAGAATATGCCCACTTTATCAAGGTGTATCAATGCTCTGAAGTTTATAGATAAATTGACTAAATGACTTCTTGCTCTGAGTCGAGTAGTGGTAGTATCTGCTTGTTCAAACTCTGCAGCCTCATATAAATTTCTTTATTCTCCGGATGCAATGTGTCACCAGCAAAAAAGTAATGGATGGATCCCCTGACTTGAATCCAACTAGAACCAGGTTCCTTAGAAACCAGTTTTTCTTTCATTTCCCTTCTCAATTTTCCAACAGCATCCCACATGCCAGTGGAAGCATAGAGATTTGAGAGAAGAATATAAGCGGAATCATTTTCAGGCTGCAACTCAAGAAGCTCCCTTGCTGCAACTTTTCCTAGATCAACATTTCCATGGATATTGCAGGCTGATAAAAGAATTTGCCATATTTGAGCATCGGGGAAAATGGGCATTTGATCAATGGTCCTCTTTGCATCATCAAGTAGTCCAACTCTACCAAGCATGTCAACCATGCAGGCATAGTGTTCTAAACATGGGACCACCTCATGAAGTTCAAACATAGAGTATAGGTGGTATTGTGCTTCATTCACTGACCCTCCATGGCAACATGAACTAAGAACTCCAAGATAAGTTATTTCATCTGGCTTCATTCCTGTTTCAGACATCCTATTGAATAGATCAAAGACTTCATGATGGCAACCACTTTGAGCATATCCCATTATCATGGCATTCCAAGCAGCCAAATTGTCTTCCGATATATGTTTAAATACCTTCTCTGCATCATCTATGCATCCACACTTACAATAAGCATCAATAACAGCACTTTGAACAAAGTTATCCTCATCAATTCCAAATTTAAGAACCAGAGAATGAATTATTCTTCCTTGCTCCAGATCTGTTAAAGAAGTACAAGCTTTAAGAACTATACTAAAAGTTACGCTGTCAACTTCCAGGGACAAGTTCCATGTGGTTTGGAACAATTTCAGGGCATCAACATGGTAACCAGCATGGATAAATGTAGCTGCCATCGCATTTAGATGTACCACATTCACTTCATCAATATCTGCAAACACCCTCTTTGATTGATCAATCCCATTGCATTTGCCATATGCTGTTATCAAACAAGACAACATGGAAGCATCTAACGCAAATCCCAGCTTAATGATTAGTGAATGGATTTGCATTGCCTGTCTTGAAGAATTTGAGTTGGACACAACTTCAAGAATGCTAGCAAGAGTATATTTATTAGCTTGTAGCAAGAAATCACGCATCTGAGAGAACATCAACAATGCATCACTAACAAGCCTATTCTCAGAATAACCAGCAATCAGAGAATTCCAAGAAACGGAATCTTGAAAAACCATCTCATCAAACAAGCGCTTGGCATCACCCATCTGCCCACACTTTCCATACATGGAAATCAAGGCATTGCAAACGAAGACAAGAAGCAAATATCCCGCCTTGTAACAAAGTGCATGAATTTGTTTCCCTGGTTTCAACATCTTCGGGCCTCCAGTGGCAGATAAAACATTAGTCACCGTGTATTCATTTATTTCCACACCTTTCCAGCAACAAAATTTAAAAGTTTCCAAAGCTTCTACACCATCATAAGCAGCACTGATCCTCCCAGTCCAAGAAACAACATCTGGTTCAGAAATTTCATCAAACATCTTGATAGCATCAAGTTTACTTCCACACCTACAATACATATTCATAACTGCATTGTTCAAATGAGTTGAACACCCACACAACAAACCCATTTTTACACTTAATCCATGAATCTGTTCACCTTCTATGACCTCAAACAATGCACCAAGCACACTGGTCAAGCTAAATTCATTCAATTCCAAACCCAAACACCTCATTTCCATAAAAACCTCTCTGCTTTTCTCAAACTCTCCATTCCAAACATACCCGTTAATCATAGCAGTCCAAACCACAGAATCCAAGACCAAACACTCCTCAAAACACTTCTCAGCGCTATCAATAGACCCCGATTTCGAATAGTTCTCGACGAGTCCACTAACCAAAAACACGCCCGAAACAAACCCCATTTGGATAGAAACTCCGTGGGCAATCTCATTTTGCTCCAGATTGTCGCAAGCTCTGGTCAAAGAACTCAGAGTGTACACATCAGGCTTGAGACCCAATTGTCTCAACCCATTAAAGAGGTCGAATACGGGTCCGGATTGGCTAAAACGGGCGTACCCAGACATGAGAGAGTTATAAACGACGGCATCGGGATGGTGGGTGTCTCGGAAGAGCTGGGTGGCGCGTGAGAAGTCGCCAGAGAGTGAGAAGTGGGTGATGAGAGAGGTGGCCAGGAATGGGTCCAACACGAAGCCTGATTTGATGAAGAGGCCATAAGTTGTGTCTGTGAGGTATGGGTTGTGAAGAGAGGTTGAAGCTTTGAGGGCTTGAGGGTAGAGATTTTGGAGTGTTAGGGTTTTGAGGGATTGGAAAGCGTTGGGGGAGACAGAATGGATGAGTTTCTTCATGCATGCATGGTGGTTTGATTTTACGTGAGAAATTCGAAACTCAGATTAAGTAATTTCTGAGCCTAACTAGGCTTGTCTTGTTCATCAATGTATTTGGTTACCAAATTAATATATATATATATATATATATATATATATATATATATTCAATGCGTACTAATGTTACAAGCTCCTTGTGCTACAAAAACCAATTTATATCTATATCTATATCTATATCTATATCTATCTATCTATTTATATCTATACTACCTATAAATGTATGAATCTACTTACATGTTTTCTTTTAAATTGTTTTACACTTTTACTTGACAAAAATGTCCTTTATTCTTTGCCCTTTCCTATTCCCACTCTCTTCTATTTACTCTTTGCCCTTTCCTATTCCCACTCTCTTCTATTTACTCTTTGCCCTTTCCTATCCCCACTCCCTTCACCCTTTCCTATCCCCACTCTAACAATTCTCTTCCTTTATTTGGGCTTTGGATTGGCTGCATAATAGAATAGAGTTTTTGTTGTATTTCTCATGCTGAGAAAGTTTGCATGGCTGTGGAATTGTTGTGGCCTATCGTTCACTTTCACTCCAATTGACACTGGTTGTCCTTTATATGGTCAAATAATTTGAATGAATCATAAGAAGCATTGTGGATGTTCTGTATTATTTTTTATTCTTTGAAGCGATATATCTGATTTTCATTTTTTCTTGCATTCAGCAATGGGAAGTATCAAATTTCCATTCAGAGAGATCGCTGAAGACTTTAAACGAAGAAAATCCTGTTATAAGCAAGATTGGGTTGACTCGATTTGTTCAGGCACCAGGTATTTTGGTCTTTTTTTCTTGATCTAGAGAAGAAAAAAAAGTGCGTTGTCGTGCAGCAATTCAGTTGGAAACTTAGAATTTAATCTGAATTAATCTATGTCAGGATTTTGGCTCCAACAAGTTGGAGAAGAGCTCTTCCAATTTTACAAACGAAGGTGAAGAAAACAAATAGAAGTCGAAGAAAATAAATAGAAAATTCTAAAATGTCTAAGATTTACGGGTTCTTGTTCTTTCTTTCCATTGTATTAATTTTATTTTACACATTTTTTTAGGTGTTCTAAACATAATAGTTTAGAAATAAAAAAAAAAAAACACTCTTATTTTGGAATTCTCTTAAAATATTCTAATTTTATTGAAACTCTTTTATCTGTTTTAAATGAAAACTTCATTTTATATCTTTGTTTTTTTATTGTGTTTTACCTAATTCATTTAAGAAGTTTTGATGAAATAAAAATAATAGAGGGAGATAGAGTCGTTGTAGTTGTGTAAAACATAAAATTAGAAAGAAAAAAAAAACATAAATAGAAAAAAGTGATCAAGAATTTATAATCTTAAAAAAAAAAAATTTGTAACAAAATTATGCAATTTTTTAAAAATTACGAACTTTGTTAAAAATTATCCAACTAAAAACTAATTTGTAAAACATAAAAAGGAAAGGAAAATAATGAAAAGAGATTCTATAAAACAAAAATTAGAAGATTATAAATATGAAAAATAAAAAATAACTTACACAAACTTTAGTTGATCTAGGAATTTTTTCTAGAACCACCTACAAACATAACATATTCTCTTTATAATTATTTTTTTTAGTCGCAATTTACAAAAAAAAAAAATTATTTCATTCAGGATTTAGAATCATCACCACTCCTGAAAAATAAATAAATAATCAAAAATAAAAATGAGGTCAAGCATCCTAGAAGAAAAAGAATTGTGCAAAAAAAAAAATTAAATGAAATAAAAGGAGTAAATATATAGAAGAAAAAGCATAGGGGAAGAAAATAAAGAAATAAATCCAATTAAATAGAAGTTGAATAAAATAATTAGAAAAAACTAAATAATTTTTTATACTAAAAGAATTGTTGAAAATAAAGAAATAATTAAATAAAATAAAAAATGTAGTGGAAGAAAAATTAAATAAAAAATTAATTGTAAATATATTTATATTTTGTTAATGTTCAATTATAATAGTATTTTAGGTAATAAGACTCATTTAAAAGGAAATTTTTTAAAAAAGTACTGTATAAAAAGGGAAAAAATAAATTTAAGAATCACAAATTAGAGGTTTTTTTAAGAAAAAAATAAAAAAATAAAGAGTCATAAGGAAGAGAAATTTAGTAATTCTAAATCATAAATGATTCTTAATGAAATTTAAGAATTTTGAATAAATTTATTTTTTAAAAAAGAATCGTAAAAAAGGAAATTAAAGAATTCTAAATCACAAGCGATCAACTTTACTTTTAAATTAATTATTTATTTCAATGCACAAAAACTTTATTTGAGTTAGAAATTGTTTTTTAAACCATCACCTCTAATTATAATACAATAAATCTACATTAACCAAAGCTACTAGAACAATTACAATAAAATATTGTATAAATGTCTAAAAGATATCAATCACGTAAAAAAACAGAAAGGTAAAAATATCATGACCAACATAGATATCATTCATGATACATAAACCTAGACATTAATATTCCTATTATTTGTGTTGTCTAATTCATTTAATTTTGATGAAAGAAAAACAATGAATGAGGTAAGTTATTGTAGTCGTGTGAAACATAAAATTAGAAAAAAGAATATATATATATATATATATATAAATAGAAAAGGTCAAATAATAATATTGTTTTGGTATAAAAAGAAAAATATGTTAAAAATTACCTAATCTAAATAACAAAAATAGACGTACAATTTTTATAAGTGGTACTCAAAATGAAAAGAAAATGAATTCTTAAACAAATTATGTAAAAAATTTATAAGATAACAAATTTAAAATTTTAAAACAATGATAAAAAAGTGCTCAAAAGTTTATAATCTTAAAAGAAAAGAATTGTGTGAAGAAATTATATAATTTGTTAAAACTCAGCCAACTAAAAAATAATACGGCTAAAATAAAAAACACGAAAGGAAAGTAATAGAAAGAAATTCTATAAAATATTTTTTATGAAACTTTTTACTAAATTATCTTATTAAAAATTTAAATTGTTACAAAACTACTCATGTACAACGCACATGCATCTCAACTAGTGTTACTAAAGTGACCAAAAGACAAGAACCAACGCTATTTGATTACTTCATTTTTGTTCACTAAATATGTAAAATCTACTGTATAACGACTTTACTCATTAAAACTTACAGTAAGAGCAATGATTATGTTGGAAAAAATGAGTTGGAAAGCCTAAAACGTGGTTTCACATACAAATATATTTTTTTTATAAAAATTTTAAAAATATATATTAAATTGTTTAAAATTTAAAAAAAATGAGTAAAAAATTTATTTCAAATATTATCATTTGAAAATGATAACAAAATTTAAAGTTAATAAAAATCTTTTGTCTTGCATTAGTTGGAGAGAAGACTTTTAAAAAGTATATATACAATGACTTTGAAAGAAGTTTGGGCTCAAGGACACCTAAGTTTTGTAGGTTTACCACACATGCGTGCTAGCATATTGATATACCACAAAGTGATAGACCAGTCCCCATGTGACACGTATGATTACAAATCAGATAAAGCCCGGCCATGCAGAATAGACTCGGCCATTCAGAGCAGGCTTGGGAACTTAGCCCTCAGAACTCACAGGTCCGAGCATAAGGTCTTCAGAACCTCCTTCAGGGTTCAGACCTCATCATCGCCTTAAACCTCCTACCGAGTAGAGGATAAGGAAACAGTCTTCAACTAGGAAACTGTCATTCACGGATATCTCTCAAGCACTGTATCCAACATGGTGACTACTATTCTCTAGTGATCAAATCCCTACTTTTATAGCTCCAAATCCTAATCAACTTAGGAAAGCCACAGCCTATAAATTAAACCCTAAAGGTACGCTTTAGTTTTCATGCTTATTATTTGGTTTACATTACAGTCTTTCAATTCAGTTTATTGACTTAAACATCGGAGCAGCTATTGCCGGAGCCAATCCGGTGGCCCTCTGATCCTTCTCTTTGATTGTTTCTCAGGCAACGGAGTTCGGAGCCCCTACCGACCAAAAAGTGCAGCATCAGTTTGGCGCCATATGTGGGAACGACAATCATTCTTTCAACAAAAGTGCTTTACCTACGAACAAACTCATCCTCCTTCTCACCGGAGGACCATGGTGCCTAATCTCCACCCGAGAAAGAATGCTCAAAACCCTCAACCCCGGCCGCCTGCCGAACAAGGAAGGGGACAAACAATTGACCCCATGCGGCAAGAGCTTGACTCAGTCAAACGAT
The DNA here is from genome assembly GCA_008638375.1 of Nyssa sinensis. Lineage (NCBI taxonomy): Eukaryota > Viridiplantae > Streptophyta > Magnoliopsida > Cornales > Nyssaceae > Nyssa > Nyssa sinensis. Next base: position 1,347,378 of record CM018048.1, on the reverse strand, counting down.
AAAATGAGTTGATACAAGAACAGTTACTTGCCATGTCTAAAACTCTGGCGGTTCTCACCCAGAACATCTGAACTAACCCTTTGAATCCGCCCGTCAATACGATTGGTCAAAGGACACAACCTTCTACCGCCGCCACAGGCTGAGGATTTCATTAAAAGATTCCTAACAATCAACCGGTGTACCCCCAAGGTGCCGCCCACGTTAATGGAGACCCACAGCCATCAGCAGCTTTAGGCAAGGGGATACCAACTTTCATTCCAGATATCCACTATAGAATCACCACCAAGGCTCCAACCCCAAGGCCTTCAGGAGCGAATCAAGCACCGCAAAAGTCTCAACCTCAAACGGCTCTTGCTCCTCTAGCTCAGGAGCACCAAAATCCTCCTACAACCATGGGACATATCCATCCCATTCAGGTAGGAGCCGAAACTGCAAGGCAAGACTCACAAGAAGTCCCGCTTAGGGACCCACGAAGAGTTGAAGAAATTGCGAACTCTATGGACCGCACTGTAATGATGAGGGGTGTTCAAGTCCCTCCAGAGCAGGACGAGCTATCCAGGCTACTCGGAAGGCTTGCCACGCCGTTCACCCCTGCTATCATGGCTGAGGAGAGGCCGAGGAAGTTCGTCGTCCCAAAGTTCACCCTTATGATGATACTGGGAACCCGGGGGATCATCTTACTCATTACCAACACACCATGGCGCTACACGTGGCTTCCGAGGCCTTTATGTGCCGTACGTCGTTACTAGCCTCAAAGGCACAACTCTGAAGTGGTTCCAGCACCTCCTACCGAGCTCAGTCACCAGCTTTTATGAGCTTGGTAGACGCTTCCTAGACAGATTCATGACTAGCAGGAGGTTAAGGAAGGGCCCAGAATTCCTGCTTAAAGTAAAACAGTCCAAAGAGGAACCCCTCCAAGGTTACATTGCACGCTTTAATGTCGAGTTCACGAAAATTACAGACTGTAGCCCAAGCTTTTTAGTGGCTGTTATGACCTCTAGACTCACACAATGAGGCTTCAAGGACTCTCTGACAAAGAGCCCTCCTGCCGACATAGCAGCCCTCATGGATCAGGCAAGGAAATACATAAATCTGGAGGAAGCAAAAAGCCCTTCTCAAAAGAATAAAGAACAAACTCAGCAGGATGACCAGAAGAAGGACTCTAGTACAAACAGAAAGAGGGTTAGAAGCTTGGATAAAAGAACGGCCTCCAGAACTCCAAGCAGCACTACTCCAAGGGGATTCACTACTTTCACTCTTTTGAATGCCTCCCTAACCCACATACTTCGGCAAGTCCGATCACGAGAAAATCTAAAATGGTCAGAGCCGTTAAGAGGTGACCCCAGTTACTGGGATATTAACAAGTACTGTGATTTTCACAAAGATCACGGGCGCGCAACTGACACATGCAAGACCCTTAAGCATGAAATCGAGCAACTTATAATGAGAGGACGACTGCGGGAGTTTGTCAGGCAGGACGGGAGGCAGAACCCCCGCAATGACAGACCCCAGCAGAGAAGGCTGGACCATAGGCCAGACTAGAGCATAGAACAAAGAGATGGAAGGAACAAGCCTCAGCAGCAGAACAATCAAGTTATCTTCGTCCTCTATGCAGATACCCCGACAACAGGGACCTCCAACCGAGCAAGGAAATGGTATGCTCAGGAGGCCAGAATTACTCCCAACATCCTACAAATCTCCAATATCAAGAAAAGACCGAGGTCAGTACCTGAGATCCAGTTCTCAAATCAGGATCTTGTAGGAGTACACTGTCCTCACAGTGATGCCCTTGTTATCTCCTTCAAAATTGCCAACTTTGATATCCGAAGAGTCTTGGTAGATACAACGAGTTTTGTGAACGTGCTATTCTACGAACCCTTTAAACAGATGAAACTCAATCCAAACGACATCAAGCCCACTATAGCTATCATGGCAGGATTTGATGGGAACCTCAGCCCCGCTGGGGAGGATTGACCTCCCAACCACGGCAGGAGAAGGAGATGGATAGAAGATGACGATGTCAGAGTACATGGTTCTGAATGCCAAGTCCCCATACAATGGCATAAGTGGTAGACCTTGGCTACATCAGATGGGAGCAGTCACTTCAACCCTCCACCAATGCTTGAAGTACGTCCACAATCATGCTGTGTAATCCATCAGAAGATGTCAACCAACCTCTCGAGAGTGTCATGCTCTCGCGCTCAAGGAGAGGCCCCCTAAATAGCAATTACTGCACGCTCATGAATTCGTGGATCCAGACCTCATCCACCGTTACGAAGTAGAAGATTGTCTTTCCAGAATTGATGAACCTCTGAGCCCTAGAGGAAGGGACAGCAGGGCCAAACCGGTAGGTGATCCCATCAAAGTGCTGGTCAGCTCGGAAAAGCAAGGGCGCTACTTACAGATTGGTCCAGACCTGACACTTGCCGAGCAGGAAGAGATGGTAAAATTCCTAGGAAATAACCTCTCAATGTTTGCTTGGGAAATAAAGGACATGGAAGGCATAAATCCAGACCTCATTACTCACAAGTTGATGGTGGATCCTGATCACCCCCTAGTGAGACAAAAAAGAAGGTCACTCGTTCTAGAGCGACATCAGATCATTAACGAAGAGGTCCAAAGATGGTTAGATGCCAAGATGATACGAGAGGTATTCTATCCAAATTGGCTTGCCAACACAGTCTTGGTTAAAAAGAAGAACGGAAAGTGGACACTTTGTGTTGATTACACAGACCTCAACAAAGCCTGCCCAAAAGACAGTTTTCCATTGCCAAGGATAGATCAACTAGTTGATGCTACTACAAGACACGAACTCATGAGCTTCATGGATGCTTACTCTGGATATAACCAGATCTAGATGTGCCCTCCAAACCAGGAAAAGATAGCATTCATAACCGAACGAGGTATCTATTGTTACAAAGTGATGCCGTTCGGATTGAAAAATGCTGGGGCAACATATCAGCGTCTGGTCAACAAAATGTTTAGTCCTCCGATCGGCAGCACCATGGAGGTTTACATTGACGACATGTTGGTTAAGAGCCTACAAAAAGGTAGCCACTTTCAACACTTAGCCTAAACATTTGACATCCTGAAGCAGCATAAGATGAAACTGAATCCCTCGAAGTGTACCCTTGGTGTGACCAAAGGAAAGTTCTTGGTCTACGTAGTCTCTCAAAGAGGTATAAAAGCAGACCCCACTTAGATTAGGGCATTGATTGGGCTGGAATCGCCAAAGACCAAGAAGGACATTCAGGTTCTGAACGGCAGAATTATAGCTCTGAGCAGATTTATCTCGAAATTCACTGATCGCTGCTTACCGTTCTTTAAAGCTCTGAAAGGTAACGGAGCCCTACAGTGGTCGGAGGAATGTGAAAAATCCTTTCAAGAGCTGAAGGAATACCTGGCTTCCCCTGAACTCTTATCAAAGCCAATCCAAGGGGAAAAGCTGCTCCTCTACCTTGTTGTCTCCGAAAACGCTGTCAATTCTGTGCTGGTCAGACAGGACAAGGGAGTTCAGAAGCCCATATTCTATGTCAGTAGAGCTCTTCTGGACACAGAGAAGAGATATCCCAAAATTGAGAAGTTAGCCTTGTCTCTGATAACCTCAGCATGGAAGCTCAAACCCTACTTTCAGGCTCATCCCATTGAGATCCCAACGACCTATCCATTGAAGTCTGTGCTTTGAAAGCCAGAAGTCTCAGAATGACTGGTCAAGTGGTCAGCAGAATTGGGGGAATTTGACATATCTTATGTTCCACGAACCTCCATCAAAGGGCAAGCCTTAGCTGATTTCGTCGCCGAGTTCACCTCGGCAGTACAAGACAAGGCATATATCTGTGAAAGCTCTAGTACATGGCAACTTTATACTGATGGATCTTCTACTGACCATGGTTCTAGCGTCAGCTTGGTTCTACGTTCCTCTGATGGGCTTATAGCAGAGAAGGCAGTAAGTCTAGGGTTCAAAGCTTCCAACAATGAAGCAAAATATAAGGCCCTTATCCTTGGATTAAAGCTAGCTTTAGAATACGAGGCTCGGAACCTCGAGGTCTTTCTGACTCACAACTGGTGGTAAGCCAAGTCCTGGGAGAGTTTTCCATCAAAGATGATAGAATGTTCCGCTACTCAGAACTGGTGAAATTACTGAAGCAATCCTTCCAAAAATTCACAATCCAGAAAATTGAAAGACGGCAAAACTCCAGGGCTGACGCATTGGCAAACATGGCCTCCCATCTCAAGGCTGAGGAAGAATCCATGCTAAAAATTTCCCATTAGTCAGAACCGAGCATAAAAGAGGTCCAAGTTACTTAAGCTACATAGCAAACCCAGAGCTAGATGACTCTCATCCTCTAGTATTTGGAATAAGGGCTCCTCCTAGAGGATAAGAACAAGGCTCGAAGGATCCGAACCAGATCAGCTCGGTACCTTATTATGAATGGGAAGCTTTATCGAAGATCCTATTCACAACCTTTACTAAGATGTTTGACTCCAGAAGAATCCAAGTATGTCCTGGCAGAAATACACGAAGGAATTTGTGGCAACCACAATAAGGGTAGAACCATAGCCCACCGAGCTTTAACATAGGGCTACTATTGGCCGAGCATGTTGAGGCAAGCGAAAGAGTACGTCCAGAGGTGTGACAAATGCCAACGGTTCACTCCCTACCAACACCAACCCCACCATGAGCTCATTTCTATTGTCAGCCCATGGCCCTTTGCTCAGTGGGGGATGGACATCATAGGCCCACTACCAAAAGTCACACCGAACAGGAGATACCTCTTAATGGCCATTGACTATTTCTCCAAATAGGCAGAGGCAGAACCCCTAACACGTATTACTGAGAAAGAGGTCAAGAATTTCAATTGGAAATATATAGTCTGTAGGTTTGGCATTTCACGTGTTATCATCTTAAACAATGGTACATAGTTTGTAAGCAAGGATTTTAAGAAATTTTGCCAAGACCTGCACATCAGTCACCCTTTTGCCTCTCCAGGCCATCCCCAAGCCAACGGGCAAGCAAAGGTCACCAACCGAACAATCCTGTATGCTCTTAAGAAGAGGTTGGAAGAAGCTAAGGGAAGATGGGTTGAAGAACTCTCCGGAATTCTCTGGGCCTACAAAACCACTAGGAGAACACCTATCTCTAAAACTCCCTTCTCACTTGCCTATGGTACCGAGGTGATGATCCCTATTGAGATCGGTATGCCTTTCTGAGGACTGAAGCTTTCAACCAAGGGAGCAATGATCAGCAACTTGTAGAAAACTTGGACCTACTTAAAGAAAAAAGGGATCAAGCCAGGATCAGGATGGAAGCCTATTAGCACAAGATGGCCAACAACTCTAAAATAGGGCTAAAACCCATCAGCTTTCAGGTTGGAGATCTCGTCTTGAGAAGAGTGTTCCCTAATACTAAAGATCCTACTATGGGAAAACTGTCACCCAACTGGAAAGGCCTTTACAAAGTAACAAAGGTTGTCAGACCTACCACATACTGGTTAGAAAACATGGCTGGAAACCTGTACCCAGGCCTTGGAATATAGAACATTTACGGAAGTATTATCAATAAAACTTCTTTCTTGCTTACATCCTTTCAGAAAAGTATTCTCAACTCAATGCACAGACCCCCAGGTCTAGTCCAGCGTAATGACCCCTGAAACCTTGTATCCATTACAAGTCCTTCAGGTTTGCTCCTCTCAATGTACAGACCCCCTGGTCTGGTCCAGTGTAATGACCCCTGAAGTCTTGTATCCATTATAAGTCCTTCAGGTCTGGTCCTTTTAATGCACAGACCCCCAAGTCTGGTCCATTGTAATAACCCCTAAAGCCTTCTATCCATTACAAGTCCTTTAGGCTTAGTCCTCTTAATGCACAGACCCCCAGGTCTGGTCCAGTGTAATGACCCCTAAAGCCTTGTATCCATTACAAGTCCTTTAGGCTTGGTCCTCTCAATGTACAAACCCTCTGGTCTGGTCCAGTATAATGACCTCTGAAGTCTTGTATCATTACAGTTCCTTCAGTCCTGGTCCTCTCAATGTACAAACCCCCTAGTCTGGTCTAGTGTATTGATTCCTAAAGCCTTGTATGCGCTATAAACCCTTCAGGCATGGTCCATTCAATGTACAGACCCTCTGGTCTGGTCCATCATAAAGAATAGACCCCTAAAAAACCTTGCAACTTGTGCAAGTAATATAGTTCGGTTACTACCAATTCTGGTTTAGTTATTATGAAGCTTCCTGTTTAGGCCTAGTCTAAAGAATGTTTGATCTTGGGAGACATGTTATTTACTCTTTTGATGAGCAAAAGTTTTGATCAATTCAATTATTGTATGTCTTCTTACCTAGTTATTATCAGTCCTGGTGGACAGACCTTGCTCATGAAAATTCAGCTCAATTAAGTCCTGGTAGACACAAATTCTTATTATAAACGGTTGGTTATCATAAGTCATCCCACAATCTTCGCAAGTCCTACTGCTCAAAGCTACTCAGAACAAGTTCTGATTCAATTGTTCAAGATGCTCTGCTCGGAAGACAATTTCTGATCATAATTAGTTAAAGGGCTGTTCTGCAATATACTCAGCTCATAAATGTCTTTCCTTACATTAGCTACGAGCTAAATGGGCTGGAGCCCAGGTTCATACTACAGAGCAACAAGGACTTAAATCAATACTAAATCTACTGGGCATCCACAACAGTTCTCAGAGTTCACAAATATTAGAGTTCAGAAGGGTAAAAACACTCAAACTTTGAATAAATTTAATTTTTATTGATAAATATACTCAAGTACATCAGTGGTCAAAGATAAATACACAAAACAAAGATCATATTCTACTGAAGGTAGTTTAGAAGGAGTTACGTCGCCATCCTTGCTCGGAACCTCAGCATCAGGAGGAGGAGCTTCAGTACCTTCGATCAATAATAGATCAAAGTCTTAAAATTTTGCAAGGAGCTTGGACTTGAAGGCGTCATATCCATCTTGGACCAGCTCCTGACCCATTCCATGGACTTCAGCCCTCATCTCCGCTTCGGTTTCAACTTCCCTTGCGTTTAGAGTGGTCACCATCAGAGCAGCCAAACTATTCATACTCTGCAAAATATAAAGCAAACAGTTCAGAACATGCCAAGTACAACACAAACAAGCAAAAGAGAGAAAGTGAAACGTTCAGTAATTACCCTCATCTAGAGATTCATCATCTCGGTCATCAGCTTTTCTGGATTTTGCCCCTATACCGATGAGGACCCTTAGCCCAGATATCATCAAAAGCCTTATTGCCGATCAAGTAGTCTAGGTCCTCAGACTATTGGGGGGTTGGGGCAGCCGTCTTCCCCTTCCCGGTTCGCCTGCTCGGGATAGCAAGGGCAAGAGGGACCATTGATATAGGGGTGGGAGCTTTCCTCTCCTCCTCAGGTGGAGCATCTTCCGAAAGACTGGAGTCCAACCTCCTCTTCTTGCCTTGAAGGGGCTATTCGGCAAAAGAGGAAGCTTCTCCCACTTTCTTATTGGAAGGCTCAGGAACCCATGAGCCCAAGATGGATCTCTTAATCTCCTCCGCAAGCTTATTGGCCGCTATCAAATTCTCTGGAGTAACTATGACGGTGTGGGCTCGGTTTAGGGTCTAAAGGAGCTGCCGATACTGGTTCTGGAGTTCGGTTGTAAAAATAGACCTCTTCCAGGCATTCTTATCTGCATAGAGGACATGAAAATAGTGGTCAGTAGAGCAGTTCGGAGGTAAGAATATAAAACAAAATCAAAGTAGTCACAAGAAAAATGGGTCTCACCCTTGAGCCCTGTACTCCGACGGAACTTGGAAGTCCTCGAGCTCCTATCCTCCTCCTATGAAGAAGTACCACTTCTTTCAAGTCTTATTGGAAGTGGGTACAAAAGAAAGGGGTCTGAACCCCCTATCGAAAGAATATAAAAGAAGCCTTCTGACCTCATATACTTCAGATCTATATTGCTACGGATCAAATCGAGGGACACGTCTACATTATTCTAGTGCCCTAACACTATGAACCCTCGAAGATGCTGCCAACTATTGAGATTCAGGTCGGCAGGGCAAAGGTTAAAGCAACAGAAAAATTGTTTAACTAAGTCAGGGAGAGGAAACCTTAATCCCATCTTGAACCAAGCGAGATAGACACAGATTTCACCCTTTTCAATATCATATGGGCGATCTAAGGCACTCGACACTCTACATGTAACATTTGAGGGGAAGTTATATTTCCCCCTTAATTCATCTATCAAGCTCTAGGTCACTGCACTTTCACCCTCTTCTCTTTGGGAAGGCCTACCAGAAGCCTCCCTAACCCTATTTCTGCGTTCTACAAAGGCATCTACTATCCTAACCCCCAAACTATAAGGGGATCCTATCGACCTAACTCCGGCATCACCGAAGGAATAACTACTTACATTTTTATATGAGACGGCACAATCGTCTCCGAAGAGCTTCTTGTGCCGTCACTAGTACTAGAAGACGAGTAGAGGCTGACATTGCCAAGAAACAAAAAGGAAGAAGAAGAAGAAGAATAGTAAAAGTGAGAAGAAAAGCAAGCAAAGACCAAAGTCAAACCTGAAAAACAATGGAAAGAGAAGCTGCAAGTGACGAGCACCCCTCCAAGTTTGCTGAATGTTCTGGTTCAACAATGGTGGAATCCTTATTTTTCCTTTACAATGAAAACCAATGTTTTAAAACCCAGACCGGACCGGCCGGTTCAACCGATTGAACCATCGACCGGTTCACAAAACGGTCCGGTTTAACCCATAAAACCGTTTATAATTGAAAATCGTTCTAAAAATGCAAAACCAGTAAAACCGGACGGTCCGACCGTTGAACCAGGTGACCCGGTACTGGGTCACCGGTTCACACCGGTTCTTTTCTATATATAAAAGGGATCAAATCCCTCATTCAACAACCCTCGCACTCGCAGCGCATCTAATTTCTGAAATCAGAAACCATTACGCTAACGACAAGCTTGAGTTTAAGAGGTCAATTAGAGATGGCAGGTGTGAGGAGAGAGATGATCCACGGTTGGCTTATTTCTAGCTGTCCGTTTCCGAAACAAGGTCAGGTGAATGTGGCGATTGTGTTGGGTCTGGCTCACTCCCTTGCTTCTATCTTCTCTTTTGGTGCGCGTTCTCAACTGACAACCATGCCGGCGAACCAAATTCCCTTAATCTAGAGCGATATTACAGACCGGGAAGGAGGTGAAACCCAATTTTGGTAATCTAAAGAGAGAGAGAGAGAGAGAGATGGAGAGATTTGTTGCAGATATTGAAATAGATCAACGGATCGTTGTATATACAGTGTAGAAATTGCTAGATAATATGATGTTTCTCCTTTCTTTTTTGGGGGATCCCTTTCATCTTTTGTCTCAGTTTTGATGGCCTTGTGGTCTTTTTCTTTTCCACCTTAGTATTTGAATAAGTTAGGTTTTCCATGTGGGATTGATCTGGTGCAAACGTGAAGTGGTCGTTTGATTCTATTCAGATCAAAAGGTGCCATGATCATCTTTAACGCCATGGTTGAGAATTATTAAAATCAGTTCTATCGAATTTAAATTTTTTTATTTTAAATTTTTTATTATTTAGTAAGTATTTTTTAATAGTATATTAATTTATATTTAATTTTAAAAAATATTTAAAATGTAATAAAAAATTAGATAATATGTATGATTAAATTTATTAATTACATAATTATGACATCACGGTTTGATTCCGGTTGACCCGACGGTTGAACCGATAACCCGTAACCCGAACATTTTTTTGGTTCGATAAACGGACTGGGTCTGAAAACATTGATGAAAACGATGGAAAAAGGGGGACTTAGCTTCTCCCTATCTTTATATACATATTCAGAAATTGGGGCCCAACAAGCCGAACCGTCATGACGGTTGTAGGCAATAATGGCTTCGAAAGCCTAACCGGTGGCTGCACAATAAATGGCACGACAGCACTTGCCTTAAGAATCGGACAAACCAGACGCATGGATTTTCGAAAGCACGTAACCCTAGTTACAAAGTGACAGACCAGTCCCCATGTGACACGTATGATTACAGATTGAATAAAACTTGGCCATTCAGAGCAGGCTTGGGAACTTAGCTTTCAGAACTCACAAGTCTGAGCATAAGCCTTCAGAACCTCCTTCAAGGTTCAGACCTCATCACCCCCCTTAAACCTCCTACCCGAGCAGAGGATAAGGAAACAATCTTCAACTAGGAAACTGCCGCTCACAGATATCTCTCAAGCGCAGTATCCAACATGATAACTACTATTCTCCGGTGATCAAATCCCTACTTCTACGGCTCCAAATCCTAATCAATTTAGGAAAGCCACAGCTTATAAATTAAACCCTAAAGGTATGCTTTAGTTTTCCTGCTCATTCTTTGGTTTACATTACAGTCTTTTAATTCAGTTTATTGACTTAAGCATTGGAGCGGCTACCGCCGGAGCTAATTCGGCGGCCCTCTGATCCTTCTCTTTGAGTGTTTCTCAGGCAACGGAATTTGGAGCCCCTACCGACCAAAAAGTGTAGCATCACATATATATATATATATCTTTTTGAAACAATTTAATTAAATTTTCAAAACAAATCCAAAATAATGTCGTAATTGTTATCGGTTTGGTTAGTCAAAAAATGGTGTCGTTTTGTGATCGCAATTTGAAATTTGACTGAAGAGTCATCTTTTTTAGTGAACGACAGTGCCTTATGTCCTTACCAAATAGTCACAAAATACTTTATAAAATTTTATGTCCTTCACTGCATAAGAGTTTAAATTTTCCTGCATCATATCACATCATATGAGTTAGTTAGTCAACAAACAAAGAAAGTTTCAACCACAAGTTTGGTTTGTCAAGCACGCATTTTACAGTGCTTCATCCGTGTACTGTAATACCCTGACTCAGGTTAGCACGTAAACCGAGGTAGACTAGGTCAAGTAATGTACTATCAGTTGTAATTCGAGTTGTTTAAGCTCTATATCATGGTATCATATATATTGTACGATTTTGGAATGTGGACGGTGTCAGTTATACAGTCAGTGTCGGGCAATACCCGAGCAACCCATAACCGAGTCCCGTAATACGTGCATGCTCACAAACCCATGCATGCATACGTATGCATATACGCGTAGCCCATTTAATATAAGTGTATGTACGTGTGTGTAGGAACTAGCATACGTGTGTGTATATGGGTATATATATATGTATAAAGTATGTATCAAATATGTATTTATATATATGTATATACATAGTATAGTATATTATATATATATATATACATATATTAAATACAAAGAAAGAAAGGAAGTGAAGCAGCATGCATGCAAGTAGAAAAAAATACAAAAAATAGGTGAGTTGGTTTAGTTCTATTTTTGAATTTTAAGGCATGAATGCTATATTTAATTAGAAGGCCTGAAAGAGCCTGAAAAATAGAAAAAAATCACAAAAAGAATTAAAGAAAAAGATTAAGAAATGAAGTAGAACAAGACAGTTGCAGGTTGATAGGATAATTTGGATTTTTGCAGTTGTATGCTTTAAACCTTGGTTGATCAATGAAGAACTAATCCTCTGCAGTGCAGAAAATGATTAGTAAAAGAAAAGGGTAAAAACAACAAAGGAATATGCACAAATTTGCAAAAATACAGTTGGCCGGAGCCACTGTTCCTCCCTTATTCGTGAAGATTTAGGAGTCCAAATCAAAAACTAAACTTATAAATGAGATCCTCATGGGAAATGGAAGAAAACAACATTTAAAAAGTAATGGAAAATCGCCAGAAAAGGTCACAGTCGCCGAAGATGGAGACGGAACCCTATTGGAGATCCGCCTGAATGTCGAGGGAGATGATGAATAGTGCTAACCTAATACGGCACCGTTTGGTGCTTAAATGGAGTGATAATGCGTCGTTTCAAGTTTCGGTTATTTTAAATTAAAGTTAAATTTGGATTATTTGGTTACAATCCTTAGAAATCAAATTGGATTACAAACTGGGATGGGATAGCCTATCCCTGAATTGGGTCACTAGCCACTGTTTGGCTTTAGGAAATGGAGAAAAAAAATGCGTAGAGGCGCAGCCCCTGCGATTCCAACCTAAGACCCATTGGAAAAGAAGCCCAAGCCCAAACCATGTTGATAGGCAAGCCCGTGTTACATATTTTGCCTAAATATATATATATATATATATATATTATAATAACAATATTAAATTAATTAAATTAGTTTAATTAATTTAATAATAATTAAATAATACGAAATCCAAATTAAACAAGTAATTAGTATATTTTGACTATCTCATACATTTTAAGACCAATGGAGGAGTCCATTTTACAAGACAGGGTCCCAAAAAATAAAGACACGTAAAAGTACAAAATGACCATTTTGTCATTTTCAGTACAGATGTCCGAATTAAGCTCTGCGAAAGCTTAAACCGACTTTCTTCGATGTTCCAGATTCAATAGTAGAGTCTATTTTAGTAAAAGAGAAACTTATAGCATAAAGGCATAAAATTTGATGAATAGCATAATTCATGTAGCGATAGACTGAGACGTATTTTATGAATCTTAGGAACACCAAAGGACAAAGAGAAGACAGTCTAGATCCTTCTATTTTATAGACAGTAAAAGGTAAGTAAAATTTGATCTCTGCATGTGTTACATTCCAAGCTATGTCAATAGTTTTTGTACATATTGCTTATTGTATTCCATACATACCAGTATTTATTTAGCCACATTGATATTGCCCTATCATGTGGGAAGTAATTATTGATTTCTATATATATCTCGATCACGATTGTACACTTGTGCATGGATTCCTTTTTGTACACTTATACCTAGGGCCGTAAGGGTCAGACAGTTATCTTTGAAGTAGTCTAGTAACCATAGCCTCGAAAACTATCGTTACGTCAGATTGCCTAGAACCAGTTATTATTCCACTATACTCTTCATGGAAGATAGCATGATCCTAATATATTATTAGGGCCGAATTTGTGCTCAGTCACATTTCCATCTGATGTTATTTATGACCTTCGGGTTCAAGTTCCGAGTAAAACATTTGCTACGTTGCTATGCGAGGCATGAAACGTGGAGTCACATTGTATACAGAGCAGTATTCATATAGCTTGTGTGGAACTGAATACGAGCTTCGAGGGATTTTTGGGTCCCACTATTGCATCTCTTTTTAGTTTATATCATTATCATTTATTATTGATTTCATAGCTTGATCATGTTATATTATTATGAATGATCATGACACTTTACAATTTTCACTTGAGTGTTTACATTTCATACTTGATATATCTCATGACTGTAGCAGCATGATATTGTTAGCACATCAGATTCATTTCCTTATCATTTGACTTCTATCATCTGATATTGAGCATATATATTCATTGACTAGCTAGCACTCTTTTATATACTTGTATACATGACAGAGTAAAGGACTACTTACTGAGTTTTCATAGCTCATACAGATACTACTTTGACTATTTCAAGCACAAATATCGAGAACAGACCCTAGAGCCTGATAGCTAGAGGTGCACATTACTTTTGAAGTTGTAGTGTAATATTTAGTACAAGTCTTGTACCTCTCCCATGTTATCCACGTCTTGGGGATGAACAGTTGTTTAAGAATTTTGTATTCCGCATTTTGAGAACCTTATATATATCACATGCAGCTTTTATTTATTTAATTGTTTAAGTATTTCACTATTTAACTGTTGCATGTTAGTAGCACTCATTGTGTAGCAAGTTGAGATTAGACCCATGGTTCGACAACAGTGTCGGATCGGGTGTGTGACACGAGATCCACATAGGGTGGGTCTCGGGTCGTGACATGTGCAGTAGATTATTGTAACTTGCAAGATGGTCGTCCAAGAGCTCGTAAACACTATTGCGAAAGGCGTAAATTGTCTTAAGGGCATAGCGTCAAACGCTAATCTTATTACTTTTGTCTTTCGGTTCTACAATCTTACTATAAGTCAACATTTTAATGTTTATGTATTTTATCTATAAGTTCAATGTTGTATCGGCTTCAATTAAATACTATTATTGATAAAACATTTTTCTATTTCAAGTTTACTTTGTTTAATTTATTTCGTAAAATAATTTTTGGTTCAAACATGTTGTGTAAAATAAAATTGATATACTTTTTTTAAGAGATTCAAAGTTTTTATTTTCGTGTTCATGTAGTGCTCATCCATTTATATAAAGTGAAATCTATAATCACAAGTCCTACTAACAAGTCTCATTTATGAACCCAAAGACATAGAAAATTCAAATATTACCCATAAGTAATGGACTCATCACTCATGGTCAAACCATGAATTTTACTTTTTCTTACCATGCTAACAATCGAACACCTCTCTGTTTTCTTCTTAAGTAATGGTAAGCAAGGGAGCAAGAAAATAAAACTAGGAGTTTGAATTTTTTTCAAGAATTTTTTTTTCTTAAATTGAAAGAAAAATATTCACAAATTATGATTTAATTCTCTAAGAATTTATAATATTGAAATCGGGTCAAAATATTCATTACTCATGGATTGAGATAAGAAGTCGGGTAAAAAAAAATTAAGTAGGCTAAGTTCAAATAAGATAAACATCTTATATACATATAAAAATAAATAAAAATTCCCACACTTTTGGAGCTATAGCTCATCCAACCTTAACCTAGTTTTGCCCTTAAAGATAGAGACACCACCTATTTGTATAATATTAGCTTCTACTCTTACCCATAAATGGGTCTCACCTATTTGTACCACTTTAGTAAATATTCTTTAGTGAGTCTGAAATATTATGTGACAATGTACATTTTTAATAATATTTTATCATATGTATTATATCTTACTAAAACAGATAGGTCATATTACACGTAATATCATAATAATGAAATTCATTTTGAATAATATTATGTCATATGTATTATATTTTACTAAAGCAGTCAAGTCATATTATACATGATATCATAATATTAGAATGAAATTCATCTTGAATAATATTCTATTATATGTATTATATCTTACTAAAACAGATAAGTCATATTACACGTGATATCATACTATTAGAATGAAATCCATCCTGAAAAATAGTGTCGGAGATGACATAAATAACAATGTTTTAATAATGGGTTAATTACACCTACCTCTCCTGAGGTTTCTGGCAATTGCAGAAACCTCCCTTATAGTTTCTGAAATAACACTGTCCCCTCTGTCAGACCTGTCAGGTAAACGGCGTTAACGACAAATTTAAAATTACAAAATTACCCATTGTATAAAATATATTTTTTTAAAAAAATCAACCAGGCTATCTGTTTCATTTTGTTCTCTCTCTCTCTCTCCTTCTTCTTTTTGACCTAACTTCAAAATCTTTTATGCTCGGCCATACCAATATGGGAAACCTAGCTTCCCTCCCTTTGAAGTGCATTTATCAAATCAGCTCCCCGAATCACTATTAATGAACCTTAGAGAGATACTGAGCATAAACAGATGGCGTGACCGAATCCAAGAACCGTTCGAGATTACACAAGGGTGACACTACTGGCTCCGATGGCAACACAAAAAACTAGGTTTGGAGGCTCTTTGGACCCTACTCGGTTCTTCAGCTCCCTCTTCACCGGCAAAACTACAGACTTGTCCTTTATTGAAGGATATTGACTCGCACTCACATCACTCTGAGCTCTCCAAAGATGATCTTGATTTTTCTATTTTTGATGATTCCTCCTAGCTTTTACCGGATTGTAAAATTGATCCTCTCCACGACTCTACCCAAATTGCAATGCAGCCCCCAACATTTCCCATCCACAACTGACAATGGGTGGATCAATTTCCGTTGCGATCATGGCTCTTCTGGCTCTGACGATGGCGATGACCGGCCCCTCTCTTACCGATCGTGATCAAATTAAGGTAAATGGGTGGATTGATTTTCGCAGCGATTATGGCTTTTCTGCACTGGTTTATTGCTTTTTTGGGAAGGAAGAACTACTGTAGTGGATCGACGGATCGTGATGTCGTGTATTATTGGGATGACCCGATTAGAACTCGGTGGTTGAATTTTAGAGTCTGTGTAAGTTCCTTCTACAACCCCAATAACCCATTCCTAAAATTTTCATTCATCTCCCTTTGTTCCATCAACTTTCATGGTTGCCCAAAACACATTTGAGGGGCTAAGGGCATATGGTGAATTACTGATATTTTTGTATTAAAATTGTGGTGAAGAATGGATGTTGAATTGGGTTTGTCGGTCATGGTGGATTTGCTGAGAAATGAGGAAGAAGAAAAAGGAAAGAAATAATCGAAAAAGGGGGAGAAAAAGGGAAAAAAAGAAAAGAAGAAGGAAAATAGATTAAAGGTATTGATAAATTATAGTGTTTTATCAAATGAGCCCAGATTGCGTGATTATATATATATATATATGTATATATATTACAGTGTTTTATCAAATGAGCCCAGATGTGTGTGTGTATATATATTATATTTGCAATTGTATATAGATTAAATTTGTATATATAGGTTTAAATTAGTAGAAGGTTAGTTTTGTCATTTAACATTATCATGTGGGGGTTAAAATAGTTATTCTACTACTTCTTCTAAGGACAAATTAGGCATTTAAGAATTTTGTTAACTTGCATCAGCAACTTTCGTTTGAGTCAGTAACAATAACTGACGGAATGAAAAATCTGTAACAAAATTTTAAAGTAGAAGAGAGACAATGTTATTTCAAAAATTATAAAAAAAAATTTGTAATTGTCAAAAATATCAAAAAAAAAAAAAAGTATAATTAACCCTTTAATAATTAAATCTGTCAATTTAACCGATTGAAACATCGATGAATTCAAAAATGGGTCCCATCTAAACCGGTAAATTGGAATTAAATTAAAGCCATTCAAAATTTTAAAAATCGTTTGAACCATACGGCCAAACCGCAAAATTTTAAAAATGGAGACGGTTTGCCAACCCGTGACTGTTCGGTAGCTGATGTAAACAAAACTTTCAGCATTCAACTTTCTTGACTTTTCAAAATAACAAATATAAGATTTAAATATTTTGCATCAATTGTTTACCATTCCATATTGTCTAGTTAACTAACTTATTTTTAAGAATAAATTTCATAAAAACTTTTTTTTTTTACGCTAAATGTGTATTCAATTTTTTTCAAGTATTTTTTTCTTTTATGCTAAATGTGGATTCCCATGTTGAAATCATTCTTTTACACTTATTTTAATTTTCAATGTGAAATTATTACCCTTAATGACTTTAATTATAATTTTTATTTTATTTTTTATGTTAATGTAAAATTTTTAATCTTTATGTTTGTAAAAATTATTTACATAAAATGATTTTTTTCATTTTTCATACATAAGTTGTTATATATTATTTAAAATTATTTTCATATTTTATATAATTTTATATATTATTAATATTAATAATAAATATATTTACGATGTAATTAGAATATCATGGTTCAACTTCAATTATTCCAACGGTTGAAAAAGAAAGTTGTAATTTGATATTTCTTTTTCACACTCGATGATGTGTATAGATATATATATATATATATATATATATATATAATGTATGCGTTAATAATTACAAATGTTAAAGTTTCACTATTAATGCTAGCATTACGCGTTTTTACATTCGTATGCACAGTCAAAATTCACCTTTCAACAGACTAGGAACAAAGTGGCACGTCATTTTAAAAAGGCCGTTTTCACCACAGGGACGTAATTGGCAACAGGCCAAGCTGTCTCTTTGACCATTTCTAACGTACGAGCACGAGAGATACTATTTCAGATGCGGGACCCCCGAGTGCAGGAGCTTCCACACGCGTTCACGTGTATGGTCGTCTTCCATGTGGCCCCCACACGCGGATAATGTCACCTTCTTCCATGCTTTTTTATTCAATTTGAGCGGTTTGTCCTCCACTGAAAGGGTTTAATGGTCCTTAATGTACAACCATTAAAAGCCAGGTTTAATTAACTTTTCATATTTGATTTGCACAAGAGATTAACCTTCTCTCGTCGGCTGGTCTCTGTTGGGCCCATCTTTTCACCAAACCGCGGAAAATTGTCCCGCTGGTCTATGTCGGGCCCATCTTTTAACCAAACCGTGGAAAATTTATCCAAGTTTGGTCTTTAGATTTTATTTAAAGAGTAGATTTAAATTATAAATATTTATAATATAATTAAATATTAAAACCCAAACTCAGCTTTCAAAAGCCATGGCCAAATTAGTTTCTTAGCCTTAAAAATACATTCGAGCTATCCTATGGACTTAGAGAGCTTCAATGGTGGAAGTACTTCACAACCTTTTTTTCTCTGAAGAAGGAAAAGGAAGTTGCCAAAGTATGTCTTTTACCGGGCTAATTAATATATATATATATATGTATGTATATGTAAATATAGAGAGATGTTAATAATTAAGGGAACAATTATTCACCAAGAACAACTATATAAGACAATTTTTATTTTTATATAATTAAAACAGGACAAAGGTAGGACCTCACTCGGACCTTACAATCTTCCATCAAACATGTCCCAATAAAAATAAATATAATATTTTTTTTTTATATATATATATATATATAAGAATAATTGAATAATTTAAGTTTTAAAATAATATTTTTACATCAAAAGAAAAGGACAAATATCATTTTCATTATCAATTTATGTGGTCAAATGACCGTTCAAATGAAAAGCATATGGTGTTACCCATGTGATCATTTTTTAATGTTTTATTCTCTTTTTTATAAATAAAATTAGAAAATGAAATAATAAAAATATTGTTAGAGCATTTAATACATAGGATGAAGTGAATTCAACAATTAACTTGTGGGAGCAAAACAATGTTCCCTTACTTTTAAATTCCTTCATTTCCATTGAAAAGTACTTGTTTAATTCTTCTTAAATGAAGAATAAAATTGAGTATGCAACAATAAATTTTCATCTAATTAATTTATATAATAAATGTGCACACAAAAGTAGCAACTTCAAAATATATATATATATATATATATATATTATATTTTTTATTTAACAATGAACTTTAGCCTTAGTTTGAATAACTAAGTTGGTCCAACCAAATACTTACCACTAGTTATAAATCACAAATCCAATTAAGTCTATAGAATGTAACATTAATGAAAGTCAAACTCAAAATATCTATATTTACGAGTATTTTTAACTTCAATTCTTTAATTGTTGAACTATCGGTTTAGATAGTAAACATTTAGATATTATTAGTCACATTTTTAAATTGGTCAATTTGGTACTAGTTTGATTTATAATTTACGACTTTTTTTTGAAGGAAAAATCATAAATTCTATTTTCACTTCTCCTATTAGAGAGATGTATAATTTATTTATTTCTCACAATTTTAGATTGTGTTTTATTTTGATGTGCGGAAGCGATCAAACAAATAACAAATCGCTATCAAACCAGCAAAAAGAAACAAAACACACGGAGAAAACATAAAATTTACGTAGTTCGGCAATATGTCTACGTATACGACTAACGATAATTAATCCACTATGTATCAAAAAAATTACAAGAGCAAAAACTCCTAAAACCCGAAACTTCTTTTTTTCAATAACAATTATCTTCTCCTAAAATCAAAACACTAAAAGATAATATCTTTATATAAGTGAGTTACAACATAAGAGACAAAACGAGTCAAAAAAAATTTTTATGACGAATTTCAAGTCGTCTCAAGTCACAAATGAGTCATTAAGAATCAAGTAAAATCACGATAACCACCCAACATATTTCTTTGTACTTGTTGTAGTTTTGCACTATTTTTAAATTTTGTAAGATCCAAAATTAAAAAACCCCGTAAATTTATAGAATAATGACAATGAAATACACATTTTGTTGAAAAAAAATATTTTTAAATTTAATTTTTTTTGGCAATGGGCATTTTGAAATTGCAGGAGAGGATTAATTATAAAGTTGGAATTAGATACATATCCTAAAGTCAAATAACTTATTAATAATATTTTTCATGCAATTTCCATTTTTAGCAAGCTATACTGGCCTGAGAAAAAGGAGTTTGAATTCATTATTCAATGAGTAACCCACAATATATCAAACAAGTGATGTCATAAATATGTGAAATTTAAAATTCAATATATAGATGGACCATTTGAGTATCAGTCGTACATCAACCAAGTTTATGATTTTGACATTTTGGATCTAATAATAATTCAGAAGTGGCCATGAGATATTGACGGTGGAAATAGTAGTTGTGATGGTGGTGGTCAGAGGCAGCCGAGGCTCCTTAATTAGCCCTCTTTTTGGATCTTCCAATGGGGGCTGGTTGAAGAATGACTTATACTTGTCTGATCATATGCCAGCAAGGGTAGATAGAGATAGGAAAAAATAAATAAATGGGGGCTAGAAATTTTTTAAAATTATTTTAAGTGGCACAAATTTTTTTTCTTCTGAAATTTAAGAAATTTTTGCTTTTGTCAAAAGTTATAATGTATCAATAATTCCGTCTTTACATGTCAGTATTAAATTATGTTTAAATAGACGATTTTATTGTCTGTTTAATTATTTTTTCGTTTTAAATGAATTTTTAAAATAAGTAAGTGTTTATTTATATTTTTCAAAATGTTTGTTTAAATATTTTTAAAATAAAAAAATACGCTTTATAAAAATGTCAATAAATAATTTTTTTTTTTCAAAACATCTGTTTGAATACGTTCTTTTTCTCTACGTCTGTTTTCACTATTTATCTAAACAAATAGTTAATACTATCTTAAAGGTGGTCATTATACATTGCGAGCTTAAACCTGGTGGTAGTGAAAATTGTGGTGGCAGCAGGTGGCGGTGGCGGTGGCGGTGGCGGTGGTGGTGACACTGCCTTAGCAATAATAATATGGTAACAATAGCAGTGACAGTAACAGTGTAATTAATGATAGTAAGTGGTGGCAATGGGGATAAACAACAAGTGATTTTAATGTTGTGTTGGCTGGATTTGCAATTAATACCTTGGCATCTGAAATCTTTAAATCACATATTTATAACTAAACCTTATATCTTGCTTGGAAAGCTGGCCATTCAAATCCAATTGTCATTACTCAAGATTTGATTATCCCATCCAAATTCTAAGGAAAAAAAAATACAATGAGATGGTAGTATCATGTTATTATAATTATGATATGAATAATACAGTGAGACTCAAATAAATTTATAAAAAAAATAAATTAAATATACCAATAACATGATATTATTGTATCACTAAACTTTTTTCTCCATTTCAATATAGAGTTTTAGCAAATCAGGTGGCTTCAAATTAAGAAAAGTCCCAACACCTTGTAAACCCAAGACCTAAAGCCAACAATAATGCCGCAAACACTTGGCCATAAATGTTAAATTTATACTAATTAGAGTTGCTCAAATAAAAGTCATTAAATTTTTATGAGTAATTTACACTAATTTTTCAGACAATTATACTGACATCTTTTAAGGTTTCTAAAATTATGCTGATCATTTATATTTTACCTGATAATATACATATATTATCCTATAGTCATTTCTATAGGATAATATACATATATTATCCTATAGTCATTTCTTTTCTTTAAAATGACAGAACTATCCCTTTTATTTTTAAAAAAAAATTTTGACCTTTTTTTTTTCATTTTTTAAATAAATATTAATAAAAAAGTTAAATTTATTTTTACATAAAATAAATAAAAAAATTTTAAAAAAATTAGGAAAATTGAAAAATAACACAATAAAAATGACATTTTTGTTATTTTGAAGGAAAAAAATAACTGGAATAGAGTGTTTGTATATTGTCAAGTAAAGTAGAAGATATCAATATAATTTTAGAAATCTCAAAAGATGTCAATATAATTATCAAAAATTTCAAGGGAGGTCAGTGTAATTTATTCAATTTTTATTTTAAGTTTTGATTGGTCATCCCAAAAAGCAAGATTTAATGACTTGTCAAATGTTTTCCCAAAATTTAAATTTATTAAATTTTCTCTCAAATTTAAGAGGACTTTTAAGAAGCAAGCATAATTTGAATGAAATAGATTCTTTTAATCCAATGACTCAAATTTAATCAAATTAATTTTTTTGAAACAAAAATGTCAAAAATTAGATTTTAGCATTGAAATTGAAATATCAAAAGATAATTTCTCTTTGATAATGTAACACCCCCTCCTCCTATCATTGATTTATAACCAAATTTGGATAAGACAACTACTTAAATTATGATTAATGCCAAATGCTAAAATGGCACCCAAACATCTAACCTAAATGTTTTGAGCATATTCAAATACCTCCTTAGTTAAGGTTGTTTGGCCAAACTTTTTGAAAAACAAAATTATATTTTCTTGATTAGTTTGAGAATGCAGTTCAAACCAACAAATTTACTAAAATTCATCTCCAAAGTTAAAAAAATCGTCGGGTCAAAGTGGCTCATCATGTCCCAAACAAACGCACCTTAATTATTATATGAAGGGCATTCTTAGAGCAACAGTATTTAATATCTTACGCAACAAATTAAATGTTTCCTAGTCTAAGTTGGATTCATATTTGTATTTTATTAGCCAAAATTACTTTGACAAATACAAACACCGGTCAGTTAGGCACAGACCAGAGATCTGAGCATCTAGACCGTTGATCTCCTTATATAAAGCGTGTATATATATATATATATATATATATATATATACATACATCGTATGCAAAATCATAAAAAAGTATAAGCACTCTCCCTTGCAACTCAATTCGGGAGAGTGTGAAAAGCTGGCAGCAATATTACTTTCCCCCAAACTCAACCGTCTCTGCACCTTCGCCTCTATTCCTTTGATTTCATGGCTTCTTCAAAATAATTTTTTCTTAAATCATCTGAATCTACATTATCACCATCTATATTTGAAGCCCCCACCACTGATGCACACAGATCTGGTGTGTAAAAACGCAACAAAGATTCTTAAAAATCCCAAGTCGAGGCAGTCAGATTCATTTTCTTAATTTTGTTATAGCTCTGCTACTCATTTTTTAGCTTCAGACCATGAAAGGGACGAACCAGAAAGATTCGGAAAAAATTATTTGGGATCAGATGAGAAGCCCATCGGGCAACCCCCTTGGGGTCTCTGGTTCGCAAAACCGAACACTGCCCAAGCTCATGGTCTGGCTCATTCTCTTCGTCTCCGTCACATACGTCGTCTACACCCTCAAGCTCATCTCGTCTTCACGCGCTTGCGATGACGACATCTTCACCACCCACCACCACCGCCATCTCCCTCTACATTCGTCCGCAACGCTCAACGTCACATTCCCGTCGCGACGCTTGATTCGAAATCAAACGGGTCAGGTTGTAAGGAAGGACGAAGAGGTCCCCAAAACCCAGAACAGAACGGAGCTCAGCCACATCGTTTTCGGCATTGCTGCGTCGGCGAAGCTTTGGGAACAGAGGAAGAATTATATCAAGCTATGGTGGAAACCAAAACAAATGAGGGGGATAGTTTGGCTGGACAGTCGGGTGAAGACCGGTAGGGACGACGGCCTCCCGCCGGTGAAAATATCAGGCGACACGTCACGGTTCGCGTACATGAATCGGCAAGGACACCGCTCTGCGATTCGGATCTCGCGGATCGTCTCGGAAACGCTCCGACTGGGTATGGAAAACGTGAGATGGTTCGTGATGGGCGACGACGATACCGTCTTCATCACCGACAATCTGGTGAGGATTTTGTCGAAATACGATCACAACCAGTTCTATTATATTGGGAGCTTGTCGGAGAGTCACTTGCAGAACATATATTTCTCGTACGGGATGGCCTATGGCGGTGGCGGTTTTGCAATCAGCTACCCATTGGCGAAAGCTCTGGACAAAATGCAAGATAGATGTATTCAGAGATACCCAGGATTGTACGGCTCCGATGATCGAATGCAAGCCTGTATGGCTGAACTCGGTGTCCCACTCACTAAAGAACTCGGTTTCCACCAGGTTTGTAACTCTCTCTCTATCTCTCTCTCTCTCTCTGCCCCTCTTTCCACGGCTCTTCTATTTTGGGTGTTTTTGTTTTTGTGTTTTGGCCGTTTTTGTTTTCGGTGCTGTTTGTTTTTAATTTCTATTTTTTCTGCTTTTGCCGACAATGCATTCATTCATTCAAACACATGTTTCAACACACAAAGTATTGCCCTTTTTTAAAACTGATTTATATATGCATACTGTAATATCTGTGTGCAAAAATTACTTTCTTTCATTCAATTGGTAGTTCCTTGTGACACATATATATATATATATATATTGGCAATGTACCAAAAAAGCAAAAAAGAAATGGAAAAAGAGGGTAATCTATTGTATTGTATAAAGTCCATTGGAGCATAACTGGGGTCTATAAAAGTTGAAGGTCTACTGGCCCAAGAACAGGCTGGGCGGTCGGTCATCAGCTCATGCAATGCGGGGTCCAGGCGTCCTGAGCTAGACGCCTCGTAGAAATCGGAGCGGGACCCACGTGGCTCCTAACTCTTTGATGATTGTGCCAGCTTTTTGCTCAAACCTATATCTATATAGACAGCTACACACGGATAAGTTTTTCCATGAATCTGTTCCACCAAATCATGGGTGGAACAATTTTTATGATTTTTACATTACATTCCGTTTTACATAGACTCTCCAAAATATACAGCTCATGTAATAATTTTGAGGCTGAGTATTGCTAACGTCAGCGAATAATTTACGTGTGCATTACATGTCCTAATATCACTCCCGTATGTGTAATCAATGTCAATTACATGACTCGCAATTGATACTAACATTTTTATTTTTAGGCTAATGGAATAATTTTTGGACTCTGAGCAATAATTTCTCTTATAAATGAAAAATATTTCATCTGATTTTCTTGGAATAAAACCCAAAGAATTCTATAGTCTAGCATATTAGTTTTAGACCTAGCATAAATGATGTTATGATAATACTTTAATTTGAAATACATGTTAACTGATTAAATTTGATTTGCATGACGATAGAAATTTTACATACTATTTTACTACTAAACTTTTTTTTTTTACTTCAATTTCTCTCTCTCTTAGATACAAGAAGTATAGAAATTATCCTATTGAGAGGTGTGACATTGTCATTGAATAATTATCCCAAGAAGTGAGATTCACTTTAATAGATACATGCCGATACCATCATCTTGTGACTAAGAATAAAAGAAATGAAATTGGAAAATTTGTTATGTTTAATTAATTAATTAATTTTTTGTTTCAGAACATGCATTTATAAGATCCATTGATTAGATAGTGTTTCCAGTGAAAGTAGTAGTTGAGAATTTATTTGGTAAATGTGTATGATGATAGTCATGAAAGGTTGTTTACTGAATTCTAACAGTGAGTCTCTTCTTGGTGGATATGGCAATTCTTCAGTATGATGTGTATGGCAACCTATTTGGGCTCCTGGCAGCGCACCCGGTGACGCCATTGGTGTCTCTGCACCACCTTGATGTGGTGGAACCAATTTTCCCCAATGTGACCCAAGTGCAGGCCCTGCAGCAGCTCATGGTTCCAATGAAGCTCGACTCGGCCGGTCTCATGCAGCAATCCATTTGCTATGATGGATCAAAGAAGTGGACTGTCTCGGTTTCATGGGGCTTTGCTGTTCAGATATTTCGGGGTGTTCTATCGCCGCGCGAAATAGAAATGCCGTCGAGGACATTCTTGAATTGGTATCGGAGAGCAGATTACACAGCTTATGCATTCAACACACGGCCGGTTAGCCGGAACCCATGTCAGAAGCCCTTTGTGTTTTACTTGTCGAAGGCGAAATTAGATTCTTCAACTAATCAAACAGTGAGTGAGTATGCTCGTAATCGCATTCCTCATCCAGCATGCAAATGGAAGATGCCAGATCCTGCTGAAATTGACAGAGTGGAGGTTTATAAGAAACCTGACCCACATCTAT
This sequence comes from Nyssa sinensis, assembly GCA_008638375.1. NCBI lineage: Eukaryota > Viridiplantae > Streptophyta > Magnoliopsida > Cornales > Nyssaceae > Nyssa > Nyssa sinensis. The sequence continues at coordinate 1,321,472 of CM018048.1, read as the reverse complement.
GGGATAGGGTAAGCACTATATATTTCCCATTGTTTTCTTTGATCTAAAATGTCAATCATCTGTTAGATCACACCAGCATGTTCTAAAAACTAAGTTAGCTTAAGCAAGTTAGAAAATTGACCAACAATAGATTTAACACCATCAAACTGTGCAACGTAGATTGTAGACTACAATTTGATCTGCATCACAATGTTGTTGCAAGTTCGAGCTTGTATAAGGTCGAGGATTGAATTTTCATTTATCTTTAATTCTTTTGTCATTAAAACACCCAGCCTAAAATAAGTTCAAACTTAAAGTGTCAATATGCTTCTTAAGTAGTCTTATCTCTAGAATGGGTATATTGTTTGCCATCTTTATAATGCCATTAACAAAGTCAAAAGGAGCTTTTAGTGCAAAGAAAATGGTTTTTATTTTTTATGTTTTTTGGTGATGTTCAAGGCAATACCCATTTTCAAAGCCTTGACCTTGTGAATTGTGAGTGGTTACAATTGCACTCAACCACGAAGCTACCAATAATACTGTTTAGTGCATAAAAGTATGCATTTTGTTTGTTTGCTTTGATTATTATATACGATTAAGTTGTAATTAATGTGGGTTTTGTTTTTTGGGGCAGTCTCCAAGGCGAAACTGTTGCAGGGTCTTGGAGTCGAAGAGAAGAAGCATGGTGGTGGATGTGGGTGTATGTGGGGAAGGTGAGATCAGTGAAATATTGTCATAACCAAAGGTTGAGACCTTTTTTTTTTTTTTCTTTTCTTGTTTCATATTTTAGATAATATTGCTTTATTTGTTAATTTCACGCCTTCAAATTAATTTATCTTTCAATGCTCTTCCTGGGTCACTATCAAACAATCATTACAGAAAAAAAAATTGTGTTAATGTATAGAAAGTAAGGTTGCTGTTGTTCATAGTTGTTAAAACTTAAAAAAGTGTGTGTATGTGTGATATATATATATGTGTGTGTGTGTGTGTGTAATATAGTTTATGATATAATTTTGGGTTATCTGGACGGGTAGTTGACAATCATGGTCGGACAGTAGGGTCTTTCTGGGTCCAACTCTTTTTATTAAAGGTTTTGAGGGTCACTAAAAAAAGTGGACATGGAGTGTGTTTGAAAAGGATTTATTATTATTATTGTTTTTTGACAAAACGTATGGCATAATATATGGTTAGTAATGGGAGTGGTAAGACTAGCTAACTGATTAATCATTTTTTTTTTTTTGATATCGTGGCAAGTTGGTAAGTTTGTGCGCATTATATTAAGTCTCTTTTCCGTGACAGTTAAATTCTATTTTATTCTTTAATTGTTAACGAGTTTTAACTATCAATAATTGGAAAAGAGGAGATTCGAATTCGAGATATTTTAATTTTATTCTCAATGTCTTTATTATTCAGTCACACTCTGAATGGTATTACTTGATCATATTTCGAAAGACTATTAAGCAGGTGGTTAAGAACTTAGCATGAGTTATTTTATTCTAAAGTTTGTATATTAATTTGGACATTAATGGAAGACAATTATTGTTGTCATCATGACATGACCTCCATGTATATGCAAACATACATGGCATTCAGGGATGGTGAGGGATTTATAAAATAATTTATCATGAGAAAGAAATATAATTTTAAAATAAGAAATACTTGTGTGTAAGTCAATTTGATGCAGTATTCATAATATAAGGGATCAATCAAGTGATGAAAATTCAATGTTAGTGACCAGTGCTGGCACTTTTCTTTTAAAATCAAACAAGTGAATGAGGTTATTTAACTAAAATCAATCAATCAAAAAAGGATTTGGAGAAATGTTTGTCAAATATATGTGGACCATTGTGTAATAGTTCACTATCAACTTTGTTAGAAAAGTCACTATTATATGTATATGTATTTATTATTTTATTTCTATCATTGACGACTGTCGGTATGCGATGTTGTGAATCTTGTGGGTCTCTTGTCTGGGTCCTATTTGTAGTAGGATGAACGTGACATAATGTCTCTATCAAGATGGCCAGTTGTACTTGGAATTATTTTTATTTATTTATTTATTATTATTATTATTATGGAGTTTGCCTAATAATTAAGGTAATACGATTTTTTAAAAAAACATCTGAAAATTGGACTCATTTCATAACTTTGTTGTTTTTGGTATTTTATTCTCGTTTTCATTTTTTTTTAAAATTCAAAACAAAAATATATTTGATTGCACTTTTTTTTTTTTTTTTTTTTATAAATATGATATGATAAATTTTTGGGGTGAGAGTCACATGACTAGTTCATAAGGCCTCCTCTGAGAGTTGGTGAGTTGAGGTCGGTCCATTTAATTTTTGGGGTCCACGCCCCCCACCACACTACTGCAACTTGGCTCCTCTTACAATCAACCATGTGAAAAATTATTCTACTTCAGGTACAATGATAATATACGATATATATATATATGTATTTATAAAAAAAATTATTAAATTAAAGGTAAAGCCATATTAGAATGCCTTCATCTCTCAAAATTGTCCAACTTTTTTCAAATCCATTGAGGATTATGGCGAATTTGGACTGAATGAGATTAAATGATCATCCTTAAAATTAAATCACAACGTTTCAATAAATCCTTGAAGTATCCAATGTTGATCAGGTGGGTGGACAATTAATAATTTTCTCAGCCTCAGTCCCAGCCCCACCCGACATCCCCATAGCCTGTGTATCTATTAATTGTACAACCTGACTTTCCTTATCCACTGAAACTGTTTAACGGTTGAGTAATAATTTCATTTTGGATGTGGACATCCGTTTTAGATCAAGGCCAAACCCACATGAGATAAAATATTTTAATTTCTTATTCTTTTCATCTTGTTTTTTTTACTAATTATTATAGCAATAGCAACATATCACGATCGTACATCGATTGTGAGTAGGGAGATCTTGGACCATATAAGAGATCTGGTACCTTTACTTATCAGTTGCAGTTTTTGAGTCAGAACCCAATCCGTGACAATGGTATTAGAGCCAACCCAAGACTTCAATGGTCAGGTGGTAACATATAGTCCGGCCCGCCCAGAGTTCCAATGGTAAACCCGTCTTAAGATCCGACTGCACCAAGGACGTCACGAATTCGAATGGGAGAGTATGTTACGATCTCACATTGGTTGTTAGTAGAGAGATCTTGGACCATATAAATGATCCGGTACCTCTACCCATCAGTTACAGCTTTTGGGTCGGAGCCCAATCCGTGACAAGCAGCACTTAATCAATGTATAACTACAGCCGTTTTACGACTTTTATTTGCAATATATTTAAAAATTTTGAATTTAATCTATGACATATTTCATATGCATGTCCAAAATAACCATTTAAGGGGTTTTGGATTCTAAAATACAATACAACAAAAGTAGTAATGTCAACTAATTTAGGACTTTGTAATGTAACCCAACTGTTACCTGGAAATGGATATTAATCATTTCATCAGCCCAGACAAAGGAACCAGAACAGATTCACTTTTCACCTTTACGTTTCCTAATCGAATATTTTGAAATTATATATATAATTCATATCACCAGTAAAATAATAATAATCTCTCTCTCTCTCTCTCTCTCTCTCTAACTAACTAAAAAAGATTTTGTCGTGGACTACCAACTTTCAATTAAGAACATCATGACTTTGCTATAAAACACTTTTTTGCTTGACAAATGACATGGCTGATAAGACGAGAAACCTGCACTAACCAAAAGATAAGGAGGAATAAAGTACCCCATATTTAGGTTTACTACGAAGATTGACCCAATCCTTCAATAATGTTTAGAGCCCCAAATTTGTCATCTCAAAATATTTCTTCTTCACAGGCACAAAATTTCAAACCCTAAAATCCACTTCTTCTCCTACATAATAGCTCTAAATTACTTACCATTAAGCTAATATATCAAATAATTACCACACAAAAATATAACCCAGAGGTTAGGAGAAAGAGCTTATTTCTTGTTTGGTTTAAAAATTAGAAAGGAGAAGAAAGGAGAGCTCCAAGAGTTAATTAAACCGAGAGGGGCCAGCTCTTTAATAAATTTCTTATAATAACTTTAAAATCATTACCCAACAATTCAAAAGAATTTTTACATTACAGTGTCTCAACCCAAGGTATTTTTCATATATGTTTTCAGTATTTTCAGGTGTTAGTTGCATGTAAAATGTTTCACAGATTCTTGGAAATATGAAAGCAGCATAGAAAACCTAAAAACACCGAGTCCCTACAATAAACCAAAATTAAGTCAATCTTTTAATTGACACTGGAACCCTAATGCCTGAATAATACATAGATAAATACAGACATACAAACATATATACATGCCTAACACATATATATGTGCACATACACATATATATGCCCAATATACTAATCTATCTGTACTCTAATATGGAATGCTATATTCACATCCATACACATGCTTATCTAACCATCACTCATGCACTTTCTACATATTGAGAAATTACTTTCACAGCTCCAACCAAACATTACAAAATGAGACAAACAAAAAAAAAATTCCATAGGAAATATTTTCCAGTGTAAAACATATATATATTTTTTGGAGAATGCGCTTCAGACGATTTTCCCTTTTCTATTATCCTCTGTTGGATTGGAGACAAGGCAACCTAAACTTAAGATTTTGGTCTCCAGCATCACCTTACATTTGTGTGAAATAAAAAAAACATAAGCCACATAAATCACAACATTATTTTATTTACATGTCTTGTCTCGGGTGCACATCTAGATTTCCATGCAACACATTTTCTCTCTTTAACCAGTTTTTTGTCACTCAACATCTAGTTCAAGTTAAGAAAGATGCTGGTAAAAGTACGATAATCTAAGGCAGGTCCCAAGTAATAATAATTTAAATTCAATTTCTGCAGATAAATTTGATCTTGAATTTCAACAACATAAATTTAACAATGGCAGACTGTACAGTTCACTGTGAAATGTACAAAGAGCCAACAAAAGCAAAGCATACCTGGGGATCGGTGGAAGAAAACAAAGCAATGACTTCACACATAAAAACCACAATGAAAAGCACCATTAGTCTTCCTCCTCTTCATCTTCAGGCAGCCCAGTGTCATCTCCAATACCATCAAGTAGTTGTTCTACATCCTCTCCTAACTCCAACAACCTTGCACTCAGCTTCTCCACCTTGCTCTGCTCTTGCCCAAGGCAAACGAGCAAATCATTCAATTCCACCTCACTCTCCTTCTGGGCTTCTTCCCTTGCTTCTGCCTTTACTGCCTCGAGATCAGGATATGGCATAGCTCCTCCATTCTTTAAAGCTTGAACTTCCTTCTCTAGATGGAAGTTTGCCTGTTCAAGACTGTTGTAAGCATCAGACAAGCTTTTCAGATCAGATTCTATCTTCCCAGCTAAATTTTGGTACATGGAAGCCTCTGATTCAATCTTGGTTTTCTCCATCTTGAGCATCTCTAGCCGTTGGGATGCCTCTTGAAGATCTCTACGAAGTGTCTCTACCTGTACTCTTTCTGAGCCCCCACTAGCTCTATGCTCAGACTGGGAAGAACCGCCCCCACCTTCCTTGGCCAGGTCCTCGGCCAAAGTTGCATTCCGACTAAGAAGGTCCTTTTAAAAAACAAAAAATTTAAAAATATAAAAATACAAAATAAAGAAAGAAAAGAAAAGTGGGGAAAGAGCATCAGGTCAATCGTATTTCAATCCACATTCAAACATAAGCATATTGCAGTTCACTGCCTATCTATCAAGAAAATAAAAGAAAATGCAGTTCAGTACCACCACAGTCAATTTTTTCTACAACTGTGCAACTGTCCAACACTAACTAATTTCTATCGTGTCACAATAAAATAGAACACTATCATTCAATTAAAAAGATAAGTGTGATGCAGCATGCAATTATTGTATAAAAGACAACAGTGAACCAATGTGATGATAGAAAGCTAAGCAAAAGACTGAAAATAGCAACATTATAACACCAACAAGAACAGCTTTAGCCTTTAGCCCACATCATAAACAATTTGTCTAATAAATTCATTTCATACATCCAACTAACAGAAGGCATCAGAGTCTGCAGTTTCCATAAGCTAATTTTGTGGTGGTATCCTCCATGTCAACATTATGTTTACCCCTTTCTGTCTGGGTAAATTAAGCTCGCTCCACTCCTTTATAATTCTTTTCTATGTTCTATTATTCATAAAGTAATCACCAGAAATTTTTGCTGAAGAATCAATTAGGTTGAAATGAATACGTCTGCCAACTCTTCAACTGAAATGACCCATACTCACTTTGGCTTTCTCACAGGTCTTTTGTGGACCCATCCAAAGCACTCACAAGCACCAGAAGAAAAGAAAAATCCAACAAGGAAATGCTAGCAACAAATGCAAACTAAAGAGACACCAAGTTCAACCATGTTGCATAATTTGGACATTGAAAACTTAAACAAGATATGTAATGCAACTCCCTCAATTTGTCTTTCAGAAGGTTAATCTCACTGTAAATTTAGAAATTATATGAAAACATAAATAATCCATAGAACCATACCTGTATCTCGGAGCACTGCTTCTCCACAAATGATTTCAGCCGCTTGATATAGTCCCCATCACTTTCCCCACCCTTTTGCTCCAGTTCTGCTGGCACCACTGCTACCTTACTCTTTGGATGACTATAAATCTCCACAATGCTTTCTCTAATATCTGCCTCCAAACTCTTAACAAAGTTGACAAACTGAGCGTCAAACATTGACCCAAGAATTGGATGATCCTCATTCTTCTGATCAGTTGACTCATTCTTGTCAACATCTTCAATCTCCGCCATACTAGCAGCAGTGGATCTTGTCAATGGTTTACGGCGCTGGAATGGTTTTGCAGAGGAAAAAAGGGAACTTTTCTGCATCTCGTCAAACTTCAGAAAGTATGATGTAAGACCAAGTTTCTGGGTTATGGCATCAACAATGGTAGAAGCATCCTTTCCACTATCACCAGATGTATTGTAAAGAATGCATTCCCCCAAAAGAACCGCTGCCAGTCCCCTTATGCAGATAGTTGCTGATGGATTTGATACCAACTCAAGCAGATATGTAAGGTGAGGACGTGAATCCAGGAAACAGTGTACAGCTCTAGGGCAATCAGATAGCCAGGTGACTAGCAACTTCAGGATTATTGGTTGAACATATGAACTCCCTGATGAACTTCCATCTTTACTTTTCATGGAAGAGGCAAGAGCCAAGTATTTCACCATGCGGTGCATTAATGGCTCAGGGGACTCCTAAGGAAGGCATTAGGTGGCTCGAGTTCAATCCGCAGAACCTGCATTGAATATTATGTTAATAACAAAAAGAAAGGGAGAGGGGGGGAGGTAAGGCCTCAAACCAAGGTAAGCTATAATGCTGAACATTATTTTCTAAAGCAATTATTCTCAAGACATTTTTTTATCTTAATAGCACTACAGAAGAAAAATATATATAAATGGAGAAATGAGATTGCATACCCTTTCTTTGCATTCTATATTGTCCTTCAGCACATGAGAAAGAACACTAGCAGCTCTGCAACAAGTCTGCACTTCAAAATATTAGTTGGATGTTCTTCACACATCAAGCAACAACATAACTTATGCTTCGTGTGGTGCAGATAAAAAGTTATATTAATGAAATGATCCGACCATTTTGAGTGAGCAAACAAATTAAACAGGCCAATGGATTACAATAATTAAGTATGACTGTGTGACATAGGGAGAGAGAGAGAGAGAGAGAGAGAGAGAGAGAGAGAGAGAGAGAGAGTTTTCGACGAAAAAAATATAATTCTAGGAAAAAGTGAAGCACACAAAGCCCTTCTACGTGCAGAGTATACAAAAAAAAACCAACATCTATAACATCATCTACATCCTCCAAAAGCCTCTAGAAGTAATAGTTTACTAACAAGGGAAAGTTTAACTTTACAACGAAGAGTTCAACGTCTTCTAAGATTCTCCAATTCAACTCCTTCCAAATGCATCAAATTACTGGATGAGGTTTTAAGTACAGTGAAGAATGATAAGGTTCTCCATTATAACCTATAGGTCATGGGTTCAAGTCGCGGAAACAATCTTTCTGCTTGCAGGGGGTTAGGCTGCATACATCTAACCCTCCCCAAACCCTGCAGTGGCAGGAACCTCGTAGACTGGAATTGCCTTTTAGGTTTTAAACACTGTCATAACAACTGATAGCTAACTCATGAAAACAATAGAGCACCAACTGTCCTGAGAAAGGACTCAGGATGCAGCACAGTATCCATATCCACAATAAAGAGGACCAGTCTATGTGCAGGTGTTTTGTCTTTAAAATTAAAGGTGATACAAAAAAAAAAGTATACCATTACCTCAAGATCACCATCATTTTCACTAGTAGTAAGTCCATGTAATAGCATGCTGCCATAGAAACAAATTCTTGAAAGATTAATCATCAGAGGCAGCAAGTCCAAGCTAAAAAGAAAATAGATGAAGAATGCACATTCTATGTTCACCCAAGAAGTTAACGTGTCATCAAAGCTCAACATTTCCTTCCAAAAGAAAAATACAGTATTGAGTGAGAAGAAAACAAATAAACCTTCCGAATGACATGTTCACATCTTCTTCAAGTGGAGCATGAGTCATTGATTGTGGTTGAGGGATTAATGTGGATGCTAACATTGTTTGACCATCGGAATTTTTCTGCTTCAAATGCAGTGGAACGAGCATATAAATATAATTAAAAAAAATCAAACACACATACACAAAGGAAAAAGACAAAAGAGAACATGAGCAAGCAGCAGTTGTCTATATGAGTGAGAAATTCAAACCTGTAAATAAGTGTAGGATGTATACACAAAGCTGCAATGACAAGAAAATGACTAACAAAAAGAGCAAATACACAATACTGACCTCACAGAAGCTCTTGAAAACATAGTCAGCTGCTACAAACTCTTGCATGCTAGAAGTCCGCAAGATGATTCGAAGGATAGAATTCAGAGCAGGCTCTACTTGTGGTTCTTCTCCAAGAACTTTACTTGCAAGGGCATCACGATTCTTAGGATGACCAGAAATCAGATCACAAATGCATCGAAGTGCCTGACATAGTTACATAGCCAGTTCAGATAATTCTTAATTTTACTTGGCACCCCCTTTTGAGCTGGCAGAGAACCAAGGAAGTTTATGTCCTTGTGGTATGTAGTGAAATGGGGACTAATAAACATTCTTTTTATTCATGGAACAAATTTAATGTAAATCTCATGGATACTTCTCTAGTCTAAAAACTAAAGCACGGACATTAGTAGCACATTTGATCCCTTATTGGTGATTTCCAAAGCTAAGCTCCTTGAAGAAGCTGTTTATTACTAAGCAGGGGAATTAGTCACATTTGCTATAGTCCAAGGAAAAATAAAAAAGGGGGAAAAAAACATAAACAAGCCAATTCAGTCCAAGAACCATAAGAAGTTAATTTAAGCCACCCCCACCCAAACACACACCCACACACACACAGAGAGAGACCTGTAGATTTCATTAAACAATTTACTCATAATATAAGGATTTGATGGAAGGTCGACCATACAGGCAGATTGACTGATGTGTTGTATGCTACCAATATCAATTGTTGTGATACACAGAGGAGTACTTCACGTGGCTGTCATTAATGAGGATAGACTAATTTGTTTTACTCAAGTGGAACCTTACAGGCTATATCCAAATCCACATTTGTTTTTCTTTACCCAATAAGACAAAAAAAAAAAAGACCATCTCCCAGTTTTAGTCTTGTCAATGCGGGGTACTGGAGGGGTAAAATGAATATAAACCTAATCTTTGGCATTAGTTGCGCAAAATAACTGCTCTCACATTTGAACCCATGTTTTCATGCTCAGCAGCCGGAGCATTTCACCATTGGACCAAGCAATGGCCCCTTCTTTAACCAATAAAACAGCATTAATAAAGAGTTTCAATCAATTATCTTCTCTAATGTTCATTAGAAATAAAGAAACAGAGAAAAAAAATTATTAAAAAAAAACTAATGCTGAAATTCAGGTCATGCGATTTGGATCTCAAATAGCCGGGTTACTTGCATTTTTCGGTAATCTAGCATCTAAGCTGGAGTTCTTTCATTGTAAGTGTAACTTTTCACACAAACAAACCCACGCGAGGAAGAAGAAAAATAAAACATCTCATGAAAAGAATCAGAAGCAGTTATATTACCTCACAACGCACAGCAATGGGAGCCCATTGACTTTCAACTCCCAACATTAAAAGATGGTCCAGAACTTTTTTCTACAACCGAAAAGATGATCAGCTAAGAGACATGTACTAAATGTTTTTTTGGTATACATTATAGCATATAACAATTTTGACACAAACCTGAACCAAGACAGTTTTGTTGGTCAACCTGTTGGCATCTTTTCCAGTCTCAGTTTCTGGACCTCCCATCATTAGCAAACTAATGGTTTCTAATGCACTGAGTAGATTTATTGTCTACTGGCATGGTATTGGTTTCAAAGACAACAAAAATGAGCAGTTAGGATTCTGTGATTGCATATATAAATGTATGTAAACAGTATACATACGAACAGAAGTTTAAACTATAGCAAGTGAATAAAATTATAAACATTCGAGTTCCTAACCTTTTGCTGGGTAAACTTGTAGGTACTTCCCCTGAGCTTCAAAATTGACATCAAAGGGTCAAAGCCCATAGTCTCCCTTAACAATACCTATGACACAGCCCTGCTGTGGTTAGGAACAAAAAAGAAGTGCATGTGATAGAATAAAAAAAGGCCCACAAACCTGATTAGATGCATTGTTGCGGAGGAGATTGTTCAACAATTCAACACAGTCCTGTGTGGTGACAGATATATTAGTAATTATCAAATCATACATATATGAATTTCTCACATTGCACCTCCAGTGCTTGCAATTGGAGGTGCAATGTGAGAAACAAACCATCAAGCAAATATCAATATCAGATGGTGCATACAAGATGATTGGTAAGAGTAACAAACCATCAAGCAAAAACCAAGTTAAAAGTACACAAGGGATCTGGTACATTTAAGGATTTGCTCACTAAATATCAATATATCATGGAACTTCTTGGCAGGCGATAAATTAGTGTAAGCACATGTTAAAAAACTCCAGTCTACACCAAATTTCGACTGTGTGTTCTGCCTACCTGAGGTTGCATTCAAACCTTTAAAGTACACAAGTCTCCATGCAAATTATGGCAAATCAAAAGAAAAGGGATTTCATCCTGACTATCAGATGCTGTATGTGCAAAAATGAAGAGTCTGTTAGGCATCACTTTCTGCATTGTGAGGTGGCCAGTGGTATATGGTGCCTTCTTTTCTCCTTGTTTGCTTGCATTTAGATCATACCCACAGCAATGAAGGACCTCCTAGATTGTTGGAAACGAAGCCATAGGTGAAAGTCCATTAAAAAGGTGTGGAGGATGGCTCTGCTGCGTCTGTTATGGTGTCTTTGGAGGGCACTGACTAGGCGCGGGTATTTTAAGGGGAAAAATGACCCCTTATATATTTAAAGACAGTTTTTTTTTTTTTTGAAAACTTTATACTTTTGACTTGTAGAGTCATGTATGTAAATTCTTATATAGTGTTTTTGGGAAGATTTACGACTCTGTTTTTTGTGCCGGCTCCTATATAGGTTCACCTCCCTTAGGCGGCTTTAATGCAAATACAAAAACTCTTTTAATTATCCCAAAAAAAAAAGTGGCTGACAAAGGTAGGCATAGTCACATAGGAATCACATAAACAGGTGTCCAACAAACCAATCATCAATAGGAAGAAGTCTCCTTCATATCATAGGAAGGGTGTAAACAAGGACCAATAATTCCTCTTGAAATGTCACTTGCAATAATGAGAAACTTATCAGCAAAAAAAACTAGAAAGAAAAATAGCAGAATCTCAAATAAAAAAATATATAAAAGGAATAAATTGCAAGTCAGTAAATCACCTGCACAACAACACCACCTTCCGAGCCCCCTTCCTCTTTGATAATACTGAAAATTTTCTCAAAAGCACCTTCAAAGACCACAATTTTTTGAATTTCCTAAAATTTAAAGGACAATAAGTTAGCCAGGAAAAAGGGGAAAAAACTTTTGAGATTAGATTGAAGAAATTAAAAAGAGAAAACCGTGAAAAACAAAGGGTTCACCTCAGCTTCACGGGTTAAGTGAGTGAGAAGTAACAAGGCCTCGTTCCGTATAACCTAGAACATAGCCAACACATTTTTCAGGATCTAATGACAACAAGAACAGAACAAAACAAAACAAACAGAAGAAGTTAACCTTTTTCTTTGTTAGGAATTTCCACAAGTCCATTTGATTGACAGGAAGAAAAGGAAAAGGAAAATGAAGAGTGTTTTCTTATACTTTTTGTGTATGTGGTTGTCACAGGAAAGTGTCTTGCATTTAATACAGGATTGTGTATTGCATGAAAATTTAAGGGTATGTTTGTTTATGTTTTCAAAACAAGATTTTTAATTTCAAAGCGCGAGATACGCGTTTGGTAAATTATTAATTTTAATTTTTTATAATTTAGATTATCATATCCAAATATATTTTTACAGTTTTTTTAAAAAAATACAAAATTTTCACAAAATTTTTTCAAGAAATTATATCTGAATTACTATCCAAGCGCAGCCTAAGTTTCTAGTAAACTTTTTGGCAAAACAAATACATGTAGAAAAAATTACTTTTCCATTTTTTCCTGTCTTTTACAGTTTTGCTTTACTTTCATTCAATTTTCTAGAGAATCAGTTTCCTGCATAACATTCCCAACAACGAAACTGGTCCTATAGCAAAATTCCCAGTCATAAATTTGTTTAAGACCAAGGAAACTAATGTTTAGGAATTTAACAAGAAATTTACAAGGCTCACGAAAAGTATATACAAAATACTTGTGATTTTGTATCCTATTTTCTAAAGAACAGGTGTTATTAAGGTAAAAAATACAAATTTAAAAAAATAAATAAAATCAAAATTAAAAAAGAAAGAAGTCATACCTCTCGATCCATAAGCATATCCATAAGCTGAGTCATACCACGAGGAATGGTCAGAATGGCTTCCTGTAACCTGAACAGGAACTCAGTTCATAATGATCCAGCATATCCAAAAATGTTAATACAAAAAAAAAAAAAGTCATGAAAAGAATACCTATTTGGAGAATTTGCAAGAAGGGCTGTCAAAAGTTGAAGTGTATAATATCGCACATAGAAATCCTCCTCTGACTGGCAAGGAACCAAGCCAACAAACAGAATGGATATATAAATAATCCAAGCAAATTCAATACATATATTGTTCAAAAGGTTCCAAATAAAATTATAGAACGCCCACCAATAGACTTAGAAGAAGAGAGATGCTTTCTGCTTCCCTAGAAAGCAAATCAGTGTTCATCAAAGCTGGTTGAACCCCATTTTTTGGCCCTTTTGCATGATTAATCGGAGTCAAGGCACTCACAAGAGTTTCAAGAGCACCACGGACCTGCAAGCCTCCAATGCATCAACGTAGTCATTTTAACATACAGTAAAATGAGGATAGGCAATACATTAAGAATACATTGGTATTAAAAAAAAAGGAGAAAATTGCCAAGTTATCTTCCAACAGCAGCATTACAAAAGGGCAGCAGAGAAACTGGTTCTCCATCTAACAACAGAGGGCTATTTTAATAATTTACGCGACTTAATCCTGAAGAACTTCTTAAAATGTGGTCCAAAAATCTTTCATGCGAAACTCATGCTCAAAGAGCCACTTATATTTTGTGACTAGCCCACAGTACTGACTAAGAGTGTCCTGAAAAATCGTGCACCGTGCCTGATAATTTGACCATGGTAGTAACCAAGAATGTCCTAAAACCTATATAAATCTCTATTAATAAGTTCTAGTCCTTATTAGAAAACTTCTAACGATACTACTTCGGGGTGTTGATTTTATTTTTATACGATATTCCATTTTCAAGTGTTTGTTCTCTTTTGCTTAAAATTTCATTATAATTTTTTTATATAAAAAATATTTAATTACCATACAATGGATTGCAGGAATTTACTGTTAAATCTCCAATTCACTCGTTTAGAGTAGCGACAATAACATTGATTTCTCAAGAAAGGACCAAAACTAAATATAAAAGAGAATTTGAATCAATTCTGCTAGAAGAAGCTTCCAAACCATTTCAACGTCATCACGCTCCTCCTTTAGGACACTCAAAAGTACTGGAAAGCCTGGAACAGAGGTGATATGAATTATTTTATATGTGATGAGCATAAGATTGAGAGTATGCCTCATTATGCTAGAAGAAGTACTAACCCATAGCCCCAAAAGCTAGCTGGGCAGAATGGCTCTCTGCTACAACAGATTGAAGTTCGGTGATAGCTGTTCTCCTGTCCTCAGCCAGGACACCATTACTTATACGGTCAAGCAAGCGTTCAACATAGCTACCACACAAGCAATTGAATAGATTAGTCCTAACAGTAAATGAAAATTTAGTAACAAAACTTCTAGAAATATATAAGTCGACCTAGTGATAGCAATTTAACCCGCCCCGTTGAGAACCCGCCAACCCCACCCCTAATGGGACGGGTTTGGGGAAAGATATTTCCACCCCGGTAGGATTTGAGACGAGTTTGGGGAGAAGGAACCCCACCCCGATTATATAAAATAAATATATATTTTTATATTACATAACTAATGTTTATAATGATATTTTTTAGTCACTTATTAAAAGTTTATACAAATTTGATAGAGTTATATGTTTGAAAAAGAAAATAATGTCATTTTAATTATCTATTAACATTTATATTTATTATTTTAACACATGCATCGTTTTGTTTGAAATGTGTTAATTACAATTAATCTAATAAAATAAATAAACAAATAAAAGTTTAAAAATAAATGGAGACTCCGATGGGGGGACTTGACCCCGCCTATCACGGGTTTTAAACGAATTTGGAGTGAAGTTTTTTGTTTTGCGGGATGGGGTTGGGGAAGGGGTCCCCGTCCCAAACCCGCCACGTTGCCATTCCTAACCTAAATAATGATATAAATGGAGAAAAAGTTTTTTTTCCTTTTTTCCTTTTTTGATAAGTGATATAAATCGAGAAATAGTATAAATTCTTCAATAGAAGAAAATTTAAGTTGAATAGCAATGAAAATATCCCCAGCCTCATATAGTGTCAATTATCTAAAAAAATCAAAAGGCTTCATAAAAAACCCCCCTAGGAAGTAGTAATAGAAATTACGCGAAAGCATATCATAAAAAAAACCCCAGGAAGTAGTAATAGAAATTACGCGAAAGCATACTCTTTTTTTTTTTATAAGTATGACAGCATAGGGGCTACTCCTCCAATGTGAAAATAATTATATATCATTCGCAGACCAATGGCAGCTTCAAATAGGTCGTATATCAATTCTCTTTCTCAAAAAATATAGAAGAGGGTTTCCGCAGCCACTAATAGCGGCCATAAAGGGGCCAAGCCATAACAAATGAGAAGCTATATGATTCAATTCCAACATAATTACTCTGATATAGCTGGCCCTTTTATGTACTTGAATGTCAATTACTTATGGCAAATGCCATATTATACTTCTTTTCTTTTTTCTAATAATAAGACCATCCTCTCTTCTATCTTCATATTCCATAAATATACTGAATCTGAATGTGATCACCATTCTAAAATTAGGATTTGGAGGACAATTTAGACCAAACAAAAACTACATAATAGTCAGCAAAAGTGTTCTTTTCTTTTCTTAACACCCCCCGCCTCACTTTTCTCTAGATCTACATGTAGGCAGTCCATTCAATGGTGCATAGGCCACACACAACCTGAAGCAATCAAAAACCTTACTTTTGTTTTTTTTTTTTTCTTTTAAAAAAAATCATTGATATCAATTACCAAACAATATAATTTTAGACAGAAAACCAATGCTTGGTTAGACAACACATATTTTGCGGCATCTACAAGAGCTACCCACTGACGTAAATCAAAGGCTGTTTTCCAACAAACTCAAACAAAGTAACATCACCCATGCAAGAGTTGAAAAATTGACCAAATATGAATAAGTTGAAAAGACAGAGAGATTAAACTGTAGGAAGTCCTTATTTTTTAATAAAAGGACCTCATTTCTGCAGGAATAGGTTTATAAATCTGGGTTAATAACTGAAAAAAGAATAGAATGCAAAAATAAATAAGAGGAATTCATGAAGCTTAAAATGAGCAGGAGCAACAAATAACAACCAGACGTAGGACTTGAAAATAATCCATGACAATCATGGAACAATTACTGATAACAAAACTAAATAAATGAATATGACCAAGAAGAGTTTCATTTCTTGAACTTCGTTCTTCAACAAAGGTTAGAACGGAAAGACATCAACGACGACGAGTATCCACACCAAAACACAGAAGTATTGGAGGCTCGTGGTTGTGAAGTATGGAGAGTTATTATGAAGGGGAAGGAGAATTTTGTCCGGTTTACACATTTTGATAAGGGACAATGGGTTGAGGGTGAAATTTTGGAGGGATCCTTGTTGTTGTGAAATACCATTGAAAGAAAGGTTTCCTAACCTTTTTGGTATAGCCACTCACAAGGAAACTTTGGTAGCAGACTGTGCATCTTTGGCGGGAGGTACTAGGTTGTGGAGCCCTTGCTTTAGAAAGAATTTTTTCCCGGGCATAGTAGAGCTAATGTCAATGTTGAGTAGATTTGGGATGGATGAGGAGACGGATGATGGTTTAAATTGGAATATGGACAATGGTAAAAAAAATTCAATCTTACTGTAAAAAAAAATTGGTGGGAAAGGGTGAAAAGGAGTTCCCTTGGAAGTTAATTTGGAGGTCTAAAGTGCCCATTAAAGTGACTTTTTTGTTTTGTCAGTGACTTGGGGACCAATCTTGATGGCGGAGAACCTTCGTAGGAGAGGGTTTCATTTCCAAGTAGTTGTTGCATGTGTAAGAAGGAGGAGGAGGAGACAGTGGATCGTGTTCTCGTTCATTGCAAAATTGCGAGGGATGCATGGAATTTGATTTTCTCCTTATTTGGATGTAAATGGGTGTTGCCGGCCATGGTCAAGGATCTTCTTTTGAGTTGGAGGTGTAGAGGGATTGGGAGGGATATGAGAATTACTTGGCATATGACCCCCTTTGTCTCTTATGGTGCATTTGGAAGGGGACGAATAGGAGGATTTCTGAAAGGGTTGAGCTTCCTTCATGGTGCTTCAAGGATTATTTTTTGCAGGTTCTTTTCTTGTGTATTAAAGATGAATTTCCAACGTATATAGATACTTCTATTGATTTCTTGGGGAATTTTAGCTGTTAATTTTTGTAAGCCGGTCCCTTGTTTCGTACTTAAAGGCTTGCCCCTCTCACACTCCTGTTTAAATATAGATTACATGTTTTACCAATCCAAAAAAGAAAAGAAAAAAAAAATTCCAACTTTCTTGTCCTTTTGGTCACAAATGAAGGGTTTCACAGAGTTGAGCTATGATGCATCCAAAATTTTCAAATCTTGAAAGACTTCTGTTTAGAAAAATAAAAAAATAAAAAAATTTCTCCTTTAAATGAAAAATATGATTGTTTAGAACACTGACTACACCATAGTTTTTAATGTCAATCAAATTCTAGGAACATTTGGAATGTTTAGATTCTGAGTCAAAGAGTCATTTTCATGTACCTAGTGTCCAATCAATTATGTTTATGTAGTAATCAGTATTCAGCTGATTGGTCTAAGGTTATCAACAAAAGGGATTTGTCAAACCAGTTTTTTTTAAATCCAGTTCTTTTTTTTTTCTTGTCTAAGTTGCTTTCTTTCTCCAAGTCACTTCCTTTTTAATTTATAAGCTTAATGGTTGAATGACCATGTCACTCAAATATAGGCATACAGCAGATAAAATTCTTAGCTCGTTACAATAATTAAGAACATAAAGCCTTTACCTATCTTCGCTTGAACCAGAACTCTCGTTTCCAAATACAAGCCCAACAACCCCCTGCAACAAAAATTTTAAATTAATCCCAAAGTGAAGAGAAGATACAAAGCAAAACTACACTTAACTTTGACATTGCGTGTCTACCTTGATATGAAATGTACTTCTCAAAAGCGTCAGAATATATGAGATAGTTCACAATAGAGTACATTTTTATCCATTGGCACAGCTATAAATTAAACAAGTGAGAGAAAATACCTTGTAACCAGACATCAAATCCATCTTGCAACGTACCAGACCACTTGAATTTGATCAAACCGATGAGAAATGAACGAAAGCAGTCCTGCAATACATTACCAAGTAAAAAAACCCTCAAACAATGAAGCACAAAAAAACAAACCAAGAAGAAGAAGAAAAAACCCAAAAACAATTAGATTCGATTAAAAAAAAAGAAGATGAATTCATGCCGCAAGACCAATAACGATCGAAAAAACAAGAGTTATGACTCTCAAACACGCACACACACACATATATATATATATATACACACATGTACATTTATAGGTATAGATACGTATATATTATATACACAGACGACATGACAATAGAGGTAAGGAACCTGGAATCGAACAGAAGAAAAGATTAAGAATCAAAAACCCTAGTTAATGAAATCTGCCAAAATATGAAAACGTACCCGAGTGATAGAGATCGTTATGTAAAGTGAGAGAGATCGCGAGACACGGTCGAGTCAAAGGGTCGA
Organism: Nyssa sinensis; assembly: GCA_008638375.1. Lineage (NCBI taxonomy): Eukaryota > Viridiplantae > Streptophyta > Magnoliopsida > Cornales > Nyssaceae > Nyssa > Nyssa sinensis. The sequence continues at coordinate 1,302,808 of CM018048.1, read as the reverse complement.
GACAATCTGTCTTGCATTTATACAATACTGCTTCATGTCATCTTTTTCTGAAAAAAATATTAGTTCCTGGGTTAAAATCCAAATTTTTTAACAATATTATGTGATTTGAATATAATATTTTAATTTTAAGTAATAAAAAAAAAATTTATTTACATAATAAGATACGATTAGTGAAATTTATAAATTAAATGTTTAATTTTTTATTTTATGAGATAAAAATATTAAAATTCATTTGCATAACAAGATATCATTAGTGAAATTCATAAATTAAATTAATAAGTTGAATTGATGCAAAAAAATTTCATAAAAATTCAAAGTTGGAGTTGGGATCCAGTAACCCAAATCTACAGTACAAGTCATCAATTTCAATCAATTATTTAATAAATTATTAATTTTTATTAGTTATGACTTAAATATCAATTTTTTAGAATAAATAATTAATAATTTTATTTTTTAATAATGATTAAATTTGCCCGAAGAAGCTTTAATCATTAAAGGACTTTACAAGCCAAGTTTGTGTTGCCTATTGAGCCAATTTATGAATCCAAAACAATACATACACATATTCCCAATATATGAACCCAAAACAATACACACACATGTTCCTTCAGGTTTTTTTTTTTTTCAAGGGAAACAATATATTTATTAATGACCAATAAGATAAAGATGTAGATAAATCTGAACAGAATTTCGGATTTAACCAAATCTGGTGATCCACTGACCAAACAGACAATTCATCACAAGACAAGAAAGTCATCTTAGCAATAGTATGAGCAATAAAATTACCCATCGTTATAAAAGATAATTTAGAGGGGGATAAATAGGTTGTTTTAAAAAAATTTCTATTAATTTAATAAAACATTTTTTCCTCAATGTGTTAATACAATAAATCATTCAAAGCAATAAATGGCAATAATGAAAGTAAAGAGTGTAGAGAGAATTTATAGTAGTTTGATTATAAAATTAGCCTACATCCACTCTTTGGCAACCATCCTTCATCTTCTTGTTGGAAATTCACTCAAATTATCATTGGGGTGATGACTTCACCACGTTACAATCAACTTACATAGCAACTCTTTTTCAATACTTCACTCTTCACAATAATTAGTTTGTCTCAAGACAAACACTCTCCACTCAAAGAATCAAATCTTAAATTAAAGAAATACCTCTCTTTTCTCACAGAATGAATACAATAGATATACTAGAGACACTTTCTTCTTCACACAAGAGGTATTGAATTAACAGTTTAATAGCCCCCTAGCAAGCTCTTAAATTAAAGGTTGAATCCACACAATGAACTTCTTCACACGTTTGTAGCAATGCTTGATAACCCTAGAAGACACATGTGTAACATATTTATAGAGCGGCTGAAAAGAGGACCAAAAAAGAATCACGCGTATCTCAAAAAGACATGGTTGACCTCTTTTCGGTCAGCCAGTCGTGGTACCTGGTCAATCGGTACCCTCTGGTATGTTGAAATGCCAACCGCCCCATTCTCGATCAACCGGTAGTGGTACCATATGCTCTTTAGGACTCTAACATGTCCTCTTATCCTGTCAAAGTTAAACACGACTTGCTCCATAATAACAATTAGTGTTGAGTGTATAACATTCAATTATGTAGACAAAACTTTAGGAATCAATGCTTGAAGGTATATAATTAGTTTAAAATTCAAAACGAATACTTCATCAAAACTATCCAAACACCTTATGATAAAACAGAAATTAACTACACCCACCAATCTTCCCAATTGTAAAATGTCATTGACAATGACCTCAAGATTAGAAGTTAGAGAAAACGGTTGCTTTAACACCTCAATCAAAGCATAGCAATCTAATTCAACCTCAAGCCAATGAAAACCCATTTCTGAGCAAAAAATCAAACCTTCTCTAATTGTTTATGCTTCCATAAAAATAATAGAGTCTACCCCACTTTTCTTCTTCCCAAAACTGGTCATAAAAGTACCATGAGCATCTCTAATCACAACCCCTATACTACCAATATTATGCCCATTCACCCATGTACCATTAGTATTTAGTTTGTAAAAAGACAAAGGCAGACGAGACCACATGAAAGGCATAATTATGGACCTTTTGGAAGAATGTCGCAAAACTATTATTTCAATTTCATGATACTCAACCGCTTTAACCTAAACAAGACAAACTACAGTCCTTGGATTAACATCACTGGAGTGCATAATAATAGAATGTCTTGCTTTCCATATACGACATAACAAAAACATAGCCACAGCACCAAAACGATCACATTTTCGATCTTCTTTCCATTTAGTAGTTAAAGTAGACCACCATTCAACAAAACAAGAGCCAACAATTGAAGAACCATTAATCTGCAATAAAGAACTGAACCAAACTTTGTGAGCAAAATAGTAATGACCAAAAATATGAAGTGGCATCTCTTCAAAAGATATGCACAAAGGGAAAAATACATCTGCATGAACATTCCTCTGTCTTAAAATTGGGCCCAAACTTAAACGATCGTGGGAACACCTCCAAAGGAAAAACTAAAGTTTTCTAGGAACCTTTATTTTCGAAATACTATTCCTGTCATGCCCCGAATTTCCACAAACTCGGAGAGTGATTGATTAACTAGAAAATGAATAAATAAATTTAAAACATTCTTTAATTCTCAGCGGAAAAACTCATTATTCCACACTCTAAGGTAATTAACTAACATTAGGAAAAAAATTTGAGAATCATTTGAATCCATTCTGAAAAGTTTGTTTAGGCCTTTATACCTTTCATGGTCAATCTCACCCAAACATATTTGGAGTCTTAAAGTGCAAATATTATTAAACAAAAGTATTCGTCGAGACAATCAATTTAGACTTTTGAATCACTCAATTCAGATTTGAAATGAATTTGTATGAAAATCGAAAAGCTTTAAACAAAAAAAAAAAAATCTTTTTTTTTTTTGGATGAACAGTAACTCGAGCAAACCAGTAGCTAAAAGTGAATAGTAACATTGAAAGTTACTGTTCACTTGGAGCAAAAATTCAGTTTCAGAAAAAATGCTACGCTTAATCCTTTGATTCAAATCGACTTTTCTCTCAATCTACAGATCCAAATATAATGAAATATGTGCCACAATCTTCCTTATTGAGTCTAGTTTCTATACCATTTTGAATCACTCAAAAATGCTATGTAGAACTCAAGTTATGATAAAAACACTACCATAGGTTAGATTTTGCACACTTGAAGCAAAATCAATATAACTTTCTCATTTTAAAAACTTTCAAAATCTATGATATATAAAAAGAAAGCTAAGACATAGACCTATCTATAAATGTAAGGTAATTTAATTAATTCAAAAAGACCAAAAAGTTATAGTCTCACGAAATAGGCTGGTCTGCAGAATCGGAATTAAGGCATGTTGTATGTCATTTGGCATTCCTTCTAATTTTTTTCAAGCTATTTAACCACAACTTTTTAGCACTTTTCTCACCTATTTAAATGGTGTTTTACACACTTAATTCCCCCTTTAATTTCACAAAATTTTTTACATAACCTCCTTTGTTTTCTAAATATTTTTTCACCTAATATTTTGCAACAATCATATATATAAACATGTGTACATCCCATCCTCACTCAATGACCACAATCTCAAAGGAATTAAATATATACATCATTCCAATATACAATCTCCATACATCCACATATGCTTTGAAGTTTAAAACATCACATTCTCACTTTCATTACAATTATAGGGCCTTGCCCATTTTGTTCACACTACACAATATCATTACAAATGTATTACATAAGTTTTAGGGCTTATGCCCTTATATAACTCAAAATATGCCAAAAGGGCAAAAAATTCTCCATGGTCCATGTCTCCTCTGTTCTTTAAGACTTCATCAAGTCTCAAACACCAGGAGCGTCATCTGTAATATGATATCCCATGAATGGGTTAGCGCAACTGCTGGTATGACACAATGTTAATGCTAGGAACAAATTTAAGACGTAGCATGTGCAAGTGTACATTTTAAAAGCTATAATCCCACAATCCCTCAATGCCATGCAATGTCAATATGCATGACATACACATATAACTCTATGCCACCCATGGTTCGTTTCACGGTCTGCCCCCGTCAGCCTACGAGTACTGTCATTGGCTAGATTTTGGGTTTTTCATCATAGGATCTTCACCCTCATAATGGATAGCACCAAGTGCTCAACCCACGCCATGTTTCCAAGGATTCAAGTATGTCAAGATGCTTTGATTTTTCTCAATGTAAATTCTATGCAACATTTCATTAACACATGGTGTATAACTTAAAAATATGTCTCTTTCATGAAGTAAAGCATAACTTCAAATTCACAACACTTTGTCTACATGAATGGAAGTCACAAGTCAATGAATTAAACATATGATCAAGTTTCATGTTCATTTTTCTAACAATTTCTCAAAGAAAACACAAATACATAAACCACCAACTCATAGAATAAATCATAACTTTCAAACTATAAAGGTTCCTCTACATGAACATAAGCTAGAATATAATAATCCAAACATATAAACAAGTTACATGTTCATCACTTTGACAAATTCTCAAAGATCACAAAATACATAAAGCACCAACACCTTGAATAAATCATAACTTTCCAACTACAAGATTTTGTCTACATGAATCTAAGCTAGAGTACAATGAATTTCACTCATAGTCATGGTTCATGTTTATCACTTTTTCAAATTCTCAAAGAACACTCAAGTACACAAAAGTACCTAAACTACCAACTCCAAGTTTTCAAAGCAACTACCACCTAAGTAATTTTTTAACATTAAGTAACCACCTAAATCATTCAATCAACATATAGAAAAGCAAGGAAACTCAAATTTATTCCTAACTTAGCAAGGTATCATACCTAAAATGGTTTTTCTTAAACCAGGGAAGTTGTGTTCGCTGCACAGCCGAACTAATCAATGAAAATATAGGTCTTGATCAGAGGAACAACTTCTAAGAAGGAAGCTTTGCGAAAATCCAAGCCTAAAGGTGTGTTTTGGAAGCTTGAAGCTTGGAGAACCTAGGGCTTTTTTTTTTTCACCTTTTCACCATGAACATGTTCTGCTCCTTTTCTAGCCCAAAAATAATGAAATTATTATACACTAAGGGGCTGTATTTATAGTGGAGGGGCAAGGGGGGCAAAATGACCATTTTGCCCTTAATGAATTCAGGTCCCGTTACACTACAACCCATCCCGAAACGCCTCAATTCAACATTTTGCTTTAACCAAAGTTCTTAGAATTATTTTAAATAAAAATTTTTAAAAAATAAATTTTCGCCTGTAGCCGGGTTTGGCCGGATCCACCCGGATGCCCTTTTGGTCTAATTTTTGAAACTGTCTTCGAACAGGCTCAAATTTTTACATGAGATGTATTTTAACATTATAAGCATATTTCTCTTCTATGACATACTCAAAAGATACTTCTAAATATGACTTATAGTTAAATGTGCACGTATAGCGCCCTACCGGTAAACGATGAATGAATAATGCTTTACAAGCAAAAATGAAAAATTTACTCTCATTTTTCAGATCTCTACAATTCCAATATGAAGAAATAAATAGTGATCTGCTAAATTCAGATTGAGATCCAGGCAAGTCTTTATTCCCAGCAATAACCTTCTTTGCTATAAAATACCCAAACTTCACCGAGTACTTACCAGTAGGTATAAAATGCCAAATAAGCTAATCAACATATCTAAATCGGCCCAAGGGAATTTGAGAAATTAATTTGGCATTTGAAGCAAAAAAAATCGATTGATTGATTCAAGATTCCATTGCCCTTTCAGCCGCATTAACATAATGTGAAACCAAAGTTGAAGCTTGAGAATAATGAGTAGCTATGTAACGACCCTGACCTCAATGGCATAATATTGTCCGCTTTGGGTCTCAGCCCTCACGGTTTTGTTCTTAGGCTTTCGCCCAAAAGACCTCATACCATATGGGGGTCAGTCCGCACTTATGAATACCCCCGCTTTCCCTTCCCCAAGTGATGTGGGATGAGAGTTTTCACCCACTCAGGAGCTGCAACCCTCCATCCACCCCTCACAAGGCTCGACGTCCTCGTCGAAGGGCCCCCTTACAGGCACACTTCCGGCTAGGGTGCGCTCTGATACCACTGTAACGACCCTGACCTTAATGGCATGATATTGTCCGCTTTGGGTCTCGGCCCTCATGGTTTTTTTGTTGGGCTTTAGCCCAAAAGGCCTCATACCATATGGGGGTCAGTCCGCACTTATGAATACCCCCGCTTTCCCTTCCCCAGGCGATGTGGGATGAGAGCTTTCACCCACTCAAGGGCTGCAACCCTCCATCCACCCCTCACAAGGCTCGACGTCCTCGTCGAAGGGCCCCCTCACAGGCACACTTCCGGCTGGGGTGCGCTTTGATACCACTGTAACGAAGGGTTGCAGCCCCTGAGTGGGTGAAAGCTCTCATCCCACATCGCTTGGGGAAGGGAAAGCGGGGGTATTCATAAGTGCGGACTGACCCCCATATGGTATGAGACCTTTTGGGCGAAAGCCCAAGAACGAAACCGTAAGGGCTGAGACCCAAAGTCGACAATATCATGCCATTGAGGTCAGGGTCGTTACAGTGGTATCAGAGCGCACCCTAGCCTGAAGTGTGCCTGTGAGGGGGCCCTTCGACGAGGACGTCGAGCCTTGTGCGGGGTAGATGGAGGGTTGCAGCCCTTGAATGGGTGAAAGCTCTCATCCCACATCGCCTGGGGAAGGGAAAGCGGGGGTATTCATAAATGCGGACTGACCCCCATATGGTATGAGGCCTTTTGGGCGAAAGCCCAAGAACAAAACCGTGAGGGCTGAGACCCAAAGCGGACAATATCATGCCATTGAGGTCAGGGTCGTTACAGTGGTATCAGAGCGCACCCCAGCCGGAAGTGTGCCTGTGAGGGGGCCCTTCGACGAGGACGTCAAGCCTTGTGAGGGTGGATGGAGGGTTGCAGCCCCTGAGTGGGTGAAAGCTCTCATCCCACATCGCTTGGGGAAGGGAAAGTGGGGGTATTCATAAGTGCGGACTGACCCCCATATGGTATGAGGCCTTTTGGGTGAAAGCCCAAGAACAAAACTGTGAGGGCTGAGACCCAAAGCGGACAATATCATGCCATTGAGGTTAGGGTCGTTACAAGCTAATATTCGTTGAGGAAGAAATGGTCTAAAAGAAAGAAACTTTGGTAGCCATGGATCATGCCAAACTCAAATCTGGGATCCATCTCCGACTCGCCAACGAAAACCAATTAGGATAATCTCTCGACCCTATATAGTACTTCTCCTAGCCCAAGATGGATTAACCCCAACTTTTGCATCAAGAAAAGAAAAAATCTTAAAATATTTATCTTTAACAATTGAGCTACCATAGACGAAGGAAAGCGCAACAATCAATAAACTTGTTTGCCAAAAGTGCCAAATTAAAAGCACAAAGATCTTTAAAACCCAACCCTCCTTCCTTTTTAGTAGATGTCAAACATTCCCAACTAAGCCAGTGAATTTTCCACTCTTTGTCCTTTTGACCCTACTAAAAGCCTTTGATTCTGGCCATGATTTCCTTATATAATGATATAGGAAACTTGAAGCAAGACATAGCGTAAGATGGAATTTCAAAAGCGGCAACTTTAATTAAAACTTCTTTCCTAGCCTACGAAAAAAGTTGCTCTTTCCACCCTTCAACTTTGAATCAACCCTTTCCTTAATCATAGAAAACATATCCTTTTTTGTGCGGCCAATACCGTTAGAAAACCCATATACTTGTCATGCCCGGTCACACAGTAAACACCCAACTACTTCGATAACAACTTACGGAATCTCAATGAAGTGTTCTTACTAAAAAACAAAGAAGGTTTCTAAAAGTTTACTAATCGAGTTGAGGTTGCCCCTGCCCCATAAACCCAAAGTAGTTTTTTAATCAAAACACATTATGGAAAGGAAGCCTGAAATAAAAACAGGGAATCATCCGCAAAGAACAAATGGTTAATTAAAGGACTACCACGACTAATCCAGACTCCTTCTAAATTAGAATCATTAGCTTCCTTCTATAACATATTAGAGAATCCTTCCACACAAAAGAGGTACAAATATGAAAAGAGATGACCCCCTTGACGCAATCCTCTGAACGAAACTATATTCCCTATAGGTTTCCTATTAGTAAGCACTAAATAGGAAACCGAGGAAACACATTCCATAATTCATTTTATCCATTAGGAGGCAAAACCTAATTTTTCCATCATTAGCTCCAAGAATTTCCGTTCAACACAATCATATGCCTTGCTCATATCAAGCTTCAATGCCATATGATACTTGTTGCCACATTTTCGGGTCTTCAGACTACGAAACAGTCTTGCCCTACAACAATGTTATTAGTAATCTGACGGCCAGGAACAAAAGCACATTGAGTAAAACTAATCACCTCAGGGAGGACCAAACGGAACCTATTCACAAGAATCTTCGTAATAATCTTATAAATAACATTACAAAGGCTAGTGAGGCAAAGATGATTCGTGTTCATAGGACATTTGATCTTTGGGATTAAAGTAATGTTTGTGAAATTGATGCTCTGCAGAAGAATTCCTGAGTGAAAAAAAACTTTGCACTGCCTGAATTATCTCAACACCCACTATGTGCCAATATGAATAGAAAAGGCATCTGTCATACCGTCTGGACCAGGGCCTTTGAAGGATTTATTTGGAAGGCTACATTCTTTATTTCTTCTATAGTAGGAGGAGTTGTAAGCATATAGTTCATTTGGTCTGTCACTTTCATGTCCAGACACTCCAAAATTGGCTGAAAAGAAGTTGGATTAGTAGAAGAAAAAATATATTGGAAATGATTGATCGAGGATAATACTTTGAACCTGTCCAAATACCCGCTTGATCCTCCAAACCCACAATACTACTATTCCTTTGCCTTCTTTGAATTGTAGTTGCATGGAAAAAACTTGAATTTTTGTCTCCACCTTTTATCCAATGAACATGAGATTTTTTATGCCAATAGTCCTCCACCTTCCATTCTCGATTCAGATGCCTTTCCAAGCAATGAAATTTCTTAGAATCAAAAGGAATTGTCTGTCAAATGTGCTAAATGTCCTCCTTCAATTTTGAAATATTAATCCTTGAGTTAACATTATGGGTCATTCTCCAGTCTAACAACGTCCACTGACAGAACTTCAATTTGAAATGAATTTTAAACTATCGAGAGCCACGAATATCAGAACGCCAAGCTCTTGGACTACACCCTCACAATCAACATTTTCTGCCCATCGAGAGTCATATTGAAATAGACTTCAATTGCTTTTCAAGGACTAGTAAAAGTGGGCAATGATCAGACCACAATGGAACAAGGTGATGCAACACTGCATTATCAAACACGATCCTCCAACTTGGAGTACATAACCCCCGATCTAATCTTTCCCGAACATTGAAGTTGTCATGCCTATTATTATTCCAAGTGAAAAGATATCTCACATACCCAATATCAAGAAAACCACCCTAAGCAATAAAATTTTTGAAAATTTTAAAAGCCCAATCTCCTTTTATTGTTCCACCCAACTTTTCATCATTGGAAACGATACATTTGAAATCACCCATAATCAGCATGGAGTCCTATTGCCCTGCCCCATTTGCAGCAAATGCTCCCATTGGTGACACCAGATTCTAACACTCGTACTAGCATAAATGTCTGTAAATCTCCATTTGGACTGACAATCAACATACCACTCTGTTATTTCCTTCTCTTGGACATCACAGTCAGGGCACCAAAACATAGTTAGGCCACCCGGAAGGTTTAAAATTTGGTAGTGTCATCAGGGCCCATGTACATCATATGGGCCTGAAGACCCATCTGGAACATGTTTTGCAATTTCAAAATGTGGCCCAATCATTTGAATGGGGGAATTGGGTCAGCATATCAACGTCCACTACAACAGTTGTAGATTGACTTTTATCTTTACTAAAATTGACTACAACGTGCTCCAGTGGAAAGGAAACACTTTGAGGCAACGCATTCCTACTTCCCATTTTCTTAATAAAATTAAATTATTATCAAAGGTCCATGGGCTAGAATTCAGAATCTACTTGACTTGGAATGCAGTGGAGAAATCAAATTGAAATAAATTCTCTACAACTTCCAGAACCTGCACATATTTCTCCATATTCCAAGCCTTTAAGATGGTAGACTTAGCAGTCAGAATCTTTCCCATAAGGCTATGCTGGCACTATTCAAGATTAATTTGAACAACGTCTTCCTGAATTTCAATAGTTTCCCCTTCTTCACTTGTAAGAGAAAATCTATGCAAATCACCCAACCCTTCTTCCATAAACAAGCAAGTGCTTACAAGAAATGAGAAACTCCTTTGGAAAAATCAAAGGACAGAAGCCTCTAATTATTTATTGAAAAACTAAGTCTTATACATGAGCAGGTGCACATGTTTCATGCAAATGTACATAAGTTTGATCTTTTCTCTCTGCATCGCTGTACTAAAAAATAATAATAAATAAATTTATCCAAAACAATGTTATTGTGTCAAAAATTTTAAGCTAAAGAAAAAAATAATACACATACTAATCAAATCACGAGTCATTAACTGCACATCGCATCACATGCTATGACAAAAGAAAAAAAATAAACACTACTATTTTGGCTTAAAATTTAGGAACTTCTTCTTTCTTATGGAAATAGACTTCTTGAGGAAAACCTTCATCGAGTTACTTCAAGTAGCTTTTGAAGTACTCACATTCTGTGGACATTATTGTCCTCTATTTATAAAAATGATTCATTAATTTTTGTATACAATATATTTTAAAGCATATTATTATAAAAGTATAAAAATGCTACTATAGAAAATATGATTTGCTTTTGAAAATATATTTTTCAAAAAGTTAGGCCACCACTTAATTGGAATAGGTAGGGCCGACTCAAAATAATTTGAAACTTCAAGTAAATTTTTTAAATGAGACCTTTTTATTTTTTAATATTAATATAAAATTTTTGATTCAATATTAATATTATAAAACTCCAAAAAATATAAACATTTTCGATTCTTATATATGGTCTAATTTATTTTTTAATATTAATATAAATTTTTTATTCAATATTAAGATTTTAAAACTTAATAAATATAAAGATTCTCGATACTTATATATGTGTGTGTATATATATACACACACTAATATATTATTGCAATAGTATTATAATAGAAGAGATGTAAATATTGCATAAAACTTTAATAATAGAGTTCAGCAGTTATATTTTTTTTCATGAAATCTTTACGGAACTTTCTTGTAGAGTTAGACTTTTATCTACTTTAAATTTTTAGTTTGGATTATATTTTAGAAACACAAAAATTAGGGCTTTTTTTAGAAGTTCTTTGTTGGTTTAATAGTAGTGTCCGCCCGAAGAAAAAGACATAAAGTCCTATTTTAGCCTTCTAAAATATGTCTTTCTACCCATTTTACACTTATTTATCTAGTTTATTTACTTAATTAATTTGTAACTCACAATAGTAAGTATGCATTATTAAAACATTTTTAATTGTAACAATCCTTTATTTATTGAATTTTAAGATCTAGCATGGGTAAATTCTTATGGCCATGGCATCTATTTTTGTTGTTTTTTTCTTGGACCATCATCAACTTTACAAAAAAAATTTCAAAGCCAGTTATGCCAAACATCATTTTCCAATTTTGAAGAACATACACAGTTATTTTGCCATTTGATCATTTATCACAATTAGTATAAATACTTACATATACAATACACAATATATATACATATATATATATATATATACACACACACACACACACACACACACAAATTACAATTTTTTTAACAGTCAAAAAGAAATTTATAGAAATAAGAATAGATGACAACCGAATAAAAGGAAAGCCAACCAAACTCAAAAAGTTAAGAGGGTTACCAACTAAGCCACAAACTACTGAACTGCCCTAACAAGAAGTTCCACCATTCTCTCTTTGACACATTTCATCTTCCAAACTAACACTGGTGCAAACATACATCTATTATTACATTCTTGAGAAGAGCCCAACAAAATTAATTTACAAAAACTGAACTAGAGACACTACACTCCATTTAAAGAAAACCAGTAGCCCTTCTGAGACCTAATGAGAACATGAGCCTACTCGGAGATACTAATTCACCCATCTAAAATTTCTAACTACTATACTCAAGTGAACAATACAAAAACCATGATAAATCATAAGTACGAAGACTAAACTAAACAATAGACGAGGACTAAACTACGCTTTACAAATGCTCAAAACCTCCAAATCTTCATATCCACCAAAACCAACTTTTCCAGAGAACATCAGAACAGTTACTCTGCATTTTCTCATATCCCTCTTTAAACAATCCCATCCATTCTCAACAAAATACCAAGAAAATATAAACAATAAGAGCCATTGCAGTTTATAAATTTTACTTGATTTAAACCCTAAATGAGGATCAACTAGAGAAGCCCACTTCATTGACTCATTTTATACACTTCTCAAAATCTTCCACTTTCGGACAACCCACAAGAAAATCTCTACCAAGAAAAGCTTTCGTAACATACGCATCCTTCATTCTTGAACCAGATTGTGCTTGATAATCGACAAAGGATTCCACATAAAACTTTTGAAGAAGTCATTATAGAAACCATTGCATAAAGGAGTACTAAGGAATAGATTGAAAGCTCAATACCTTCAATATTTATAATTAACTCAAATGAACCTTGAATCCTTAAGAAAATTGAAAGATTAGACAAGAAAGGGAGATTGAGAGACAAAAAGAGAACAAGAGAGCACGAAAAAAGGGGGGAGGAAGAGGACGAGGAAGAGGAAGATGAAGAGAAAGGAAACAGAAACAAACAAGAAACCACTGAAGAAAGAAAACAGAACCAAACTGAAATGAGATAGAATGAAAGAAGGGAAGAAGAAGCACAAAAAATCAAAGAGAAAAGAAACTAAAAGACAACTGAAAGGGAAATAGTAGACCATAAAGAAACGAGATAAGATAACTCTTGGAGATGAAAAAGTTTGAGGACCATAGAAAAGACCACTGCTATTTTCATTGTAAAGAGCAAGGCCTTTTTTTCCACTCAATGATCCAACAGTTTACTCTTGCTCCGTCTTTCTAACTATAACATCCACTCTCATTTTCACAAAACTCACTTTTATCATTTTTCTCTCTTTTTTTCTAGCAACTACTCACTCATTTCTTTTTGCTCCCTCTTAGCTAAAACATTTCCTTTTTCCTTGCCTCTCCTTCCACTCTAATTTTTTTTCTCTCTTTTTTTTTTTCCTTTTCTCAAACCAAACTCACCTGTAAAACAGTTTGAATAAGGTTTCTATATAAGAATATCAAAATGGGAGGAATGGAGAAGGGGGGAGGGAGGGGGAGGGGAAAGGATGGAAATTAACCAGATAATATAACACCAACTATGCCTCATTACCATTTCAGAATTTAGACTCTTCCAGCAATATTAAAGACTCTCCATGATCTGATAAATGTTATAAACAAAATCTGATACTAAAAAGGCACTAGAACCCGACATCTTCTTAACCCACAAAGCCACTCTAATCTTGATAATTTCATACACAGAGTCCTAGCCAGGTCATTTTCTATTGAAAATGCTTTAATTTCTAACTTTCCAAATAGACCACATAATAGCAAATGGGATAACCTCCCAAATCACTTTCAACTTTTTCCTAACTTTAATTCCATGCCACCATCTAATCAATTGATTAATTGAAGCACGAAGAACCCATGACAATCCCCACCATTTGATACATCCAGCCTATATTCTCTATATTATCTTGCATAACAATAAGATATGATTTGTAGATTCTATCTCTAAGCCACGGAAGGAACAAATCCCAGCAGAATGATCGTTTAAAACACCAATTCTTAAAAGAAATTTAGCAGTTTTTAGTCTCCCATGCCAAGCTAACCACCCCAAAAATTGAACCCTTGGTGGCGCAATATTCTTCCAAATCATTTTCATAGTTTTGATAGGAAATCCAAGATTAGACTCATACCAAACAACTAAGGGCTTAATAGTAAACTGGCCAGAGGAAGTAGCCTTCCAACTAAGTGAATCTAGATTATTTGGAGGAACAACAAGCAACTACATCTATAAAGGGCTTAACTCTTCCTCTTCCCATGAATATAAACTCCATCCCAAAACTCCAGGTCTAAAGGCCATAAATTAAGCTAAAGAACATTCTTTATTAGATACAAATCTAAACAATCTTAGATATGTTTCCACTAAAGACTTCTCCCCAAGCCAAATATCCTTCCAAAATGATATCTCGTTCCCATTTCCAACCTTAATTGCCATATTAGAAAAAATAATCTGAACAAAGGTTGATTCTTATTTCCAATCTGAAGAATGTCTTTCTAAACCCTTGATGTGTTATTTCTATTCATTCCACTAGGAAGCCATCACATAACACTCTCTTCCACAGTGAATTTCTCTCCACTCCAAAACTCCACCACCACTTGAGTAACAAACAAATGTTCAAGACTTTGACATTTCTCACTCCCAAACCCCCTTTGTCTTACTTCTTGAAACCGTGCTTCATTTAATTAGGTAAATATTTTTCTTAACATCATCACCCCCAAAGAAATCTAGATTGGATACTGTCAATTTCTTTCCCCATTTTCACGGGCATATTGAAAAAGGACATGTAGAAAATGGGGAAACTACCCATAACAAATTTTATGAGCGCAAGTCTACCTCCAAAAGATAGAAATCTACCTTTCCAAGCGACAAATTTCTTCTTGAACATCTCAATTATTGGAAGCTAAGCCTTCTTTCTTCTTGGATTTGCACCAAGTGGCATTCCCAAGTACTTTAAAGGCATTTTCTGGGGTTTATATTCTATCACTGCAGCGAGAACCTTCAAATTTTCATTAGTTATGCCTACCCCACATGCGATACTCTTATGAAAGTTAATCTTTAGGCCTGATATAATTTCAAAACATCTTAAGATTCTTTTGATATTTAATATTTCCAGCCACTCTGCTTCGCAAAAGAACATGGTATCATCAGCGAATTGAAGGTGAGAAAATGATAAATTGTTCCTCCCTACCTTAGCCCCTTTAATCAATCCCTTTTCTTTTGCCCTTCTGAATAAAACAATTTATCCCTTCAGGAACTATAATGAAGAGGAAGTGGAACAAAGGATCACCCTGCTTTAGACCTTTCCCCAACTTAAACTCTTCCATCCATTTCACCCATCTATCTCCAAATCCCATACTTTTTATCATATTGAATAAATAAATCCAATTCAAATTATTGTAGGCTTTTTTGAAGTCCAACTTCCAAACTATACCTTTTTTCTTACTCCTCTTCCACCCCTCAATCACCTTATTTGCGATAAGGATTCCATCAAGAATGTTTCTCCCATTGAGGAAGTCTGATTAACCGAGCCTCCTCAACGATTGAGGGAAACACTTTTTCATTCTATTTGATAAGATTTTGGCTAAAATTTTGTAGATACATCCAATAAGATTGATGGGTCTGTAGTCCCCCAATGCTGTTGGATTGTCTGTCTTAGGAATTAAGGCAATGAATGTTGAATTCAAACCACTGAATAATCTAATATTTGCATGAAATTCAGCCATGAACTGTAAAACATACCATTTAACACTCTTCCAACATTTTTTGATGAACATTAAGTTGAAACCATTTGGCCCCAGGGCCTTATTTCCATCACATTCCTTAATCACATTCCACACTTCGATTTCTGAAAAATTTTCTTCCAATGATAGAGCTTCATTGCTGGCCATAGATGAATCCATAAAGCCAGACAAACTTGGTATTACCTTCTAAACTTTAGAATTTTTTTCTTGAACTTGACTAAAAGCTGCCTCTTTAATCCTTTGCGGATCCTCTATGACAATTCTGTCTACTAATAAAGAATATAGCATATTCTTTCTCTATTTGCGATTGGTCATAAAATGAAAGAACCTAATGTTTTTATCTCCATTCGAAACCTAAGTCATTCTCAATTTCTGTAACCAAGACCACTCCACCATTCTGCCCAAATTCCAAACTTAACTATTCAATTTCATTCTGTTTTCTTTTTCTTCTTCCATTAGACCACTATTTTCAGATATCAACTCAATGGCATGAAGCTCCATCTCTGTCAATTTTAGTTTTTCTGATATGCCTCCAAAAATTGATTGTATTCCATACTCTTAATGTCTTTTAGAGCCCTTAAAGTTTCTTCAATAATTTGTATCTAGCCCACCCATAGACCTGAAAATCTTTCCAATGATTCTCCACCAGAAGTAAAAACTTGGCATGCATGCCAAACGTTCGGCTCCATACCTATACCCATAAATTAAGGTTTTTTTTGAGATTAACCTTGGAAGACCACATTGCTTCAATTTGAAGTTCTCCAGCCATTCTAGATGCAACAAAAATATGTCTAGCCTGCTTCATTTGTCATTTTCCACTGAGTTATTCCATGTGAATTTCTTCCCATACATTGGTAGATCCATGACTTCGATTTTTTCAAAAAAATCATTGAAAGCCTTATTGCTTTTATTGCTTCTTAAAAAACATTTTCTTTCCCCGATTTTTCTTATTTCATTGAAGTCACCACCCAAGCACCACAGGGAGTCAAAAGTGTCTTTCAATTGAATTAAATTCTCCCATAGACTTCTCATTTCCTCTGCTGCATTAGGAGCATATCTATTGATTACAGGACAACTAAAATTTGGGAGTATAATACTTGACATCAGGATATAGCTCTTATTGCTCTGATGGTTCAAAAATTTGAATTTGGAAGAACTCCATATACTAAGAAGTCCCCTCGAGCTTCCTTTCGCATTTCTCGCAAGGAAATCAGACTCAACTCCTAGTCATATACTCTGAACGAATATTCTAGAAACATTTTCCTTCTTTGTCACCTATAATAGAACTATATCTTCCTTTTTCTCTCTCAACAATTTCTTTAATTTTCCTTTTTTTTTTTTCGATTTCCCTAACCCTCTAACATTCCAACATAAAAATCTTCAACATAATAAAATTGAGATAACTCTCAAAGAAAGACCTCGAGTTAGAGATTTTACCCTTCCAGCTTGTCTTCCTCCATTGCAAGCTGGCTCTCATCATTTTCTTCCAATTCGACAAGTCTACTAATGATTTCCTTTTCGTTATCATTGTTGACTGAGCCAAGGAATTTACCTATCTCCCAAGTAATCTTCATTTAATAAAAGCCTCTTTCTGCTATGCTCCGATTCTAATGAAATTAAAAGTGAAATGGCCTCAGCTACCCCTCTAAGAATGACGCTTTTTCTGTTTGCCTATTCTATACCGGAATCATTTTTCCAATTTTCTGAATAATGTTTCATACGAATCTTCTTTTCCTTTCTTCTTATCTTTGCTTTTCCTTTTGTTTTTTCTTGCCATAAACTCCATTTCCTCCATATCATCTTCTTACATGATGCCATCATTTGATTTTACTACTTCCAAGTGCTGCAAAGCCCCATTATGGTTTCCCCTCATTCGCAACTCCCGATTTAGCACAATTTGATTGGGACCACTTTCGATAGGCTGAGGTAAGGGATCAATAAGGCCCAATATAACTCCAATTATTCCTAGTAATCTTTTGGTCGGACCACTTGAGATGCTTCTTGCCCCATTAGATATGCCCTTCTCCAACGCCATTGCTCCAGCATTCCAATTCGTATCTGAACTGTCTATCACCACAGTGTTGTTTGTGCCATTAAGTTCCCTTAATCCCATGCACCTCATCGTTTCCTCTACTAATGATAGATTGTCATACCCCTCATTTACGTTCAATGACTTGTTAGTTGCCTCTACATTAGCTAATTGTGTTGGTTCCGCTTTAGCACAATTGGCTATATCATCCTCCCTCTCATCATCTTCCTCCATTTCTCTAATATCTTCCATGGATGGATTATCATTTTCCATCTTAACTTGATGATTGCATTTCTATATTGATTGAATGTTGTTGACTTTGACTACTTGTTCCTCAATCACACTAATAGGATGAGTTTTACCATTGCATTCCAAATTAACCACCGAGTTTATCATCCCCATATTGCTTGTTATAATTTTCACCCTTCCACATTCAAAAGAGATCATCTTCATTGTGCTTTCATCCAACTACAAGACTTCACCCCAACTCTTCCTTATTTTATGGAAAGTATTTGCGTTCCAAAGATTTAAAGGAACTCCATAGCATTTTATCTAAATCAAACGATTTGAATCAATCTTGATATATTCCTTTCATTCTTGGATATCCTCAAACCAATTTGATAACCACTCCTTTTCGTTACTAATGAGACTTTTCATCTCATTTGTTGAAGTACACGTTAATATCATATACATTTCCAACCAAACTCTAATTTGAAAATTTAGAACTTCTTCTCCAATGAAAGCTTCACCAATAGATTTCATTGACCTGAGTGAATGAAGTCTAGCTATTATACTAATTCTATACAACCAACCATTGCCTTCCTCCTTGACATTGATTGTCAGAGTGAATTTCTCTTCATTTTTGAACCTTTAACCACTTTTGCAAAAGACATTGCTCGATTTGAAGCGATGCTGATCTATAGGATTTTTTAGTTGTTTCCTATTACTTCCATTCTCGTTGCAGCCGAACTGGTTCCCTCCATATTGTTCTCCTTTTGATTTCTCTAAGATCTTCCAATGTCTGCCCTTTTTACCTTAATCTCATTATCCCCACACTAGAGATCATTGGCTATTTGAATAGCAATCCCTACTGCTACATTGCAGTCGTATCTTACAAATCCAAATATCAATCTCGTTTTATCTCTTCTTTTCCTTGGAATGAACACATCTTTCAACACCAAATTTGGCGAACAAGTTGTATAAACCCTTATTATCCATAAATCCAGGTATGTTATCCACAAATACTATGAATAAATTACCCAATCTTCCTACCTAACGAATCATCGTTCTTCTTTTTCCATAGATTATCGGTGACCACTAATGGCACAACCGATTCTCAACAAACGGATAAAGCTCAACAATCGGATAAACCTCAACAAACAGATCAAGATCACGAACAAATAGATCAAGATGAAGGATATGTTCACCAAAACAAATCTTAGAGATAAACTCTTTGTAAATTTAAATAAATTCAAATATTTGTAACAGATAGAGGTTATCCCAAAAACATGTATAAATATACCACATGTGATCCTTCTCAACAATCAAGAGAGGAAAACATTTTTCTTCTATTTATTTTCTTTGTTCCTTTATGGTATCAGAGCCACAAAGACATACGTCTCTCATCCATGACCACCAATGTACCGTCTGCTAGCAATTCTTCCTCCAACAATTCTTCTCCCTCTGCTGCCACTTCCATTCTCCCCACCCAACTCCATCATTTCATCACAATCAAACTCACCCGCGACAACTATCTTCTTTGGCAGGCTCAGTTAATTCCATACCTCCGTGATCAAAATCTCTCTGGTTACCTCGATGGCTCCATTCCCTGCCCACCAATCACTATCTCTCCCTCTTCGAATGCCTCCACCATTGTTCCTAATCCTGACTATTTTCATTGGTCCCAACAAGATCAAATCATTCTCAATGCCCTCTTCTCTTCCCTCACCGAATCCCTTCTCACCCAAGTTGTTGGTCTTACAACTTCTCGCGATGTCTGGCTCGCCTTAGAGAGGACCTTCTCTTCCACCTCCTCTGCCCGAATCCTCAGTATTCATTTCCAACTCTCAACTCTCAAAAAGGCATCCCTCACCATAACCGATTACTACATGAAAGTCAAACAACTTTCAGACACTCTCTCTACCATTAGTCATCCCCTCAGCTCCTTAGAAATCACTTCTTATCTTCTTGCTGGTCTCCCCTCCTCTTGTGACTCACTTGTCACCTCCATTACCACCCTGATTAGATCCCATCTCCCTTGATGACTTATATGGTTGCCTCCTCACTTATGAAAATGGTTTTGACCAACAAAACACCTCCACTGACTTCACCTTACCTTCGGCCAATCTTGCAACCTCCTACTCTGGTCGCTTCCCATCGCGGTGCTCCTCACTATAGCAGCCGATCCCACGGTAGGGGGCGTGCCTTCCACCATTCTTCCCCGTACCCACTAATCCCATTCCACCAGACCACCTTGTCAAATCTGCTCCAAAATTGGCCATACCGCTGCCACTTGTTGGTATCGATTCGACTAAAATTTTCACGTTTCTTCTTCCCCTACTCCATAAGCCCACATCGCTCACACCTCCACATCTCCTACCTCATTTCCTGCAGTTCCCTATGATCAAAACTGGTACCCTGACACAGGCGCTACTTATCACATCACCTCCAGTCTTCACAACCTTTCCCTCAATGTCGATCTCTACACTGGACCTAATCAAATTCAAGTGGGCAATGGACAAGGTTTGAATATCCTTCACACTGGCTCTTCTTTTCTTTATTCCGTTTCAAAATTTTTCTTTCTCAACAACATCTTACATGTTCCTGACATAAAAAAGAATTTATTGTCAGTTTCTCAATTCACCAATGATAATAACGTTTATTTTGAATTTCACCCCTCATTTTTCTGTGTTAAGGATCAATCCTCATGCGCTATCTTTCTCCAAGGACCGAGTAACAATGGCCTTTATCCTCTGTATACTCTCATATCTCTATCAACCAGCCCTACTTCTTACCTTGGCGAATGAGTTTCGGTTCCTCAATGGCATGCACACCTCGGGCACCCTACTTTACGCACCGTGAAAGCAATCCTCTCCAAGCATCATCTAGCCGTCACCTCAAATAAAAAATTTCAAGTTTGTCATGCTTGCCAATTAGGAAAGAGTCATAAATTACTTTTTCATTTGTCACCTTCTGTTTCATCAACTCCATTTGAGTTGTTATTTCTAGATGTATGGGGCCCCTCACCCACCGAATCTGTTCATGGAAATAAATAATACTTAAGCATTGTTGATGATTTCTCTAAATTTATATGGCTATTCCCTATTGATGCAAAATCGAAAGTTAAACATACCTTCATCACTTTCCAACTTCAAGTCGAACGCTACTTTAATTGCAAAATCAAAGTTGTCCAAACTGATTTTGGAGGTGAATTTCGAGGCTTACAATCGCATCTTCGTAACTCTGGCATCCTCCATCGTCTGTCCTGCCCCCATACTCACGAACAAAATGGGTCTGTCGAACACCGCCATCGCCACATTGTTGAGACTGGCCTCACCCTTATAGCCGCTGCCTTTGTCCCACCCCAATATTAGGATGACACCTTCACCACTGCCACCTATCTCATCAATCGCCTCCCCTCTCCCATCATTCAAAACAAAACCCCTCTTGAACGCCTCTTCCACCAAGCTCCCGATTATTCTCTTCTCCGTACCTTCGATTGCGCCTGCTGGCCCTACCTTTGTCCATATAACTCCCACAAAATGGATTACCGCTCCGATCTCTGTGTTTTTCTTAGCTATAGCCCCCACCATCGTGGCTATCATTGCCTGCACCAATCCATTGGCCGCATCTTTATCTCCCGGCATGTCGTCTTCGATGAAACCCGTTTTCCCTTCTAATCGACGTCACCTCCCTCTTTCGATTCGCACCATCCTCTCCCACCGCTGCCCTCCCCTCTTTGTCTCTCGCCATCTCCACCCCGATCGCCTCCCAGTTCTCTCCTTTTCCCGATCGGCCCACGCTCCCCTTATTTTTCCTTTTTCTCCAGCCACACCGACCTCTCCTGATCCCCTTTTCATCTCGTCAATTGATCCCCCTCCTGACCCGAGCCACTTCTCCCAACCCGCCCACCCTAATTCTGGCCCACAATCCCTCCCATACCCACTCTCCCAACTCCAGCCCAACATCCCTCCTCACTACCTCACTCCCAAACCGAGCCCAATATCCCAAGACCTAACTCCCACCCTATGACCACCCGTTCCAAAAATCACATCCACAAGCCCAAATGTCTTCCCCCTGATATGACCCCCACTCCGCGGGCCTTACTCACTGAGACCACAGAAATTGAGCCCACTTGTTTCTCTATTGCCTTAAAAAGCCCACTTTGGCGCCAAGCCATGATTGAGGAATTTCAGGCCTTACTCAACAATGGCACATGGGTCCTCAGTTCCTCCAAAGCCCAACATCAACCTAGTCGACTGTAAGTGGGTCTACCGTATCAAGAAACGGGCTGATGGGTCCATTGAACGTTACAAAGCCCGTCTTGTTGCCAAAGGCTTTCACCAATTACCTGGTATTGACTATGATGACACCTTTAGTCCAGTGGTAAAACCCACAACCATTCGCACTGTTCTCTCTTTTACTGTGTCACACAATTGGCCCATTCACCAACTCGATGTTAAAAATGCCTTTTTACATGGCAACCTCCAAGAAACCGTTTACATGGCCCAACCCCCCTGGATTCATTGATCCATCATGCCCTGACTATGTTTGCCACCTTCACAAATCTCTTTATGGCCTTAAATAAGCCCCTCGGGCTTGGTTTTCCTGACTCAGCACCAAACTTTTCGATATGGGCTTTGCTTGCCTCCAAGGCCGATATCTCTTTATTCATTTTTAGGTCCCCACATGCAATCATCTTTTTTCTCATCTATGTTGATGATATCATCATAACTAGGGCCTCACCAATCTCTTATGCAATCAATAATCACATCTCTTCAGCAGGATTTTGCCCTCAAAGATCTTGGACCTCTTCATTATTTTCTAGGGATTGAGGCATTCCATGATGACTATGGACTTTTTCTCTCCCAATAGCGGTATATTTTTGACCTGTTCAAGAAAACCAATATGCTTCATGCCAAGCCGGTCAACACCCCGATGTCTACCACGACCAACTTATCCGTCTTCAAAGGTGACCTTTTCAGTGATCCAACTCTTTATCGCAGTACAGTTGGCTTCTCTCCAATACCTATCCTTTACACGGCCTGACATCTCCTTTGTCATTAGCAAAGTGTGCCAATTCATGTAGAGTCCCACGATGGACCACTAGACCGCTGTCAAAAGAATTCTTCGTTATCTCCAACAAACCATCCACCAGTGGCATTTTCATCAGCCGCACCTCTTCTACTGAACTCCATGCCTTCTTTGATGCTGACTGGGGTGGCTGTCCTGATGATAGAAAATTTGTCAGTGGCTATTGTGTCTACCTTGGTTCTTATCTCATCTCTTGGAGCTCTCGTAAACAACCCACGGTATCACGGTTAAATACCGAAGCCGAATATCGTGCCGTTGCCAATGCCACCGCTGAAGTTATGTGGCTCCGCTCTCTCCTCACAGAACTCGGCATCTCAAGTCCAACTCTTCCAACTCTCTGGTGCGACAATATGGGGGCCACATACCTCACTACCAACCCTCTCCATCACTTCCGCACAAAGCACATTCAACTTGACATTCACTTTGTGCGTGATCAAGGTTGCCCAACGTCAACTCCAAGTTCGGTTCATCTTAAACACATATTAACTTGCTGACTCATTCACCAAAGCACTGCCTACTGCTCGCTTTTGCTACCTTCGAGCCAATCTCAATGTCCACGAGCTTCCATTGCGATTGAGGGGGCATAATGGCACAACCGATTCTCAACAAACGGATAAAGCTCAACAATCGGATAAACCTCAACAAACAAATCAAGATCACAAACAAACAGATCAAGATGAAGGATATGTTCACCAAAACAAATCTCAGAGATAAACTTTTTGTAAATTTAAATAAATTCAACTATTTATAACAGATATAGTTTATCCCAAAAACATGTATAAATATACCACATGTGATCCTTCTCAACAATCAAGAGAGAAAAACATTTTTCTTCCATTTATTTTCTTTGTTCCTCTAACCACCCCGATCTTATCTCCATTTAACCCCTCTGTAACTGCGATTGAGAAACCCAAATAACCAAAGCTTCAAGACTCGTATGTTTTTCTAATCTAGCTTACAATCGGGATAAGATGCTAGATTCACCTGATGAGTAGAGAGATGGCCATAACTGTGGAAGGAGATTGCAGATCCTCTGTTTGATTTGGACGATTACAAATCATGATCCTTTATTTTCCCACTGTTTAAACAAGTGTGATTACTGATATATTTGCTTCAATATATTGTGATTGGTAACTGGGTGGTTGTTGTAGTGTATGCTTATTTGAAAGATGTTGTCTGCGTTGGTGCGATGGTGGTAGAGTGTTGTTGGGTGGCTAGTGGGGTGGATGACGGTGGTTTGGGTGGTGGTGGATATTTGTTGTAAGGTTAGTGAGGAAGAGAGATTTTGGAATTTCTCTCTCGTCAGTGGAGATATAGCGGAGGTTGGGTGATGTTGTGGGGTCGGAGGGGTGAATTATGGTGGTTGGGGTGGTGGTAAGTGATGGTGGAAAATAGTTGAAGGGTTAAAAAGGTAGGCAATTCTTTTTCGACGACGAAGGTGTGGCGGTGGAAAGGAGTTCATGGGTGGTTGGAGGGGTGTTGTTGGATGGTCAAAGGAGTGGCTGAAAGATTAGAAAGGAAAGGAAATCTTAGAGTTTCTCCATCGACGGTGGAGGTGTGGCGATGGTTGAGAGTTGTTGGTTAATTGATAAATAGCTGAAGATGTGATAAAAACAAAAAAAATTGAAGGGTTAATTAACTTACTTTTCTTAGGTTTCTGATAATTGTAGATAATTTTTTTTATAATTTTTGAAATAACATTTTCTTTCTGTCAGTTATGTCGGATAAACTGTTGCTAAACAGAGTAATTAAATTTACAAATTTGTCCTTGGTCAAAAGTTAACCTTTTTTACCCTCACAAAGAAACACTGTCAACATCTCTCTACC
The DNA here is from genome assembly GCA_008638375.1 of Nyssa sinensis. Classification (NCBI taxonomy): domain Eukaryota; kingdom Viridiplantae; phylum Streptophyta; class Magnoliopsida; order Cornales; family Nyssaceae; genus Nyssa; species Nyssa sinensis. The sequence goes on along the minus strand of CM018048.1, from coordinate 1,277,966 downwards.
ACACCATTATCGTTTCCTTCCTCTTCTCATTGTTTTCATCTTCATCAATAGTGTCTAGTCATGCTGATAGTAACAAGAGAATTCACAATTGATTTCTTCTATCTTAAAAGTTTTTGCAATATCAATGGCAACAACAATAACAACAACAGACATGCAAAGAATCCAAATTTCATGAGAGAAATCATTGATTGGTGTTGGTTGTGATCAACCCCAAATTTCAGATGGAACCTCCTTATCTCAAACTTGAATCAAACTCTATTGCCCTTCACTTTATTTTTCTCTCTATCGCACGATTACCCCTCACCTCTGGCCATCTCCATCGCCCTAATCCAAATACAAAAAAGATAATAACAATAAAAACTCAGATTCTGTTTTGACTACAAGTGCGCTGTTACTATTACGATTGCTATGCAACATATTGGGTTTGATTGTTTTTTTGTGATTTTTCTTGAGCGTTGATTTGGGGGTTTGGTGGTGATGGTGCGTTTGGCTTTGTGTTAATGGTTCTGTGTCGTTCGAATTGAACGTGCTTTGTTATTTTTCATTTACAACAATTAAAATTCAAGAAAAATAGTCAAGAAAGCATGAGGGGTATAGTGGAAGATTGATAAATGGTCCTTGAGGATTTGCAGATAAAGGTATTTTGATTGAAGAAGTGTGGATCTAAGAGGTTTAGTTGGAAAAATTAGCTAGGGTGGAAGACCTCGGACCAAGATGAATGTGCCTGTTTGCTTGCAAGAGTTCAAGATCTTTGGTGCCATGGCTATAGAGCAATGCTCACTGCCCTTGTTGCGGAATGGGAATTTTGTTATGAATATATGATTTAGTAATGTATTTCTTTTATTTTCTTTTCTTTGCATATTATAGCCAACTTTCTAATAAGGTTTCTTATAGTTGCATGGTTGCTCTAAAATATATATATATATATATATATATATATATATATTAAATTAAACAAAAATATAGGTTTTTTTTTTTTACAATCAGTAGATATATTTATAATTAATTTCTTATTTATTTACAAGTTGGAATATTATGATTTTTTTCTTTCTGTAGTAGAATATTATGATCTTCGGAAAATCTATATGTTTAGGAATTTGGCACTTACAATTAAATGAGGGAAATAAGTTTAGTTAGAGAAAAAATAATAATTTTAGAGACATTTTTAGAGAGAAATTAGTTTAAAAAATATTTTAAATCAAGTTTAGATAGATAAATTTGGAGAGAGAGGGGGAGATGGATTTTTTATATTATAATTTGATTTTTAAAATTATTATTTTTTAATTATATTATAAAGGTTTGAATTGTTGCAATGTTAGTTTTGTCATTTAACAATGTCATGTGAGGTAAATATAGTCTTTTTATTATTTCTAAGGGCAATTTTAGATAGATAAATTTCTGTTAAATTGTTGCAAGTTTAGATAAATAAATTTGGAGAGAGATGGGAGATGGATTTTTTATTTTATAATATGATTTTTTATATTATAATTTGATTTTTAAAATTAATTTTTTTTTTTAATTATATTATAAAGGTTTGTATTGTTGCAAGGTTACTTTTGTCATTTAACAATGTCATGTGAGGTTAATATAGTCTTTTTATTACTTCTATGGGCAATTTGGGTATTTAATGGAAAAATATTGACTTACATCAGCAATTCTGTCATTGTTAGTAATGATAGTTGACGGTAGGGGGGAATCTGCAACTAAAACTCAAAGTAGAAGGGGGACAGTGTTATTTCAGAAATTATAGGGGAGGTATCTGTAATTGTCAGAAACTAGAGGGGAAGGTAAGTGTAATTAACCCAAAATTGAAAATCCAATTAAGTTATAGGTTGTGCTTTACATGGGTTAAGTTGAGTATAGCTCAAGATCTACTCGAACTAAACTTCAATCTTGAAAAAGAGGCACAAAAAATGGGGTATTTGATTAATCAAAAAGGCCCAAATAGCAAGTTAGGGAAATTAGAATTGAATAGCTTGCAAGCGATCAGGGTAAAGGTAACAACATTAAATTGTCCATTAGGGAGATGAAAGATGTGTAGTTTATTTAATTTCTCTCTCTTAATTTTGGGTTGAGTTTTATCTCTGTACTTGTTACAATCTGTTGGATTGTTGGATTTCTCAGGATGTAGAATTGAGAAACTCCTGTAGCCTTGTAAAGTAATGATTAATGATTGTACATTAATACATGTTTCGCTTGCCAAAAATAACAAGAAGCTGTCAATAAATCGAATGTTATCTAAACGCAACCTATTTATTAGAATATGTTATAAAGAATTTGATCCTATGATTAGATTCCGAATTCAGTAACATTTTTAGTTAAATGAGTCAAATACGAATTAAACTAATCTGACCCATTAATGATCATATCCGATTATATATAACATGTATATTAATTATATATATATATATATTATGTCGAACATTATATATTATATAAAATCTTAAATTATATAAGACTTTGTTAAGCTGAGTAAAGTTAAGTTGTGGATTTGAATCACAGAAACAATCTCCCCATTTGTAATTGTAAGACTATGTACATCTTACCTTTTCCAAATCATGCAACAAAGCCTCGTAAATTAGACTAGCCCTTATATATATATACACCGCCAACCCTCTTATAATAAATAACCATGAAAGATAGAAAATTTATTAATTAATAGAATTATTAATTATTAAGTTTCTTATATTTTCATTAATCAAAATTGTTCTTTATATATATATGACTTTTGATATAAAAGAAAGACCTTATATAAAACAGTTTCATGACATTTCAATATTTCATAAAAAAAAAATACATATGATGTTCAACTTGAGTTATAAAAAAACTCCTAATATCTTTTTAAACTAAAGAAATTGTATTTATAGTGCTTGCTATGTAGTAATATTTTTTCAATTACAACATTTGTATTCTAATTATGTAGACTTTTTTTGTGAACAACAAAAAGGGATAAAATTTTATTAATAAGAAGATCCCTAAAACAATACAATCATAACAGCCATGAACAGTAGCATCATGACTCAAACCTCAACATATCTCCCAGGTTAGCAAGGAACCAACTTGACAAAAGAAGAAAAATAACAAAGATCACCTATTACTAGCTCATACGAGAGGAAACCAAATTAAAATCAGTGCAAAAACTGATGATATCATTTTCTGTCATTGGTAATTGATGCCCAAAATCCTTTCTCTGAGGTATTTGCAAAGAAGGGATTAGAAAATCACTAGTGGAGGTTCGGGGAAGAATCCTTCGCGGTCAAGTTAGTAGCTTGAACAATGAACTACTAAGAGTGAGCGTAAAGTTTTGAAGAAAAGTGTTCCTTTTCTGGTTGAAGTCTTACCTTTTTTTATAGATGATGAATATCTTATTGTTGAGAACTTCCCAAGAAAGTAGGGATTTGATTTGATTCTTTTAACTTGGTCAATTACATCATATTTCTGAGCAATTGATTCTTTGCGTACATACCCTAGTGTTGAGTGATGAGGTTTGGTAGGTATCTCTTCAGGTACTGTTGCCATGCATCATTCTTATATTGTGAGTTAAGTTTGGGTATATTAGTTACTCCCCCCATCAAGCTTCAGATCTTATGATCTGGGGTTAAAGTTCTAACATTCGAGCTTAATGCTCCGTTGCCTCTGATCCGTCAATTCATTTTTCAAGGAGCCAACTGTCCCATCACTTCATAAACCATTCAATCATTTATTGCCCGTTGTCATTTTAGAATCCCAAGGTAATCATTATGCTTTATGAACAACTGTACCTCTTATATAAACACCGTTTTTGTTCATAAAAATAGCTTTTGGTTATCAAGATCTCTGCCCAAGTTTTTCGATCAAGTCCCTCTTTTTTCGACAATGGTCTCCTTCGCTGGTCTGGTGCACCTTGATTAGGCCAGAGATCTTATCTGATCCTTTATTTATCTTTTTCTTCTCTTTCATTTATCATGTCTGCTCAAGACGAGGTGAGCCCTAGGGTTAGCATATCTAACTCGACTGATTTTGAGAAAAATAAAGAATCTGAGGAGACCAATTCTAATAAAGCTGGTAATGTCAAGGTTGATGATACCCTTAGAGACCCTGAAATCAATCATTTTACTCTAGAGAGTTTAGATGTCTTGAAGTTTACTTATAATATTCCTAAGATTGTGGCATGTAGGGTTCCAAAGCCCTTTGAATGCCCAAACACTCCAAGACCTAGGGAGATATATGTATATAAAGAGTAGTTTGAATTTGGCTTTCGATTCCCTTTTCACCCCTTTCTTATCCAATTTTTTTACTTTTATGGTATTTGTCCTACCGACCTAAATGTTAATGGGTGAAGGCAACTAATGGCATTTCTAGTCTTATCTCTAAAAAATAAAGTAGAACCTAACCTTGACCTTTTGAGGTGCAGTACGGACCTTAAAAAAAGCTCTAAAGAACTATATTACATTTCTTTCCCATCTTGGTTTAAACCTCTTACCTTGGTACCCACTTCTAATAAAACCTGTAAGAAGTGGTACTTCTTTGTAAAGGGAGTTCTAGAGGATGCTGAACATACCAAGGTAGACTCTAGGGTAATACCTCGGATCCTGGGCAAGACTAGTGAGATATATGTCCTTTAACTCATTTTTTTTTTTTTTTTTATGATCATACCATTTTTCTCTTAATTTCACATTTTCCCCTTCTCAGGTCGGAATACAAAGGGTTATACCAAGCTGACTAATGATCGGTAGAATAGGCTTTAGAAGGTTCTGAAGTCGACATCATGTCAACACCATTCAGTTCTAAGCACAGAGAACTTAGTTAAAGAAGGCCTAATTCAAGCTCCAGATATGGATCTCTGCAAGTAAGTCTTTTCAGGTTTTTGACCTTTGAGGAAGAAACAAGCAGCGGTTGGAGAGCCAACAACTGTCGTCTCGACCAAGAGAGTAGCCATTGGAAAAGGGTTCTTCTTCAGAAAGGACCATGTCGGAGGATAATATTCATAACTATAAAGTTCTACCCCCTCAAGCTGAACTACGGAGCTCTCCAATTGTCGGAGGTACCGACATGGCTGGGACCTTTACCCCTTTGTTAAGAAGGAGAGGAAAAAAGATGGCAACTATAAGGTAGAGGGGACAGGATTTTGCTTGAGTTTTGGGGGAGAATGACCCCCTATTGCCTTCCATCAAGAACGTTTTGAGGATGGCATGGGATCTAAGCTGAGACAAGATCCTGGGAAAGTTGGCTCAAGTGAATGTTTCCCAAGCAGTTCATGATGAGTTCATTTCTTTGTGCAAGGTAAGGGCAACACATTTGTCTTTTTTTTTTTTTTCTCTACATTTGTTCGTTCTAACAACTCTCATTTTATAGGCTCTGCATATCATGGCTACTTTGGGCGAGATCAGGTATGAGTCTCATGATTTGGAAGCTTAGCTTTAACTCCAACTTATGAGTTTTATTGAGGCGACAAATAAAATTGAGGAGTTGAAGAAGAGACTTGAAGAAGCCGAGATAGAACTTGGAACCTCTCGATCGTTAACTGATGAACTTAAGGGGCAACTGGCCGAATCTTCCAACACCGTATCAGCTCGGGACTTAGAAATACGTTCTTTGGGTAACGAGGTTGTTGACCTAAAGAGACAGATTTCAAAACTCAAGCTAGAATTGTCCATTGTTGAGACCGTAGCTTCTGAGGCTGAAGTACGGCATCGTTTTGCGATAGAAGTTGCCAAGGTTGCTGCAGTCGATGAACAAAATGACAAGATCTAAAGCTTGAGAGAGAGCTTGCCTATGATGGTTACAATCTTTGTCCCAAAAATATGTCCAAAACTTACCCAGAGGTTGATATGGAGGTACTAGACCATATAGAGGTCTCTGATGTCGAGTGTGAGGATTTTGAAGATGATGAAGTTTCTGAACATCCAACTGCTCCTACTGATCCCTAGTCATGCTTTCTTTTTCTTTTAATAGTCTTTTTGTAGCAACTCTAGATGTTTGATTTTAATATATATTTGTGGTTTCTCAATTTTCCTTGCGTAGATTTGTGTTTTTCCATGAAATTGTGGAACACTTACCACATCTTCTGATTGTTTTTTTTCCTATACTTTATAACATCTGGATTTTCCAAAAGCCTTGTTGAATTTTAGAGCAAACATTAGCTTTTATTCAGAGCTTGTATTATCCCGAGCTCATAACCTTAGTGGATTTTAAAGCTAACAAAGATTTACTTAGAGCTATAATATCCCGAGCCCATAGGCTTTGTGGAATTTAAAGCTAACAAAGATTTTATTTAGAACTATAACATCCAAAACTCATAGGCTTCGTGGAATTTAAAGTTAATAAAGATATTATTCAAAGTTGTAACATCTAGAGCTCATAGGCTTCGTGAAATTTAAAGCTATTTTTTTTTATTCAAAGCTGTAACATCTAGAGCTCACAACCTTAGTAGATTTTAAAGCTAACAAAGATCTACTTAGAGCTATAATTTCTCAAGCTCATAGGCTTCGTGCAATTTAAAGCTAATAAAGATTTTATTCAGAGCTGTAACATCCAGAGCTAATAGGCTTCGTGAAATTTAAAGCTAACAAGATTTTATTCAGAGCTATACCATCCAAAGATCATAGGTTTCGTGGAATTTAAAACTAACCAATATTTACTAATAATACTTCTTCAAGTGCTCTATGTTCCAGGGCTTCGAAATCTGCTTTCCATTGAGTTCTTCCAACCAATAAGTGGTCAGCCTATAGGTTTTCACCACCCGGTAGGGACCCTCCCAGTTGGGAGATAGCTTTCCCGAACCAAGATCTTTAGTATTTGCAAAAACTTTTCTGAGTACGAGATCCTCGACCTGGAAACTAACTGACTTGACTACTTTATTGAAATACTTTGATACTTTCTGTTTGTAAGAAGCCATCATGATTTGGGCTTATTCCATTTTTTCTTCTAGAAGATCCAATTCTTTTGAAAGTAGGTTTTCGTTCTGATCTAAATGGTACATTTCAGTTTTGAGAGAGGGTAGGCCAATTTCTATAAGTATGATGGTCTCAGTTCCAAATGTTAGAGAAAATGATGTTTCCTCAGTGGGAGTTCTTCTGGTGGTCCGGTAAGGCCAAAGAACCCCGGGTAACTCTTTAACCCATTTTGCTTTTGCTTCTTCTAGTCTTTTTTTTAAAGGCCTCCAGGACAGACCTGTTGGTAACCTCTGTTTACCCATTGGCTTGGGGGTGTGTTGGAGAGGAAAAGTGCTGAAATATGTTAAGGTCAGTGCAAAATCTTTTGAAGATCCTACCTTGGAACTAAGTCCCGTTATCTGAGATCAGTACCCTAAGTATCCCGAACCTACATACTATCTGATTTTAGGTGAAATTTCTTACTTTGGATTTTGTTATTCTAGCTAAGGGGCAGGCTTCTACCCATTTGGTGAAGTAATCTATAGCTACTAAGATAAACTTTTAAGATGCCCTTGGAAGTGGTCCAACGATATCCATTCCCCATTAAACAAATGGCCAAGGACTTGTAATCGGGACCATATGTTGCTGAGGCTAATGTCGGCAAGGTGCAAACTTTTGACATTTGTCGCATTCTTAACATGATCTTAGCGACCTTTTGCATAGCCGACCAATAATACCCCTGCGTAAGAGCTTGGTGGGACAGGCTCCTTACCCTATTGTGATTTTTGTAAATCTCTTCATGTATTTCTCTTAGCACATACTGAGCTTCCTTCGGGTTAAGGCATAGAAGCAAAGGTAAAGTGTATGACCTTTGATAGAGCTTGTTGTTGATAATTAGGTATCGAGCTGATCTGATTCGTATTTGTCAGGATTGATTTTTTCCTTTGGGAAGGACCCCGTCCTTTAAGTATCAGATGATAGAAGTCATTCAACTATTTTCCTCATGGATTTGTAGGATTTTCTCATTTTGGGTTGTGCTCGAAACCTCTTGGAATGAGACTTTTATATCAGCCCAAGATTTTGAGCCTAGAGGCCTCATTGTGACCTCTGAGTTGAAAGAGGCTGCCATATTTGCTAAGATGTCTCATTTTAAAATTTCAGTTTGATCTATTTTCACGAAAGAGAACTTATTGAAAGTTTTGCCCCATTTGACAATCTTGGTGTATTGTCCCATTCTTTGGTCTTTTATGGCGAACTCTCCAGAAATTTGGCTAACCATGAGTTGTGAATCAGAATAAGCTTTCAAATCTTGATTCCTACATTCCTAGGCTATCTTGATTCCATTGATCAGAGCTTCATATTCTGACTCATTGTTAGATGCACAGAAACCCAAGGCCATGGTTCTTTCGAGTATATCCCTTTCTAGGCTCTGTAGGACTATCCCAACGTTAGAACCTTTTTTTAGTAGAAGACCCATTTACATAGAGGTTCAAGATCTGAGACAGGGGGTTGGTAGGTTTCTTGTTGTGGTGTTCTAGAAAATTCCACCAAGAAATCAACCATAGCTTGTGCTTTAATAGCAGTTCTGGGCTCATACTAAATGTCAAACTTTTCTAGTTCCACAGACCATTTCATCAAGCGCCCAAAGAATTCTGGTCTGTGGAGCACGCTTTGAAGTGGATACATAGTAGGTATAACTATAATGTGCGCTTAGAAGAAAGGTTTGAGCTTCCGGGTTGAGATAATTAATGCGTAGACTAACTTTTCTAGATCCTGATATCTAGACTCAAGTCCCACGAATGCCTTACTGATGTAAAAATTTGGTCTTTGGATTCCGTCCTGTTGCCTTAATAGGACAAAGCTAACTACATGATTTGAGACTACAAGATAAAGATATAACTTTTCGCCCACGATTGGCTTTACTAGGAGTTTTGGGGACCCGAGGTAATCTTTAAGTTGTTGGAAAACGTGCTCGCATTTCGGGGTCCATTCAAGGGAATTATCTCCCTTGAAGGCTTTGAAGAATAACTAGCATCAATTGATTAATTTGGAAATGAAACGATTCAGAGAAGCTATCATTCCATTTAAGCTCTGGACCTCCCTCTTGGTCCTAAGAGAGTTCATCTCTTATAAGGCTTTCATCTAAGATGGGTCAGCTTTTATCCCTTGTTAAGAGACTAGGTACCTCAGAACTTCCCCTCTGTTACGCCAAATGTGCATTTGGTGGGATTTAATTTCATGCCATATTTGTTCAAAATCTTGGATGTTTGAGCCATATGTTGGATATGATCGTTCCGATTTGTGCTATTCACGAGCATATCATCTACGTAGACTTCCATAGTGTTACCAATTTGAAGTTGGAACATTTTGTTGACTAGCCTTTGATAGGTCATTCATGCATTTTTCAACCCAAAGGGCATCACCTTGTAGCAGTAAATTCCTCTCTCAAACATGAAGGTTGTCTTCTCTTAGTTTAGTCGGTATATTTACACTTGGTTATACCCCGAGTATGCATCCATAAAACTCAAAAGTTGATGCCTTGCGGTTGAATCTACTAATTGGTCTATTTTAGGGATCGGAAAGCTGTCCTTGGGGTACCCTTTGTTAAGGTCAGTATAGTCGACACACATTCTTTACTTTTTATTATTCATTTTGGGCAAAACTGTATTGGCTAACCAGTCTGGGTAGTAGACTTCCCTGATCATCCCAGCTTCCAAAAGTCGCTCAACTTCTTCATTGATTATTTTGTGTCGTTGTGGTGCAAACATCCTTCTCTTTTGACGTATTGAGGGGTAGCATGGATCAGGTATAAGTTTATGGCTAATGAAGTTGGGATCAGTGCCACCCATATCTTTTGCACTCCAGGCAAATGCTGAGATGTTGTTTTTTAGGAAAGCTGTTATCTTTTTTGCTTCCTCTAGGCTCAGAGCTGAGCCTATCTAGACAACTCGGTTGGAGTCTTGGGGGTCAATCTGGATCTTTCGAACCTCTTCCTTGGGTTGGAGTGAACTGCTCGTCGTTCTTAGGCTGAGCAACTCTTGTAACCCCTTTGGACATGGTTTGTCTAGCTCTGAGCTTGGAGTTTTGATAGAGCCTTGGAGTTTTGACGAAGCCAGCAAACTTCTATAGTTGCTATTTCTCCACCTTAGGCTTTAAAGTCGTTGCTTGAAACTCCTTGGACATAGGTTGGTAGCCTTTGATGGTCAAAAAATTTCTTTCTAAAGTAAACTTCAAGCACTGATGCATGGTAGACTGTCACAGCGTTGAGATCATGGATCCAAGGTCTTATGAGGATCAAATTGTATGGAGAAACAATGTCAATGACCATGAGTTTGGTTAAGACAATTTTTCAATTTTGGGCTTATCCGATAGTGATGGGAAGTTTGATGGTCCCGATTGGTGAACTGATATCACCATTGAAACCCGCCATTATCGCTATAGTGGGTTGGAGTTCCTTTGGATCTATTTTCATTTTCTAAAAATGAGGAGTAAATAGTACGTTCACGAAACTCCTGATATCAATGAGCACCTTCTTGATATGGAAGTTCGAGACTTGAAGGGATATTACGAGCGAGCCATTGTGGGGGAAATGTACCCCTACTAGGTCCAAGTATGAGAATTGGAGTGTGGGGCTTAATTTATGCTTCTTCTCAAGTGCGTTGATATGGAAGACCTTTGGATCCCACTTAGCCTCGCGAGCATACCTTTTTCGATATTCCACTCCTCTAGCTGTTTGCATGGAGGACATAGATGACGTTTTGCCCTATCTTTAATATTTGATTTGTTGGGCCTAGAAGCTTGTTGTCTATGAGGGATTCTTTGTTGGTCCTCATCGTTCACGTCTCTCCGGACTCCGAGCTCTCTTCCTTTCGTCTTTGATCGAGCTTGTGGGGGGGGGGGTTTGTCCTCTTTCTTAATCAATTCTTTAGTTTCTTTTGAGGAAAACTTTACATCTTCTAAGGTGATGTAATTTTAAGCTTTTAGCAGCAGCTCAGGCATATTGGTTGAAGAAATTTTGACAAGAGAATTCCTAAACCTTCTAAGAGAAAGGCCAGAGGTCAAAGCTGCGACTAAAAATCATTTTTCACACCCTTCCACCGAGGTGAGCTCTTTACTGAATATTCTTATGAAGCCCCTCAGAGATTCGCGCTTGTTTTGCTTAATTGTTAATAGAAACTTAGGGCCCCTTTTAAACCTCTTGTTGGTGATAAACTTGCTCAAGATCTTGCTACTCAGATTTGTGAAGCTTGAAATTGAGTTTGCATGTAGATGGTAAAACCACTCCAACGCTGCTCCCTTAAGGCTCGTAACAAACGATTTACACATTAGTACGTCTGTACCTCCTTGAATAACCATAGTATGCTGTAAGTGAGGGAGGTGGTCCATGGGGTCAGTGCTTCCATCATACAATTCAATATTTGGAAGGACGTACTTCCTTGGAGCCGCATCTGCCATTATGGCTAGGGTGAAGAGAGTCTCTCACATACCGAACATATTATAGAGTTGTTCAATCGCATGTTGAGCGACTCCAAACTTGGCAAGAATTCCTGACTCTATTTTCTAATCTTGGCCCTGACGTGAATGATGATGACTTCTAAACTGTTGAGGTACCACCCCAGAATTTAATTGTTCTAGGTTCTCTGTTTGGTTTACTTGCTAAGGAGGTTACCCTTCCCCAAGAGGCACGTTGTCGTTTTGACTATTTAGGGGTTGTTGATTATGAGTTGGCTAAGGTATCAGTTGGTCCTAAAATGGCTGCAACGGCTGTTAGTTCTAAACTCCTTGCAGCAGTTGCGCTGGCTGTGGCAGTTGCTGGTTTTGAATTGGTCACGGCAACTATTAAATTTGTGCGATTAAGGCTTGCTAACTCTGAACAAAATTTGCCACAGTTTGGCTCAGAGTCTCAATCTGTTGAGTCGTGGTATTTATCCTTTGATCAGTTGTGTTTGGACAAGGTTGACGTACAGCGGTGCACCTTTGTGCAGGTGCCTGTGCTCGGACAGTGGCAAATTGTCTTGGTCACAAGTTTTGAGACATTTGGTTGTTTGATAAATTTTATTGGAGAAGAGAACTTTATCAAGTTCCCAAAGACAGCGCCAAACTAATGATGTCATTTTTTGTCTTTGGTAGTTGATGCCCAAAATCCTTTCTCCGAGGTATTTGCAAAGAAGGGATTAGAAGATCCCTAGTGTAGGTTTGACGAAGAATCATCCAATTGTCAAGTTAGTAGCTTGAACAAAGAACTACTAAGAGTGAGTGTAAAGTTTGGGAGAAAAGCGTCATTCTTCTGGTTGAGGTCTTACCATTTTTATAGACGATGAATATCTTGTTGTTGAGGTCTTTCTAAGAAAATAGGAATTTGATTTGATTCTTTTGACTTAGTTAATTACAACATATTTTTGAGTAATTGATTCTGTGCGTACATACCCCAACGCTAAGTGATGAGGTCTGGTAGGTATCTCTTCAAGTACTACTACCACGCGTCGCTCTTATATTGTGAGTTAAGTTTGGATATATCAATCCCTTCTCTGATGTTCTTCAAATTATGCACAATATTAAATGTAGAGTAATCCTTAAAAATAGAATTTGCTTTTGCCCAGAAAACAATCCTGAGCTTGATTAACTCAATCTCCTTAATCCAGTTCACAACTTTCAATTCAAAATTGCATTTATTTCTTAACTTCCATAGAGACCATAAAATAAAGAAAAGCAGTGAATTCCACAATATCTTATTAGGGCCAGTGAAAAGCACTCTCTACCACAACTCCAAAAGACTTTCAGTAGAATTCGACATGAACCATTGCATTCCTTACCATTCAAGACACACAACTCAAACTTGCCATGATTTATGACAAAATAGAAGAAAATGATTAGAAGTTTCAAGGTCAATGCCACAAAACAATAGATTGTACATTCTCACTAAGAACCCCCACCGTAAATAATCTATCCAAAGTCTTTAACCTGTCCCAATAAAATAACCAAGCAAAGAACTTTGTCTTTAGAGGAGACTTGCTGTTCCAAATAAAATCAAATAAGTTGTTGTTTAAGTTAACAACTCTAGCATTCTTAAGGAGCATATAAAAAGGTCTGTTTAGAAAAGGCTAGAACTGGTTTTGTAGAATATACAGATGAATTGGTTTAAAATTTCTTGTTACTTGGTAAGTACCTTTTAATAGTATATTGATTCATATTTGGTCTTAAAAAATACTTAAAACCTGAACAAAGTCAGACCAAAGAAGAGTTGGTTTTCTTAAAAATCAAATAACTTAATGAGAGTAATTTTAACTTTATCCAATTTGAAGAATTCTCAAACAACCCCTAAATCTTTCACCTTAAACTTGGTTACCTAGCTACCAAACCAACCAAGAGAGTCCTCATTTTCATCGTTTAACTGAGGAATATTCCCGATATACTGAAAAAGATTTCCCACTTCCTCCTCCCAAAAATATAAGGATCGCCTAAATTTGATATCCCAAAATGGGCCTTTGTTGTTATAACTGATTACATAAGCTATTTTCGCATCCTTTTCAAGAGCAATATTGAATAGTCTAGGAAACAATTCTTTTAAAGAGGCATAATCCATCCACAAATCATTCCAAAAGGCCACTCTTTTCTTATTTCCAACACTAATTCTAATTATGTAGACTTAATACATATAATTATTAAGACATATTATAAAAATAATAAAGAAGTACACACACATCTATATAACTATCTTATCTATGTTATAATTAATATTATAATGGTTTTTTTGAAAAAATATTAATTAGGTAGTAGAATTGTTAATTATATAATATAGAATCAATTTGGTTTCTTAAGAATTTATTAATTATTAGTAATTATTATTAACTTATTAAATATTAATTATAAGAGAGTTGATTGTAGTATAACATAATATTTATGTATATATATATATATATATATATATATATATACACACACACATATTCACATTTATTGAATCCAATCCGGATAAATTTTTTAAATAATAGGAAACAAATAACCATTGATCCGAATCTGAATTCAATCTCATTAAAGGCCTAGCTCAAATCAGTTTTTGATTTCAAACATATACTATTGTCACAAAAGACTGGACCACTAAAAGTTGGAGGCCCAAACAGAGCTGAAAATTGGACTAACATGTTATAAACTTATAGCAACTATTATATCCTAGTAAGTAATAACTCACTCTCTCTGTAACTAGGCCTTTCAAAGAAAGATTGCTCATACATCCTTCCATAGTTTGAGATCATTTGCTGGCAACCTGTTCATAGCTTCTCTGAACTGCAATATTACCTAATGGCTGACGAGGCTTTGCTTCAATGCAGGCCCATCATTAATTTGGTACCAAATTGTGTATCATATCCCTAAATTCAATACCCATTATACAGTCAATCTATTTCTTCTTCAATTCATTTGTTTGGGTTTCTTGAAATTTTATCTCATCAACACCATATGTATGTGAGTGATTAATTAATTTTTCTCAATACATGCTCTTTTAACATCAAATGAAACACAAGTCCAAAGGTTGTCTGTATATGTAAGTTTTCACATTTAGCATATGATCAGCAACGCCATTTGAAATCTTAGCCCATATCACCAAGGTGGATGATATTAAGTTTCTACTAAACCCTGTCCCCTTTCTAGCTCCTGTAAAGACTTAAACCATACTCTTACATTTGAGAATGAACAAGATGCTACTGAATTACTGACCGCTTTGGCTCATTCAGTACTATTATGATGCAAAGTTATTTCACCTAGCTTAATGGCAAGATAGAATTAGGCCGAAAAGTACTAAAACTCTATTTGGAGGAGCGATTGGACAAACATTTTTGCAAAAGCTCCTTTCAAGAGCTTCTCTCTCATATGCTCAAATCAAGGGCGAGCCTGATAGGCCAAACATTCTTAAAGTCTCACAGCAAAACTAGGGATGTTAATTCGTGTTATCGTGTCGTGTTCCGGTCGTAATAACTTTGGATATGGGTCAAATCAAAGTAAAAACTTCTTTTATAAATAAAAAAATATCAAAACCTTGATAAATATTTGATATGAGATGAATTATCTTAACTCATAATATATTTTATAATTCAACGTGTTAAGTTGTGTTAAACGGGTTGATACTAGTAAAACCCAAACCCGACCTGTTTATTAATCGTGTTATACGTGTCAACCCGTTTATGATCCAAACCCATTTATACTAAACCCAAACCCGTTGACTTCGTATCGTGTTCGAATCGTATTGTTGTGTCATGTTAAAAATTGACACCCCTAAACAAAACACATTACTTCGAATCGACCACGGAAGTTTCGGCCTATTTTGATATATGCTTACAAATTTTGAAATTACCAATTAAACTTTTGACGGTCCAATGATATACATCTATTCAACATCATTTCATTTGGTCATGCATGTGTCATCATAACAAAATAAGCACAGAAGGTTTGGCATTTCAAGTGATATTTTTGTGATTCGCCTATTAGTTGCATTGATGCAATGTGCAAAGTGCATCTTCATGCCCTAAAAACAGCAAGAAATATCTATCACCCTACCTGGCCTTGATGCTAATTCTTTAAAAGGTAGTTAAGGAAGGTGCCTTTCAATTGATGAAAGTGGTAGCACATATTATCCAATATATATAGTTGACAGAATCAAAAAGAGAATTCTTTAGGGGGCACAAAAATATCATCTTTTGTTACAATGGTTAAGGGACCACAACTACTACTACTATGCAATGATCTTGATATTTTGTAATTTCTATGCCCACTTGTCTTAATCTCCAGAATTGAATGATCCTAACAGATTGTGCACCTTAATTTAATTATTGTAATGAAGAAAACAAAAAGAAAAACAAAAAACACAAAAAATCTTCATGTGCCCCCAACAACTAATGTCCCTTTGATTTTAAACTGGAGCCACAAATGATGCAGTCAGTTAGCTTGGTCTATCAAAAGGTCCTCTTTGTGTGTGTTTATGTGTGTGTGTGTGTGTGTGTGTGAGAGAGAGAGAGAGAGAGAGAGAGAGAGAGAGACATTCTTCATAGTTATATATGTAGTAGTTTAAAGAGAAACTACATCTACCTAAAAAAGGTTATAACATTTGTTTATTTGCTGATATATATACATTTCAATAATTCTTCTTTAAAATTTTAAAGTAGAACAAAATACATCAATTAATTTAAAAAATGACCTTAAGAGATAAGTAATCAAATCAGATATAAGAAATATTTCTCTAATTTAAATTGTTCAAATATTATAGAATCTAGTACTCAAAAAAGATGAAAGAAATATTTATATACACATACACATAAATACACATAAATGAAAAGTTATTTGGTAAGAAACATTATCATCTGATACGGTGAGATTGTGTTTTATAAATTCTATAACTTTTCATCTAATAGAAAAAATATTTATCTTTAATTTTGAAAATGTAATAAAATTTTAAAAAAACTCTCCTATCATATTAAATAATAAATGACGTGAAATAATGTTCTCATGAATATTTATGTGTGTAAAAGAGAGACACACATGCCTATATATATATATATATATATATATTACTATATTAGTTTAAATTGTTCAAATATTACAAAATCTAAGTACTTAAAAAAGATGAAAGAAATATCTGTATATTCTTGCATCAATCACTGGAAATTCCAATATTCTAGCTTAACAGTAATCAAAATATTCTTCAAAGCAACAAAAGCATGCAAACCTAACAGCCATGGAAGTAATTTTCGATATTGTATATCTAAACCCCCCAAGTATAGCGTTAAATATGTATCATGTATTTATCTATATATATATATATATATATATATATCCCATTTAGTTATATCTACCATCACCATCCTTCGTCAAGAACTCCGGCAAAAATGAATCACCAATGATCCCCCCGTCGATCTCTATCCGGCCAAGTCATGAAGCAGTTGTGCACCCATCAAGTTCCTGTAAGGTAAATTCTGTCCTTCACTGTCTAACAGTGAGTACTGAACCTGTTGGCAATCTTCAATGTGGTCTCTAGGGAAGAAAAGAGAGTTCTGTGATGCCGGTGAAAATGCCAGGCTCACTCCACTTCCACCATGCTGTTGCAAACCCAATGTTAAAGACACGCCACCGCCACCGCCACCACTGCCGCCGCCGCCAAAATTATGATGCGCATTTTCACTAGCATAAGAAACAGCGCCGGCTGTGTGATGGCTGTAAGATGAGAAGTCCAATTCCATGGCACCAAATGTGTCGCCGACTCTACCAAAACCTTGCTGGTGGTGGTGGTGGTTCTGCAACTTGTCAGGCTGCTGATTTTGAGGGCTTTTGTTGTTTTTACTGTCGTTTTTCTCTGGGTTACTAATGATGGAAGAGAGACACTCTGAATCTATTCGAACGAGTTGGTCTGGAGTTGGTTTCTGATCTTCGTGACGTGTCTGAGTGCTTTGATTTGGGCGGCCATTGTCATGATCAAGGGCTGGAACACCATCTGAGGAGGCCATGTTGTCTTGCTCCTTTGCTTCTTCTAAGTACATCTCTTCCACCATGGGTTTCCATAGCCTTACTCTAGCGTTAATGAACCAATTAGACACCTGAACAAACATATATATAAACAAAGGCATTATATATACACATATGTATGTAGTGTGGATTCGAGGAAGATATCATATATATATATATATATATCCCATGCATTGAGAAAATAAATACATTCATGGTGAATTAAAATAATTTTAGAGAGATGTGGACGTGCCTGGCTTCTTGAAAGACCAGTTTGGCGGGCTAAGATGTGTTTATCTACATCACTTGGGTACCTGCAAAGTTTCAGGACACAGTACTTGGAAGTTAATATTTGATGCTGTGGGCAGTACAATGAAAAACTTGAGTGGATGAGTAGAGAGAGAGAGAAGGGGGGGGGGGGGGGGGGGGGGGGTGTCGGTCCTATGTAAGTTGCAACAAAATCAAATCCACACAAATATAACACAAAGGACCATCCAGAATATATACATATATATATATATATATATTATTGAAAACAATATGACGAAGGCAAGTATTGGAATCTGAATGATGATGAAAAGAAACTACCAAAATAATGGTTTGTTTTTGCAAGCAAATGATTGAGACTACATTAAACAACTTTGAACTTCAGTACTAGAACTGCAAGTGGTGCTTCTTTTTGTTTGGAGAAAACTTTGATTCTCTCAGTAAATCCAGTTTCTGTCACATATATTATATATATATATATATATGTGTGTGTGTGTGTGTGTGTGTCAAAGAAGGGTAAGAGATATACGGGTGGAGGAAGTGCTCGAAAAGCCAAGCTCGAAGAACCGACACTGATCGCTCAGGCAGGCCGCGTTGGGGTCTCCATGGATGACTCTCCATCATGCTCATCTGCTGAAAGGCTCTTTGTTGCCTTAAAGTTTGATCAAGCAGCCTAAGCCTAGGCGTCTCACCTCGCGTCGTCCCCTGGTGCAACTGCGTCCTTCTCTCCCATGGCCTTCTTGGTGGCCTTAATCTGACTCACAATCCCATCTCTTAAACATCTAAAATGTCTTGACATGGCCTTAGAAGCCAACGCCGAATACACCATCGCCGCCCCGTTGCCAGCCACCACTTCAAACGATGAAACTACTGCCTTCATTTGATCACAATAGTGCCTGTATCTTCTGTCCACCTAATGCCCACAAAACAAAATAGATTGAGAATTACAGCAGAGAATGCATACAAGTTCGAGTAATAAAATGAAAGTAAGGAAAAGTAAACAGGGAATAGAGGTTTCCTGAAATTAAATGAAACAGCCAAAATGTCACCATGCGCGCATTAATGAAAAGGCCCTCAGTCGCTCAATTAGTTCAAGATTTCAAGTCTGAGACACCCAATCAATTAATCAACCACTCCTTAACAGTTTCATATCAAGAAGAGCCCTCTTTTTCTGGAGGGATCGAGTATATATATATTGAGAAAAATTGAAAAAAAAAAATGGTTGAAAAGAATAAATGGATTTTGAAGGAGTGATATAGTATATATATGTATGTATCTATAAAATTGAAGTATATACTGTATACCTCTTCTAGCATTGAAAGCAACTTTGTTTTCCTTTTCTGCAGTTCCAGGAGTTCAAGGGCATGTAAAGATTGCTTTTTTGAAGAAGAACTACTTGCATTTTCATCCTGCCACTGGGTGGTCTTTTGGGGCTTTATCTTTGGTGGGTCAGTTTGCTTTGTTCCAAGGTTACAGAACTCATTCAGAAGTTCCCGAGCCGGACCCAAGAACTTTGAATTCCTGATCTGCAAGTGGCCTGGATGATGAAGATTAATTGCAGCTTTTCCCAAAAACTCATCTTGCATTATATGTTGCTGTTGTTGAATATTCATGGATTTGCCGACGAACCCATCTCTAGAGCTGGAAGAAACAAATCTTAAGTCATCTTGTTGTCTCAGTTCAAAGGACTGTAACCCAATAGTAGAAGGATTGCTTGAACTCAAGAGAGTGAGAGGCCTTGACTTGGCCTTTCATTTCCTTCACAAGGAAATACACACCTCAAAGATGAATCATCAACAAGCAATCTATTCTGATCATGCCAAGATGTTGGGTCTGATGCAACCATCAGTGTCTCACTCGTTGTATCTGATACTCCACCTCCTGTATTGAACTCATGTTGATAAAAATCACTTGTGGACTCGTTGATCGTCTTCGAAGACGACGGGCCGGCCGGCTGGAGATTGCCTGCAGATTTGCCGAAGAACCCTTTCCACATAGCTGAGTTATTGTCACTCTGTTGCTGTAAATTCTTTGGAGGAAACCCTATCATCTCCATGCCTGTAGTCAAGTTGTAGATCTCTGGGTTGGACTCAAAGCTTTGCAACTGGTTCACCAGATGAGTCTGAATATGTGGATTGTTAGATTCAACATCAGGGAAGCAGTACCCAAGAGATGACACCATGTTCCTAGGTCTTTCTTCACCACTTGGACGAGCCATTCATATATAACACACAGATCTTCTTCTTCTTCTTTCTTGTGCCTCTAGATTCTGGTATTAAAAGTTTTCATGGTTCTGCAACTATAAATCCATCAATATATAAAGAACCCAAAAAAAAGATCAGAAATTAAAGATCAATCAACTAAAGTTCACATAACCCAAGTTGCCTTTTTGTCTCAAATGTTTACACATACTTGGGTGTGTGACTGTGTGTATATCTAGATGAGAGAAAGCTTACCGATTCTAGGTGAGTGGACTATCTTGGTATGTTGAGGGGATGGTGGTTGGTAGTGGAGGAGGACGGAGGTGAGAACAGTGCCTTGTTGTTTCTCAGACTTGTTGTCTTAATACCCCAACATGACATGGTGTGCCATGAAAGCCAACATAGGAAGGAAGATCAGAAATCTCCTCAGAAATAGAAGATCAGATAGGGGGTGATGATGACCTTGAAGCTATGACCATCATTTGATATGCCTCTCTTTCTGTCCCGTTTTCTCTCTCCTTTTTCTATAGGCTCTATCACAAGTGGGTCAATGCACCATGATATAAATACATCCAAAATAGACATCCTAAAAATCAAACCCCTCCCTCAATTATTTCATACCCTTCGTCAATTTAAAACTTATAAAATCGAAAAAAAAATTTAAAATATTCCTCCTAAAATCTTAATTTAATTACCTACCATATAAAATAATTGAATTATAAATATAATATAAAGTAATATATAAAATGAAATTAAAATATATATAATGAAACACCCTGCTTTAAAAAGTCCTCCTTGAACAGAAAGAGGTCCTTAACCTTTGCCTTGTACAAACTACAAGCCGCCACATGACATGATTTCTGTTTACTTTACATGAATTCAAAGCCCTCCTTAGCTAAAATCCTATAGGTCATAACACAATTACATACATGCATGAAGATACATTTATATATATGTATGTGTGTGTATGTGTATGTGTATGTGTGGAGGACGCGAATCCCAAATTTGTCCTAAACTAGAGTTGTTTCCAGGCTTTTTCAGATGGGTTTTACGGTGTAGTTTCTCTGTTGTGCGGACCTGAAATTCTGATCAAAATTCATTACAACACTCAGTTATTTTTAAAGAGAGAAAGTAAGAAGAAGAGAGGAGAGAGAGAAATAGGAATAGATGCCTATATGTGTTGTGCAAAAAAAGTTCCTAGAATTGGAGCCTGTAGAGCCGATGAGATGAGGTGGTCCAATATTTCCCAACTAAAAATCTAATTAAAACCGCGTATTAAAGTCCTCCACCAATCTCCTCTCTTTCTCTCTCTAAACACCGCGGGACCGCAATTTTCTTTTCCTTTCTCAAACCTCCCAACCCCAAACGCCAATCCCCGAATTCAGTGGAAAACACCAATCGCATATTGCTCGTGCACTCCACATGCCAAACAATTGCGTGGCCAAACAACAAAACAACTTTATTTTTTGTCCTTTAAAGAGTGGTGGTCCTGCAACGAAGCTTTCTCCGCCGCTTGCTATTTCTCTCTCCTCTCTCTCTCCTCTCTCTCTCTCTCCCCTCCCTATATACACCTACATATTATATATATGTATGTATATATAATATTGGTGACGTCATGCCATAATTTGTTTTTTTGGCTTTTCCTGGTTGGTGTATTTACAAGAGGAACAATGCGCACAGTGGCACATGTTCACTATACTACTATGGTTGGTTCACAGAGAGAAAGTGCAGTAGCTTACGTTAACTCTTCTTGGATGGATTTTATATGTTGTTGGGTGTATGTATATACATGGAAGGAGTGTTGGTGTGTACTAGGCACCTCTCTTTCGTGTCTGTGTGTGTATAACTGTGTGTAATCTATATATATTGTATCATTGGTACGGTCCCTAGCTTTTGAGGGTTTCAGGTTTATGGCACCCAGAAAAGTCGGGGAGTGGGCAAATAGCAGGTTTACATTTTGAGCTGTTTTTCAACTTGTAACAGTTTGTATATTCTAGTAGCACAGATGGTAGGGTGGTCCATATATCATCTTCTATTATGGACCATCAGATCAAGTAGCTGCATAATCACCACTGGTACTATACCTTCGGGTCACACAGCTTTTGTTTGATGCTGAGCAATAGCTTGGACCTATTAGATCAATAATCAATTCAACCTTATTTGAAAGAAACCAAAAAAAAAAAAAAAAAAAAAAAAAAAACCTATCCTGTCCAATTTTGATCACAAAGTGAAGTTCCAATTATTTGATACCATTGGGTTGAGTAAATGTATCAAATGTGAGCAGTATGCAAACTAATACAATAATCAAGGCAGCAAGATTTGAATTTTAATTTTATGTCCATTGAAAATGATAAATGTTGGAGGATTACAATCAAACCATCAAATGATTCTCTCTTCTCTGTGTTTTTTTTTTTTTGGCACCGCGGCAGAGTTTTTGTGCACCTTGCAACAGTGTTTTGTCCATAGGCTCATTTAAACTAGTTTATAGGTATTTAATTTTCAAAGTTGGATCTAAGGAATTGGTCGAGTGAAAGTGAGTCACTTGTAAAGGATTTATTTCTTTCTCTGAGCTTATAGGTTCGATTTCCCTTGTCAGTAACTTTTAGAGTCACCTTCTTGCATCCACAAACGTACAGGAATGTTGTGATAGGAGTTGTAGAGACTTAGTCTAGGACCACTTCCTTGCATATGCAGGCGTGTAAGAATGACTGTAGTAGGCGTTATAAGAACTTAATCTAGTACGCACAAATTGACTTAGAATACCTTGCATTAGCACAAAAAAAAACTTTTAAGGTTCATCAAATTACGATTGTAAACATTTTTTTAATAAGGGAATAAGAAATCGAACTTATGTCAATTACGTTAGTAGTCAACGGCGGGAGCACTAGTGTGTCAGGTTGAACTATAGCTCCCTTCAAACTCTAGAAATATTTTTTATACGTGTAAAATTTTAGTCATTTTCAAATTTGTTACTCTAAAATTTTAGTCCAGTCCAATATTTATATCTTATTTCTCTCATTTTTTTATCTAAAATTTTAACCCACCTTAAAATTTTTTGGCCCATTCTAAAATTTCAACTAAATTTTTTTCAAAAATTTTCTAGCCTCCCCCCCTCCCCCTCGAATTTCTTTTCCTGGTTTTACTATTGAAGTGAATACTTGCACAACTTGAATAGAGCCTTGGTCTTGATTGCCAAAAAAGAAAAACATTGTTAAGTTTAAAAAGATTTTTTTTCAAACAACTTTGCCATTTTATAAGTTTTATCCCTAAACTCACCACTTACACATCACCCAATATATATATAACATAAAGGATGAAAGAAAAATTCACAATGCAAAATCCTTTTTACGCAATTTTTATCTAACACTCAATAAATGTTATTATATATTGATTAGAAATTTAGATATGCACATGTAATTGACTGATGTAGAACAAGTCGTGAAAAATTTCTTAAAGCATTGGTAACATAAGTAGTTCAAATTAAAACTAATTTTTTAGTGAAAAATGGTCAACTCAACATATCCGTACCAAATCACCCTAGTTTGATTTCAAATGGCACAACGAACTTAATTTATTACTATTATAAAGTAGCGAATTTTCAATTTTTAAGCCAAACTCATTAATTTGGGCTTTCAATTTGACGTGTTTAGATTTTTTTAACCATTTATAGTAAATTTTAGATTTGAAATTACTTTGTTTAGAAAATTCGAAATGGAAGTACCGTTTGGTATTATTTTTTTCTTATTTTTACCTTGTTTCCAATTTTTCAAAAAGCACCAATTTTAATTTATTTCAAAATTTCCTATTTTTCTATTTCTATAGTTTTTTTAAATTTTTTTTATTAAGATTAATATAAAAATTAGCAGTTTCCTATTTGAATTAGTAGTCTTTAAATTTATAAGTATGATGAAAATATGTAATATGTCTTTGTTGTTAGTTAAGC
This sequence comes from Nyssa sinensis, assembly GCA_008638375.1. Lineage (NCBI taxonomy): Eukaryota > Viridiplantae > Streptophyta > Magnoliopsida > Cornales > Nyssaceae > Nyssa > Nyssa sinensis. Next base: position 1,254,213 of record CM018048.1, on the reverse strand, counting down.
TTTCTTGGTAATATATCATTTTCGAATTTTAAAAAAATCTTCTCTTATTAGATGAGTAATGCATTTGTTACTTGAATTTAAAAAATTTGACTTGTTGAATTCCTATTCACGTTTCCTTTCTACATCTTTGGTATTGTAAACAACTTGAGTTGATTTGTGTATATCACTTAATGCTTATTATTGAAGTAATTCATCATTTATATTTAAGCTTAATTAAGATTATTTGTAATTGAGCTGTTTTGGGAAATTTATATGAAAAATTCTCACGTTTTGATTTCCAAATCCAATAATACTTAATGTCTCAAATTTTATACCAAAATCTGCATCTTAAATGATGTGTTATTAAACTACTGATGATATTTTAAATAATTATTTAATTTTTTATTAATAATTTATTGTCACATTATTTGAAATATAAAATTTGGCATAAAAGTTTGGGATTTTTTGAAATCATGTTAGTCTTTTCCATTTGGTTTGGTTGAGGTCACATGTTTTTTTTTTCATCACATGTTAATCTATAGAAATTGATGTCTTCTTAATTAATATTCCCATTCTCATAAATAAAAATCATTTTCAAGGATGTGATTTTAGAACACAAACTTAATGGGACAGAATTAATTGAAACAAATTGTCGGCAAATTGAATTGAATTTATTGTTTTTGAAAAATCACTTTTAAAATTGTTTCTTAAGAAAATGCATGTGAGAAAGAGGAAGCCAACATGAGCAATCTCTTGAACCATGGAAGGGGTGATTGGGATGTATTTATAGCGACAGAAATGCTAGTTGTATGGAATTAATTTACCGGATTGGTTTCAGATAACATAATTTATTATAACACTTCTTTGAAATTTAGATAAAAAGACAAACATATTCGTCAATTATAAAACTATCATTTCATATCATCCAGTAAATTAATACGATAAATCAAACCAATATATCAAACATTTTCTATTTGTAATTTACGTGTAATTAATTTCAAATTAGATATATAAGTAAAACAGACTTAATTCTTTTTTTACCGACATTGATGCCGCAATGGGAATCAATTCCCTTTTTACCGACTGTGTATTTAGTTAGAAAATTTGGTCTTTTACTGACGTCTGATGTCGTTGGTAATATGATAATACTATTCTCGACAGAGAAGTATATCCGTAGTAATCTATTTCTAGCCATTCTATTTTCAACATTTCTAGTCGACATATATTATACGTCAATATTAACTTTTTTCGATGATTAATTTCTCATTTTTGACAATTTTTAGCGTCGCTAAAAGTGTCGTCATGCAGTGAGAACTTTCCGTTATTAACTATACACGTATAACATACGTAGAAGAATCATACAATCTCCATGGAACCTAAAACATGGCATTGTTTATTTAGTTGCACCATGCATGGTAGATCAATTTTCCAACCACTTGGGGATTACATTAAATATGAACCAGCATTATAAGAGAATACCATGCACCTCCAGTCCACTATTAAATGAGTCCACAGCGTTGTTTTTCTTTGGTACATGTCTTATTGTTTGACCATTATCACCTGGAAAATTCACACACACACACACACACACACACACACACACATATATATATATATTTCAATGGACTATGATGACTATGTGGTTAGAATAGTTCTTGAATCCTTGTCTCCATTATTCCCTACTACTTTTCTGCAAGAGTTTGGTGGGACGGCGGCTGCCATTAAAATTCCATGCAGCTAACAAAGTGAGAACATCATTCACATTCTGCAAGAGTTTGGTAGGACGGCGGCTGCCATTAAAATTCCATGCAGCCAACAAAGTGAGAATATCATTCACATTTACATCTCCTTATGTTAGTCACTTAATTTATTTATTTATTTATTTTTTAGTGGTTGTTATAAATTTATTCGAATATTTTATGATCGGTACATTTGAGGTGACTTGAAAAATAAATAATGCATGAGAGAAAATTTTGACATGATTTTGTTGTAGCCTCTCCATTCAAATGGAGAATTAGTTCCCATCCGAACGAAAAAGACTTTCCTGTTCGGACGTGTAGAATTTTTCGGATGTGTAGAATTTTTCATTCTGACTTATTTTGGAATTGACAATTTTGTTAACTTCTATATAAGAGTGTTATTGTTCTTGTCACGACCCAAAACCCACCCTATGCGGATTAGGGATCCGTGACCCGGGTCTGCGGCCCGTGGGCCGTTCCCCGTCCAAAAGGATCTAAAATGCTAGGTAAAGTTTTAACAAAAGCATTTCTTAATCATTAAAATATCTGGTAGCACAGTCAGTTCACCACTGATGCATGTCCAAAAATTATAAGTGTTAAATACAGATCCTTTAAAAACAAAACCAACAAACAGGACCGTGGTGACATGGGAGTATTAAGACCTGACAATATTCAACTTAATACAAAACTCGCCCAAACAGCTACCAGTAACTAGCAGCGTCTAAATCCCTGGAGCGCCTGAGGGTTCCCCGATTTCTTGTTGTCCTGAAAAATTTAGGGGAGGAGGAGTGAGCTAATAGCCCAATAAGTAATTTCTTGGCTTTAATGTGGGTTCGGGTTTGTCCGATGAAATGATAGATCAAAGAATAACAGATAGCCAATATGGGCAATAATGAAGGCGTAGCCAGTCACCAAAAATGTGCAAGGTATCGACCCGAGGGTCCAAAGGCATATCCCACAATATAACACAAGAGTCAATAATAAAGCCAAATGAAATTGGGATCTGGCCTATCATGATGGATTGCTGCCACAACAATACATTAGCCAATCAAAGATATACCATGCTTGCAACAATATGATCATTTCACAGGGTATAAAAAGATGATCATACAATGGAAACAAGAATAAGTTAACATCGAATTCAAATAACCCAGATATGCGTGAATTACCCGGGGCCCGGCATACCCCACCAAAACGCACGCTCAGATCCGCCACAGTTCCTCGGGCTCTCTGAAAAGCGTTAGAGCTCTTTTCAATATAGGTCCCGTAGGACACAACAGACCCTAATGGGTCTTTTCCCCCACGCAATCTGTGAATGGATGGGTCATTGTGACTGAGCACAACCCCGAGTACATACCAAATATCATGACCAACAAAATCCCACACAAGATGTACAATCGTACCAACCATTTGATATCACAAACAACAAAACACGAAGTGTATGGAATCAGTAGAATGTATCTCAAGACTAGGTCATGGTACGATAGTGTAATAATATTCAAATATCAATGATCAATCTCAAAGTGATGTGAGCAAGCAAATCAAATCCAAAATCAGGTAAACTGATATCTACAAGTCGATTGGCTCAAATCAAGTGCATCAGGTAGTAATGGAGTACAAATTGGCAGCATATGAACAATAACGTGACTGGCTGGGAATAACCCATATTAAAGCATCAGAATTACTTACTTCAAAAATGATTCTCAGTAGTTCAACTAATTAAAGTCTCCTTCCCCTTCTCTTTTGACGTGCCTGTCAATTGAAAATAACTCAGTCTATAACCGTAATCGAACCATACTCGATATTCAAATTTGCTAATCTTGGCTATCGGTATCTCTATTACTAATTTAGATGTCGTCATTGTATTCGGAACGTCGAATAAAATAAGTTTAGGCTTTTACAGATCTTAAATCGGACGTCCGGATTAAAAAGGGCAAAATTGTCTTTTGTACTTGTAGGTACTTTTATTCCCGGAACCTCTTTTTATAATTTTGACCTCACCGTTGGATTCAGTGGGTCCGAGATAGTAAGAATACCCATATAACTTGCCTTGTCAGGACACAGGGGTATTTTGGTCATTTTAAGACTTGTTCTCATTGTATTTTAATGTTCGGAGTCCCGTCTCGTAAAACGGGTCCCACCATTAGATCCGGAATGCCCGAGATAATAAAGTTTGACTATTTATTCGCCCCGTTCGGACTTCATTTGACTTATTTGTGACTCAGGGGTAAAATGGTAATTTTACCTATTTAATAAATTATTTAAATAAATTATTTTATTATTTTATTATTTTTCCAGGGGTGTTTTTGAAATAATTCTCCAAAGTCTGGGTCAAATTTGGAACAGGGTGAATAGTTGGGGTCAAACCACAATTATCATAAGTTTCGGTTTATTTATTTTTAATTAAAACATTGGACCAGAGGGTTCACTCAATGAAACCCTAGACCGGTCTCAGACCACACCGAACCAACCGGTTCAGTCCTCTCCAGAGAACCGGTTTAATGGGTCATGCTGACGTCAGCCATAATTTAATATTTTTAAAACTCTTTAATGAAACGGCGTAGTTTCATCGCCTGTTGTATCCGGTCGGGTCCCGACCAGACCCAGACCCGGATCCGGTCCCATCTTGACCCGACATGGCCCCCCGCTTTTCCGGTGGTCTTCTCCGGTCACCCCTGTCAATTCCGGTCACCGGAATCTCGGTCAACCCACCATTTTACATCATTTTCACGTCCAAAATTTACGGTTTTTGTACCAAAAGCATCCTAACGTTTTAATAATTAATTTAAACTAGCTTTGGACCTCGGATGCCACGGTTTTTCAAAACCCATTTTCGGTTTTTCCGGCGTTGCACTGGCGAAGGATAATCGGCCATAAAATGGCCGTTTCTCGACCGTTTTGAGTGATTCAAATTCCGTTGGGTTCCTAGTGAACTTGGCTACCCATTTTAAGTCCTAAAATCGCGATCAAATGGACCTACTAAAATCTGCCATTGTTGACCGAAGCTAAGTTTTCTAGTTTTCGGTTTTCCTTCACGTTTTTGTTTCATATTTTGATCTAATATGCATTCTACAAACATATACAATAACATACTAGAAAACAAATGCATTAAGGATAGATTGGTTACCTGTTGAAGATTTCGGCTCTTCCAAAACTTTTCTTTCTCTCTCTACTGCTTTCTCTCTCTAATTCTTCTTTAACCGAGACTATAATCAGTGGCTTGGCCACCTGGATATGGAGACTGTCACACTCTCTCTCTCTGATTTCCTCACTCCCACACACAAGAGATGTATATACACTTTCATATAAAATATATATTTATATTTCTTTGCCCCATCCACACTCAACCAAGCATGGCTGACCATGCCCTCCTCCATGATTTTCTGATTTCTCCCATACCCCTCTCCATACCTATAGGTATAGGTTAGGTGGAGTAGGTTTTGATATTTTTATTTTATATACAATATATATTTATATACATATATCCTATATTATAATAATGTATAAATACATAATATACATCCATTTAATACACGTATATTTGTATTTTGATATTCATAAAATATAGGATTAAACAGCTCCAAGTACAATTGATATAGTGTTGCCCGACCCGACTGCCTCGATATTCGTGCCATTTTGGGTCGGGGTATTACAGTTCTAAGGTTTAATTATTATGTGATGGAAGCCACCTTGAGAGTCATTATTGGGTGTAAAGAGAGATTTTGGATTTGTGAGTATTTTATTTTTGAAATCACTTTGATACATAGTGAATCGATCGTTGTTATCAGTGGATGTAGATATCTTGCAGAGCCATGTATATCTTGTATCTTTTCTTTGTGTTTTTCGCTTAAATATTTTGTTTGAAATTAATTCACAATATGATTTAGTTGCTTTTGCAAAACATTTCTTTGTTGGATTATCAATTGCTTTAAAAGTCAAGTTGTTAGAAAATTAACAAATAATATATATCAAGCTAACACCCTCCCTCACACCCTCCTTCACGTTCAACCTCGTTAAAAAAAAAAAAGATTTCAAACAATTATAGAGAATACACATGATATATATGGTTTGTCAAGATTCTTACATTTATGGACATTAATGATCAATTAATTAAGTATTGAAAAGATTACAAGAGCAAAATACACACAAACCCAATACCTCCTTTTGGCTATTCTCCCATAAAAAATAACCCTACAAATAACACTCTTTTATATGCAAGTTACAACATATATAAGAATCGAACTGGGTCAAAACAACTTAAAACAAAATGGATCAATAAAATTTTCAAGGTATTTTTCGATCGCATCTGATATTAAGAATTCAGGTAAATTCATGACAATCACCCAACATTGCACGTTGTAGAGTGACAGAAAAGAGTGTGAAATCGAAAAAATAGAGTGTGAGAGAATAGACTTTGCACTGAACAAGAACCAGATCTGCTCTATTACCATGTTAAATCCTCAATTACTTTAAAATTTTAAATTATTAATAAATGAGCCAATAATATATATATATATATATATATATATATATATATATGATGCTAACACTCTTAACCAGTGTATGAGAGCATAAGATTTCCATGCTTTCATCAGTTACAGATATCTATATTCTCGTCCCTTTTTCTCACTTAGGAGAGTGACATTGGCAATTTGGCATAAGTGTGCTTCATAATACAACATATAAACGGCCCACAGTGGAGACTTTTATTCTTATCCTCCATCTGGTGGGTCACCTCTTATGTATGATATATATATACATGTATATATATAGTCCAAAACTGTGATTTAAAAATGGTTTTTGTTTGCTTTCATGGTCGTTAAAACTATATAGTTGTTTTTGTAGCATCAAAATCTTCACCCATTTTTGTTTTTGAATGGAGTGTCAAGATCCCTTTGATGCTTTTCAGGCTGCAACCAATCTCAGAAGTCATTCTATCCAACGGCCGGTCTTGATCAATTTGTTAATATGTGGAGCATACAAAACTAGAGAACAGTTTAGTGACAAAAAGAGACTTTAGGCATTCTGTTAATTAAATCAAGTGAAAGTGAAAGTGGAAGTGAAAGAAGGGACTTTGATATCTCAAACAAGTTGAAACTTCAAAGTATACTTCCTTTGCTGTGAATCTTGGAAAGTGATTCCATCTATTTGCATCATTGTAATGCTAAAAGTTCTTTTGGGGTTAAATTAAGTATGGGAGATCATATACTGATGTATGATGCAGATGGAATTTCTCTATGAAACTGATTTGTGTTAGACAGAAGCAAGGTAGGCTAGCGCTCTCTCTCTCTCTCTCTCTCTCTCTCTCTCTCTCTCTCTCTCTCTCTCTCTCTATATATATATATATATATATATATATATATGTAATCAGTTAATTTTCTAATTTTGGTCCATGCAATAACATTAATTAAGAGTTCAAAACTAAAGTTACAAAAGAAGTGGATTTAATCATATTCTTTGAAAATTTAAAGTAAGATCCTCCTAAGGGAATATTTTTTTTCTTTAAGAAACGATAGATATTATAATATTACAACCAACTCAACTCAATATTACATAATTACAAACTACTAAATTCAAGAGACTCTTAAATTTGGACTTTGGACTAATAAACCAATTCCGTCCATGACTCTATGAAAATAATACTCACAATCCTATAATGAAGAGAGTGAGACTTGAACCTACAAACTCTCCTTAATGAGGAAGCCATGATGGTCAATTGAGTTAGTCACGGTTAGTTTCCAAAAAGAATATTCTGACTCGAAAATAAATTAACAAATCCTTATCCCAACTGCTAACTTTTAATTGTATAGATTATATAAAATTAATGTACAATAGGGGACAAAAGCGTTTTAGAGTAATGAAAACGTAAGAAGTCCAAATTAAATCCAGATTGCCTTGTAAAAGTGGTTAAAAACGATTCAAAAAGTGTATTGAAACTGGTCACCTCAACATACTTATATCCAAAATTACCATATTCTGATTTGAGACGGCCCAACGCAGTTAACTCTTTATTACATGTCTTAGTGATTGATGTTGTATTTTTAGCCAAATTTATTCGTTTAAGTCTTCAATTAGACGTAATTAGTTTTTTTACCATTTATGACAACTTTTAGATTGTAAATTACTTTACATAGGAAATTCGGATTATGGTGTCATTTGTGGCTATCTACTTCATATTTTATTTAGTTTTTAATTTTACAAAACTCCCAATTTTAATTTATTCTGAATTTCTTTATTTTTTTGACTTCTCTAGTTTTTAATTTTATTAGGACTAGTATAAGAATTAATTAATAGTTTTCTATTCATATTAATAGTCTTCTAACTCTATAAATATGATGTAATAAACTCATATTATACATTTTATCAATAATATATTAAACTTCAAATTTAAAAATTTCTCCTCTTTTTAGGTGAATAATTTTCATGTTTAATTTAACTAAAAGATTTAACACGTTCAATTTCTGTCTGTGTTTCATTCTGCGTCAAAAGAGTAAAAAGATTATACAGGCAAAAATGGAATAAACACAAAGTAAAAAGGACAAATGAAAATGATATTTACATTAATCAAAATCACTCCTTATATGTTCCTTTCAACCATTGTCTCTGCTTTAATAGAATTTCAACACATGCCTTAATCATGATATAAATGGAATAGCATTGACATCAATGATGAGATATATAGATCGCCTTCATTATTTTTAGAAATTTCATATGTCAAGAGATAGGTTTCTCATATAAAACATTACGATGAAATTTATTGATTTTTTTTCTTCTAAATTTCAAAACATTTCATATATCATAGCTTCATCTTTAAAAGAAAAGAAAGGATTGAATTACAAAAATTCATCAAACCAACATTTTTCATGTTTGTGATGCCCAAAAATAGACGTTTATTAGAGGTCCCCATATCTTTAATAAACCATCAATAAATATTTGTTGGATTTTTAATGTCCATATTAAATATGAAAGCATTTTGAGATGAGTCTGTTTTGCAAATTTTTGTATAAATTCATTAATACTAAAAGTGACTTCCCTCGTAGTACCACACCCTGCCATGAACAAGCCAAGAAATTTTATGCCTTTATATTCGATGAACAAAATATTGAATTATTCTATGCTTATCACGTAGGGCAATAAATGAATCGAATCGTTGAGTTGTTTAAATTTGACTTGTTAAAATAAACGAATTTTAATTTATATTTAAATTCCACTTTTTAATTTCTTCAATTAATATTGAATGAGTCTCTAATCGAACTGGCCGTGAGCCAAGTCCAAGTAACTTGAACTTTTATATAGTAGTAGATTATTTATTGACTTATCGAATCAAGTTCGAATCAAACTCAATAAGTTAACAAATTTCAAAATATAATCGAGCTCTTTTTTTTTTTACTAGTGAAGAAGAGAGAAGTTAATTGATGTAATAAAAATGTAAAAAAAATACACAATGATATACCATAAAATGAAAAATATATTCAAAGGATGACACATGTATGTACAGAACTCTTTAGGGCACAGATCGACAAAGATTGTTTTATTCAGATCAAACAATCACAGGGTTAGAGGTGTATGGTTCAGAACATAGGACCGCCTTTTATATCCTACCAACCTCAGAATAAGGAAACATAGTTCGATATGACAATTATTGTCTTCGGATATGTTCAAATCCCTACTTTTATGGCTCCTAATCCTACTCAACTTAGGAGATCTACAACCTATAAATAAGACCATAAGGTACGATTTCAATTTATGTTCAATTCTTCTTTTTAATTATAACCTCTTTTTGTTTACTGACTTTATCATCGGAGCAGCTATCACCGGAGCTTTCCTGGTGACTTTGATCTCAAATTCTTGACAAGTAGTAAAGGACAGGACGCCCTTCAAAACATAAAGGAGCAACATCAGTTTAGTGCAATATGTGAGAATGACAATAGTTCTTATCATTTTTTCTTTAAAACAACAAATCTTTTGTCTTTTTCTTCCAAAAGAGAATGACTTTCAGCCTTCGTCCTAGAAAGAATTTCCAAAACCCTCAGAATCAGCCTTCTACTAAAAAAGGAAGGGGACAAACACCCAATTGTTTACAACAACAACTTGATTAGATTCAACGGTAGGTTGATCAGATGCAAGAACAACTCACTGCCATGTCGCAAGCTCTGGCTTCACTGGTTTAAAATTAGCAGAGTAGCCCTCTTCCTCCTCATACTAATGCTGTTCATAGAGGAATTCAGCCTTCCGCCACCACTATAGACAAAGGATCCCCCAACGAGGAGTTGCCTAACACGCAATCGATACACCCCCATGGTACCGCTCATATAGGAGCTAATCCCCAAACGTCAATAGCCATAGGGAGAGGAATGCCCACGCTTCATCCTACTATCTATTATCAGAACAGAACGAAGATACCAACTCTAGTAGCCTCTGGAGCCAATCCAGCACCGCAAGAATTCCACCCTCCCTAGATTCTGGTCCTCCTAATCTTGGGATAGCAGCATCCTTCCACTAACACTAGACAAATTCCTCCCTTGAGTTGAGGATCTAAAGGCGCAAGACAAGATAAACAACGGGTACCGATCGCACAACACGTCAGACCCAAAGCCCCTAAGAGGGTAAATGAGATAGCAGACTCCCAAGATCAAACGATCTCAACTAAAGGGTTCTGTACCCTTCCAAATCAAGACAAGCTAAGTACATTTCTCGGTAGATTCTCTACGCCATTTACCTCTGACATAATGGTAGAAGAACGACCCAAAAAGATCGTTGTCCCAAATTCATCCCTCTACGATGGGTCTGAGGACCCCGGGGACCACTTATCTCACTATCAACATATAATGGCTTTCTATGGAGCCACCGATGCCTTTATGTGTCAAAATTTCGTGACGAGCCTCAAGGGTACCACCCTTAAGTGGTTCCACAACCTCTCCTAAAAATTGATCAATAATTTTTATGAGCTCATTAGGCTATTTTTTGATTGATTCCTAATCAACAGGAAGTTAAGAAAAGGACCAGAATTATTGCTAACTATAAAGCAAACAAAGGGAGAAACACTTCAGAAGTACATAGCTCGTTTTAACACTGAGCGTATAGAAATAACCGATTGCAGTCCAAGCTTCCTAATGGCTGCCCTCACTTCGGGCCTTGGGCCTGGACGCTTCCAAGATTCCTTGACCAAGAATCTTCCCATTGATATGACAACACTCATAGAACGAGAGCGAAATTCTATTAATCTTGAAGATACAAAAACTTCTTTCTAAAAAGCAAAAGAACAAGCTCTGAAGGATGAGTAAGTTCAGAAGAGGGATAACGGTGTTAACAAGAAGAAGATCAGGAGCCCCGATAAGAGAACAACACCCACAGTCCAGAACAATTCTAACTCTAGGAGGTATGAGGCTTACACCATTCTGAATGTTTTTCTTACTCATATACTCCAATAGATCCAGACTGATGAAACTTGAGGTAGCCAAAACCACTAAAAAGCCACCTTGACGCAAGAAATCAGAGTAAATATTGTGGTTTTCCATAAATAGCACGAGCACACAACCGAGGAATGCAGAGCTCTCAAGTAAAAAATAGAGCATCTCATTAGAAGAGGATGACTGAGAAAGTTTGTGTCACGTCTCGAATTTTCAAAACTCGAGGAGTGAATGGAAATGACTTAAAAAGAATTAATGAAAGACAATTAAATAGATTTAGTTGATTACATATTAGTTTTTCCATATTTTCTAATATTAAGAATGAAAAATGCTAACTAGACTCACTCAAGATGAGTTTCAAATACTAGTCAAATACTTTCCTAACCAATGGTTAAAATATAGTCTAAGTCATGTCTAAGCATAACCTCTAAGATAGTCCCAAAAATGTCTCTAATGCTCCTTGAAACAATGGACTAAAATGATCCCAAATATTGTTCAAAAACAACTTAGAAGGTTAACCAAAAATGGTCTAAGGCATGGTTAAAAACTAGCTAAAAAGGTTTGCCCAAGGTAGCTCAAATTGATGGCTAAAGTAGGTTAAAGATGCCCTAATGCATAGACTAAGGATATGTCAAAAAGTTTACCTAAAGGTGGCCTAAGGAAGTGTCCAAACATGGCCTTGAATAACGACTAAATGTGTCCTAATAAGGTGCCTAATATGGCTTGGTATAATGGCCAAAAGTGGCCTAAAAGGGGCTCCAAAAGGTGGTGTCTAACATAGGAGTATATGGCCTTGGAAGGCAAGTCATGGCGTGCCTATGGCATGCCCATGACATGCCTCAAGGCTGTAGACGCAGGGCGTGCCGCAGCAGGCGCACGGAAAGGAGTGGCAAGGCGCGTAGGCACACGGATAGGCGGGCGCAGGCGGCTGGCTACCTATTGGCCTGATGTGCTATCCTTCATGATACAGTATTCTAGTAGCTAAATTGCTATAGTACCCGAATTCCAACCTTAGCCCAAAAATCTTGATTTTGACATTTTTGTACCCATTTCAATTTATTTCATCACCAAACTTGGTGTGGGAACCTATAACATATAAAATGATCATTTTACCATTTTCCCTTATTTTTTGACCCTAAGTGATTTTTGGACTAATTGGCCTCTATTTCATTTCTTTACCTTTCTTTTTCCTATTAATTCATTTGATCCCTTACTTAGAAAATCTAGACATGTTTTCCCACTTCACTCAACCTAGTTGCTATTCTTGAAATTTTTTGTCATAGTCTCCTTTATTTATTAACCTTTATCCTCATTCCTATTTACCAACAACAACGCCTGATAGAATATTCATTTGCACAATTCTATATTTCTAATATCTACAATCATAAAGTAACTACTTGGAGCTCCATGCTCCTCATACATATCCAATACATATTTCTACACAATCCAACATAAAATTTAAGTTTACAACTTACACAAAGTTTAAATTTTAAACATGAAATAAACCTCATGGGGCTTATACCCCTACATACAAAATATGGCCATTAGGCCAAATACACTTCAAAGTCCATTTTCCCTTCCAAGCCTCTAGACTTCTTCAAGTCTCAAGTGCAGGGAGCCTCATTTGTAAAATTTAATCCCATGTAGGGTAAACACGACGACTTGTATGACATTGATGTTGCACTTTTTGCCTGATGTGAACTCCAAACTCTTCTCCTTGAAGAACACTAAAAAAGAAGATCAGAGGGCCACCGGATTAGGCTCCGATGGTAGCCGCTCCAATGCTTAAGTTAATAAAACCGAATTGAAAGACTATAATGTAAGCCAAAGAATGAGCATGAAAATAAAAGACGCACCTTAGGGTTTTATTTATAGGCTAGAGATTTTCTTAGTTGATTAGGACTTGGAACCATGAATATAGGGATTTGATCATCAGAGAATGGCAGTTACCATGTTGGATACTGCGCTTGAGAGATGTATGTGAGTGACAGTTTCCTTGTCGAAGACTGTTTCCTTATCCTCTGTTCGGTAAGGTGTTAAGGCGGTGATAAGCTCTGAACCCTAGAGCGTGTTTTGAAGGCCGTGTGCTCTGGGCAGTGAGTTCTGGAGGATAAGGGGACAAGTCTGCTCTAGGATGTTTGACTATGCTCTGTATGGACGAGCTATATGTCACGACCCAAAACTCACCCTATGTGGGTTAGGGGTCCGTGACCGGGTCTACGGCCCATGGGCCGTTTCTTGTCGAAAGGATCTGCAATACTAAGTAAAGTCTTAAAAAAATATTTTATAATCATTAAAACATCTGGTAGCATAGTCAGGTAATCATTTAATACATGCCAAAAGAACATAAGTGTTTATAAGTACAGATCCTCCAAAAACACAACCGATAGGACCGTGGTGACATGGGAGACATTAAGACCTTCCAATATTTAATACAAAACTCGCCAAAAAGAGTTACTAGTGGCTAACGGGAGTCTAAACCTCCGCAGGCTTGAGGGTTCTCCTATTTCCTGTTGTCCTGAAAAAATATAAGAGAGATGTGAGTTAATAAAGCCTAGTAAATAAAGTCCTTTCCTCTGTTATGAGTCAATATTAGTTCAAGAAGGTAAGCAATGAACAAATACCAATCAATGCATGTCAGAATAGAAGACATGATAGAAGTCACAATAGCTGGTCACCAAGGTATAAATCGATAGAAATGACTCTCAGGTCCTATGGGCATATCCTAAGAAGTGCACAAAAATAACAACAAGAAATAGCCAAATTATGTGCTGCCGAAATCAAAAAATGTCTATATAGGCATGTCACCATATCAAATAGTATGACAAGGGGTATTCCAAGGAAAAGCTCACAAGCCTATCAAGAATCCAAGGAATACGATATCAACGATGCTCAAAAGTATATAACATATTGAAAACCAAAAGCATGTCATGTAAGAGATAAAAAGGAAACTATCTTTTAGATGCTATCTGTTAGGGCCCGGCATACCCTTTCGTGCTTACAACACAGCGTTATCAACTTTTCGTGTCCTTCAGGACTCAAGTCGTATGTCATGCCTTGCATGACTACGTGTCGATCATGCCAAGTGACGCTCACACCCACGCGTAGCCCAGTCGTATGATATGACACTCACAACCACGTGTAGATTGTCAACATCTTGCCCCTAAGGGCTGAAGTGTGTAACGAGTCAAGTATTACCAGCGGATAAAATCAGGTCATACATAAATAATTTCACAAGTTGTGGAGTAATACTTTTCTTATCGTGTGACATGTGTTGTTCAGTATTCAAGCATCAAAGGAATACGTATAAATCACATCAGAATATTAACATGCAAGAAATTATCAAGTCCACAAGATAGAACAATATCAATTGTGGAGATCAAGGCATATCAGATAAAAGAATACAAAGTGGCAGCAGGAAAAAAGAAATGTGACATGGCTAAGGAAAGACCACATAACAAAGTCCAGGTCTTACTTACCTCAAAAATACTTTTAGCAATTCTATTAATTCAAGTCTCCTTCTCCTTCCCTTTGGAGGTTTCTATAAATCATAAATTTAATTTTTATTAACTCATCTCAGTTATTTAGGTCGAGGTTAACATCCATGATTTATTTAACTCCCTCGATATTATTTAATTATATTCCTAAGGTTGCTAAATTTATTACATCGGACCTTTAGAGTATTTCATTTGGGTAAACAGACTCCACCGTTGAGTCCGGAACGTCCAAGAAAATAAATCTAAGCATTCACAGCTTCTCATTTGGCTTCGGGTATCCCTAACGGCAATGTGGTAATTTTTTATTCTTGTCCCGTACCCAATCGTGGTCCTCAGAATATCTCATATTTCTTATATAAAATTTTTTAAGTCTTTTGGACTTTATTTGGTATCTGTTTTAGATCATCGGGACACATCGATCATTTCTCATTTTATATGTTGACTATTCCGGAGTTTGATTTAGTCCCATAATTATGCTTTACATTAAATTGGCCTTCTTTTCGAATTTATTTGGCTTTTACTTCGTATTTTCTATGCTTAGGGGTAGTTTGGTCATTTCACACTCTATGATATTCTGACCCCGAATCATTATTTAGTCACATATGTGAGTTCATAATCATTTGGGCTTTCATCGGTATCAATTTTGTCTAATTTGGACTTCATTTAGGACTTTATTTGGATTTCATATAGCATCAGAGGCAATTCGGTAATTTCGCATGTTGCATAGCCTAATTTTTCTGGACTTCGGTTCATTAAACGGACCCCACCATTGGGTCCAGAGTGTCTGACATAATTAAAGTATACTATCTTTTATGTTTATTTGGCCTTGGGTATCATTAGGGGTATTACAGTCATTTACCATTTGTGTGTCTTTATTTTTTGAGACTTAATTTTTTAAATCGGATTCCACCATTGAGTTCAGAATACCCGAAATAATAGAAATACACTATTTATTTATTTTATTTGGGCTTCGTTTGACTTATTTAATGTCCAAGGGTAAAATAGTCATTTTACCCAATTAATAAAATAATTAAATATTTTTCAAGAGCTTATTTGAATTAAAAATCTCAGGTCTAGGCCAGAATAGCATTCTTCAAAAGGTCTGGGGTTAATCCGTAATTTAGAATAGTTCTGATTTTATTTATTTTAATTAAAGATTGAACCAGTGGGTTTTCTAAAGGTAAACCCTAAACCGGACCAGAGACCTTGTGAACCAGCCGGTTCAGTTCCCTCTGTGAACCGGAGTGCAATATCCTACAAGCTTCCTTATCTATGGTTAGGTTAACCCCAAATCAAATTTTAATTTCCTACCCTTGTAACCAAACAACCCAACTTCAGTTTTAAAAATTAAAACATAACCCACAAAACGGTGCCGTCCCACTAAAGTAGTGGCTTGCCCCACACTTCGACATGTGGCCGAGTTGACACAGCGGGTCTGACCGAGTTGGATGAGTTGACTCAACGACTCGTTGTCTTCCCTATCGCGCAGGGCTACTGTTGGCCTAATTTTCTAGGTTTCCAAGTCTTTTAATTTCGTGCATTTCTTGGTGGATTCGTCCTCTGTTTTTGGGTGGTATTGATTACTGAGGGTAAGGAAAACAGTTTGACATTGGTTTCAAGTCTCAAAACAAGCCTTAGAAGCTACGGTGAGGGGGATAGTCGCAACCTACAACTAGCTCACAAATAGCAATTTCATCGCCATTTTGCACGCGGTCTGGCCTGTTTTCACTGTCCTGGTAAGGGGGTTTGATCCTCATTCTAAAAATAGGAAATGGGGGTCTATTTTAAAAGTTGTGTTCTAGACCCATGACCTGCAACCTCTGATTCCTAGGGTCTTTCTAGGCTATTAGGTCGCGGCTTATGGTTTTTGGAATGCTCCTGAGATCTAGTTTAAGACTTGATCAACTAAACTTGGTTTGGTCTCGATGGTCTCAGACCTGCATTGTTGAAGGGCCAACAATGGAGGTCCATTCTCTGTTCTTGGCTTCTCGAGCCTCTCGATCCTCTTTGTTCATTCATAATAGTCCCTTAGTGTCAAATTTATGCATGCATGCAATCTAATCGCCAAACAAAACTGAAACAGAAACCAAAATTAAAAAAAGAAATTTTTTAAAGTTGGTGCTTTATACCTTCAACTGTTTCCTTCTTGGCCTCAAAGTGAGGTCCTCCGTGTGAAGCTCAGCTTTGCTTGTACCTCTCTGTTCCCTCCCTTATTTGTACCTCCAATAGACACTACCATGCATGCACACACACATACAAGGTGTTTCTCTCTCTCTCTCTCTCTCTCTCTCTCTCTCTCTCTTTCACAATTATGCACACACACAATATCACTCACACTTTGTCTAAATGCACAGCACACACACACTTGAGGGTTTTAGTTTCCAAGGTATTAGACTCATACATATATAAGTGCATATCTATACATATACACACATGTATACATCTCTAGGGTTCAGTTGTGATGATGAGTGCTGGGCTAACGTGATGATGATGGCTGAGATATAAGGTGATGTGTGGATGAGGTGTTGCATGAATGGCCATTGGCCAATTTGGGAGGTGGGCTTGGGTAATTTGAGCGTATATACAATTATGTTGTACAATTAAGCACAAAAGTGCTGACAACCCACTTGGTTTATTTTTGGTTACTTAGAATCTTTCCCTACTTGGTTAACGGTTCAAATCCCCCTGGCCTCACTTTTGGCATTTTTTCCTCATTTTGGGCTTATGCCCCGTTTGGTTGGCACAAATTTTTATTTTAGCTATTTCTTCTATAATTTCTTTTCTATTGCTCTTTTTACGAAGCGGTTTCCTCTGGTGGTTTCCTATTTCGGTTAGCTTCAAGGTCAAAGGCCTCGTGCCAATTTTTATCTCGTTGTGTTTTCCACGATTAGCTAATTCAAGTTTTATTAGTGTTAAAATAGAGCTTAAATAGCTAAATCGTTGCATTAGATTCAAAAAGAATTTTATTACATTAATTAAACAGTAAAATTAAGGTCGGAGCATTACACTATGTCTGGTCTACAGTCATACATGTCACACGGAGATTGGTTTGTCACTTTGTGGTATATCGTTACTCCCCCTCCCCTTGAGCCCTAGTTTTAGCTTAACCCGTAACTAGGGTTACGAGCTCTCGAAAAGTCATGCGTTCTGTCTTTCCGATTCCCAAGACAACTATTGGCGCCTCATTTATTACGTAGTCGACGTTTAGGCTTTCGAAGCCATAATTGCTCACAACCGTTATGACGGTTCAACTAGTCACGTTTTCGACTTCAAGGTTCTATATATGGAGGGGGGCAACGTTTTTACGCCTATCCCCCACACTCCTTGCTTCCAAGATGTTTCTCTGTAAGGGTGAACGAAATTTTTACGAAGGATGTTGCCGTCTGGAGCTTCCTTCCGTTTCCTCTGTCTAGGCTTGATCCGTTTACTCATCTCTCTTATTTTCTGTTACTTCAGCCATATGTTCGGTTTACACACATATGCCAATATATAACTTTCCCTCTTTTTTTTTTTTTACTGACTTGCGTATCTGATTTTTGTAGTTTGTGTATGGTTTTGTTACTATCACGGATCCGAAGATGATCGATGATCTTCAGTCTGAGTTGGATGAGACGAGGCTAGTAGTAGTTCTACCTTTTGCCTCTGCTGCCAAGGCAAAGTCGACGGAGGCTGTGGCTTTCTTGTCCATCTTAGCATCCGAACTAGGACTTCCTCATTTGGTCGTGGGAAGTTCTTGACTTGGCCGGGGCCTAGAGCATTGATGATGAAGATAATGACTTGTGGTGAGGTGCCAAGGAGAGTGATGATAACGGCTTGGGATTCAAAATCCCCGCTCTTTGAACCTGAAGAACTCAAGGAAAAAAGGGGTTGATGACATGGAACGAGACGGCGACTTTCCTGTCTAAGGCAGTTTGTAGTCTAAGGTCTTTTCTGTATTTTGTTTTCTGTGTAGAATTTCTGAGCTGATGTAACTTTTTTAAAAAACTGAGTTCTTTTTTTATTCTGGTGCATTCTTATTTCTTTTGTTTCTGACCTGATGTATCCAAATTTTTGAATAATAAAACCATCTTTCCTTATAGTTCGGACTTATGCATTTTTACTTTTTTAGACTGTAAAACTTGTGGTTGTCGGGTTATCGCTGCTCTATAGTATAAGAATGGGCTTCAGCCCCTCAAACTTGCAATTAATATAAACAAAGTTGTTTAAGAGCTATTTGTCTTTCAGATCAGCCCTAAGAAGCAACCTTCTGAATAAAGCAACTTGTAATAATCTGAGCAAATTTGAATATGAAATTGGAGGCATTTGAGTCAGAACTTGTACTAAATAACTTGAACAATAGGTTTTGTGAAAGCAATCCGTTCAGAGCTTAATTACTGAGCAAAATGACTTGTGATAATAATCAGACTGATAATTACTGGATAGTAACTGAACAAATCTTCGATAATCAGACCTCTAAGACCAGAACTTACTGAAAAGAACTTAAGAAGATTCATAACAATTGGCTAGAATTGGCATTTGACTAAAAAATGTTTGTAATCACATAGCTGAACAGCTAAATCAGATCTTTTGTCTTCAGTTTGGGAAGTAACCGAGCAGGTTCATTGAGATGGACTAGACCTAAGGGTTTGTACATTGTATGGACCAGACCAAAGGGTCTGTGTATTAGGTGGACCAAACTTAAGGGTCTGTGCATTAGGTGGACCAGACCTAAGGGTCTGTGCATTAGATGGACCAGACCTAAGGGTCTGTACTTAGGTCTGTGCATTAGATGGACCAGACCTAAGGGTCTGTGCATTAAGATGGACCAGACCTAAGGTCTGTGCATTAGATGGACCTAGACCTAAGGGTCCATGCATTAAGATGGACCTAGACTTAAGGGTCTGTGCATTAAGATGAACCAGACCAAAGGGTCTGTGCATTAAGATGAACCAGATCTAAGGGTCTGTACATTATATGAGAACACTTCATGGAGATATTTTAAAGAAGAAAAAGCTTTTTATTGATAATACTTTCGTGAGTATTCTATATTTCAAGGCCTGGGAATAGGTTTCCCAACCATGTCTTCTAGCCAATAAATGGTAGGTCTAAACAATCTTCGTTACTCTAGTAGGGGCCCTCCCAGTTGGGTGATAACTTTCCCATAGTGCGAGCCTTTATGTTTTGAAACACCTCTCTCAAGATGAGATCTCCAATTTGAAAGCTGATAGGTTTTAGCCCCAATTTGGAATTGTTGGCCATCCTATGCTGATATGCTTCTATCTTGATCCCGGCGTGATCCCTCTTTTCCTCGAGTAAGTCCAAGTTTTCTACAAGCTGCTAATTATTGGCTTCCTCGTTAAAAGCTTCAGTCTTCAGAGTAGGCATACCGATCTCAACAGGAATCACTTTTTTGGTATCGTAGGCAAGTGGAAAGGGGGTTTCAGAGGTTGATGTTCTTCTGGTTGTTCTGTAGGCCCAGAGTACTCCAGGGAGTTCTTCAACCCATCTTTTCATGGCTTCTTCCAACCTCTTTTTAAGAGCATCAAGGATTGTTCGGTTAGTGACCTCCGCTTACCCGTTGGCTTGGGGATGGCCTTAAGAGGAAAAATATTGATTGATGTGCAGGTCTTGGCAGAATTTCTTTAAAATCTTACTAGCAAACTGTGTACCATCGTCTGAGACGATCATGCGTGGTATGCGGAACCTGCAGACTATATTTTTTCAGGTGAAACTCTTGACTTCTTTCTCAGTAATGTGTGTTAGAGGCTCTGCTTCTGCCCATTTAGAGAAATAGTCAATGGCCACCAGAAGATATTTCCTATTTGGTGCGGCATTAGGTAATGGGCCTATGATGTCCATCCCCCACTGAACAAAGGGCCATGGGCCGACAATAGGAATGAACTCATGGTGGGACTGGTGTTGGTAGGGGGTGAACCTTTGACATTTGTCGCACTTCCAGACGTACTCCTTAGCCTGCCTCAACATTCTAGGCCAGTAGTAGCCCTGTGTCAGAGCTCGGTGGGCCAGGACATACTGAGATTCTTCTAGATTTAAACACCGTAGCAAGGGTTGAGAATACTATCTTCTGTAAAGTTTCCTTCTTAGGATCAGGCACCGAGCTGCTCTGATTCAGATTCTTCTAGCTTGGTTCTTGTCTCTTGGGAGGAGTCCTCCTTCTAGGTACTGGAGGATAGGAGTCATCCAGTTCTAGGGTTGCTCAGTAAGCTTGGACAACTAGAACCTCCTTTGTGCTTGGTCTTGACTAATGGGAGATTTTTAGCGTAGAATCTCCTACTAACTTCAGGTGAGATGCCGTGTTTGCCATGGCATCAACTTTGAAGTTCTGGCTTCTTTCTATTTTTTGGATAGAGAATGTTTGGAAGGAGCGTTTCAGTGATTTAACAAGTTCTGAATACCGAAACATCCTGTCATCTTTGATGGCGAACTCCCCTAGAACTTGGCTTACCACCAGTTGGGAGTCTAAGAAGACTTCGAGGTTCTAAGCCTTGCATTCCAAAGCTAACTTCATCTCGAGGATAAAGGCCTCGTATTCTGCTTCATTGTTGGAGGCTTTGAACCCCAGAATGACTGCCTTTTCTGCAATAAGCCCGTCGGGGGATTGCAATACCAAGCCAACTGCCAGAATCAGTGGTCTGTGGATGATCCGTCAGTGTAAAGCTGCCATGCTCCCAAGCTTTCACAAGGTTGTGCCCTATCTTGCAGTGCTGGGGTGAACTCAGCAAAAAAATCAGCCAAGGCTTGCCCTTTGATAGAAGTCCATGGAACGTAGAATATGCCAAATTCCCTTAACTCCACTGACCACTTAACCAATCGCCTTAAGACCTCAAGCGTCCTCAGAACTGACTTCAAGGGGTAAGTAGTTGGAACTTCAATGGGATGTGCTTGGAAGTAAGGCCGGAGCTTTCGGGTAGATATTATTAGTGCATAGGCCAGCTTTTCGATCTCAGGATATCTTTTCTCTATGTTTAATAATGCCCTGCTGACATAAAATATGGGCTTCTAGACCCCCCTTGTGTTGTCTGACTAGTCTAGAACTGATAGCATTTTTAGAAACTCCAAGATAGAAGAGTAGCTTTTCTCCATGGAATGGCTTTGATAAGAGTTCAGGCGAAGCTAGGTATTCCTTCAGCTCTTGAAAGGCCTTTTCGCACTCTTCTTTCCATTGTAGAGCTCTGCTACCCTTCAAGGCTTTAAAGAATGGTAAGCAGCGATCGGTGGACTTGGAGATAAACCCGCTCAGAGTTGTAATTCTGCCATTCAGAGCCTGAATGTATTTTTTGGTCTTTGGCGACTCCAACTCAATCAAAGCCCTGATATGAGTGGGGTCTGCCTCTATGCCTCTCTAGGAGACAATGTATCCCAAGAATTTTCCCTTCGTCACTCCAAAGGTACACTTTGAAGGATTTAGTTTCATCTTGTGTTGCTTCAGGATGTCAAACGTCTGAGCTAAGTGCTGGAGATGGCTGCTTTTCTGTAGGCTTTTGACCAACATGTTATCAATGTAAACTTCTATGATACCGCCAATCAAATGATTGAACATCTTGTTGACCAGCCGTTGATATGTTGCCCTAGCATTCTTTAAGTCGAACGGCATCACTCTATAGCAATAGAGACCTCGCTCGGTTATGAATGCTTTCTTTTCCTTGTCTGGAGGGTACATTTGAATCTGGTTATACCCAGAGTAAGCATCTATGAAGCGCATGAGTTTGTGTCCTGCAGTAGTGTCAAGTAGTTGATCTATCCTCAACAAAGGGAAGCTATCTTTGGGACAAGCCTTATTGAGGTCTGTATAGTTAACACAGACTCTCCACTTGCCAGTTTTTTTCTTAACAAGAATGGTGTTGGCTAACCATTCGGGGTAGAATACTTCTCGTATCATCTGGGCCTCAAGCAGCCTTTGGACCTCCTCATTGATGACCCTGGTGCCACTCTAGAGTGAGTGGCCTTCTTTTTTGTCTTACTGGTGGATGGTCGGGATCTACCATCAATTTGTGAGTGATGAGGTCTGGATCTATGCCCTCCATATTCTTTGTTTGCCAAGCAAACACAGAGAAGTTGTTTTTCAAGAATTCTATCATTTCTTCCTGCTCGGCGAGTGTTAGGTCTAGACCTATCTGCAGATAGCGCCCTCTTGATTCTGAACTGATCAGTACTTTAACAGGGTCCCCTATGGGCTTAGCCTTATTGTCCTAGTAGCTTATCAATCTTGGAAGGGCAGTCTTCCATCTCGTGGTGGCGGGAGAGGACTGGATCCACGCACTCATGAGCATGCAATAATTGCTATTTGGAAGCTTTTTCTTTGAGAGCGAGAGCATGACATTCTCTAGAGGTAGGTTGGCACCCTTTGACAGAGTAGACAGCCTGGTTGTGGACATACTTCAGGCACTGGTGGAGGTCAAGGTGACCGCTCCCATCTGGTGTAGCCAAGGTTTCCCAATTATGACGTTGTAGGGAGACTTGGCATTCAGAACCATGTATTCAGTTATAGTGGTCTTTTGTCCTATCTCCCTCTCCTACTGTAGTTGAGAGGTCAATCCTTCCTAATGGGGTACTGAAATTTCCATCAAATCCTGCCATGATTATGGCTGCAGGGCTTGATGTCGTTGTGGTCGATCTTCATTAGTTCGAAGGGCTCGTAGAATAGAACATTTACAGAACTCCCTGTATCCACCAGGAATCATCAGATCTCAAAGTTTGAGATTTTGAGAGAGATGGTGAGGGCGTCACTATGAGGACAATGTACTCCGGCAAGGTCTTGATCCAAAAACTAGATCTCAGGTACTGGTCTCAATCTTTTCTCGACATTGGAGATCGGTAAGACGCTAGGAGTAGTTTTGGCCTCCCGAGCATACCGTTTTTTTGCCCTATTGGACGTCTCTGTTGCTGGGGTGTCTGCGTGAAGGACAAAGATAACCTGATTATTCTGTCATTGGGGTTCATTTCGTCCTTCCCTTTATTCCTACCTTTGGTCCTGCCTCTGATTCAATCTCCCTACTGGGGCCTAACATCATAGGGGTTCTACCTCTCGTCTTGCTTGACAAATTCCTGTAGTCGTCCTCTCCTTATAAGTTGCTCGATTTCATGTTGAAGGGCCTTACATGTATTTGTTGTGTGCCCACGATCTTTGTGGAAATCACAATATTTTCTCTGGTCCCGGTAGCTGGGATCGCCTCTTAGTGGCTCTGGCCACCTTATATTTTCAGCGAGATCGGACTTGCCGAGAGTATATGAGTTAGGGAAGCATTCAAAGGAGTGAAGGTGGTGAATCCTCTTGGGGCGGCGTTAAACGGAGTTCTGGACACTATTCTTTTTCTGGGCTTATTTCCCTTTTTCCTGGCTGTAGTAGGATCCCTCTTCTGATCATCCTTCTTCTGGCCATTCCTCTTCGAGTCATCCTTCTGAGCTTGCTCTTTAATTTTTTGGGAGGTATTCTTTGCTTCTTCCAGATTAATGTACTTCCTGGCCCGATCCATGAGGGCTGCCATGTCAAGCAGGAGGGCTCTTTGTCAATGAGTCCCTGAAACCTCCTTGTACAAGACCAGAGGTCACAGCGGCCACTAGGAAGCTTGAGCCACAATCTGTAATTTTTGTTAGTTCGGCATTAAAATGCGCAATGTACTCTTTGAGGGGCTCCTCTTTGATTTGTTTTACATTTAACAAGAACTCAAGACCCTTTCTTAGCCTCCTGCTGGTCATGAACCTATCTAGGAAGTGCCTTCCAAGCTTATAGAAACTGGTGACTGAGTTAGGTGGAAGGTGATGAAACCACTTCAGAGCAGTGCCCTTGAGGCTAGTTATGAAGGTTCGGCACATAAAGGCGTCAGAGGCCCCGTGTAGGGCCATGGTATGCTGGTAATGGGACAGATGGTCCTCGGGGTCCCCAGTTCTATCATAAGGGGCAAACTTTGGGACTATAAATTTCTTCGGCCTTTCCTCTGTCATTATAGTAGGGGTGAACGGGGTGGCAAGCCTTCTGAGTAGCCTTGCTAGCTCGTCCTGTTCTGGAGGGACTTGAATACCCCTAATCGCAACAGTGCGATCCATAGAATCTGCAACTTCTTCAGCTCTCAGTGGGTCCCTAGGCGGGACTTCTTGCGAATCTTGCCTTGCCGCTTCGGTTCCTATATGAATGGGATGGACATGTCCCATGGATGGAGGAAGGTTTTGGTGCTCCCGAGCTAGAGAAACTGGAGCCACTTGGGGTTGAGACTCTTGAGGTGCTGGATTGCTCCTGAAGCCCCCGAGGTTGGAGCTCTAGGTGGTGCTTCGATAGTGGATATTTAGAGCAAAGGCTAGAATTCCCCTATCTGCGGCTGCTGATGGCTGAAGGGTCTCTGCCAATGTGAGTAGCACCTTAGGGGGTATACCGGATGATTGTTGGGAATCTTTTTCTAGGGGTCCTTCATCCGCGTTGACAGTAGGGGGTTGTGTCCACCGAACAGCAATATTAATGGGTGGATTTGAAGGATTTGTTTTGTGACTCTAAGTAAGCATTGCCAAAGTTCTGGACATAGCTAGAAGTTGTTCTTACATCAACTGGTTTTGTCATTCGATTAGGTCAAGTTCTTGCCTGTACGGGATCAGTCGTTCGTCCCCTTCCTCGTCCGGCAGGAGGTCGGGGTTGAGGGTTTTGAGGATTTTGAGCATTCTTTCTCGGTTAGGAGATTGGGAGCCATGGTCCTCCGGTGAAAAGGAGGACAAATTCAGTTCGTAAGTAGAGCACTTTTGTTGATAGAATGATTGTCGTTCCCGTAGACGGCGCCAAACTGATGTTGCACTTTTTGGCTAGTGTGAACTCTAAACTCTACTCCCTGAAGAACACTCAAAAAGAAGATCAGAGGGCCACCAGATTGGCTCCGGCGGTAGCCGCTCCGATGCTTAAGTTAATAAAACCGAATTAAAAGACTGTAATATAAGCCAAAGAATGAGCATGAAAATAAGAGACGCACCTTAGGATTTTATTTATAAGCTAGAGATTTCCTTAGTTAATAAGACTTGGAGCCATGAATATAGAGATTTGATCATCGGAGAATGGCAGTTACCATGTTGGATACTGTGTTGGAGAGATATCTGTGAGTGGCAATTTTCTTCTCGAAGACTGTTTCCTTATCCTCTACTGGGTAGGGTGTTAAGGCAGTGATAAGCTCTGAACCCTAGAGAGTGCTCTGGACCTGTGAGTTCTGAAGGATAAGGGGACAAGTCTAGCTCTGGACGTCTGACTATGCTCTGTATGGACGAGCTATGTCTAGTCTGCAATCATACGTGTCACACGGAGATTGGTTTGTCACTTTGTGATATATCAGACATAATGTTAATATAAAGAATAAAAGTAAGGCAGTGACATGTACAAAGTAAACATTTATAAGGTATAATCCCTCCAATTCACTGATGCAATGCAATGGCAATATGCATGACACACACCTGCAACTCTATGCCCAACACATGTCTTGCTTCACGGTCCTTCCCTATTGGAACACAAGTACCAATCGTATGTCTCGCTTCACGGTCCGCCCCTCGTTAGAACGCAAGTACCACTCATTGACCAGATTTTGGGTTTTTTTACCATATGATCTACACCCTAATACTACATAGCACCAAAGTGCTCAACACACACCATGTTTCTAAGGATTCACAATATGCCAATATGCCTTAATTTACCATACAATTTCAATGAGGCATTTCATCAAGTACATGGTGTGTGCCTTAAATTATGCATCATACATTAAGAAATTCATAGTTTTCAAATTACAAGACTTCGTCTACATGAACATAGACTGTAATACAATCAATTATTCATATACATGTTCACAATTTATCAAATTCTCAAAGAATACACAAGTACACAAAGTACCAATATATTGAGCAAACCATAACTTTCAAACTATAAGACTTTGTCTATATGAACATAGGCTATAATGCAATCAATTATAAATATATTCATGTAACATGTTCATCACTTTACCAAATTCTTAAAGAATACACGAATACACAAGTACACAAAGTACCAACCCTAAGTTTTCAAAGCAACTATATGCTAGGTGATTTTTTAACATTAAGTAAGCATGTAAGTCATACAATCAACTTATAAAAACACCAATAAACTTAACTCTATTCTTTACTTAGCAAAATAACATACCTAAAATTATTTTTCTCAACCCTAGGAAGTTGTGTTCACTTCAAAACTGAACCAATTGGTAGGATCAGTAGCTCTTGTGATGGGAACAACTTTCTAGAAGGAAGCCTTGAGAGATTCCAAGGTTAGAGATGAGTTTTTGAAGGTAGAAAATTGAAAAACCTAGGTTTTCTTCATGGTTTCTCTCCAAGATCGAGTTGCAGCACTTTCTCCAACCAAATTCTGAAGATTTTAACTCCTAAGTAGTCTATTTATACTAAAAGGCCAAAGGGTGAAAAGACCATTTTGCCTTTAATGAGCCGCGGGACCCTGCTGCACTACAACTTGTCCCGAACTGCCTCAAATTGACATTCGGCTTTAACCAAAGTTCTTAAAATTATTTTAAATGATATTTTCCTGAAAATATTATATTTTGCCTGTGGGTGCGGTCGGGACCTACCCGAGTTGGCATTTTGGGCCCATTTTTTAAACTATCTTTGATTTTGCTCAAATTTATACAAGAAGTGTATTTTAACATTCTAAACATATTTTCCTTCGATAGCATACTTCAAATTATGCTTCTAAACATGACTTATGTCTAAATGATGCATGTATAGTGCCCTACAAGCAAAATAAAAAATTTACCCTGATTTTTCAGATCTTTACAGTTTGTCTGCCAAGACGGGAGGCAGAACCCCCGTGATGAAAGATCACCTCAAAGAAGGCAAGAGTAAAGGCCTAAACAGAGAGAAATTTAGAATGATCAATAATGGCAAAATAATCAGGTCGTCTTTGTGCTTCACGTTGGCAATGCGATGACAAGGATGTCTAACCAAGCTAGGGAAAGGT
The DNA here is from genome assembly GCA_008638375.1 of Nyssa sinensis. Lineage (NCBI taxonomy): Eukaryota > Viridiplantae > Streptophyta > Magnoliopsida > Cornales > Nyssaceae > Nyssa > Nyssa sinensis. The sequence continues at coordinate 1,226,627 of CM018048.1, read as the reverse complement.
ATACTCGGGAAATAAGGACAAAACCCCATGTCATCCAGATCTCGGCCATTGAGAAAAAGAAAAAGTCAAAATCTCATATCCAGTTCTCTGAATTGGACCTCATTGGGATACATTGTCTCCATAGCGATGCTCTTATCATCTTACTTAAAATCGCTAATTTTGAAATTAGAAGGGTTCTCGTGGACACTAGAAGTTCCACCAACGTATTATTCTTCGAACCCTTCAAATGTATGAAGCTTAACTCTAATGACATCAAAGCTACCCCTGCTGTCATGGAAAGACTCGATGAAAATCTCAGCATCACAATAAACAGAATTGATCTACCGACTACGATAGGAGAAGGGGACGAACAGAAGACTACTAATCTTTGAATAAATGATCCTAGACACTAAATTTTCCTATAATGTCATTTTTGGAAGGCCTTGAATCCACCAGATGAGAGCAGTTACTTTAACCTTTCATCAATACTTGAAATATGTCCACAACAATAAAGTTCTCACCATCAAGGGCTGTCAGCCCACTGCCCGAAAATGTCATGCCCTCGCATTAAAAGAAAAGCCCTCCAAATAGCAATTACAGTACCCTCATGAGAAGGAAAGTTCTTCATCTTCCAACCTTCATGAGGTAGAAGAATGTCCTTCTGAAATTGACTAGCCACTAAGTCCTAGAGGAAGGGACAGTACAATCAAACTAATGAAGGAGCCCATCAAAGTCCTCATCAGCACTGAAGGAGAGGGAAAAGTACGTATAAATCGGCTTAGCCCCGTCTCCTTCCGAGCAAGAAGATATTGTTAAATTTCTAAAAGACAACATTTCAATATTTGCTTTGGAAATTAGGGATACAGAGGGAATAGATCTTGATTTCATCTTTCACAAGCTGATGACAGATCCAGACTATTCCCCAATAAGACAAAAAAGGAGAATATTTTTCCCTGAAGGCCATAAAATATCAATAAAGAGGTCTAGAGATTGCTAAAAGCTGGAATGATAAGAGAAGTGTTTTACCCAAAATGGCTTGCTAATACAGTTCTTGCAAAAGAGAAGAACGGTAAGTGGAGGGTCTACGTTGACTATACAGACCTAAATAAAGCTTGTCCCAAGGACAACTTTTATCTTTCCAAAATTGATCAACTTGTTGATATAACGACAGGTTACGAACTTATGAGTTTCATGAATGCTTACTCTGGATACAATCAAACTCAAATTTATCCTCCAGATCAGGAAATAACCTTCATATTAGAATGAGGTCTTCCACTGTTATAAAGTGATGCCGTTCGGCTTAAAGAACTTTAGAGCTACGTACCAGAGGCCTGTAAGCAGAATGTTTGGCCCCCAAATTAGGGATACAATAGAAGTCTACATCGATGAAATGTTTGTCAAAAGTGTTCGGAAGAGTGACCACATCCAACACTTGAGCCAAACGTTCGACATCTTAAAGAAACACAGAATGAAACTTAACCCATTAAAATGTACCTTTGAGATCACAAAAGGAAAATTCATGGGTTTTCTAGTTTCCCAAAGAGAAATCGAGGCAAATCTTTCGCAAATCAAAGCTCTGATTGAACTAGAATCACCTAAAACCAAGAAAGATATCTAAGGGCCAAATGGAAGGATAGCAGTACTGAATTGGTTTATCTCTAAATCTATGGATCGGTGCCTCATATTCTTTAAAGCCTTGAAGGGGAATAAGGCCCAACAATGGACCTCTGAATGTGAAGAAGCCTTCCAACAACTCAAGCGATACTTAGCTTCTTCCGAACTCTTTTCAAAATCAGTACTAAGAGAAAAACTACTCTTGTACTTAATGGTATCAGAAAGTGCCATCAGCTCTGTGTTACTCAAGGAAGACAAGGGAACTCAAAAGCCTATCTTTTACGTCAACAAGACACTTTTGGACACTGAAACGAGGTACTCCGAAATTAAAAAACTGGCTTTAGCTTTGGTGGTATCTGCTTGGAAGCTCAGACCATACTTTCAAGCCCATCTTATCATAATCCCTACATCATATCCTTTAAAATCAGTACTACATAAGCCTGAAGTTTTAGGACGACTGGTAAAATGGTCAATAGAACTAGGAGAATTTTATATATCCTATGTACCATGAACTGCTATCAAAGCCCAAGTATTAGCAGACTTTATAGCAGAGTTCACTAGAAGACAGCATTAGAAAGTTCATACTAATACAGACACTTCGGTATGACTACTTTACACCGATGGTTTGTCTACCAACAAAGGCTCTAGAGTAGGTATAATACTTTAGTCTCCTTATAAGATCATAACTGAAAAAGCCATCAACTTGGAATTTAGAGCCTCTAACAATGAAGCCGAGTATCAAACACTTATCATTAGGATGAAACTGATTCTAAAATGTGAAGCTCTGGATCTTGACACATTCTCTGACTCTCAGCTTGTGGCGAGCCAAGTTTTGGGAGAATTTTCCACCAAAGATAACAGAATAACTAGATACCCAAAGCTAGTAGAATCACTAAAGTAGTCTTTTTGTAAATTCACTATTCAGAAGATTGAAAGAAACCAAAACTCTAGGGCCGACGCTTTAGCAAATATTGCCTCCCATAGAAAGAGACTTAATGGTAAAAACTTCTTACCAGTCAAAACCTAGTACTGAGATAATAAAATCACTTCAAATTTTAAAACAACCTTAGAATTGGATGACTCCCATCATCTAGTGTCTGATGGAAGGGTTGCTTCTAGAGAACAAGAATCATGTCAGAAGAATTCGAATTAGAGCAGCTTGGTATTTAATTCTTAAAGAAAAGCTTTACCGAAGGTCATACACGCAACCCCTCCTACGGTGCTTAAGTCCGAAAGAGGCCCACTATGTCTTAGCCGAGATATATGAAGGGATCTGTAGCAACCATAATGGCGGTAGGACCATAGCCCATCGAGTACTAACTCAGGGCTGCTACTAGCCTGGTATGCTAAAATAGGCTAGAGAATACGTCCAGAAGTGTGACAAATGTCAATGATTCACCTCATACCAACATCAACCTCATCATGAACTCGTCCCTATTGTGAGTCCTTGGCCTTTCGCCCAATAGGGAATGAACATTGTAGGGTCATTGCCAAAGGCCCGTCAGAACAGGAAATTCTTGCTAGTCGTCATTGATTATTTTTCTAAATGGATAGAGGCTGAACCACTGACCCACATAACGGAGGTAGAAGTAAAGAATTTTACTTGAAAAAATATAGTATGCAGGTTCGGTATACCCTGCGTCACCGCATCATTATTTCAGACAATGGGATGTAGTTTGTTGGAAAGGTATTCGGGAAGTTCTATGAAGACCTGCATATTAGTCACCATTTGAAAAGATTGTAGTACTGAGGTAATACAATCCCTTCAAATTTCAAACCAACGTCAAAATTGGATGACTCGCATCATCCAGTATCTGATAGAAGGGTTGCTTCTAGAGGACAAGAATCATGTTAGAAGAATTCGAATTAGAGTAGTTCGGTATTTAATTCTTAAAGAAAAGCTTTACTAAAGGTCATACACGCAACCCCTCCTACGGTGCTTAACTCCAAAAAAGGCCCACTACGTCCTAGCCGAAATACATGAGGGGATCTGTGGCAACTATAATGGCAGTAGGACCATAGCCCACTGAGTACTAACTTAGGGCTACTACTAGACCGGTATGCTAAAACAGGCTAAGAAATATGTCCAAAAGTGTGACCAATGTCGACGATTTACTTCATACCATCATCAACCTCATCATGAACTCGTCGTCCCTATTGCGAGTCCTTGGCTTTTCGCCCAATAGGGAATGAACATTATAGGGTCATTGCGAAAGCCCTTCAGAGCAGGATATTCTTGCTAGTCCCTATTGACTATTTTCCTAAATGGATAAAGGCTGAACCACTGACGCATATAACGGAGGTAGAAGTAAAGAATTTCACTTGAAAAAAATATAGTATGCAGGTTCAGTATACCCCGCATCACCGCGTCATTATTTCAGACAATGGGATGTAGTTTGCTGGAAAGGTGTTCGGAAAGTTCTATAAAGACCTGCATAACAGTCACTATTTCTCCTCTTCAGAGCATTCTCGAGCTAATGGGCAAGCCGAAGTTACCAACTGCACTAGTCTCGAGGCAATTAAGAGAAGGTTAAAGGAAGCCAAGGGAAGATGGGTCAAAAAACTCCCTGAAGTACTCTGGGCCTACTGAACTACTAGAAGAACCACAACTGCTGAAACACCATTTTCATTAGCCTACAGCATCGAGAAAATCATTCTTGTCAAAATTGGCATGCCAACCCTTAAGACAGACTACTTTGACCATGAGACCAATAACCAACAACTTGTGGAGAATCTGGACTTACTAGAAGAAAGATGTGAGCAAGCTCAAATTATGACAAAAGCCTACCAACAGAAGATGGCTATATGTTTCAACCAAGGGTTAAAACCCATCAATTTCTAACTCAAAGATCTTGTCCAAAGAAGGGTGTTTCCAAACACTAAAGATCCCACCATGGGAAAGCTCTCCCCTAATTGGGAAGGACCTTACAAAATAACTAAGATTGTCAGACCTAAGACTTATTGGTTGGAAGATTCAACTGAGAAACCTATACCCAGACCTTGAAACGTTGAACATTTATGCAAGTAATATCAATAAAATTACTACTTTTGATTCACTTTAGTATTTGTTATCAATGCACAAACCCCCTAAAAGCCTTATATCCATTACAAATACTGCAAGTCTGATCCGTTTTAGCAATACATAGACTCCTAAAAGCCTAGTATCCATTACAAATACTACAAGTCTGGTCCATTTCACTTAATGTACAGACCCCTAGAAGCCTTGTATCCATTATAAGTGCTACAGGTCTGGTCCATTTCACTCAATATATAGACTCTTAAAAGCCTTGTATCCATTACAAGTGCTATAAGTCTGGTCTATTTCACTCAATGTACAGACCCCTAGAAGCCTTGTATCTATTAAAAGTGCTACAGGTCTGGTCTACTTCACTCAAAGTACAAGCCCCTAAAAGCCTTGTATCCATTACAGGTGCTACAGTTCTGGTCCTATTTTATCAATGCACAGACCCTTAAAAGCCTTGTATCCATTACAAGTGCTACAGGTCTACTCCGTTTTGTCAATACACAGACCTTTAAAAGCCTTGTATCCATTACAAGTACTACAGGTCTGGTCCATTTTCTCAATGCACAGACTCTTAAAAGCCTTGTATCCATTATAGGTGCTATAGGTCTGGTCCATTTTATCAATGCACAGACCCTCAAAGCCTTGTATCCATTACAAGTGTTACAGGTCTAGTCCAATTTATCAATGCATAGACCTCTAAAAGCCTTGTATCCATTACAAGTGCTACAAGTCTGATCCATTTCACTCAATACATAGACCCTTAAAAAGCCTTGTATCCATTACAAGTGCTACATGTCTGGTCCATTTGATTACTGTATAAACCCCTCATAACCTTGTGCTCATTATGAGTGTTATAGGTCTGGTCTATTTTTCTCATTCTATAGACCTCTAGAAAACCCTTGTTTTATTTATAGGTGTTATAGGTCGTATATCATGAATTACTAGTATGTAGACACTTGAGAAACCTTGTTTTAATTATAAGTGTTCCGGTTCTGAATATCCTGTTTTTTTAGACCTCTAAAATAGCTTATTAGTGCTTTGAAATTTCTAAAGAGCTTATGTTTTCTACTGGCCTAGATATTGAAGAAATTATCTTGAAGTCAGACATACCACAGAGATATCAAACAAGACACAAGTTTTGGAATAAATAAAATTTCATATATTAGCCCAAAAATGAAAAAATTACAAGATAATATATATATATATATATACACAAAAACATCATTAGTCTACTATACTGCTGGTTCGATAGTCTTTGAAGTAACAACTTGAGGGAGTTCTGGATTCACCTCCTCTTCTTCGTCGTCAACATCCAGTACACCAATCTCAACTTGGGAGACTTTAGTGTCATCTACCTAGTTAGATCCAAGTTAGAATACTTCTTACGGAGCTTCACCCTGAAGGTTCGGTATCCATACTCAATCAGCTCACCACCTAAATCCTGGACTTCAGCCTTCAAATCCACCTTAGTTTGGGCTCTGACTACTTCAGCAGTATCCTGAACCTTTTGGATATAGGCAGCCTGGAAGTCTGAGAACCTCTTTTTGAGGTCTTCTAGTTTGGTAGCAAGGGCATCCTTCTCGGACTCTAGAATTAAGTGGGAATTGGTAGCTTTCTTTAGTTTTTCCTTGGCTATCGCCATCGAAACCTGTGCAGTTCTTAATTAAAATCTGGCCTCATTGAGCTCAGATTAAAGGGTGTCAATTTGATCAGGATCCTCCGGGGAGTCCATGATAGCTGCCAAGCCATGCATATCCTGGAAAACACAAAGCAACAAAATCAGGTCAGAATATGTTATAGAACCAAGAAAGTAAAAAAAAAAAAAAGGGAGAAATTATGTAGAACTAGCCCTCATGTAAAAGGCCATCAAATCTTTGGCAACCTTTTGAGGCCTCAGACCTTTGAACTTGCTTGGACCCATTGCCTAGGAATCCTCATAAACCTTTCACAACTGTCGTACTAGAATTATCAGACCCTGAGGAAGCCTCAACGGATTTGCCTTTCCCCATTTTCTTCTTCAGAACAGAAGGCAACGGGGGCAGAAGAACCTTCTAAATAGTGGAAATCCCTAAATCTTCCTAGATGGTTCTCTCGGAGGAGTTAGGGATCAACCTCCTTCTCTTCACTTGAAGGGAAGGGATGGCAGGGGAAAAGCTTTCCCCAACCTTTTTCTTCTTCTTCCCTAGCACACAGCCGGTCACCAGGGATTTCTTCAAACTTTCAATCCAGTCTCTCACCAAACCAGCCTCCATCAGATTTTTAAGTCAAAGGATGGCGTCGTGAGAGCAGTTGTTGGTCTGAAGGAGCCTCTTGTACCTCTATTGAAGATCGATTATGAAGATTGATCTCTTCCAAGCTCTTTTATCTACACGGAAGCACAAGATTAGTCTCAAAAGGAAAATGACAAATAGAATAAGAAAGCCCAAGAACATAGAACAAAAAAAGGCCTCACCCTTAATCCCAGTCTTCTATAGGAAGGTTGAAACCTGACTCTCGATATCCTCGAACTCCCAGTCTCCTTTTACAAAAAAGTACCACTTTTTTTAAGTCTTGTTGAAAGTGGGTACAGAAGAGAGAGGTCTGAACCCTTTGTTGAAAGACATATAAAACATGCCCTCCGACTTCAAGTACTTCATGTCCATATTACTCATAATCAATGAAAGGTCTACCTCAACATTGTTCAAGTGTCCTAAAACTATAAACCCAAGTAAATTCCTCCAGCTGTTTATATTCAGGTCAGCGGGACAGATGTTAAACCAATTAAAGAATTCCCAAATGAAAGGGTGGAAGGAGAACTTAACCCTTATCTCGAACCACTCAAGGTAAGCATAGATCTCACTTTACTGAGTATTGGAAGGCCGATCTATGGGTCTTGGTACCCTTACAAGACACGTTTGCTGAGAGGTCGAAAGCAAATCTCAGAGCATCTATTATGCTCTGAGTCATGGCGCTTTCTCTTTCCTCCCTTTTGTAGAGTTTACCTAAGGTTTCGTCACCAATGTTCCTAGGTTCTATGAAGGTCTCTACTATCCTAACTTCAGAACCAAGGGTTAGGTTATTGACAATCCTATTTTTTACATTCTCTGATGGGCTATTAGCTACAAGGTTAACCTCTGTTTGGTGATATATCTCCAATAACTCTTCTATTTCATAGCCGATGCTTGATTGAGCATTGAAGGACGACAAGGTCAAAATGAGAAAATAAAGAGGAACAGAAGAAGATACAAAGAACTTGAAAAAAAATTAAAATCAAACTTGACCGCAAAGTTGATCGGAGTTGATCTTCTTAGACGCCGGAGTTTGTCTCACTTGAAGTTTTCTCTCGCAATATGATAATTTCTTAAGATGCAGAAAATGATAAAAGAAGGGGCACCAGTGTGCTCCTCCACCTTTTTATAAAGATCTAACATGTGTCACGTAGGAGGCCTTCGCTTCCAAACCGCCATAGCGGTTAGAGCAATGATGGCCTCGTAATTCCAACCAGCAGCTTACGCAATGAATGTCACATCAATGGTTGTCTCCTCAAAATACGGAGCTACACATTTATAACTATTTCGCATGCAACACCTCAAAACCCTAACCTCAGCTCCGCACGGGTCCCACAGAACTAAGGCTCAGGGGAGAGTAGCTAATATACCATAAAGTGACAAATATATTCAAAGCATGACACGTGCCTGTATAGAGCTCTTCCGGGTACAGATCAAGAAAGATTTCTTTATCCAGATCAAACAGGCATGAGGGTCAAAGGTGTATGGTTCAGAATATAACACTACCTTCCATATCCTACCGACCTTAGAATAATGAAATAGAGTTCGATCTGGCAACTACTATCTTCAGATATCTTCAAATCCCTACTTTTATAGCTCCTAATCCTACTCAACTTAGGAGATCTACAACCTATAAATAAGACCATAACGTACGCTTTCAATTTATGTTCAATTCTTCTTTTTAATTACTACCTCTTTTTGTTTACTGACTTTATCATTGGAGAGGCTACCACCGGAGCCTTTTCGGTAACTCTTGGATCTCAAGTTCTTGACAGGTAGCGAAGGACGGGAAGCCCTTTTGATCATAAAGGAGCAACATCACATAACAAACTATGTAAGAAAAAAAATTAAATCCAAAAGACATCTAAACAGTCAATCTTCATTCAAACTTAATTAGCACCAAGCAAAGAACACATTGCATGCTAGTAAAAAACCATTGGAAGAAAAATAGGAAGATGACAAAAACGGGAATAAATTAAAAACCATCCTAGCCAAAGAAAATAACAAAACAGAAGAAATGATGAATCACTAGCATTTAATCGGATCAGCGTGCTCCATAAAACTTCCACAAAACCAAAATATGTTCGAGCTGATTTTGAACGAGCTTCTCTAATCGAATTGATTATGAGCCGAACTCGAATAACTTAGTTCATTTTATTTACAACCCTAATGGCATGTTCAAATATTCCTATAATGGATTGTTTTAGCATGAAAAGAAAATTTAAGGTAGTATGAAAGAATTTTATAGATATATAATCATACAAGGCTTCTCTTCATTGCTCCTTCTCTCAAGATATCTTGGATACATGACAGATCATTTATTGTTTAATTATTTAATAATAAATACATGATGTGTCATGCATCCAAGACCATGTTGAAGGAGATTGGGAAAAAATATAATAGAGAGGATCCTAATATATACCACATGAAGATTATTTAAAGATCTAACATATATGATGTTATGGGACTATTTCATACGAAGCATTGTCTCCATTTTAATCAGGCCCTCCACTAATGGACAGTAGGATTGGTCTCCCGAATTAATCGTTCCAAAGAATTAGATACCAAATTATAAAAAAATAAATAAATAATGTCATGATGATATTTTAATTAAAAATATATATCACATATCAGAATTTGCTCAACATAACCGTAAAATTTCTCCATACTACCATAATTATCGCTGGACTTTTTTCAATTCATCACTTTTAAAGTAATGTGATAAAAAAAAATTGAGTTGTTCAAAATATATGGGATGATTAAAAATGCACATTTACAATCTATAAATTTAAAGAACAATGCAGTAGAGTATTTTCTCTAGAATGATATTTCAGTTGGGCTCTAGTGATAAACGAAAAATACACGTTCTTATATATATATATATATATGGAACAGAATTAATGGCTGAAACTTGAAAGGCCATGTTTTCTCAAGTTGTTAATTAGGGTTATGACTTCTGCCTCCTGCTAGAGGGCATGAGGTCCAGCACCACCAACCCTAATGCCAAAATGCAATTAAGAGAAATAGACTCTCAACATGGTCCTGGTCAAACTCCAAGGGATAGCATGGTTAGAGGCACTAGTAAAATAAGTGTTTGAGAATAAGTCTCTAATTTAATATTTTAAGAATATTCTTGAGTCATCCTTTATGCAAACATAAATTTGTACGAAATAACTATGACAAAAGAGTTTATTCATTTGAGATGTAGGCCACCTATAAATTTTCCGAAAAAAGAAAACATAATGTGGATTGGTGATCCTCATCGAATCCAACTACAGTAAATTGTAATGCAACTTTTATATATATATATATATATATATATATATATTATTTTTGTAAATGTTATAAAGAAGTTATTATAGATGATATAACTCATTTGATAGATACTCCAGTTTATGTTTGTAACGTATTGTGAAAATATAAACAATAAATACGATTGATGTTAATATTCAAAAAATAAAAAATTATCAATTCAACAAGCAACAATTAATCTAAATTTTTTTTTAAATTCATAATTATATTAATATTAATAAAAAAAACATAAATCAAAAGAACTTATTATATCATATTTCTGAAACTAGAAAATCATAACTTTTACTTTTATTTTAATCTAGACTTCTATTTTAATATAAAAATAATAAATACTTATATAAAATAAGTAATTTGAGATTGACTCAAATTAAAAAAACTAAAATTTTAAAACAATTATAAAATAAAAGTCTTTATTTTTAAGTTAGCATACTTGTCCTCTATTAATTGTCCAGTGGTGGTGTTGACCTGGCTTTGCTAAAGGACCAAAACAAGTAAAGTTTCTAGTGGAACCTCCGTACCACAACTTACGCACAGCCACATGATATTCGTTGGGTGTACCCAAGTCGATTGCCTGATGTCCACCTAAAACCTAGAGCTAAATGATCAGATTGTGATGAAAAGTTTCTGGTGGAACCTCCGTATCACATGTCACGAACAGCCACATGATATTGATTGGGTGGACCCATGTCTATTGCATCACATCAACCTAGAGCTACAGCTAAATGATCATACTGTGATGACCAGTGATATACCATGGATATTTGCGTCTTTCGAATAATTTTTTATTCCATATATAATACTTCCTCCGACTTAAAATAAAAATTTTATTCAAAAATTTTAATTTTTTAAGAAATATTATTTTATTATTTTAAAACTATTTAAATTTTTTCATATTATACTCATTTAATTGTAAATTATATTTATATTATGTGTAATAAAGGGTAAATTTAAATTCATTTGTTAAAAGTACGTTGACTTTTTAAATGAGACTCTTAAAATAAAACAGTACAAAATGAACTAAAAAACTCTTAAAATAGGACGGAGAGAGTATGTTTTATTTAAAAAAAATACTACTCCCTCTGTCTTAAAATATAAGACCCATTTGAAAATTTTAACTTTTTAAAAAGTATTATTTTATTATTTTGAAACTATTTAAATTTTTCATATTGTCCTCATTTAATTGTAAATCATGTTCACATTAAGTATAATAAAAGGTAATTTTAGAAATTCATAATTTAAAAGTACGTTAACTTTTCAAATAAAATTCTTAAAATGAAGCATTCCAAAATAAAATAAAAAAGTCTTAAAATGAGACAGAGAAAGTATTAATAGGCACACTAATATTTTACCATACCTAATCTGTCTAATGCGTAACATAGTAAGATTCTGAGTACACTCATGGCAAGTTTTTTTTTTTTTAAGTTCTTCATGATCTTATGTTAATCATAAGTTAATATATGTGTAACATATTAGTTTATAAAAAATTATAAAATAATTTTTATATACATAATAATTTATTTATAAGTAAAACATGATATGGAAAAATTAAAAGAATCAACAATTTAAAAATTAGTTTAACTTTTTACAACTTTTATCCTTAAATTTACCACTTACACATTATTTCATATAATATATAATATAAAGAGTAAAAAAGAAAATTAATAGTTACTTCTATATAATTTTTATCAAATATTCAAATAATAAATTAATTATATTTTTTAAGATCTATTTCTTAATAATCATGAATTTTTTAAAATTTAATTTTCAAAATTTAAAACTCTGTCAAATCGGCTTTTACTGGTTGAAAAGGCCGCAAGAAGTTTATTTCAATTTTTGGAAAGAGTGTAAATACATTATTTTTTTATTATATTTGTTTTAATTAATTGTGTAAGAGAATATTTGAATATATAGTGAAGGAGAAAGACGAATTCGAAACTATTTCTACTCCTATATAACTGGATTCCTTCATTTGCTCATGGTAGAAAGGATATTATTAACTTTGAGATACATGGTTGATAATTTATGACCTATTTTCTAACAATTTAATTATATTAGGGTTATGATTATAAAATTTCTTGGGTGAAATCTCTTTATCATTCTGTTTAGATGAATGATGAAAATATACGTTTAGAAAAGTGAGGTTTTAAAAATCGATATTTTAAAAAAAATTATTTACTGATATTTTTTTAAAATATCCATTATGATCTTGAAAATATTTAAGCGAACGTTTTAAAAAGTTCAAACAAACACTCTATTATCTCAAAAACTCATTTGAAATTTAAAAAATTTCAAAACGGATGATTGAAACCGCCAATTCAAACACAACATTAATAAATCACACATTTTTTTTGTCAGAGTGCATGTTACTATTCTTGTTTGGTCTAATGAAACTTGTTTGGTCATGATCCACGACACTATATTTTCCTTTCAAATTCTTTATTTTTAATGTAGATTTGAATGTATATCACATCATTCTTTTATTATTAAATAATAAATGATGTCACTTGCATTCAAAATATATTGAAGAAAAAAATATTACTAGAGAAGAGTTGTGTTCCTTTTATATTGTTATATCTAGCCCATATTTTATAATACTGGCTTTTGGAGATGTGAAATCACAGACTCATCTAAAAGTTTAAGCTGTTAAACAGGGTGTAATTTTATTATTATATTCTCTAACACGCTCATTTACGTGTGACTAATTTGAGCTTATACGTGTCAATTCAAATTTTCAGGATGACGGTGAGATTTGACTTCAAAATCTTTTGACTAACTCTGATACCATGTGAAATTACCAACTCATTTAAAAGTTTAAATTGTTAGAAAATATATAACTTTATTATTATATTTTCTAACATGAGATGATCTAGCTAATATTGGGTATAAGCGACGAGAATCTTGGGTGACCCTAAATGCTCCACGTCCGAGGTGACCAAATGGTTAAACACTAATCTTGCAGCAGTGTTGTTTGAGCGAAGGGTGTCATGAGGGTCCAGTGTTGAGAGTTCTTCTCTTTCGATTATCATTTTTTGGAGTGGAAAGATTTTTGTAGAATTTTATTTTCAGAAAATTTGGCATATATACAAATTTAGATTAAAATATATTTAGAGGAAAAACAAAAAAAAAAAAAAATTGATAATCCAAGTATGCAATGTTGGTAGAATAAACGGGTAGGCGAGTTAATTAAACGCCGCATTTGAAATAATTGAAGTGATATGACACCAAATTAATTGGATATATCAAGTTTTCAAAGTTTGGAAGAATCCATTGCGTTCTCCAACCCATTTTTGTGCCCAACAATTCATCATGATTACACATATGCAAAACATTGTTACAACATCAATATGTGATGATCACTTTCATTACACACACACACACACACAAAACACACATTTATACGTACGTACACACTCACATGGATATATACATATATGTATATATATATATATATGTGATAAATTATATTACTTTTTTTTCTGAGATTATTAATAATTATACTAGTTTCTCTTAAAATTTTCTTAAAATTACATTAACCTCTTTTATTTTATCTAACAAATTATAAATACTCATTTCACATAATTTTTTCAAAATGAAAAAATTGCCTATTTCATTTTATTTTAATTTTTTTGTGCAGTTTTTTTCCATTTTTGACCAATTTTTTCTAATTTTTTTTAAAGATTTCTTTTGTTTTCAAATTTAAGATAAATAATTTATTTTTATTTTATATAAAAATAAATTTAATTTTTAATCAATATTTATTTAAAAATGAAAAAAAAATTTCAAAATTCTAAAAATATATATTAAAAATTATAGGGGCAATTTTGTCAATTTTAAAAGAAATTTTGACTGAAAAAAAGTATTTGTGATTTTTCATATAAAATAAAAATGTCAGTATAATTTTAAAATTTTAAAAATATATTAATATAATTGTCAAAAACATTAAGAGAATTACTATAATTTATATATATATATATATATATAGAGAGAGAGAGAGAGAGAGAGAGAGAGAGTGAATGGGGCTTCATTGTAGATGACGACACTTGTATCTTCAAATGCATGCCATGACCATTTCATAATTCAAATTTCATTGGTTGTTCAAAACGTCCCCTTATTCAATAATGTAGGCCCAATATGTAGCTTAAAAAGAGTATTTACATTGAAAAATACAAGCTACCTCTAAGCATATTAAATGATTCTTATTCTCCTTTCTCAACACGAAACGAGAGAAATGAGTGGCTGACGCAAATAAAGTCAATGCAAATGACAAAAATCCTAAGAAAGAAGGCCTTTGTCCTTTTTTCTCATATCCTATATATATATATATATATATATATATATATATATATTGTGTGTGTATAGGTGTCTGTTTACATGTATCTTTGTCTCCTAATACTGCGTTTCTTTCTAAATTGTTCTCCAACTCCCTCATCGTTTGCACATTGCTTTATTAGCAGATATTTCGACAAAACTACTTAAATTAAAACTTGCACGAATGCTGAATAGAATAATCATAATGTGTTGGCAATCACAAGAAGTTTCTTGGAAACTTTTCTACCATTGCCATTGGATGATTATGAGATACTTTTACTACAAAAGACAAGCTGATCTTTCTTCAACCACACGCACATATACATATACAAACATACATACATACATATATATATATATATATATATTCCTATTACATTATCTTAATTTTCTAATGCATGGGTAGCTTGATGTAGGATCTTAGATTTTTCTAATTGAAAATTAGGGTAATAACACACATGTAGTGGTAGAAAGTAAAACAAACTACCGTCGACCTTCAAATCCCATTTCACACCTATAGATATAGAATTTTATATCAAATTATTTTATTCACTTTATTAATCCGCTTGATATATACATTAATAATTTATTCTTTAATAACTTAAAATTTTTAAATAACTGGATCTAACATGATATCATGATTCTAATTTTACATTGTTATGTATGTCCAAGGCAGGTCAATAATTAAAAAAATATGTATATATGTAAGAAATTCTATCAGGCACGATCGTACTGGTCTCCCTTCCTTTGCTCCGGTTATATTAGAACTCATACTTTATTTTGTAAAATTTTGTTGCAACATATGATCTTGAACTCTCAAATTCTATCTAAAAAATTTCAAGAGATACTCGTGATACTCACTCTAATAAGTGCATAAGAAGTTAACAAAAGTTATGTACTTCTATGATAAATGTGATTTAGGTATTTCAATAGATTAATTAAAAAAACTATAATTATTGCTAACATGAAGAATAATACTGTATGACATTCCGACTGTTGCATGTGATAGATGAACTGCTGGATTTACACACACACACACACACACATATATATATATATATAAACCCAGATTAATCCATTAAAATTGGAGTTTATATGTGTCTAATTTTTGAAAGTCCGATGCTTCAATCTGTTAGCTAAGAGTCATCTAAAGACACAATAATCGGCCGGGCCGCTGTGTTTATTTTGTACAGTATCGTAAACAACTTGTTTTCAGTATTCAAAATTTATTTTTTAAGACACAAGCTTCACAACAGTTCTTTTAAGTTGTGGGAGTGAAAGGAAACAGGCATTGTATATAAGACCATATCATATTGAAATTATAAGAAGAAATATCAATTAAGCTTCTTTTTTTTTTTTCCATAAAATCCTGCTGAATTGTATATTTTATTTTTTTCCCATAAAAATCTTTTAAGAGCCGGCTTGACCCACTTGTCGCAATGTGAACTTCTTAAAATTCCAAAAACATGATCAAATAATTTTATATTTACTATATTTTTTTAAAATAAGAATTGTAATGCTCTCATTCTTTCATAAAATCTTTACATGGACATTTGACTCCTTGTCAATGTTAGAATGATAACATACATATACATATATATATATATATATATGAAATGGTTGTCAATGATTAGTATGTGTACATATGTGAATCCTATAAATAATCTGACAGCCTCTTTGTCAGAGGTTATCTTAAGCTAATCAAAGAACAATATTTAAATGACCAGGGACATCATATGGACAGTAGTGGTTGACCCTTTGGTAATCATAATGAAATGCTGAACTGCTTTCTTCGTGTGAAACAAAACCCTTTTTCTTTTTCTTTTCTTTTTGTTTCTTTCTTTCTTTATTTATTAATTGTGTCTGGACTCTGTAAAGGAGGGGTAAGAGGAGGCAGCTATCAAGCAATGTTTCTTTAATATGCATTGCTGATATTTCACTTTTAGCGCTCCTTTGTTTCCTGCAATTATATGTTGAACTTTCAATGCAATATGTTCCATTTAGTACTCCAAATATTATAAGATTTTAAGAAAGACAACATGAAAAATCAATTGATGGTTCCAGGATGGGAGCAACCGTGACTTGAGGGGGGCAAAAAAAAGGATGGTGATAAGGACTTTATAGTCATGAATATTATATCTAACATGTAGCATATATTTCTTTATATATATATATATATATAGCATTATTATGACATCATCTATGCCATGTATCAAATTTAATAGACATAAGGATGAAATTCTTCTATACTAATTTAGCATCAGATTGACTTTGACTTTTATTTAAAGAAAATCTTGATTTGCAAGAAACCGAAATGAACCAATGATCACATATATCTTCCCCGATAAACATTCTAAGAAATCCAAAACACTTCTTCATCATCTCTAGCATTGTCAGACAATCCCAACTGATCAAGAGCACTCAAAATAGAATACCTTATTCCATTTTTATGCAGTCCCAGCCTCCAACAAGTTTACACAAAACATCCTACTCTTTAATTCCACCCTCACTATATATATATATATATATATATATATATATATATATATATATATATGAAGGCTTTTAGGACACTTTGTGACCCTATTAGCCAAAATCTTTCAAATATGTTTAGCGGTCACTAAACCCAGTAGATTACTGGTTTGGTATAGAAGCCATAAGAAAATTTTCAGGCCAGGCAATGCCCATATTAAAATTACAGACCCAAATCAATTATAGGACAATTTCTAAGTCATTACATATTGATGGATACATACCTCAACCAACATTCAAGAGAAAGATCAATCCCTCGCAATCAATCATCTGATTTGCCAGCTTATATTAGATTGTCAATCAATTAATCCCCATAGCAATTATTCCTCGTCCCACATTATTTATTTAAATTGCGAGTACCTATAGACCCATTGGTCCCCCACAGCTTCCCACCATCAAGCCACTAGCGCCCCTCCCTCTTTGCTCCACCGCCACACATCCACCCCCACATGATAACTTTCAAGTCACAAGCGCAAAGTAAAGCGCATATATAAGCACTCGCGTGGACATAGTTGCCAGTATTTTTCCACAACCTAGCACAATGGGGACCAAGACCTCTTGCACAAACATACAGAACACCAAAAAGTCTATGCAATTGTGCTTACCTCTGCACCAAATGACTAAGACAGTAATGGTAATGGATGCACATGAAGATGGCTACTGCACTTTTTCCTCTTTTGCTGCTGCATTGCTTCTATCTTTGTCGTCTTTGCTTTCCCTCAAACAATGGCTGTACCTTTTCAGTGGCTCCCCTTTTTGGGTTCCATAAAAGCCCATAATTCACCTAGTAAATGGCTACAACATTTCAGTTATAAACTTATACCAACTCAAATAATAACACTTCAAAAAATCAATGTATGGGAAGGAAAGCTTTGAAGCATTAACGAAATTTGAAAATTTGGAAACCTCTAAGACTAGTTCAAATCTCAGCATCCTCTCCCGCCTCATTCCCCCAACTTATACACCAAAAAATGTTTAATTCTAATACAATTTAATGCTTTGAGGACACCAGTTGATCAGGCAAATGTGAGCCTTGAACATCCTGATAATGGGTTGGTCAATTTTTCTGAAGAGAACCTGCTTATGACTTCAGCTACTGTCCAGCCCCAGGCTCATGGACAGAGAAGGAAATGTTGATGAGAGTGCGTGCATATACGAGTGTGGCTGACCCAAGGAAGGATCGGCTGAGCTGAGGAATATGGGAAGAGAATTAGGCAGATGATTGGAAGGTCTATTACTATGTCACCTTATGGAAGGACACTTGAAATGTTACATAGTTTGAATAAAGCATTAGGGTGCCTAAGGATTACTGGCTTAAGAGAGGAACCAAGTTTAAGAGAGCAAGACTGTGGTACATCAATGTAATGAGTAGATAGTTGGAAAATTTCTCAACAAAGTACAAAACATTCCATGTAGTGTGTGTTTCTTTTATTAACTTTTTCATTTAAAAGAGGAAATGCAGTTGGGTATCAAAGTTCTTTCGATTCATACAGAATTTTCATACCTTTTTCCTTTTTCTCCCCGCTAAGGAAACTTTCGGAACACAGAACAATTGAAATTTCAGAAAGCCGTTGGTGCTCTTTAGGGCCATTAGGTTTCCTAATGGGGAGTCTGCTGCAGATTATTATGACAGAATGACAGATATTTACTCTTACTTATCAATCTTTAAACTTATAGCTTATGGTGAGAGGTTAAAACCGTGGATTGTTTGAGCTGCAGGATTTAGAGAAACACTTGGAGCAGATATTGACACCGGAAGCTCACAGCCACCTGGTGAACAAAGCCTAAACTTGAATTTAGTGTTTAATGTCACACGGTATAACATTGCAAGTATTCCTTATGAGGTGGTCCCCCGTATGAGACCTCTCAGAGTCTCAATGGACCATACTGTTTCTCACAACACTGAAGAACCAGACTGAGTTACACTAGAGAACATTTTAGAAGTGACTTCATAGGATAATCACCATAAACACTGGGTTTCAGTATTGTCTTAGAACAGTATTCAAATTATTGTGCTGTTCATATTGGATGGAAACAACAATATGATGTGCAATTAACATACTGGGATTACCCTATCGCTGTTTCAGATAATCATTCTTGTAGAGTAAATCCACAGCGTTAAAAATAAAGGAAATACACACACTCAACACATCAATAAAACTCTTATCAGAGGACATATAAGGGAATTTTCTTTTTCAAACACTTAAATTAATAGCAAGCAGAATATAGTTTGAGCAACTAGAACTAACCTTCAAAAATTTATGTTCAAGAGTTGTGACGGGTCCAAGCAGTATAATGAAAAAAGTTCAAGACTGCAAGTGCTTTAAATGATTGTAACAATTTATGGGCTGGAATAATGGCATGTAGATTGAAAACTAATATACAGAGCGGGCAAAAGATAGTTGGAAGTGATGCAGATCAAAATATATAGTTGAAGCTGTCTTTCTTAGGACAGCAAAATAAACAGATACTACAAATAATAAAAAATAAAAAATATTTAAGCACGCCACCAGTCTTCTTTGTTAGGTGTTGTTTTTCTTTAGAACACATTTTCCTTTACTGTAAAATAACTCAACCGAATTTTGTCTTCTATTTCGCTTTATCCATTCTTACTGATCACCTTTTAGATAGTTTTTTTTTTTTAATCAAATCTAGTTTCGAAATTAGAAACATTCCGACTGCTCGCACTGCTATATCCAATACCTACAGGTACAGGCGTACAGCTTCGTTACCATTGAGTCATCTTCCAATTGATTCATAAACATTTAATCTAACAGCCCTATGCATTGTTATTTGCTTACTTACATTAGATGGTTATTCAGCAAACTCATCCAATATATTACTATTATTTTCTATCTTGCAAATGCATTATTATTCAACATCACTTGAATAGGGGGAGCATTCTCTGACTTTTCTTCCAGGCAAAAAGTAAAAAAAAGAAAAAGAAAAAAAAAAAAGGGCTGATAGTTTATCGTACTGCGTCTTATCCAAAACTTTGGCGTGGGGATTTTTCTCAAGTGGAATAGACTTAACTTTCAGTATCAGGAGAATATGCAAATTCATACTAACTGAGTTTGAAAGATATTACGAGTTTCTCATAAAATAAAAAAGGAGCAATTAAAAATTAATCACTTTTTTTTTTCTTTTTGAAATTAGGAGTAGTCAGTATTAAAGAAAGAATTATAAAAATGTCATCTTAAAATAATAAAAATTAAAAAACATCAACTTTAATTACTTTGATCTTTGCCTTTTCATAATTTACCTTAATGAATTTGTAAAAAGACCATTTTGCTTATTATCCTCGTCTCTTTCTCTTTCAAATCTTAAATTATATATATATATATATATATTTATAGTATGCGTATATTTGTATTAACTTATATATACTATGAATGAATTCAATTTGATGTTATTCTTTTAAACCTGGTACAATCTTCACAAATATCATAAACATTCAATATTTGTGTTTAGTTTTAGCTCAATTGTATATTAGATTTAGATTTTTCCATAAACCAACAATATATATATATATATAACCAATATCAATACCCATTCATCCTTCAACTACATCACAAATTCAAACTTCGACAATTTGACAATATTTTTGTCTTACTTTAGCTCAACCGTTTATGGATATAAGTTTTCTTTCATCCAGTCTTTAATAAATTCAAAATCATCGAATGAATTAATAAAAGATGAAAAGAAATCATCAAGTTTCGAGGTAAAATAATTCCTCAAAATCCTTAATCCTTGAAAGTTGATTGTTGAGGTCCTATTTAATGGTGAGATCACACAAAAACTCTACCACAGTGCAGAAATTAACATCGGAACTCATTGGCCTTCTATTGTGTAAAAAGATTTGTCTGTGTGTGATAATGAGATATTAGGGTTTGTATAAAATAAAGAATGAATGTTAGTTTTATTTTTTAATAAAAATTATTTTTGTCATACAATATATGAAAGAGATAAAGTTGATATTTAAAAAGATAAAATTGATATTTCTCTAAATTTTATGATGTTTTCTTAATCTAGCTCATAAATATATACTTTTATCTAAAGTCAAGTCCTCCCCCTGATTGACTTGTAATTTCAAAAATAAAAAGTGACTGAATTTTAATTTCTCTTAAAACAAAAGCACAGTATTCTAAAATGGAAAACCAAAGTTTTGAGTTTGAAAGATATTTCTAGTTCTCCCTAAAGCAAAAGCATAGTACTCTAAAAAAGCTCATCATCCTAAATTATTTGTCCCTGTAAAAGTCTATCCATATCAAGACGTTTTACAGAATGAAGAAGGCCATATCTATACCCATGGTTCCTTTATCATCATCAGTCCCCTTATCCCGAGGTCCACCTCTTTCAACTTTATTTAATTTGGAAAATGTTTCGGTATGAACAGATTTATAATATTCATTTGGCTTCAGTTTTCGTGGGGAATCCAACACATCAAACCTCTCTCCCCGTGGGCACTTCTCCCTGGTGATCTTCTGTCTAAAAGTGAAGAATGTTGAGGCAAACAATCCCATCCAGACATCTTCATTTTCAAATTAGCTGATTGGCTTGGTTCCTTCACATTTTCTTTCCTTTAATGGTTTCCATAATCTCTAATCACCTGGTCAGGTCCTGAACCAGATCCTTGGCCAATGTTGTCCACTTCTTATGAACTTTGCACCTTCAACCACGCTTGGTTCGTTATCACATATGTATCATTAACAGATCCTACATCAGTGACTTTTGTACTTCCATTACTATCGTGAGTATTTTCTGAACGCATCATTATTAGTGTCACTATCATCCGATCTATAGTCCACACATTCAGTTTCTCTATCCCCACCTTCATATTCTTCCCAAGTATGTACACTCAATTCCCTGAGTTCCCGATCTTCATACTTAGGAATCATAATCCACTTGATGCTCACTTGCTTTTTCAATCCAGACTACATGACCAGGATCTCCTTAAGAAACATCAGAATCATAACCATTTTCCAAAGGTACTTCAACAGCCACCTTACAATGTACAACATCATCTGGATAGTGCTTGCATGCATCATGAGAGCTAAGACCAGAGGGTGGTTCTAACAGTGCCATAGGACTTTCCTGAAGATGTGTTGTTGGTTCCTCAGCATTAATATGCACTTGAGTATCAGTTTTAGCAGTAGCATGCCTAGAAGTTACTTCACCATAAGGCACATTTTTGTCAACTGGTCCTGCAGACTGACTTCTAGGAAATGCACCCAAGGAAGGCATTTCAACATTTATATTGGGATAAAACCCCCCTCATCCAGCTCACAGACAAAATTCTCTTTAACATCATCAAGAGGCTCATTTCCTAGCGGCTGTCCAGTCCCCATGCCAACCATATTGTTAATAACAAGTCCATCATCATGCAGTCCAGTTATTCTCTTGTCATCCCCACCTTCATTTTGAACATTCCCAATCTCGCAGGTGGAATCCACGACAAGAAGGATGACATTTTACTTCTCAGCCTTAGAACTATAAGAAATAGTCCCACCTATTTGTAAATTACCAGCACTTTCATCTATGCCATTCACAATACTAACATCCATGGATGCTGCATTGCGATTTTCCTCAAATAAACTCGTGCCCATAGGATGACCAAATTCAAGGGGAGGAGAATAATCCACTGAAAAATACATGCCACCAACCGGATGAGAAGATAAATTTTCACAATTCCCAGTAATGTGAAAGTATACACAATTAACAGAAGCATTCTCATTAACAATAGCAGATGGAAAGAACCCTAGAGAATGTTTAGCAAGAATAGAAGAAACTGATCCAGCATTA
Organism: Nyssa sinensis; assembly: GCA_008638375.1. NCBI lineage: Eukaryota > Viridiplantae > Streptophyta > Magnoliopsida > Cornales > Nyssaceae > Nyssa > Nyssa sinensis. The sequence goes on along the minus strand of CM018048.1, from coordinate 1,203,788 downwards.
GGGGTGATTCTTTTGTGATTATACAAGGATTTTGTTTCCTTAACCAAGTCATTTGTATCATTTGGGACATGATCAATCTCAGAATAAAGCATCTTTTTATGGGAGAAGATTGCACTGCCATTATCATTGCATGCATCTAATTTATCTTCCTCTACATTGGAGACTTGAGCTTTATGAACCAATCTTTTCAATTCTCTTCCAATGTCATCATTAGTGCCTCCAGCTTCCCATTGAGACTCATGACATTTAGAGTTCCCATTTTTATCACTATGTTTATCACTATCCGCATGTTCAGAGATGACATCTGCAACATTGGTCAGATAATCTGCATGCAGACAATCAAAAGAAGATACCCATGTTTCCATTACAAAATTCAAGTCCCAGTGCAACCTGTCATCCTGTGCAGAAGACGTAGAAAACTCCTGTGTAATAATTTTTCCATCAAGATTTTCACTTGAAAGATCATGTGATGCAGCAGCCAAATTTTCCTGTGAAAAATTTTCCTCAATGATGTTTTCAAGTGACAAGTCTTTTGGAGGGAACTTATATGTTCTTAATAAGGCATCACCTTCTTCAGCAGGAACCATGGTTATATAGGAACCAGTTCCTTCAGTTAATATCTTAGCATAATTTACAAGGTCAGCTCTGGATTCAGTATTCATTGGAAATTGAAGAAGATCCTAATGCCCAAGAGACTCTTCAATTATAGAACCCTCCTTAGGATCTCTTCCTAAACTATTACTTCAGGTAGTAGCGGCAAGTATTGAAATACCAGAAAAGTCTTCATTGTCAGCAAGTTGTTCATTTACCTTCACCGAGTTCTTGCCTTGAATATTGAGTTCATTGTCCACAATCATACCCAAGTCAGTAGAAACAACTATCTCAGATGCTGCAAGTTGACATTTGGCCATTGAATTTGCATGAGACCCCTGACCTGCAGCATGCTGACTCTTTTCTAGCCTTTTAATCAACTCTAGACGTGGAGAAGGGGTTTTAGGTGGTGAAGATGGAGACCTGAACAAAAATCTCATTTTCTTAATCGACACGTGTTCAGCCGTTTCACTGAAGCGGCACACAAAAATAGTCACCCCAAGCTGCCAAAAAGAAAAGAAGATAATAGTGCCAAGTCATTAAATGCAAGTTTTTCAACTAATAAGCATTTTCAATATGAATACAAAAAAACAAAGAATTATAGTACAAGTTTTTTACCTTCTACGATTCAGACACCGACATTTCCATCTCTCTGGAATGCTTATTGATAGATTCTTCACTAGCTTTCAATGTTCTTTCAACTGATTTCCTAGCTCGCCTAAATGAACTCCTGTTACTTTTCAAAACCTTTTTTCAAGTCAATTCAGAATTGATAAGGCTAGAAAGTTTCAAACCAACTGTACTAATTAAGGATGCTACAAGATGGAGATTCTCTCATAACTAAAGGTTTTGCATCACAACTGTTGCAGGATGCACTTGATGCTCATTTTTGCTGAACGCAAGAATAGAGGCTGACCCCCCCAGTGCAACTACAGAAGAAAATCTGCTAGTAAATGTAGAAAAATCCTTTGTTTAGATGTTTGAACATTCATAACATATCTTCTAGTAATTGTCAATGCCCATCATTAATAGGAACCCCTCATTATTGCTTGTTCTATAAATGGAAAGGGTCCACAAACTTTAAGGATTCAAGATATTCAGATTTATTCTGCCTGTTAAACATTCAAGGTCTAGATCAAAACCAGCCCTGACAGCGAAATTATACAAAAAAGAACATAATCAACAGTAAATCAGGCCAATCAATATCGTTAAAGAGCGTAGAAGCAGACAACAAGACTTCCGGTATGCATACATGAGGGCGGGCCAACCCATGCAGTTCACTCAATTGATATTTTGGCTTCGCACAGGACAAAGCCCACAATTCAGGATGAGAAATTCATCACAAATAAACTAAATAGGTGCCAATGATATCTTCAAGCAAAAAAAGAAAAGACACAAACACCATGAATCTACATCATCCATTGCTAGAAGCAATATGGAAAGGTGGAATAAGAATTTAACTGATTTACATGCTGAAGTTAAGGACAAGGCCGCCTGCTGAAGTCCAGAAAGCATCTGGCTCCATTGATGTTAGGGTTTGGACTTATTTTGTTTTTGGGTACAAAGGACTAAGGCTTCAGTACCAACACTGCAAACATCCTCATTAAGTAATTGTTTAATACCCTCTGGAGGATAAGCCCAGATACTTAGGCCCGAGGGGCATCATGACGTTGGTAAGCCAAGAAGTCAGCACATCTTTTGCCTTCTCTAAATGTGTGCTTTATATTACAGGTCCATGGAATGGTAACCAAGTGCCTGCAGTCCTCTAAAAAATAGCACAATGGGTGAGCAATAGTGTCTACTTCCTTGATTGTGTTTTTTTTTAGGTCAACTCCTTGATGAGTTTTATCACAATAGCTAAATCAGCCTCAATGATAACCTTGGACAATCTCTTGTCCCAAGCTAAAATCAGCCTATCTAACGGCCCAGATTTCAACTACTGTAATAGTTGTGTTGCCAAGGTTGCCATGAAGATAATGATCCAAACGCTTCATCATTTTGAATAACGCCCCCTGCTGCAGCTTTAATAATGTTTTCTCTAAAGCTTCCAACACTTTGATCCATATTAATTTTTTCCATCCCATAGGAGGAAACAACCAAAACATCATTGGGGGGATTTTTGTTCATGTCTGCTTTGTTTTCCGGACAAGCTTGACTAAGGTCAATAAAAAAGGAATGAATTTTTTAGAGAGTCTAGGAGACAGGTTGAGTGATATAATACAAATAAGCTATCCTACATAGTGTGTCCTTTTGTTGCAAAGAGTGGCATCCAAATTATCCAATTACCAAGTCTGTAAAAGCTAATAAAACATCTTTGAGAATCTAGCAAAACCATTGATTTTGCCAATTGTTGGAGGAATAAAGCACATTCCATGGTTGTTTTCCGAACCTTCTGAAGCCATTTCAAGTATGAAAAAGTTCTTCAGAAGAATCAATGTTTAATGAAATTATAAGAGATACCACGAAAAGCTAAGCAACCACTTAAAGAAAAGAGGAAATCAGATGAGATCCATTTTACCCAGAACATGGCTTCCCGATGAATCTATAAAACGCATAAACAAGGAGGCCAGTCTTCTGCTAGATTAAATCTCAAGTGATAAACCATAGACCTAATCAGATGAATGGATTATAAAAGATTTGCATGGCATATAACCTATGCGTTCTCTATCATCATGCCCCTGTAACAAGCCTCAATAGTTTATATACATAATTGTACGTCGTGTCAATTGAAGCGCCTCGTATATTAAGACGGGTTTGGCGAATAAGCAAAACAATAAATGTCGGTGGTCTGAAACAACGACTAAGCGCATACAGTCCATGAGTATGCCCCAAAAGATCCAAAGCGATTGAAGGTGTTTCTTCAACGATATTACACATGTGAATAGATAAACACTCCATTGTAACTTAAATAGAGGATTTAAAGCGATCGGACCAGAAGCATCAAACAAATTCCACTCTAGATTGTAGCTCAGACTCAAATAAGACCTAAAGACCAAATCCCCATAAAAATAAAAGCCCAAATCAAGAGCTAGGATTTCGTGTACCTGAAGAATCAAAATTGTTATCGCCAAATCCACGACCTAAACAATCCTCCAGTTGATTCAATTCCTAAACCCCAAATCAACGCCACTATAAAATTAGAGAAAAAACAATTGAAACCAATTTGCTTCAAAGAAATGTTAATGGTGTTGACGATTGGAGTTTGTGCCTTTGCTGCTCATATCATCCTTGTCCTCTTGTTGGATTAGATTAGATTTGTTGCTGGACCAGTCATGAAGTCTCTCTAGATCATTCTTGTAATGGTCTATTATTTCCTTCCATACAAAACACATTGCTTCCCTAATACGCCAACAATGCCTTGATATGATCCTTTTCTTCTTCTCTTTTGCCTCATTTTATTCTCTCTCCAGAGTCTGTCTCTTTCGTGCATGAACACTGTTCTTGGACCTTGGTGTTGCGTTTCGTTTCGTTTCGTTGCGTGGTGTCCTGGTGATAGGGGAGGGGGCTCTTACAAGTCAACAACACACGTGATGTTAACTGTGGACTCATGTGTGATTGATAAAAGATCCATTAATTAATTATTTCTTTTCTCATCGTATAATAATAAATAAATTATTAATTTGTTTCAAGTAAAAGAAGTATTAGTTGTTAGAGTCTCATTAATTCTCTTTTTTCTTATGCTATGTCATCATTTCGTAAGATAGTTAAACGTCCTGGGCTTCTAGTCCCAAGCTGGTGGCTTGCATCTGATTTCTATACAATGTCCATTGCTTCATAGGGTAGTTAAACGTCTTGACTTTTAGTTATAGTTAAATGTCTAAATGTCCGGGCTTCTAGCCCAAGCTAGTGGCTCGCCCATGATTTCTATGCAATGTCATCGCTTCACAAGATAGTTAAACGTCTTGGCTTCTAGTTTAAGTTGGTGGCTAATTCTAAATATGTAGACGGTGAAAATCGAACTTACGAGTTCGGGGAGAACAAATCTCTTACAAACGATCCTTACTGTACTTGATCATCCCCTTTGTGTTAACAAATTACCAATTAAATAGTGAGATTCAAGAATTTCTTTTAATTGCTTAATTTTCTTATTTAAGTTAAAAAAACAATGTCTAATTTATGTCCAACAAAAATACTTTTACTTATATATATATATATATATGTATATCTATATATATATCTTTATATTCAGTTTACTATATTTATATATTTAATTATTATGTTTTTATATGATATTTATGTGTAAATTTATATGTATGCTCTCACATATATATATATATACACACACATTTTATATGCTTATATATGTACTCATATGTAATGTGTGTGTATATATAATACTATTTTTTTAAATCTATTTATAAGATGTTTAAATTAGAAATGATGTTCATTTCTCAAAAAAGCTATTTAGACTTTTTTTTTTACTCTTCTAATTTTTTTCATCTATATAGATAATAGAAAAAAATGAAATTCTTATGACTTTTCAGAAATTTTTGTGACTCCTTAATTTTAAATTTATTTTTGATAAATGAACATATGTTATTTAAATTTTAAAGTGTTGTTATTACAAATTATCAATGTTTATGTTAATTGATAATTATTGTAATTTTTGTATTAGATTTTTTGTATTTTTAGCATAATATTAAAAGTTTGTAATAAAGAAGGTTAATACAAAAATTGTAAGTATATATTTAATTTTTATATATTTATTTTATTTTTTAACAATCCGTGTATAACACATATCAATGCTAGTATATAAATACAGCATGTGCACATTTATATATATATATATATATATATATATATTATTTATCTAACTAACATTTATTTTATTTAAATCTTTCAAAAAAAAAACTTATAATTAAGGCATTTTTAAAAGATAAGTACCTTAAAAAAATTACCAAATGGTACTTTAATTCTCATTAAATTGATAATTTTTTAAAAGTTAAATTTTATTTTATTTTATTGGAAAGAATTTTGATACATGGAAATTTTAAAATTTTGCTCTCAAAGATGTATTCTTTTATGGGTTGGGGGAGAAATTTTCTTTCCTAATCATTTTATTTCTCTATTTAAATAAATTAAAAATGGATGATTTTTTCTTTTATTCTCTTCTCTAATCAAATGAAAGAAGAGAAAAGAGAAACATTTTCTCTTTTAATTACTTTATTTCTCTTTTCTCAGTTTGTTTTTTGATATAGTCATAAAAAGAAAAATAAAAAGGAAAAATATTCTCTCATATATTTTACTCCTTACTTAAATAATTTCAATTTCAATTTTTTTGAAAAAATAGTTAATAATCAAGAAAAGAAATTAAATGATGATTTCCTTTAAAAAATTAATTCCATTTAGTCAAACTAGTTTTTTTAATAAAGAAAGGAAAGGAACAACAACCCCGCTCTAATAGATTCGGCAATGTCATGGACTTTCTTGAGGGAGGAAGATTGAAAGTTTTCAAACCTCTTTTTGAGGTCTTCCAACTCCAGAGCAAGGGCATCCCTCTCGAACTCCAGGATAGAGTAGGAAATGACAGCTTCCTTCAACTTTTCCTCAGCTGCAGAGGTAGTGGACTGAGCCTTCCCCAGCAGTAACCTTGCCTCATCGAGCTCAAACTGGAGGGTACTAATCTACTCAAAATCCACAGGAAAATCCATGATGGCCGCAAGGCCATGCATAGCCTGAAAAGAAACAAGCAACAATTAGATCAAAATACATTGCAGAACGGCCAAGAAAAAAGAAGGGGAAGAGAGGTACCCATCAGAACTTATCCTTCCACGAAATGACAGAAGGTCTTTGGAAATTTTCTGTGCCTTCAACCCCTTGAACTTCTTTGGGCTTGTTGCCCAAGACTCTTCATAGGCCTTCTTCACAACCGCAGAGCCGGAGTCATTAGGCAAAGGAGAAGCAGCCACAGACTTGTTTTTCCCCCTTTACTACGTAGGAACTATTGGCATAAGGAGGAACAAGGGCTCGTGAATAGGGGACTCCCTTAGGTCTTCAAACACCATTCGGTCTAGGGAGTTAGACAAGAGCCTCCTCCTCTTCACCTGAAAGTGGGGGCTCTCGACAGAGGCAGAACTCTTCCCCACCTTCTTCTTCTTCTTCCATGGTGCTTATCTAGACAACAAGGACTTCTTCAGGCTTTTAGCCCTATCCTTCGCCAGCCTGACCTCCATCAAATTGTGGGGGGAAAGGATAATGTTGTGTGCACGGTTTCTAGTCTAGAGGAGTCTTCAGTACTTCTCCTAGAGATTGACAGTAAAAATCAACCTTTTCCAAGCCCTCTTGTCTACACAAAAAGCAAAAAAAAAATCAGATCAGACAACGCAAAAACAAAAGAAAATCCAAAAAACAAAGGCAAAGATGTTTCAGAAGGGGGATCACACCCTTGATCCCAATCTTCCGGGGAAAGGTCAAAATCTGGCTCTCATAATCTTCGAGCTCCCGTCCTCCTCTTACGAAAAAGTATCACTTCTTCTAAGTCTTGTTGGAGATAGGGTACTGAGGAAAGGGGCCTGAACCCCTTGTCAAAAGATATGTAGAACATGCCCTCCGATTTCAAGTATTTCCAGGTCCATGTTGCTCCCAATCAACAGGAGGTCCACCTCGACATTGTTCATAGTGACCTAAAACTGTGAACCCTAACAAATGCCTTCAACTATTGATGTTTAGGTCAGGCAAGGCGTATGTTAAACCAACTGAAAAAATCCCTAATCAAGTGATGGAAGGAAAAAGCCCAATCTTGAACCACTTGAGATAGACACAAATTTAGCCCTGATAAATATTAGATGAGCGATCCATTGGTCCAAGCACCTTATAAGTTACATTCAAAGGGAAGTTGAAAGCAGCCCTCAGAACATCTATCATGCCCTGAGTAATGGCGTTTTCTCCGTCCTCCCTTCGGGAAGACCCACCTAAGGTTTCCTCAGATAACATTTCTAGGCTCTACAAAGGCCTCTACTATCCTGAGGTTAGGACTAGGGATAGGATGGCTAACGATCTTATTCTCTACGTCCCTTGAGGAACTACTACCTATGATGTTTATTTCTAATGGAACAGACATCTCTAAAGAACTATCTATTCTATAACCAATGCCTGACTGGCATCAGAAGCCGACATTATAGAGATAATGGAGGGGAAAAAAGAAAAGTAGAGAAAGAAAATAATCACAAACGAACCAAACCTGATCGGAGACTAGGCTTCCTACACCAAAGATCATCTCACTTTGTTTCTTCTGAGCGTGCGACTAAGTTCTTTTGAAGTAACGAAAATGAAGAAAAAAGGGCACCAATGTACTCTCTCTCTCTCTCTCTCTCTCTCTCTCTCTCTCTCTCTCTTATAAGGGAATGGCGAGTGAGGGCCCACGATTCTGAACCGCTTTCGGCGATTAGGAAAATGATGGCTTCGAAAATCCAATCAACGGTTGACGTAATAAATGTCACATTCAACGGTTGTCGCAAGAGGCAAAGCGGCCGTGCTCGTAATTATTGCACGTGACTCTTCAGAAACCCTAAACCTTAACTACGTAATTCTCTAAACTGTGGCTCCGGGGGGGGGGGGGGGAGTAGCTAATGTACCATAAAATGACATACCAATTTGAGCATGACACGTGTGTATACAGAACACTTGCGTACACAGACCAAGAAAGGCTCTTCTATCCTAGAACAAGTAGGCACACAGGATTTAGAGCTTCTTTATTCAAAATGGCGCAGGATCTCTAGCCCTTCCTCTAGAATAGGAAATACGGGGTATGTCCCGAGAGGGGTCCCAAGCTGATCACCACCTTACATGCCCAACTGACCTTGGAAACTGCTATTCTTGAATATCTTCAAATCCCTACTTTTACGATTTCGAATCCTAATCAACTTAGAAAATTGTAACCTATAAATAAAACCCTAATGTGCACTTTTAAATTACAGTCAATTAATTCATTTCAATTATAGTCTTTTATTTTACTAACTTTATTATCGGAGCAGCTACCATTGGAGCATACCCAGTGACCCTCTGATTTTTGAGTTCTTGACAGGTGATGAAAAACGAAAACCCCACTGATCAAAAAGTGTAACATTATTATTCATAATGGCCAAGTGACATCTCGTAAAAGAGATCATGTTCAAATCTTCCCAAAATGGGACTGACTTGTTGGTAGTATGGTTGATTCTTTAACAATGGATTGAGCTTGTTTGTATATTATACTTGTAAATATACTCCTTATATTGATTAAAAAAAATATATATATATATATATATATATAGTATACTAATCTCCTTTAAGGTTTATTGATATTACACATGCCTATCCTGTAGTTTAAAAAATTACACAAACCTCCTCTCCATGAGTCAACCATTAATTGATTAATTTTGTTGATGTCATCCTCTAGTTTTCCTTAAATTTCAACTTTGCCCTTATCATTCAAAAGATCTCCTCTGTTCTCAATAATTGAAAAAACTGAATCAAATATTTGAAAACCCATTTCCATATTCTTGAGCAAAAATTGAAAAAAATTGGATCAAAGAAACTGCGGGCAAAATTACTAAATCAACAAAGAAAGCTCAAGAAAAACATTTGCATAAAAGTGAAAGATAACCCATATGGGCATAGCACCGTGATGTGTGAAGAACAAAGAAGTCAAGAACATAAAAGGATATGAGAGGAGGATGAGATAACCTCAAGCTGAGGAATGGGCCATAACGCATATGTTCTATTCTTTTTCTTGGGCCATCTTCTACTTTCTCTGCTCCTCCATTCTTGGTGCTAGCCGCTAATCTGAGTATGTGAATCGGGAGAGGCCAAGGGGAAAGCAATGGTGATAACCCTATCAAGACCGCAGCGACAGGAGGTGGTTAGAAGGGCATTTGGGAGTTGGAAAGGTAGATTTGCCCTTAGAGGCAGAGATAACGATGTTCGTAATCAAAGACGACAGGGATCGTAATAGTTGATGGGTTCGTTTCTTTAATGGCTGTTGTGGTCTCCATGGTAAATCTCTTCCTCCCCTGCTTTATTCCATAATTCATGGAGAATTGCTTTGAAATTATGAAAAATATTTGCCCAGATTTTGCAGAGGCTCAGTGGGAATTTTTCCAACAATCATGGGCCACGCCAAACCCATATAACATTACAACTAGCTAGAATCAAGGGTTATACACCCATAAGCATAACAAAAATCTGAAAATTCTAAATCTTAGTTTTCTTGTATTTTCTAGCAACCAAACAGAAGTTTTTAACAAATATCTAAAAATTTCTTCTCCATGGTGTTGATAGCACTATTTGAATGGAAGCATATGGAACGATTGCGGAGATCATGGTATGTGGCAGAGCCATATATATATAGTTTGGCAGTGGAACTGGGTGGTGGTAGTGTTGACGATGACGTTTGGTGGTGGTGGCAGCGATGTGGTCTGGAGAGAGGAAAGAAACAGAGAGAGGGATGCGATGGAGGATAGGATTCTGTTAATGTATGGGCAGTAAAGTAATTTTAATGTGCCAGTTAACTCTGTTTTCTGTCGAATTTTGACGAAGATTGTTAGTATCATTTCTAAAATTACAGGATGTATTTATAATATCATTAAATCTCGAGAAATGTAACTGTAATTTACCTATAAAAAAAAATTACACAAATTTCACATCTTTATCTTAATGAATAAAGAGTGCGGGAGTGAAAATAACATTGAGGGTGAGAATAACCCTATCCTTTCAAATTCTTTTTTTTTTTTTTAATAGAACAATGGAAAAAGGGATAATCAAACTCATGCAAACTTCATGAGAAGTAAACACTTGCACCATTTAGATAAAATTTCAATCCTCAAATTCCATTCTTATTGGCTGATTCGTGTGTTCTTTGCTAGACAAAGAAAGTCCATTTAAGTTCTAAATATCGGGTGCTCTACATAAAAAAAATAAATTAGATCACTTTTTGATTGCCATAGTTTGTCTCAGAAGTGCTTAAACCTTGAAAAATGAACAATAGCCCAAGAACATGAATATGAGCTATATAAGAAGAATTTTGCCTTGATTGGATATTTTTAGTACAAATCCCGCATTCCCTACACCCTAAAATCAAAAGTTAATGAGTGGGAGCATTGGAGGGAGAAGCTTCAAAGATTTCTAAATGCCCTCTGCATTGTTCATTACAATGTATATAGAAAAATATATGGGGCATGAAGACCAAATAGTAACAACTAACAAAAGAGTGCCATCATACAGTATTGTCAAATTGCTAAGAGGGTGTTTGGCGGAACAAGTGGAGGGGTAAAAGTGTGAATGCTGCCTGCAATTTTTGAAACGGAGCTCTATGCAGCGTTGTAAATTTGTGTGGCCCACGATTTGGCCACCCGAAGCAGGGCCTAACGGACCCCAAGTTCCATTAGCTCTCAAAGACAGAATACAGTAATGATCCAGGAGTGTTTACATAGTAATTAGTGTCCTACTTTACTCTTCAAGTGAATACCCACAAATAAAATCATTTAACAATACAAGGGGAGTGGGGGGGGGTGAGGGGGGAAGCACCCAGAGTCCCAGACAATTGGATTACCTAGATAAAAGACAAAGAAACCATAGGTAAGAAAACAAAATTTGATGGAACTATTCAGTACAATAGTCCATCCACATTTTACAATGTCTTAATTGGTCTGTTATAGGATCAAAATCTTAGAAATTTTCTAGTCATTTCCAAGTTCCTAATGTAAGTATTTGTCACAGGGACAGGGTTAAGAGGTACCATTGCTATCCACAAGAAAGAATAACTGTTGGAGCACAATCCCAGAAAAGCAAAGGGAAATTAAGCCTGCTTCCCTTAATTTGTCATGTTGGCTTAAAATCACATCAAGCCATAGAGAGATACAGTCATATGTCTTCCTTTTTCAAAAAGCAGGATGGTTTAAAATCAAACCATCTACATCTACATCTACAATGAACAATATTATGGCTTATAGAACTTACCTTCTTACTTTGAACAGGCTGGCATAACTTTGGTAAACCTCATTAGGATTAAAATCTCTTGAATCTTGACTTGCCACGAGGCCAAAACCCTATCTCAACGGATTCTCAGCCTCAACACTTTTCCTCCGTGCTGAAAGCCAACATTAATAACTCAAAAAATAAAACAAAAAACAAATCTATCAATATCTTTGTTTTTGCAACTCTAAAACCTCTTATTACAATTGATGGCATCCCAAAAGGCAACAACAACTAATTGCAGAAATTGACTATGTTAGCCTACTCAATTGACAAAACATTAAATAGAGACCAGAAATGTTAAAGTTAAAACATAAATTTTAAGCAACTTTTTTGGCTCATCCATGGGCAAAGAGTAAAGATGATTCAAGTTTCATTATTAAATAACACAATGTCTGCATAATAAATAAATAAAGAGGGGATAGTAACATGGTATTTTACTAAATAAAACAATCATCAATAAAATAGGACATATGAGCAGAACCCAAACATCCCAAAATAAAGCTGATTGAAAGATAGCCTGTGGATAGCAAGCATTAGGAAGTTTCCAAAATGCCTATGTAGATATATGCCTGTTGAGTGATAAAATATACACAAGTGACACCAAACCAAATAGTAGTAAACCTCGCTGCTTATTACCAATAGAGCATAAATTAAGATTCTGACAAAATAAAAATAAAATGTAAAGGCACAGTATGTAGTTCACACAACTCAATCCTTATCATGCAAAAAGCTTCACTGCACAACCAGCATAAACTCAATAAATCTTCAAATCCCAACCATTTGAGGCTATTTCGCTATTCAGCTTCATCCTAGGGAAACATGCTATATTAATCAGAGGCCAGGGCAGTGTATGTACTTCACCAGAATGTATAATATTATTGCATGATGAGCCTGACAATGACTATTATCTGCTCACCATTTGACACCAAAAGAATTTGATGAAAAAGAATGTTCAGTACACCTAATCTTACACCATTCGATGGTGATTGTAATTTATCTCTACGGTTGCCACAGCAATAACCAATTGCCAGAGCTTAGAATTTACTGTTGGCACTTAACTGAAGGGGAGGAATCCCTGTTGCCACCCTAAGAAGCATGAATATAGAAACGGGACACGGACATAAGACACAATATTTTTTAAAAAAGTAAAACACGGACACATTGAACACACGTTGAATATATATATATATATATATATATTATATGCCTATATAATAAAATTTTAATATTATTTCGATAAGAATTAACATAAAAATACACAAATCACGTAAATATTATTAATGTATCAAAATAAAAAAAAAAATCAATGAATAAAAATTTAAGAATTTTATTTAATAATCAACATTTATGATTCAAATTTCAAAACAAAGTTGTTAACTAATATATATATTTGTGTGTATAAAAAAAATAGTAGAGAAGAAGAGGAGAAAAAGAAAAAAAAAATTTTAAAATTCCCAAAAAAATTTTAAAAATTCCATAAAACGTGTCCCCAACGTATCCAGGATAGTGTCCCAAAGTAGTCCGTAACGTATCCGAAATTCAAAAAAATTAGACTCTTTTTTCAGCTTGTCCGAACGTGTCCAGCACGTGTATTGAGCAGTGTACGTGTCCGTGTCTGACATAATTACGTAAGACAAAATAGAGTATCCGTGCTTCATAGGTTGCCACTAATGCCCATCTTACTCCCCACGTGACTTAGCCAGCTCCTCGTGATCTAACCTACTGGTCAACAGTCCCACCAGTCTAGGTTTACGAAATTAAAATACTTTTGGAAGAGAATCTTCCTCTTAGAAGATGTTCAAACTTAATATAATAGATGACAAGCATCCTTTCCTATCCCAAAAATGAATTCCAACAATATTGCAACAGAGGAAAAAATGGTTGATTTTAAGTATCAAGATGAACGCAAGGAACAAACTGTATTGTGATTATTCTCAAAAAAAGAGAAAAATGGAAGTTACACCCAAACATATATCTCTTCTTCTAGGCTAAACCAGGCAACATCTATCAGAGAAGCACATCACCCACCTTTATGAATTTAATTTGTGCTCACAGAATTGCTGGACCTGGTTTAGAAATGAAGAAAGGTAAAAAGAACCATAATGAGTTATGAGGACTGAGCTATCACGAGAAGGTAAAAGGAGACAGAACCATTGGGAACATATTATCCTCTTATCGTGAAATTGTTAAATTTCATGAATTCTCAATAGTTGCTGTTGTAATTCGCATTTGCCGAGGCCGTTCAGGCTCCCGGTTTCGTCTCCAGAAAGCCCTCCTCCACCAAACTTCAAACCCTCTCTGTATATTGGGACAATCATCACCAGAGTTCAAAAACCTATCAAACCAAGACATCAAAATTTCCTGCTGCCAAGCTAGAGGCAGAGTCAGAATAGTGTTGCTTAGACCATCCTCAATTAAATGCCTGTCGAGCCCTTTCAACGCCCTCCTCATCCACCCAAAATCCTCATAAAAGGGCACCAACCAAGTCTGCAAAAGCAAGCACCTCGCATCCTTCGAAGCCAATAGCTGCCCCTTTCCAATCCCAACAAACAACCTAGCAGTCACTCTGCTAACCTCATACCTATGAATTGCAGGCACTTTAGAATGTGCATCAGAAATTTCAGATTGCAAAGCCCATGTCTTCAAAAAATCCTCGGCAATTTGTCTATCAATCAAAATATCCAACATCCAATGCAAATTATCTGCCTGGCGTGCAATCTGACCCACATCTTGCAGGTCTGCCTCTGCAGCCTGTAGAAAATGGTGGCGAAGCAATTGCAAACACCCATCACAAGCAGAATAAAAAGACTCTTTCCTCAAATCATTTTGAGCTGAATTCTCCCGGAGCATTTTTGATACCAATCCTTTCATTTCTCGCCTTGCCTTCTCATCCTTCCCTTCAAGAACTACCTGTAAAAGTTTGCGGAGCACTTCTTCGTTGTCATTAACCTCTTCAACCCCAGCTGTAACATCAACCGAAACCCTCTTCAGAACTTCCACCGCCCCAACCCCTTCAAGCCGAAGCTCTGATAACAGAGAAGCCACCTTTTCTTCTTCATCCTCAGCCCATGGAGCGGCCTCTAAGTACTCCAAACATGACAAAACCCCCGCATCGAACTCAATTGCCGCTGAAACCTAAATTAAAACAGGATCAAACAGTTCAAAACCCTAAAACCCCTAACACTTCTCGAGCAGAATCTGCCAATTAATCCGTATACACATACATATACATATGCTATATATGTATGCACGTATGTATGTATGTATGTATGTATGTATGCATGTATAATATACACACACATGTTGAATGAGTGAAGTTTGTACATATGCATATATGTGTAAATATTTATGCGTATATGTTCATGTTTACTACCTTCAAGATACCAAGGACCCGGGTTACATCTTCCTTCATGAGCTTCTTCTTCAAATCCTTACAATACATCAATCTCAGCGTCTCGATGTAAACTTCAATATCATCACAATCGGCAATCTCGACAATGAAAGGGTTCGAAGTTCTCTGCTGCTTCGACCACCGATCGGACAGCTTGACCGCGAAGAACCGGCTGTGAGCGACCAAGATCTGCCTATGAACATTCATCGAAACAGTCAGTCCGTCCTTTGAGCTCAGTGTGAGCTTAACATCGCTCAACGTCGGGTCATTGAACTGATTGCCCGGACTTCGACAGGCCAAAATATCCGACAAACGTTGTTGCATCAACACTTGCTTATCTTGAGCTGAAATTTGAGACTTGTGGACCGGCACAGCAGCGTTCATGGTGGGGATCTGGGACCTAGGTTGGCAATCGGGCTCGCTTGCCATCATCTCGAACAGCGTCGGGCTTGATCGGGTCTTATCGACCAACGGCGGAGGTGACATTGGGTTCAGAAGTCCAGCAGTTAGGGCCGAATTGAATTTAGTGAAAGATGAAGGGAAGGATTCGTGGGTGGCGCCGCCGTTGACAACGCCGTACATGGTGGTGGTTGTGACGGGTGTAGAGTCCATGAATTGAGGCACTATACCGGGTGAGTATCGAATCTTAAGATGTGATGGAGAGTTGGAAGTTACGGGTGACAGTGACGGAGAGGGGGAGCTGTTGTCGGTGACGGAGACGGAATTGGGTTCTGGGTTTAAAGGTGTAGATGACGGTCGTATGGCGTGGAGGTGGGGGTGAGGGTGGTGGTGGTGGTGGTGGTGGAGGGGGTTTAGAAGCGGGGCAGCACCAGGAGTTGTCCGGGGATACGACGGTGGGCGGGTCAAGTTTGCGCTGATGTTGTTGGTGGGGGAGTCAAATACGCGGCGGAGTCAGACGATAACTGAGAGGTTATGGTAGTGGTGGTGGTGGTGGTGGTGGAGGCGGCAGAAGCGGAGATGGTGGTTTCGCGATACCGCCTACGCTTGGGTTTTGTGGGTTGGGTTTGGATTTTGAGGCGGGTTGTAGTAGCTGCCATGAGATGTAGCGGTAGTGATGTGAATTTTAATGTGTGTTTTAGATTGTTGTCCTTTAGGGCATTGACACAAGAGCTGTAGAGAGAGAAGTTAGAGAGAGACAGAGAAAGAAATGAGTTAAGAATGGCGATGGATACGAGACAGAGCAGACAAGACGAAAGAACGTGAATTAAGGAAATGACATGGGAATGGGAACAGCAAAGTGGTGACTGAATGTATTTACCAAAATGACTGAATAAGCATTTAATAGAGAGAGAAACGTTAAACTTTGTTTGGTGGTTATTGGTTCGTCGGCTTGGATTGGATGGGGAGGGCTGGGACTCCGGACTCTGGTCTCTCCGCCGGGGAGGCTTGGGTTTTGACAAAGAAAAAGGACACGAAGGGGGTCCCAAGTGCAACCCACACCCTGTTTTGGTTTCTTTTGCTCTTTGTAGTGATGTATTTTGTCCTTCTATACTTTTGATTGTCATGGACCAGGGTTGTGCCACTGCTCTTTCTATGATTTTGGATTATCTTCTTCTCGGGGACCATTATTCACCATGAGACGTCAAACTTGATGATGTAATTTGAGTCCAAAACAACTATTTCATGCACCTACTTTATGAAAAGTTATTCACGTAGTTATCTTATGTTGTGTAACTTATTTTATAATTTTTATATTTTTTTCAAATCTTAGAATTTTATTTATTGTAAATATTAAAAAAATGATGGACTTTACAAAAAAAGGGTCACACCATGTCGGATAATGACGCAGTGTATAGGGTTATAAAATAAATTAAAATAATTTAGTTTAACTTGTGATTAACTCAGTTAAAGATTTGTTCAAGATTGACTTACCAAACTTAAACATTTGAGTTCGAATAGAACTTAGTTCGAGCTCGGCTTGATAAGTTAATGAATAGTCTAATATTATATAAAAAAAATCAAATTGTTTGAACTTGGTTCAATTAGAAGCTCGTTCGATATCAACTCGAGAAATTATCAAATTAAATTTAAATACAATTCAAAACTTGTTTATTTTAACAAGTCAAACTTGAACAATACACTATTTAACTCGGCTTCACTTAACTTATTTACAACCTAGTGGCGTGGTAGACCCACTAAATGATTTTTCCTAGTTTGCCCCTTTAACCATCACTAATATAATGACCATTAGCCTCGTGATTTAAGTAAATGTATTCCTATGATGCCATTTATTATGCATATTTATGAGGCAGGCATGGTGGTTGAGATTTAAAGGGTTAGGCACTGCTTCTTTGAGCATG
The DNA here is from genome assembly GCA_008638375.1 of Nyssa sinensis. NCBI lineage: Eukaryota > Viridiplantae > Streptophyta > Magnoliopsida > Cornales > Nyssaceae > Nyssa > Nyssa sinensis. The sequence goes on along the minus strand of CM018048.1, from coordinate 1,186,532 downwards.
AATATTTATGGTGTCCATATCATTGTATAAAAGGTGGAAACTGACCTTTTGCATTGTGTTCTTGTGAAAAAAGGACTTAATAATAGTCCTAATTCGCTGTCATATTGCATCATACCACTGATCATGGGAAGACAGTCACAGCCACAGAAATGATCTTACTTTGCTTTGGGTGTGAAAACAGGCACCCTGGATCACACCATAGACATGGAAAAGAGCTAGAGACAAGCATGGTTGATGGTGTGTCTCCGATGACCGGTGGGGTCATCTTAGAATTTTGGGAAGGAGTAATGCCATTTTTAAAATGACATTTTACTATATTCATTTGTATGTTGATACGGTTGTTTGGGTTTGTTCGGGTTTTAATAAACGCAGTTTTTTACTATATGTAAGTGTTAGTAAATACAATCTCTTAGAATATACATATGCGAGTTAAAGAGTAATGCTAGTCTTAGTCTTCATATTTTATCAAAATTATTTACCTTCATGAGTTGGCAGTGTTATATTGACTGAATATCACATGATGTCACATCATGATGTGGTATCCAGCTAATACAATATTGTCAACTCATGAAGGTAAACATTTTTTATATAATTTTTAAGTAAGTCTAGCATTATTGGCAAGTTAATTATACTAGTTAATGAGACATCTTGGACTAGTTCTGGCTGTATTACTTAACACAAAGATATTTTATTGTCTTGTATCAAGAAATTTCATTGACTAGTACTTGCACATATCAAGAAACTGTATTGACTAATATTCGAACAATTACATCAGCAAGTAAATAAATTTGATAAAATCTATTCTTTTGGAAAGACTAGAGTTTAAGACTTTTCATTACAACTTGTCAAAGCCAAAAGCTCCAAACACACTACATGGAACAAACCATTTAATATACAATTAACCATCTTATAATTAATATTTAATAAATTAATAATCTCTAATAATTAATAAATTTTTAAGAAATTAATTTTGTTCTATGGTAAATAATTAATAATTCTATTACATAATAATTAATACTTTTTCAAAAATTCCTTCATAATATTAATTATAAAAGAGAGAAAGTAATCATATATATATATTTTTATTTATGAGATGTCTTGATAATTATACTTATTAATTCTACATAATTAAAATAAAAATATTGTTAGTAGGAAAAATTACACCATTAAGAGTCCTTTTGATAACTCAAGTTAAAACATTATATATATATATATATATATATATTTTATGAAAAATTGAAATGTTGCTGAAAAATTTTATATAAAATTTTCTTTTTGTACTGAAAATTATTTACATATAAAAAAGACTAATAACGTAATAGTTAATAATTTTAATAATTAATAATTAATAAATTTTTTATCTCTTATACTTATTAATTATAAGACTGATTGAATGTATATACAAATATACACACAACACACACATATGTATATGCTGAAAAAGATGAGTTAAATCCTAGACTAATGTAAAAAAAAAAAAATAATTAATTTTCAACTTATGATTGTTTCAGTTTTATTTACTGTATTAAGGTGATTTTAAAAACATTTTTTCAATAAATGTCTTTTAAAGAAAAAATTATTTTTTATAAAAACGATATCAAATATTTTAAAGAATCAAGTTTTATATAAAAAGTGTCTTTTAAAAAGATATTTTTAATATAAAAATTATTTTTTGAATAGATAATTTTAAAAAAATCATAATAATCCTATTTTAATAAAAATGTTTTAAAACAATCTAAAATTAGCAAAAAATTCTAAAAAAAGATTGTAATGGAATCTCGAACAGGTTGTTATCCATGTGAGACCATCGTCTTGTGAGCCTCAGACCATTATCTATTTGGGAAGGACAAAAGGGTCCCACAGAGACAGAGTTCTTTAGTTGTGAAAATAACAGATGAGACAAATTGCACTCTTCCACCCACAATATTTATTATTTATGAACGGATTACCTTCACCAATAAAAATACATAAGAGTTCCCATAATTCAAGGAGTGGTTTTTTTTTCTTTTCTTTCACTCTCTTCTCTTTTCTTTTTCTTTTCCTTTTTTTGTTATTACTCCACTTGCCGACACAATTGAAGTAGATGTTATGGCCGACGATTGGAAAATGAGAGAAACCGGAGATCTCGGAATTGATAAAATTATTTTCTGATGCTACACTTTTTTTACTGATCAAAATTTTGTCCTTTGTTGGTATGGAATCTAAAAAGAAATGAAGTTAGAGTGCTGTTAGGGATGGTTCTAATAGTAGTCCACTCCGATGAGTAAGTTAGAAAGAGTAAAAAGATAATTGATTCTCCCCTTAGCCTACCTTGAAAGGTGATATTTGTAGGATGGCTGTCATCCAAAGTGGGTGAGATTTGGTACCGTGAAACCTGGAATTCATTATTGTCTGGAGATGACAGTTTCATCATTGTTGCCTGTCCCACTGTTTCGCATTGCTACCTGCTTTATAGTCTTATCATTGCTACCTGTTCCACTGTTCCGAGGCCGGTAGGCCAACATGATGATGACGACAAGATCGGTACTCCTGAGGTCAGTACTTTTGAGAAATAGTTCTTTCGAACCCGCTAATCCGACGTCAGATCTGTATGGATGGTTCCTTCATGACCTGCACATAATGAACTAGACACGTGTCAGGTTTGGATTAGTCTGTTTATTTTAGGCGTCTCAGTTATTCCCTCCCCGAGCCTCAGTTCTAAGCACGCATACAAAACTCAGGCTAGGGTTTCTGAAGAGTCACGCGTATAACAATTAATGTGTTATTCCGTATTCTGAGGGGATAGGAGCCGTCATGGTATAATTACCACGTGTGTTGTCGTTTCGACAATCGAGGCCATTATTATGCAGCCGTAATTCAGTTTTCGAGACATTAAATGAAATCTATTCTGTTTCTTTTAAATAGCGAAGAAGGCCATTTGGTTTTTTATTTAGAGTTTTCGTATATCCTCGAAATATCTTTGGGCGATTTCTGGCAGTTTAGTGCGATTTCTGGTAACTCAATGTGATCACAGCCATTTGAATTTCTTCCTTTCGAATTATCCAGTAATTTCTCTTCCCTTCCCTTCCTACTTTAATTGTTTCTGTCTCCTCGTTCTACTTCTTCTTTTCCTTCTTTTTTCTCTACTTCCCCCCCATTTCCCATTTCTTGTCATGTCGGACTCCGGAATCCATTCAGATAGGTAGTGATAGGACTTCTTCATCTGGTGGGTCCAGTCATAAGTCCAGTAGTGAATCCGATGTGGTGCTTGTGGAGGCCCATGTTGAATCTAGGAACCAGGAGGTCAGTACTTCGGGCCGGCCTCAAAGAGAGGAAGGGGAAAGTGCTATTAATGTAGGAATGTTAAAGACCCTTAAGAAATAGTATGGGTTCCCTAAGAACGTGACTTGTAGGGTTCCTAAGAGGTCTGATCGCCCCTCAGACATTGAAGCGGGGGGAGATCTGCGTTTATCTCGAGTGGTTCGAGATCGGCGTACGATTTCCCTTGCATCCCCTTTTGAACGACTTCTTCAATTGGTTCAAAATCTGCCCTGCCGAGTTGAATATCAATAGTTGGAGGCAATTCATAGCCTTCTTAGTGCTTGGGTCATAAGAACAAAGTCGAGGTGAATCTGAACCTCATTTGGAGCAATATGGACATGAAGTACCTCAGATCTGAGGGACTTTACTACATGTCCTTTGATCAGTGATTCAGGCCTCTAACTTCGGTACCCACTTCCAACAAGAAATGGAAGAAGTGACACTTTTTTGTTAGAGGAAGCTAGGAGCATGAAGACTTTGAGAATCGATTGAGTCTCTTTCCTTGGCACATTGGCTTCAAGGGTGAGACTTCAGACCTACAACAATTAAATTTTTCTTTGTTCCCTTATTTCTCTGATTGACTCATCAACTCCTTCTGTTTTTATTGTTTCGCAGATAAGAAAGCTTGAAGGAGGCTGACCTTCACTCCAGAACTCTAAGAGAGGTACAGGAGACTGCTGCAGCGACTTGACCGACCTCACGACAGGATCCTCTCCCAACAAAATCTAATGAAGGCAAATCTGGTAAAGAGCTAGAGCTGCAGCCTCGAGGAAGTCAGTGCTCTCCAACTACTCCCCAAGCATGAAGAAGATCGGGGGTCCCTCTTCCTCCACATCTGCTTGCACCTCCTCAAAATAAGAGGAGAACTGACGCTGGGGCACCAGTTCCAGCGCCTGCTAGTGCCACCCTTGTCGAGGTCACTACTGAGCCGACGACGCCGGCCATCTCTCAAGAACCTCCCCCATCCCCAGCTTCAGAGGCTGGCTCAACCCCTCGGCGCATAGGGAGGCTGAATCTCATTCCCTTAGAAGTGATCAATGCAACCTCTGGGGATGAGGCCCTCAAAATTGCTTTTGAGGAGTCTTGGACCTCGACTTCCACGTGCTTTAAGAACCTGAAACCTCATCGGGTTTCCAAGGACCTTATGGTCGCTCACGTGAGGGTAGGTGTTTATTTTGGTCCCCATTCTTCCTTTCTTGTTATATATACATATCTCCCTTTACTAACTCTCTTTCTTGTCTATAGGCTGCCCACGTGATGGCGGCCATCATGGATTATCTTGAGGAATCGGAGAAATTAACCCAACTTCAAACCGAGCTTGAGGCGGCCCGAACTGAGCTGGAGGCCTTCCGAGCTACCCTCTAGTCTCTTGAAGAGAAATGTAACTCTCTTGAAGAGAAGTATAAGGAGATGGTAGCCGGGCTGGGGGTTATGCAGGCCTAGAGGAATAAGCTCGGCCTTCACATAGAGGCCATGAAGAGGGAATGGAAAGAGGTAGAAGCTGCTGCGGTGAAGAAGCTGGCCTTTAGTGTGAAGGCTGCTAGGGTTGAGGCTAAGGAGGAGACCGAATGTGAGATAATAGATGAAGTAAATAAGATGGGTGGTGAGTTCGTGGATCACGGGTACCATCTTTTCAGGCGGAAGATCCAGAAACTCTACCCTGACCTGGACATCTCCGGGGTAAACGAGGTGGAGCTGAAAGATCCCGAACCGACTTCCCCTGAGCCAAGCCCCAGCCGTGCCTACCGTTGATGCTGATCCGATCTCCATGGCTCCTTCGGCCCACATAGATTAGGCTTATTTATCTCACTTTTTTTTTTATGTAACCTCTAGTCCTCTTGGACTTATTTAATGAAAAGTGATTTCTTTTCATGGTTGTTCTTCTGTATATATAACTCTGAATATTGTCCAGACATAGAACACTTGTAATAAACCAGCAGTCGGGGATCCCGACATAAAACACTTGTAATAAACAAGGTAATAAATAAATCTTCAAACCTGGAAATTGATAAGACTTCAGACCTGAACGCATTATCCCTCAGTCGGGGATCCAGGAGTTAAACACTTGTAATAAACAAGGTAATAAATAAATCTTCAGACCTGGAAATTGATAAGACTTTAGATCTTAAAGAATTGTCCCTCAGTTGGGGATCCAGATGTGAAACACTTGCAATAAAACAAGTTATTTAACAAATCTTCAGACCTAATAATCGATAAGACATCAGACCTGAATGCATTATCCCCAAGTCGGGGACTCAGGAGCAAAATACTTGTGTAATTAAATGATACTCCCGACTTAAGAACATTTGTAATAAAACAAGATAATTAATAAAACTTTAAACCTGATATACTTGAGACCAGGTTCGTAAACAGATCAGATCTGGAGATCTGTGCTCATAGGGGTCTTTTGAGATGAACCAGATCTGGAGATCTGTTCATTAGATTGGGACTATGCCCACAACACTTGTACTCGTAGGAGTCTTTTGAGATGGACCAGATCTGGAGATCTATTCATTAGATTGGGACCATGCCCACAGCACTTGTGCTCGTAGGGGTCTTTTGAGATGAACCAGATCTGGAGATTTGTTCATTAGATTGGGACCATGCCTATAACACTTGTGCTTGTAGGGGCCTTTTGAGATAGACCTAGATCTGGAGATCCGTTCATTAGATTGGGACCATGCCTATAACACTTGTGCTTGTAGGGGCCTTTTGAGATGGACCTAGATCTGGAGATCCGTTCATTAGATTGGGACCATGCCTACAAGCATTTGTGCTCGTAGGGGTCTTTTGAGATGGACCAGATCTGGAGATCTATTCATTAGATTGGGACCATGCGCACATCACTTGTGCTCGTAGGGGTCTTTTGAGATGGACCAAATCTGGAGATCTGTTCATTAGATTGGGACCATGCCTACAACACTTGTGCTCGTAGGAGCCTTTTGAGATAGACCAGATCTGGAGATCTGTTTATTAGATTGGGACCATGCCTACAACACTTGTGCTTGTAGGGGTCCTTTTAAAATGGACCAGATCTGAAGATCTGTTCATTAGATTGGGACCATGCCTACAACACTTGTGCTCGTAGGGGTCTTTTGAGATGGACCAGATCTGGAGATATGTACATTGGACCGAGAAGCACTTTTAAAACTGGGAGACAGGCTTTATTGATAATATTTTCTCAGGTGCTCAATATTCCAAGGTCTGGGAACCGGCTTACCAGACATATCCTCTAACCAGTAAGTCATGGACTTGGCAATTCTGACAATTCTATAGGGTCCTCCCCAATTTAGGGAGAGCTTTCCCATTAGTGGGATCCTTAGTGTTAAGAAAAACCCTCCTTAGAACAAGGTTGCCAAGCTGGAAAGCCATAGGTCTCACCCTTCGATTAAAGCTCTTGGCTATTCTACGCCAATACTCCTCAGCCCTGATTCCAGCTCGCTCTCTTCTTTTTCCTAACAGGTCAAGATTTTCTACCAGTTGGTGATCATTGGTTTCCTGGTTGAAGGCTTCCGATTTTAGTGTGGGCATGCCGATCTCGACAAGAATAACTGCCTCAGTGCTGTATGCGATTGAGAACGGCGTTTCGGTAGTTGATGTCCTCCTTGTGGTTCGGTATGCCTAGAGCACGCCTAGGAGCTCTTCGACCCATTTTTCCTTGGCTTGTTCCAACCTCTTTTTGATGGAGTCAAGGATCGTCCAGTTGGTAACTTCGGCCTGCCCATTAGCCTGGGGGTGCCTTGGTGAGGAGAAGTGGTGACTAATGTGCAGGTCGCTAGAGAATTTCTCAAACACCTTCCCAGCGAATTGGGTGCCGTTGTTAGAGATGATAACACGGGGCACTCCAAACCTGCAGACTATGTTCTTTCACGTAAAATTTCTTACCTCTGCCTCGGTAATGTGAGTTAGGGGCTTCGCTTTCGCCCATTTGGAAAAATAATCGATGGCGACGAGTAGATATCTTCTGTTCTAGGGGGCCTTTGGCAAGCGGCCCAACAATGTCCATTCCCCATTGAGCAAAAGGCCATAGACTGGCAATGGGGGTGAGCTCATGATGCGGCAGGTGCTGATACGGGGCAAAGCGTTACATTTATCGCATTTCTTTACATACTCCTTGGCGTTTCTGAGCATGCTGGGCCAATAGTATCCTTGAGTCAGAGCTCGGTGGGCTGATGGTCATTCCTTCGTTATGATTCCCTACATATCCTTTCGTGGACTTCGACTAGGACATATTCGGACTCCTCTAGGGACAAGCATCTAAGGAAGAGCTGGGTGTAGGACCTGTGGTAAAGCTTATCGTTATGGACGAGATATCGTGCTGCTCTGATCTGTATACTCTGAGCTTGATTCTAATCTTCGGGAAGTTGTCCCTTTTTCAAGTACTGGAAGATAGGGGTCCTCTAGTCTCGATTTTGCTCTAGGGAGTATGTGGACCAAACCTCCTGGATACTTGGCCCATCTTGGCAAGAAACACCAACTTCTGAATTGCCCTCGGGTTTGAGGTGAGAGGCCATGTTTGCTAAGGCATCGGCTCGGGCATTCTGTCATCTTTTCGATTTTGCGTATAGTAAAGTCTGAGAATGATTTCTTTCAGCGAGTTCACTCATTATGCATACCTGAATTTTGTCATTTTTGGCTGTGAACTCGCCCAAGACTTGGCCCACCACTAGTTGGGAATCAGAGAATGCTTCGAGGCTCTGAGCTTCGCATTCTAGAGCCAGCCTCATACCAAGGATTAGTGCTTCATACTCAGCTTCGTTGTTCGAAGCTCTGAACCTCAGAGTAACTGTCCTTCTCCTTTGCAGTCCCATTTGGAGACTTGAGTACAATACCGACTTTGGATCGGTAGAGGAGCCATCGACGAAGAGCTGTCATACCGCTGTGCCTGCGTTTACCCCATGGTTACCTTGCAATGCTGGAGTGAATCCTACAATGAAATCTGCTAGAGCTGGAACTTTAATGGAGGTCCTGTGGTATGTCTGATATATCAAATTCCCCTAACTCTACAAACCACTTTACTAGTCGTCCTGAGCTATCAAGCTTATGCAAAACTGCCTTAGGGGGTAGAATGTTGGGATCACAATTGAGTGAGCTTGAAAATAAGGCCGAAGATTTCGAACGGATATTATTAAGGCAAATGCCAACTTTTCAACCTTGGGATATCTTTTTCGATGCCTAGGAACGCCTTGCTGACGTAAAATACGGGCCTCTAAATCCCGCTCTCTTCTAGGATAAGCGCAGAGCTTACTACGTTCTCTGACATCGCGAGGTATAGAAAAAACTTTTCTCCCTGTACTGGTTTGGATAGGAGCTCTAGGGATGCCATATATTGCTTAAGTTCTTGAAATGACCTATTGCAGTCCGTGGTCCATTCAAGGGCTTTATTCCTCCTTAGAGCTTTGAAGAACGGGACGCAGCGATCGGTAGACCTGGAAATGAATCTATTCAAAGCTACAATCTTACCGTTTAATGCTTGGACGTCCTTCTTGGACCTCGAGCGTTCCAACTGTGTCATTGCCTTGATCTGTGAGGGGTCTGCCTCTATCCCTCTTTGTGAAATCAAGAATCCAAGAAATTTTCCTTTACTGACCCATAAGGTACATTTCGAAGGATTCAACTTCATCTTATGCTGCTTCAATATATCGAACGGTCTGCCTCAAATGCCGAATGTGTTCGTTCTTCTTCTGACTTTTGACTAACATATCGTCTATATAAACCTCCATCGTGTAACCGATCAGGGGCTTGAAAATTTTGTTCACCAACCGCTGGTACATGGCTCTGGCGTTCTTTAGTCCAAATGGCATCACCCTATAGCAGTAGAGACCTCATTCCGAGATGAAGGATGTCTTTTCCTAGTCTAGGGGATACATCTGAATCTGATTGTATCTGGACTACGCATTCATGAAACTCATTAGCTCGTGACCTGCAATAGCGTCAACCAACTGGTTGATTCTCGGGAGGGGGAAACTGTCCTTAGGGCATGCCTTGTTGAGATCAGTATAATCGACACAGACTCACCATTTGCCATTCTTTTTCTTGACGATGAGGTATTGGCGAGCCATTCTGGGCAGAATACCTCTCTAATCATCTTAGTGTCCAACAGCCTTTGGACTTCATCGTTGATGATCTTGTGCCTCTTGGGAGTGAAAGTCCTTTGCTTCTGTCTGACCGGGGGATGGCTCAGGTCAGTCATCAATTTATGGGAGATGAGAGCTCGGTCTATTCCTTCCATGTCCTTGGTTTCCCAGGAGAAGACTGACAAATTATCCTTTAGAAACTCGATTATCTTTTCCTACTCAGGTTGGGACAGGTCTGCATCGAGTTGTAGATAGCGCCCCCCTCCTTCGGAACTCACCTAGTGCTTTGATGGGCTCCTGGATCAGTGCTTGCTATGCTTTCTGTCCCTCTAGGGCTTAGTGGTTCATCAATCTCGGTAGGGCATTCCGTGCTCTCGCGAGGCTCAAAAGCGCAATGCTTCAACCCTCCCGAGATGCCTATAGTTGTTATTTCTGAGCCTGCCCTTTTAGTGCCACAACGTGACATTCCCGAGCTGTTGATTTGGAGCCTCTAATTGTGCAGACCTTCTCATTCTGAATGTATTTCAAGCACTGATGGAGGGTGAAAGTGACGACCCCCTATTTGGTGGATCCACGGCCTTCCGATGATGATATTGTAAGGGAGATCGGGAGTCCATGACCATATACTCCGAGATTAGGGTCTTCTGATCATCCCCTTCTCCCACCGTGGTTAGTAGATCCATCCTTCCCATTGGCGAGCTCAGACTTCCATCGAACCCTGCCATCACAATAGTGGTGGCCTTCAGGTCGTTGATGCTAAGCTTCATATGCTGGAAAGACTCATAAAACAATACGTTGGCAAAGCTCCCTATGTCAACCAACAATCTCCTAATGTCAAAATTTGCTACTTTAAGTGAAATGACAAGGGCATCACTGTGGGGACAGTGTACGCCGACGAGGTCCAGCTCTGAGAACTGGATATGTGGCAGGGGCTTTGGCTTCTTCTCAATCGTTGAGATCTGGAGGGCACTTGGTTTTGTCTTTGCCTCCCGAAAGTATCATTTCCTTGCTTGATTGGACATCCCAGCTAACGAGCTGTCAGCGTAGAGGACGAAGATGACCTGATTATTCTAGCAGGGTTGCTTGGTTCGAGCCTCCCTTTGCTCGAGCCTCTAATCCTGTCTCTTCTGTTGTGGCCTATTGTCTCGAGGATTTCTGCCTTCCATCTCGTTGGATAAACTCCCTCAGACGTCCCCGCCGGATCAGTTGTACAATCTCTTGTTTGAGGTGCCTGCACTCTTCGATAGTGTGTCCATGATCCCTATGGAAATCGCAGTACTTGCTTCGATCTCTAGCGTAAGGATTGCCTTTCAAAGGCTTTGGCCGCCTCAGATTCTCATAGGTTCGAACCTGTTGGAAGACGTGAGTGAGGGATGCGTTCAAAGGTTTGAGTGCCCCGAATCTTCCAAATAAGGGTTACTTTGAGTTTGGGGTGTCATCCCTCTTGTCTGGGCTCCGTCGCCTTTTAGTGGCGTTGCCGGGGTCTTGTTTCTAGGCGTTGTCACCCTTGTGAGCTTGCTCCTTGGCTTTTGGGAAAGACGTCCTCATATCCTCCAGATTTATATACTTCCGCGCCCGTTCCATGAGAGACGCCACGTTTGCGGGAGGATTCTTTGTTAAGGAATCGTGGAATCTCCCTGGCCCCAGTCTTGCGTGGAGGGCCGCCACTAAGAAGCTCGGACTATAGTCAGTTCGAGCGATATAGTCCCGAAGTGACTCCCCCTTTTGCTGCTTTATCGACAGGAGAAACTCGGGGCCTTTTTGGAATCTCCTATTAGGTTAGAAACCAATCAAGGAACAGTCTGTTGAGCTCGTAGAAGTTCGGGATGGACTCTTGTGGAAGACTGTGGAACCATCTCAGAGCAGCGCCTTTGAGACTTGTCATGAACAGTTCGACACAAGAAGGCATCGGTGGCCCCATACAGAGCCATTGTGTATTGGTAGTGGGAGAGATGGTCCCTTGGGTCTTCTAACCAGTCATAGGGGGTAAACTTCGGGACAATGAATTTTTGAGGGCTGTTCCTCTACCATTATGGCTGAAGGTGAATGGAGTAGTGAATCTTCCGAGTAACTTTGATATCTCGTCCTGCTTGGGAATGGAGGTTACCCCCCTATCTAGGGCCGCTTGTTCAACTGAATCCGCTACCTCTTTCGCCCTCAGAGGCACTTTGGATGGGGCTGAATGATGTTGCCCTAGGCATGACAGCCTCAGGTCCCATGTACAAGGGATGTTCCTGACAGGGAAGAGTGTGATCCGGTTGCCCTTAGAGTGGGGGAATTGATGCTTGTGACTGCTGGAGACCCGATCACATTGGGATCGGCCCCCGAGTTTGTAGGGCTTAGGATCCTCGTTCTACTTTGATAATGGATAATAGGACGAGGATTCGGCATCCCCCTTCCAAGGACATTCGACGGATGAGGATCATCTCCGGCATGGACGGAGGCCCGAGAATACAATGAATGTGCAACGGGATCTCCCTCATCATGATATCTTCCGCCAGGGGTAGAAGGGATTTGAGCTCCTCCTTCATATATGCCTGGTGGACAATGGGTGGGATGGCTTTGCAGGTTCTAGGTCAGGTTAGCCAGAACCTAAGATATGGCCAAGAGTTGTTCCTGTATCAATCATATTGTCGCCGGATCTGATCAAGTTGTTGCTATACATGATTGGGGGTTTCCCCTTCTTCATTCTCAGTCGAGGATTGGTTTTGAAGGAACTGGCCTTGAACGAAGACTTGGAGCCATGACGAAGGAGTTGATTTCGAGATAACGAGGTTAGCAAGAACGATTGTCGTTCCCACAGACGGCACCAAGCTGATGCTGCACTTTCCTGACTGGTCGGAGCTCTAGTCCTTTGTTGGTATGGAATCTGAGAAGAAATGGAGTTAGAGTGCCGCCAGGGATGGCTCCGGCGGTAGCCACTTCGATGGTTAAGTTAGAGAGCGTAAAAAGATAATTGATTCTCCCCTTGGCGTACCTTGAAAGGTGATATTTGTAGGATGCTGTCATCCAAAGTGGGTGACATTTAGTACCGTGAAACCTGGGATTCACTGTTGTCCGGAGATGGCAGTCTCATCATTGCCGCCTGTCCCACTATTTCGCATTGCTACCTGTTTCACAGTCTTATCATTGCTACCTGTTCCACTGTTCCGAGGCCGGTAGGCTAACATGATAATGACGACAAGATCGGTACTCCTGAGGCCGGTACCTTCGAGAAATAATTCTTCCGAACTCGCTAATCCGACATCAGATCTGTATGGATGGTTCCTTCATGACCTGCACACAATGAACTAGACACGTGTCAAGTTTGGATTAGTCTGTTTATTTTAGGCGTATTATTTTCAAATTGACAGTGAAGCCAGGTGAGTCTCACCCGAAGCGTCTGGTCAAGTGGTGGCTAGTCAAAACAATGTTTCTGATTCTATTGGTTTAGCAATTTGAAGCAATGGAATTCATTAGGCAAGAGGAGTTGGATCTGTTCAATCAAGCAAAAATTTTCTATGAAATTTTTTTTCAATTTCTCTATTCTTTGGTATGCGGTAATTGCTAGATTGTCGTATGGGAGAGTCACATGATCCTGGTGAAGCAGACGAAGCTTTTGAATGATGATCCTACTTTGTTGAAGCAGACCAAGCCTTTTCAATGGTAATGCGGTAATTGCCATGCCCCTCTCTCCGTCTCTCTGGCACTTCCCTTTTTCTAATTTCTTTCTTGGGAGGAAAATCTTCTTTGCCCTTGTATGGTGGACACTTGATCCATTTAAAGATATTTTAATGAATAATGGTGGGTCTTGGGCCACTTTAGCCCATTTTGGTCAGCCCAACCTGTACAAAGGAAAAGAAAGCTATTTGCTGACCATATCATAACCATGAATCACCAATCACCATATAAGCTTTTTTTTAAAAAAAAAATTGAATTAGATTAGTAATCACTTTTATTTTAATTTTTTTTTAAAGAGAATTCAACTCCTATTTAATCTGATTTTTTAATCTGATTTTGTTCAGAGTTTTAATATTTTTAAGAAATAAATGTGATTCACTATATTATTAAAAAAATATTTATAAAAAATCAGTTCATCTCTACTTCACGTAATTAATTTTGATATTTCTCAAACAAACCCCAAGATGATAAAGTATTAAATCAGTGCAAATGTGTCTTTGAATGATCCAAAAGAAAAGGGAGAAAGCTTAACTACTTACCAAATAGTAAAAAATAAAAAAAATCAATTCATCTTTGCTTCATAAATTCGGTTCTATCTTTTTTCCGAATAAATTCTAATTGTCATGTTTGGTACAGCGAAATAAACATTCCTGATTATTATTTGATATGATTGAGAATATTTATTTTATAGAAATTAACATTTTATTAAAAATCATTTCAAGTATTCCTTTAGTCTAATTGAGTAATTCATATTCTATTTTATATCATTTCTAGTCTATTCATTTTACGTTTTATGTCGTTATCATTTTATTCTATATTTATAAAATGACCATTCTATTTCAGCATAACTTAAAAGATTACAAAATCCTAAATCAGTACAAATGTGTCTTTGAATGATCCAAAAGAAAAAGCCCATGTCCAATAAAAGAAACAAAGCATTCTTGAACGCTCTCAAGGTTTATTTGGGGGGCCATAAAATAGTCCGAAACACCATGTTTCCGAGCCCATTAATGTAGGCTCTTAAAATCAACATTTTCAGCAACCCAAAATCAAAATTATCACCTTCACTTCACTTCACTGTATCTATTCTACCCTTCTTCTCTCTCCTCCTTTAAAAGTGTTTTTGGGTGAAACAAATAGCTCAAAAATTACCATCTAGATTAACACGTGCCTTGCATGTGAATAGCGTATCAAATTATTTAAGAATATTTTATGTAAATTTAAGTATTATAATATTTATAACAATTTAATAATGCAGACAAAATAATAAGACAAATTAAGAAAAAGAGAAAAATTAATATTGAAAATTATGAAAAAACATTGAGCATGAAATGAAAGAAATTTAAATAAAATTTAATTAATCATCTAGATTAAGAAAAATAATCAAATAAAAAATAAAAGAAGAATAAAAATTTAGTAACATGTTAAAGTATTCTCAGAATATAATAAAAATAATGAAATTAAAGTAACTATTAAATTTTTATATTACACTTAAAGGAAAAAATTTATTTTGATTCATTTATTTTTCTACTTATTTATTCTATTGATCCACCACCTTTTATATTAAATGTGTATTTATACATACATACACATATACAATATTTTATATCACGTCACAATTTTTAACTTTTTTTTTTTAATTTTACATGCTTCTTAGCATTTTGTCAATTTTTTACCGACTTATTAATCTTTTAAGATTCTAACAGATACAACGAAGTATTTTTGTCACTTTTTATCTTAAATTTTTTCTTAACTATTTTATTTTTTACACACTTCTTCTTCTTTTTTTACGATTATAAAATTTATAAGGCAAAATAATTTATAATTGTTCCATAAATTTTCAAATTTATTTTTTCTACTCTTTTCTAAATTATAAATAGATATTATCTAATTACGTCTTTTTTTTTCATATCTAATAATTTTGTTTTACACAATTGTTACTTTCTTATGATTTTAAATATTGAATAATACCTCCAAATTAATAATTTTAAAAATTTTAAGCATTATTATATACACACGTTCTAAGTTTTATTAAAAAAAAAAATTCTTCTTTTCCATTGAAATAAATGAAAGATTAGCATGAAATAGAAAATGAAATTAACTAAATTTAGGTAAAGTCCTTTCATTTTTATTGAATAAGAAAAAAATTCAAATATAATAAAATAGAAATCAATTCTAAATTAATGGAGAAAGTAAAAAGGGATAAATCATATAAAAAATTAAAATCATACAACTAAATGTTGTTATCATAATCAACATTTATATTTTATTTTCATAAAAATTATAGATTAAATGATAATATTAGTTATTCATTTTGAGTCTAGCCAACATTTTTCAAGAAAATAATGAAAAAAATAAGTAATTTTAAATCCATGTTACTTGAAATTTTAATTTTTAAAAATTTTTTATTTTAATTTTTAAAATTTCTTTCTCTTTTACGATTATGAAATTTATAGGGCAAACAATTTAAAATTGTTCCTTAAATATTTAAGTCTATTTACTTTTTTTTTTACTCTTTCATGAAATTACAAATATCTTTAAATTTATAATTTTAAATTTGTTAAGCATTATATACACACATTCTAATTTTTACATATTTAAAAAAAAAAAAAATTGGTCACTGAAATAAAATAAAAAAAGAAAGGAAAAATAATTAAATTTAGGTAATATCTTTTTTATTTGTATTGAATAAGAAAAAATTCAAATATAATAAAATTAAAGTCACTTTTAAATTAAACAGAGATACTAAACAATGATAAAAACAATAAATAATAATATCAAACAACTAAATAATGTTATCATAATCAACATTTATATTTTATTTTAATAACAATTATAAATTAAATGATAATATTAGTTATTCATTTAGAGTGCAACCATCATTTCTCAAGAAAAAAAATAAAGAAAGAAAATAAGTAATTACTTCAAATTTTAATTTTTGAAATTTCTTTTCCTCACTCATTGAAAAGATGAAAACTATCTCCAAATTATTTTTCCTAACTACTTATTTTTTATACACTTTTTTCTTGTTTACAATTCTAAAATTTATAAGGGCAAGACAATTTAAAATTATTCCTTAAATATTTAAGTCTATTTATTTATTTTTTTTACTCTTTCATGAAATATTTTTCCTTAAATAATAAATACATATTATCTAATCTCACCATTTTTTTAATTTTTCTAATAATTTTGTTTTACACATTTTTTATTCTTTTAGGATTATAAAACTTGACAAATACTTTCATATACATACATACATACATACATACATACATTTTTTTGGTATTTCAAAATATCATTTTTGATCTTTTTTACGATTCTCAAAATCATATTAAAAATTCCTAGTTTACGATTTTTTTTAATAGTAATAAAAACACCCTTTTGAATTTCAAGTAAGGAAATTTTTAATTAAATTACTTCAATTAAAATATATTCAATAAAATTAAATAACTCATTTTGGCGGGCATTTCTTATTTACATCCATATCATTAATTTATTAATTTAACTTTCTAACAAATTAAATTAGTTAAATAGTTTTTATTGGTTAGTTGATTACTTTCTTAATCTAATAAACTAATTTTTATTAGTTAGTCACAGTTTAATTAAATTAAGGAGATTTGTAATAAATTTAATAATTTAGGTACACATTGATGTGCTTAACATGAGTTTAATAATTTAATCTAATGAGTGTTTTTGTCCAAACAAAAAAGTACAAAACAAAAAATATCAGTACTTCTATATATAATATAGATATAGATATAAATTAAAAGTAGGGTATCAATCGTGTCGTGTCGAGGTATGAGTAGTTTGATTATATGGTTCAATTCGAACATGACACGGTTAAATAATCGTGTCAAAATTCTTAACCCTAACACGAACACGCTTATTATACGTGTAATACGCACGATCGGTGTAACCCGTTTAATAAATGGATTATGTTAACACGAGTAACACGACACGATTCATTTAACACATTTAATAAATAGATCGTATTAAAATTCGATACGATTAACACATATAACCCGTTTTGACACATTTAACACGTATAACTTATTTAATAAATATACTTGTTGAATTATTCTTCTTCTTTTAATGTATTTTTTTCATATATTTTCATTAAATTAAAATATAAATTTAGTATTAAAAAAAAATTGCTGTAATACTTATAATATTAATTTTTTCCGTACTCATAAAAAATATTAATTATTACATATATTAATACTTATAATATAAAATATTTTTAATTATTCATATTTATTCGTGTTAATCATGTCAATCTACGTGTCAACCATAATTCGACTTATTTAATAATTGTTTTAATCACATTAATTTGTTTATGATCCAAACTCATTTTTAAGCTTAACTTAAATCTACTAACTCCGTGTCGTATTCGAATCATGTTATCGTATCATATCATATCATAAATTCATACTCCTAATTAAAAGTAGTAATGACCTTCCTCGACATGCTTTGCTGCTGAATTTTGCAAATGAGTGACAATATGCCATGAATCAAAACGTTTGTAAATCTGATTAAGAGTTACACTAGTCGCGTCACTGCATTCGTTCAATCGGGTTGCCAAAGTAGCGGTGATGAAGACTAACAAGCGCGATTGACCGGAACTGGAGTCTCACTGAGCGTTAATTTTAAATTCTTATCTCCAAGCATCCACTTGTTGGATTAATTGACCAGCCTAAAACATGATTATGATTTTATCACTTATTAATTAAGTGATTCTAGAATAATCATGTTTATCTAGTTAATCAAACAAAAATAATTCAATCACTTCTGGAGATGTAATCAACCAAAATAATCCAGACAACATGGACAAATTATCCACAAAAGCTTGGGTGTTTGACCTAACTTATTGCCTATCCAAACAATTCCTTACTAATTATTTTTTATTCATGCAATCTAATTAACATTTTTTTTATTTCAATAAATTAATATGTAAAACTTCATAAATAATCATAAAAAAACTAAAATGATAAAAAAATAACATATAATAAAAAAATCAATCAGTTTAGAATGCACGCAATCATTTAATAAAAACTCTAATTTAAAATAACATACAACTAGTAATTCATCACAACGTAGTCCAAAACAAAGAAGACAACAGCAATGTGTTGAAAATTAATGATTTATGTAATTTTAATGAAAAGCATTAGAGAAAGAGAGAAAGAAAAAAAAGATATAGAAAATTTACGTGATTCGATAATATGTCTACGTCCACGGGAAGTAGCAACTCTATTCTTCGTTATATAAAAATAAAATTATAATATATTTATACTACCTTACAGTTAAAATCCTAACCGCAATCCAATACATTTAAAAACCTCACAATATACCCTTAACGTACTACAGAGGTCTTTGCCCCCCACCCCGCACCCGAACATATTATTCAACCCTGACAACATAACTAAAATTAAGCTTGTAATGGGCCTTATGGATTTTGCTCACTCTGCATATAAGACTTGTATACTAGTTTTACATACTACAAAAAAAAAAAAAAAAAAAAAAAAAAGAAAGAAAAAAAAAAAAAAAGGGGCATTATCTCTAACAATTAGTAAACTATAGCACTTCATTTGACTTAAAAAATTGTAATTGAAATATTCTTCTCAAATTTATGGAGAAATAATTCATTTATTTTTCTATATACTCAAATACCAAAAAATAATAAAGTTTATTACGACTTCCTTGAAACAAGAATTCATGATTACAAATAATTATATACCAAATGAACATAAATTATTTGATTTAATTTCTTATCATGTTTCATGAAAAATGTCATCAAATAAATCAATTGAAAGATACTGTTTGGAGTCTATGTTTGGAGAATTCATTAGAAATTGCCTAGAAATTCATCTTTCTTTTTAGTAAAATTTTACTACACATTTAGATAAAATTTTAAGCACTTTGTATCTTTACAAAAACAAGCTTTCAGGATCCATCCCTCAAGAAATTGGCATGCTAAAGTCTCTCGTCGATCTCGAATTGTCAATGAACAATCTCAGTGGTTCAATCCCTACTTCTATAAGGAACTTGGGCAACTTAACCACTCTGTATCTTTACACAAACAAACTTTCAAGATCCATCCCTCAAGAAATTGGCATGCTAAAGTCTCTCGTTAAT
The DNA here is from genome assembly GCA_008638375.1 of Nyssa sinensis. Lineage (NCBI taxonomy): Eukaryota > Viridiplantae > Streptophyta > Magnoliopsida > Cornales > Nyssaceae > Nyssa > Nyssa sinensis. Next base: position 1,167,363 of record CM018048.1, on the reverse strand, counting down.
CTCGAATTGTCAATGAACAGTTTTGGTGGTTCAATCCCTACTTCTATAGGGAACTTGGGCAACTTAACCTTCCTCGACCTTTTTGAAAATCACCTCTCAGGATGCATTCCTTCAAGTGTTGGAAACTTCACAAAGCTCACTTCATTGACGTTGTATGAAAACCAATTATCTAGTTCCATCCCTCCGGAATTAGGAAAGCTAAAACCCCTTTCTGATATGAACTTAAAAATGAACAGAATTACTTTAGGACAAAAATATGTTTAGCAAATTGGACGCTGAGACTACCACACAATAAGCTAGACGGTACTGCTCAATACTTTAGGTTCGAGCAATAATTGTAAGACATTTTGATTAAGTTAGGGTGTCCAGACGATTGCCTAGGCCACAGACAGATGCTCTTAACAGCTATGTCGATGACATCCCACGTGGGGCCTAATAGAAGCATGTACATCAGCAGTCCCCATGCCCCTACTATACAGAGATTTCAAACGTATAGATATATATGTACACAGAGAGAGAGAGAACTGTTTGATGGTGAAGGCAAGGGTCACATGACTTCATGCATATTGCTAGATTTACATGCACTTTTTTATTTTTGGGTGAGGGGTGTGGGATGTTAGGTAGAAGAACACCAACATCCCACATGCAACCATGACCCATTATTCTGATATATGTCCCTGCTAATATCGTTATCTTTTCATCCCCAGTTGTGACTCTTTGAGATCTGCCCTTTGTTTGGCCCTTTCTCAAGTGGGGTCCCAACCAGTGACTCCCTACAATTTTACTTTTCTAGACTAGACTAGATTAGGTCAATGTAAATACAATGGTACAACCTCAACATGCTCTATATTAAAGCCAATCTCTGAGGCAATGTAAATAATTTTAGATCTGCACTTTGATCTATTTTATCTTTTAAACATAACAATTAAGACTATCTCAATTTAATTTATTTATTTTAACCAGTCATTTTTTGAAGAAAAAATTTCAACCCTCCTCCAACATTTTTTTGAAGGGAAGAGAGAGAATAGGTGTTCAAAATTCTTAACTATAATTAGCTAGTAATAAAGTGATTATGTAAAATATCTAGGAGTAATTTTTTTTGCCATCATCTCTATGTTTTAGCTAAATAAACATTTAGCTAGTGGTCTTGAAGATTGTTAGAGATAGTAGCTTATATTCTTGGAGAATTTCAATATACCAGAATAGGGTTAAGAGTTTTAACTACCAGATAATATAAATATATTGTAACTCTATTTTCTGAATAGTGAAGAAAATAATTGCTCCCGTAAACGTAGAAATATTACCGAATCACGTAAATTTTGTCTTTTTTTCTCTCTCTCTCTCTCTAATTTTTATTGCATAGATCATTAATTTACAACAGAGATATTCTAAGAAAATGGCAACGCTATTTGTACTTCTAAATTGTAAATTTGTATTCTCACGCTTGTCATAAAAACACCCTTCTTCCACTTTTTTTTCAAATCATTATCTTCCTCCATATCTCACCTTCAAACTCAAATTCTCCTATATATAATTTATATATGTTGGGTATAAGCAATCTAGATAGAGGATAATTAACCAAATTAAGAGGTCATGGACCAACTGATATTTTCCCTTTTCTAGGAGTTGTTAGAGAATACTAGAAAAGGCGAGAAGGAAAAATGAAACCAGCTATTGATGAAAAGGAAAATAACTCTTTAAGTTTGGTTTTCAATCTAGCTTCAAAATGTTACTTGCAGAAGAAAGTTAAATGGTTGTATAAGCAGTGGACATATCCTCAAGCTAATAACTATAGAAAGAAAAAGAAGTCTTCAAATTAATTAACCAAGTGTCCAAAATCTCATAGTCCAAAATGCTTAAACAAAGTTATTAGTAATAAGATTGATGGTGTGTTATATATTAACCAAATTCTTTTTAATCAAAAGATGTGGGATGCGAATCAACAAATGTGGGATACTATTTTCGCCTCCTATAAGGTTAATCTGAATCTCTTTTACAGACATTATAGAGATTTTCAATCTCTTGGAATCGGCTCATCCAAATTCTTTTTATTCAACCGATGTGGGATGCGAATCAACAAATATGGGATACTATTTTTGCCTCCTATAAGATTAATTTGAATCTCTTTTACAGACATTATAGAGATTTTCAATCTCTTGGAATTGGCTCATCCAAATCTCTTTTACGATTCTACCAACACTATAGGAGAACTCTATCTTTTAGGAGCTGACTTTGATAATACTTTTAACTTATAAATCTACTAACCCAATAATCTAAAGAAATAGACCAAATAGGTGCAAAATTCTTAAGGCAACTTATTCTTGGTAAGAGTTGTGATGTGTTGTTATATATGAACCAAACCCTTTTTGCCCAACCAACGTGAGATACTAATAGTTGCATGGGTGAGTGCTCCTCCACTTGCTTTGGAATTGCATTCCACTGGGTGAAGTATTAGTGTTGTATATTGTCATAAAAATTCATGGTAAATCATGAATGGAGCCCATAAAAATGAATATATATATATATATATATATCCACTCTATGTGAAAGGTCAAATTTAATCCCTCATCCCTAGTCATTAAGAATGAGGAAAAAGTAGTAGTGGCAGATCAAGAGCTTGAATATAGGAATGTAAGAATACAAAAGAATAAATTTAAGAAGGTTGGAGGAATTTTATGAAAATATAAATGTAAAAAAAAATTAGGGGGCAACTCATTATTTTTAAAAAGAAAAATCTATACAAATTGAGGATAAAAAATAAAAATATTAAAAATTTGGGGTCATTGTCCCCCCAAGGTTAATGTGGCTTTGTCACCAGTTGTAAAGTAGGATGAAAGAATTTTATGATTATGTAAATTAGATTATGGCATGTGGCACAAATGATGATATACTATCGGATGGTAAGGTAGTATGGAAGAATTTTATAATAAATACAAATCAAATTCTGACATATGACACATATTTCAAATTAAAGTATCATCATATGACATTATTTATGTTGCATGTCTGAATTTAAATATATATGATCATAAAATTTCTTCATACTACCTAAACCATTTTTTCTCTTAAAAATGACGGGTTGTTGATGTTGTCCAGGTTCTTCACGTTGCAACTAACGCACACAGAGAAAGAGATTTCTAGAGAGGAAACTTGAAGCTGAGAAGTGAGAAAAAGGAATTGAGAAGGGGAAAGCATGGCGGTGGAGGAAAGAGGGGAAAGGAATGAAGAAATACAGTGAGGATTTAAGAAAAGGAGAAAAGAAGAGAGATCAATCAAGGTTCTGTATGGATGTGAAATATAGAGGAAAAGCAGGGTCTTTGTACCATTTATAAAGCGATATCTCCTTGATATCTCAGATTTTGGTCTTTTTCTAAAATTTTTATTTTAAAATGTCATTACAAGAAATATTTTTTTTAGTGACACAAATTATTAGCAACACACCAAAAAACATAATTAATAATGCATTTAACGCCGCACAAGCAACATATACAATTTCCCCGCACAATTAATGGTGTGTGATTATTGGCAACGCACAGGGACTAATTATCGATGCTTGTGTGCGTCATTAATACCAAATATTTTCAACGAGGCACTAAATGTGTTCTGCTAATTGTCATGTTTATTAAAATGAACACTGTCTTTATTATTTTGAAATAATATTAAGGATGCACGCTTATATTATTAGCGACACATAAAAGTGTATTGCTAATAGTCCCCATCTATTCTGCGATTCCAGTAACCTCAATCAAAAATTTGTCAATCTCTTAGCCACAATCTTCTCTCTCTCTCTCTCTCTCTCTCTCTCTCTCTCTCTCGTTGTTGTGCCATCGCAGGATCATCGTTGCCACTGTTGCTGCCGTCAATTGCATGCAATTGTTGCCTTCTGATCATGTTTTCTGTCAATCTCCCTTTATTTAGATCAGCTTTTCATTTTACTTTATATCTTTTGTCCTTTTATCCTATGTTTTATGTTAGATTTGTGATAGATAGTAAGATTTGTAATTCCAACTTGTATGAAGTTGAGTGTTTTAATCTTTGAATAATATAGCATTTAAAGATAAAATGAATGAAAAAAAAGAAAATTCAATTCTTAAATTATCAAATAGTGAAAATATCATATCATATCTCATATAAGTTTACACTTATCATATCTTACCTTTATTTCAAATGAGCGTGTATGTGTGTGTGTGTGTGTGTGTGTGTGTGTATAGAGTGAGTGAAGACACAAGCAGAATGGGGGAAGGCAAAGGAAATAAAAAGGTGGAGCATCGAAGTAAGGCAAGTGATGGACAACATGTAACATCAAGAAATCAGTGGAAATTGATTCCAAGTTGTAAAAAGAAAGATTAGATGGAGACATATCCCTTAAAAGAAAATCCAAATCAAGAGTCAAAAAGGAAAGAAAACAAACCCACATTGAACAAGATAATGTCTCATGGTTGCATGGACCACTGAGAGAGAGATATTAAAATAATGCATGATTGTCTATTTTAATTAATTAATTATGGGTCCCCTAACCCCCAAATATTCCACTCAATTTTTGGCTGTTTTATTTAGAAACAAAAACGTGGGACTACAGTCAAGTTCTGACTACATAAGCAACCAATAGTGCAATCCTTTATCTGGTACCACACATTTACAAGGAAAAGTTTTGGGGTGCATCAAGTGTTGTGCGCAGGCAGTAAAATCATACACTAAATTGATCTCAAACCACAAAAAAAGAAAGAAATACATGATATACATGTGATTCGACGCGATATTTATGTCTATTGGCACTAATAATTTATCTATTATATATCGATGAGATTATAAAAGCAAAACACTCACAAATTTACAATTTCTTTTACACCTTATAACGACTTACAAAATCGGCTATCTTCTCATAAGAAATAATTTTAAAAATAATATTTTTACATATGCGAATTATATTATAAGAGACGAACTGGGTCAAAAATACCCAAATATAATGGAACCAATTTTTTTTGAAAACAAAGAATCGGATTATCAAGAATCTGAGTAAATTTTTTTTAAATCATGATATATATATATATATATATATATTGTCAATGCACCCAGTTCATAATCAAAATTTCTCATTTATAAGGAAATGATGGGGAACAGTACATACTTCTTACAGTTTTTACATGTCAGTGCATATCTGTAATTCATTTTTATTCTCTAATGCAAACATAACTGTAATTCTACATTTCTAACCCAACATGAAAACAACTTTTGATGAGAAAAGTAGGCTATGTAGCTCTTCACTGTGAGAATGATCCCTTTTGTTCTGAAAAAAATAATAATCTCTTTGTCTTTTGTGTGTGTGTGTGTGTGTGTGTGTGTGAGAGAGAGAGAGAGAGACCATTTTAGGGCTTGTTGATGGAAAAATGAAGGAGAAAGGACATCTCTAAATAGTTTTAATTAGACTCTCCCATGCATTACTCAAAAACCCTATATAATATAAGATATACCTATTTTAATCAATCATTATAACATAATGTATATGTTGCACTCTGGAGTAGGGGCAAGTGAATGCATGATGTTCCATGTCTCTCTGCATGGTAAAACAAGAAAGAAACAAAAAGAAATAATTAATGGGTTCATAATTTTGATTAGTCCATTAATTCTCTACTACTTAATGTACTAGCATAAAATCAACATTTAAACCTAAGGATGACACTTGTCACATATTGGGGTTAAATGACCAAATGATCTCATCAAGATAGTGAACAAGGTAGCACAAAAGTTTCCAGGCAGACCTCTCGTATTATTTTACCCTTCATGGGTAATTAGTTAGCTCATCTACACTAATCTTAGAACGGTTGACTAAGTCTAACACATTAAAACGTAGTCTAATTAGGCGGATTCCGACCCCCAACAAATCAGGGAGCATAACGTTATGCGCAATGTCAACCATGGCATTGTATCCTCCTACTATGGAAGAATCAGCTGAGATCAAGAGAGTTCATCTCTACATAATCACTAACTATTTAAACACCAGGAACTCTGGTTTAAAGGTATGCCAATCTTGATAGTTTGTCTTAATATTTCAACTCTTTATACTCAAACTAGCATTACGCTAACTTGACTATCAGAGAATCATTGACTGGCACTATACCGTGCCCATTAGCCCTTTTGGCAGTTTTTCTCCTTTTCTGTTGGAGGATGCTCATTTGTGAAGGATTCCCCCCCCCCAAAAAAAAAAAAAAAAACACACACACACACACTTAAATCAAGCCAAGCTTCAAGCTACTGAACTAAAATGTGAACAAATAATGATTTGCCTTTAATTAATTTCCATAATAAGGAAAAAAGATTTTTTGAAACAAAGGCCACAAAGGCATATATTGTCTGTCACTCACCCATGATTAATGTGCTTTCACATGCCAACTTAAGGAAGATCAAGGAAATCCTCTGGTTTGTGATTTCCAATGCAAGTTTCTGTTAATTGTCTCATGGATTATTTGATAATCTTTAACCACTGTTGCAAAGCATAGACAGTTTCTGACAAGCAAAGTTGGATTGAATTATATGTTTAGCTAACCATTAGACAGCTTATGATGCTTAATTCAAGTTTATGGCAGGCAAATTCTGATAGGTCAGTTATAAAAATAAAGGGTTCGGGTTGGAATTAAGCGCATACAAATCATGTTTTATTAGTAATACAAAATTGATATGTAAAGAAACAACAGTGGTTGGAGTTCAGAAGTTAACAAATTAAATACTGCAAGTGGGATGATTCAGGTTTAAGATAATATTATTGATGATGTACCGAGGTTTATAAAGGGATTAAGGTTGGAATTAGCTGGCCTACCCAATAATCTGGTCCTAATGGCCCAAATGCTTTTTGATTCTACAGAAATGAAATTGACACAATTAACACGATTATATGTTTTACTTTATTTGATAGTAATATTATAAAATAATTTTTTAAAATTATTAATTATTAAATAATATAATTATTAGCTTTAACTATGAATATAAGTGAATAAGTATTAAAAGAAAAATAATAAAAGTATGATAATTTTAAAAATAATAAAATTTTTAGTTGAATTCAACTTTATCACTTTAATAATAAATTTAATCTATCCAAGATTACAAGACAAATCTTAATAAAAGAATTAATAATTCAATAAACTAATCTATATTAATTAATTATAATAGATTTATAGTCTTATAATCTCTTTAAATGTTATAAACTAATATTATTAAACTTAAATAACTCATACATTACTCATATTTCTCTCTTTCCCTCCACTTCCTAAAATAATGTTATTAAACTAGACTATATTAGTTATCATAATAAAAGAATTTTTATGATAAGAACCATAAATTAGTTCACATCTTTTTGAATGGTGAATGTTTTTCTTATTATTTAAATTATAATTTAAATAAGAATAATTTATTGAGCTATACGTTATTATTTGAGTGAGAATGTTTTATAATTTATTCAAACAGGTTATTCATGTCAAATAAGGTTTTCGTGTTTAAACAAGTTATTTGTATCGTGTTGAGTCACTATATTTGACACGATCTATTTATTAAACGGTTTAATCAGGGTCGTGTCGTGTTAGCCTATTTAATAAACGAGTCGTGTTCGTGTCGGAAAAATTAACACGATTAGTTAATTAGGTCATATTTGAGTTGATATTATTTTTAGAATATATGTATCTTGACACGACCCGTAAACACGAATTGTCACCCATACGCATACACATTTCCTACACCCAATTACAAGTTTCCCAATTTTATATATAATTATTTACCATTATGGGTCATTATTGCATTAAGCTAGGATACTTCAGAAAGAAAGCTAGATTGTGCTTAGAAATTATGACTCATATTTTTCTAATATGTGGAATTAGTATATACATCTTGTGGGTGGAGACATTATAAACTAATATATTAGGAATTTTTTCAATGTACCAAGTTAGGATTAGGATTTTATTGTAATGTGAGGATTTTTTTTCATGTATTGGATTAGGATCTTTAACTGTGTGACAATATAAATATATTGTAACTTTATTTTTTAAATAATAAAAAACGTAACCGCTCACTCCCGTAAACGTATGAATACTATTGAGTTACATAAATTTTCTGTATCATTTCTCTCTTTATTATTATTCAAAAAAAAAATTACATAAACCGTTAATTTACAAAAGACTGCTCAACAAAATTCTTTCATCCTGAAATACATGATTTTATCAAGTTTCCCAACTAACATATATGAGATAAGTATTAATTCATCTTACTAATGTCAAGTCATAATCTTGCTAATAGAGACAAACTTGTTGCCCAATAATCTAAGACCATCGTCTGCTAAGTTTGTTCAAGGAAAAGCCTAGTCATGAACTAAACTAGATTCTCTTAGATATTTCATTTATAGTGTTTGTTTGGATGAGTTAAAAAAGTATAATTTGCCCAATAATCTAAGACCATCGTCTGCTAAGTTTGTTCAAGGAAAGCCTAGTCATGAACTAAATTAGATTCTCTTAGATATGTCATTTACTAGTGTTTGTTTGGATGAATTAAAAAAAAATATAGTTTGAATTAAGTTACAGTTTGAATAAGTAGTTATGAAAAAGTACAGTTTTAGTTAAGTTATTTAGTATTTAGATAAATGTATTTGTTAAATGCGTAAATATTATTGTAGTGTTTGGATTAGTTATTAATAAGTGTCAATAAATTACTTTTTGAAAAAGTTCAACTTAAACTACTTTTTGAAAAAATTCATTTTGGTTTAAATACAGATTTATTAAATGCGGCCAATAAACCGAACCAAACACCTCATAAATTAAAAAAGTTTATTTTGAACTTGAAAAAATCATTAAGTAGAATGAATAACTCCAGCCAAACATAGCTGGAGACCAAAAGGCAGAAGATGAGTGGCACTCTCATCTACAATTATGCAAATGGAATATTCTCAATGCAGCAATCACTAGATTTCTGTTTGGTTTTAAACTGTGACAGAAAGAAAAGGAGAGGAAAATGAAAAAGGAAGAGGAAAGGACCTGGTTTTCTTGATATTTCCTCATTTTATTTTATAAAGAAAATTGAGTTTCTTCAATTTTATTTTCCCCATAAATTTCTAACACTTTACAGTACCAATATGAAAAACAGAAAATAAATATTCAAAGATTAATGCAATAATAGATAACGGATTTTTCAAACTATTTTATTACTTTCCTTTTTTTGTAAAGTCTAGTCAATTATTAGAATTAATAGGTTTTAAATCCCTACGAACTCTCATTTTTTTGCCCTTGTGGGAATTGAATCATGCTCGTAATTTCATTGGGTCATTGTCTGTGTTGGCACTATTTTATCAATTTTAGATACAAGATAGGTGGAATTTTCTAGAATAAATATGCGTGATTTCTATCAAATTGTGCCTAGAAGTAGGGTCCGTAAATGAATCGAGCCGAGTTGACCTATGAGTTGTTTAAACTCAACTGATTAAAATAAATAAATTCCAAGTTATATTCAAGTTTGACTTCTTAATATTATGAATTGATCTTGAATAAGTCTTTAACGAAGTCAGACTCAAGTAGCTTAAATTTTTGTATAATATCAAATTATTTTTAGTTTAACAAATTGAAGTAAGAGGTCGAATTCAATAAATTTATGAATCTTAAAATATATTCAAATTTGACTTGTTAATCTTACAAATTGATTTCTAACAAAATTTTTAACCGAACTGAATTTGAATAACTCGATCTGTTTTACTCTGCTGCCTAGAATTGAAAATTTTGAGTGAGAAAAATTATTTTATTTATATTAAAATTATAGTGATTTGAAATGGAAAATCCAAGTTTGAATACAATTACACAAAGACACAGGAAGAGACAAAGACATAGGAGCGGGGTGGGGCAGGGCGGTGAGAGTGAGAGAAAGGTCAGGTCCAAGTGGTCCGGGGGACGCTCCCAGTCCCAACCCCAACCCCATCGGGTACGTTCGGGAGGAATCTAAGACTGTACATGTAGGCCATATTGGGGGGGTGGGGTCCATTGTGTTGTCGCCTGGCCAGACACATTTCAGAGCGGCCTCAGCCTTGGTGGGGCGGGAACGTTGCCACACCAGCCCCCTTCCCACTTTGCCTCACTAACTGCCACTTTTTGCTCTTCATCCAAACCAACCCATCCTATCCTTCTTGGTTGGTTGGCCACCCCTCAACATCTCTCTCTGTGTGTATATATATATATATATATATATATATACGTGCGTGTATTTTTCATGGGAGTGAATGTTTAAGCTGTTTCGGCTTTTGTTCATGATATGTTATAAATTGATAAATATATTTAAAAGTATGATATGTGTTTGTATAGAATTCTTCAAGATACAAACACAGTGGACCATTATATTTAATCGAATCGGATCGTTAACAATGAAATTTGTTTAATTCATATCCGATCCATTTAACTAAAAAAATTATCAGATTCATATCGGATCAAATTCTGCGTACCATGTTCGAATAAATGAATCGGATTCGGATCAAAATCCAATTCATTGGCAGTCTTACTATGTCCTACCTTTTTTTAATGAGTCATAAAATATATAATAAAATATTATTAAAATGACACATTATCATGTAATGATTCAATCTACTAAAAAAAGGACAATACCCCGTGACAGTTGGGAAAGAGGCCTGAATTTTGTTTCAAATTAGTCATTTGATATGTCAGTGGCACCACCCCTATTGAGCTGCGACAATGACACCATGATGGGCCATGGCACCAAATATATATCAGCCACTAGCCATGACTCATGACCTGTTTCTTTTCATTTATTTTGTGGGCTTCGAGGGATGATTGATGTTCTTTTCCATTCATTTCTTCTTTTTTTGATGTCTTTGGCTCGTATTTGGGGCTTATTGCTGAGATGATGGTGGAACCAATGGACCCACTTGATGCTATAGAAACATTGCCATTGCTTGATCATTGATCCTTAATAATTTTTTGTCACTTTATTTTTCATGTAAAATTATTAAAGTTCCATTGAAATGAATCAATGTCAAAAAGGACAATAAACGAAGCAAGAATTGAGCGTAATGTTCAATTCTTTAGTTGAATTAAATACATGAATTATTTATTTAATAAGAGAAGAAATTTATAAACTTAAAATTGAATATATTATTGATAAAAGATGTATAATAAAAATTTATTATATCATAATTATAAAAATAGAAGACCATTATTCTAGATAAGAAATTACTAATTCTATATTAGTCTTAATAAAATTAGGAAAGTGAAAAGATAGAAAAATAGAGAAATTTGAAATAAATTAAAATTTGAGCTTTTTGAAAAATTAGAAATTAGATAAAATAAAAAAAATAGTCACAAACGACACTCCATTTTAAATTTTCTATACAAAATAATTGAAAAACTAAAACTTGCTAAAAATGTTATAAAAAAACTTATTGGAGGCCCAACTCTAAATTAGCTCCTTAAAACTCAGGTGTTAAGGAAGGGGAGATAGAGCCCTTATATATAGACCAGAGGAGTTAGAGACGGGCGATGTGGGACAATCCAACACGCCCCCTAGACTACATTGCTCGCGGAGGGAAACCAGATGAGCGGTCTCAACTCCTCTAGCTCAAGATTGGATTTTAAGGAGGGGGAGATAGAGCTCTTATATATAGACCAGCGGAGTTAGAGACGGGCGATGGCAGACAATCCAACACGCCCCCTGGACTACATTGCTCGCAGAGGGAAACCAGGTGCGCGGTCCCAACTCCTCTACCTCAAGGTTGGATCTCTAACCTAATTCTGATACCATGTTGAAAATTGGAGGTCCAATTCTAAATTAGCTCCTTAAAACCCTAAGTGTTAAAGAGAGGGAGATAGGACCCTTATACATAAACCAGAGAAGCTAGAGACGGGCGATGTGGGACAATCCAACATTCTTCCTTAACACCTGAATTTTAAGGAGCTAATTTAGAGTTAGACCCCTAATTTTCAACAATTACATTTAATTGAAAGTTTAAATGAATACATTTAACCAAAATCAGATAAAGTGGTTTTGAGAACAGGTATGTTGAAATGACCAACTTCAACAAATTTTTTGAAAGAGTTTTCAACCATTATCAAAAGAGAATTTATTTTCAATTTGAACTCCTTACTTCACATTATTCTGAGCATTTTTCTAATACTTGTTCTACATTATAAGAGTTCTTTTGCACAAACAATGAATTTCTTATCTTAGTCTCGTTCGTACATATGCAAACGAATTTTTAATAGTATTATCCTTTTATCAAATCTTTTTTTGATTCCACACTATCACCTAGCTTACCGTACAACAATGAAATGTGGAGAATGGTCAGTTAGGCTTAGGATTCACAATCTTCTTGTTAGGCTTAGTGATCTCTATCAAAAATCAATTCCATGGACCCTGTCAACAATAATACTGAAAATGCAAGTCTAACAAATGCCTATGACTTCCCTTTTCTTATGGCTAAAATGAAAATGAAAGGACAATAATATTTGGTTGCTTCAATGGTACTTAACTTGTGATGAGCTATTTAATGGAAGAGAGAGAGAAGAAAAGATTATGAACTACTTTACTTTATGCAAGAGTTGAGCTTCACATCATTTGTTTTTGCATGAGTTATATATATATATATATATATATATATATATACACACACAAAATAATGGAAAGGAATAATCAAACACATGTAATTGTGATTATTTGCACCATTCGAATAAGACTCAAATCCTTAATTTATGCAAGAGTTGAGCTTCACATACTTGAACTCTCATAAAATTAACTAAAATCATGAAAGATGCTCGTTATATGAAATTTAATTATTTGTTTTTGTTCTACTGCTAATTATTTTTTAGATTAATTAAAACGAATTTGACTTAAACTTCTTCCTAAATTAGTAAAATGTTGATAAAATAGACTTTTAAAGCAATCAACCAGGACATTCCAGTTGTAACCTGCTGTTTTTGTTGTGCAAAAATTGAATATTTTTAAAATATTTTTCCAATTGTAAACATGAAAATTGTAGTTGTATTAGTTTAAAAAAAATTAACAAGAAAAAATATTTATAATTTGGTAATAAAAATTAATATAATTTTAAAAAAAGTTCAATGTAGTCATTAAAAGTCTCCAAAAATAAGTATAATTTATGTATAGGAAGAAAAAAAATCACATCATGTTTAACATTTTCCTTTGTATAAATCTGCTCAAAGCTGTGCCCTCCGTTACGTCCCTTCGCTGTCATTCTATCAAAAAGCTTAGGCCCATTATCGACATTGCAACATATATCACCCTCCTATATAACACGGCCTACCTCGCGCGGCTCTCTCTCTCTCTCTCTCTAAAAGGAAACCTCACTCGTCCTCGTCTTCAACATTCTGCTTCAATAAACCAAGATACACTGCACAGAGTACCAAACCACCTAGGCAACTACACACCCGCATATTGTTGTTCCTCTCGTTCTCTCTCTATATCAAACCAGAGGCCTCTTTCTCTCTCTAAAAAAAACCATGGGCTTCCCTGTTGGTTACAGCGACCTCCTCCTCCCAAAACTCCTCCTACACACGCTTACGGTTCTGAGTTTCATCAGAAAGCTCATTTCCGCCCTCTTTTGCTCTCTGGGCCTCGGAGATTTCCTCGAATCCGACATTGCCTGGTCGGCCCGACCAGAAAACGAGGCGGAGTTCCCCTCCGTGTCGGCAATCCTGATCCGGGAACTCCTCCCCGTCGTGAAGTTCTCGGAGCTGGTGGAGCCGCCAGAGAACTGTGCGGTGTGTCTGTACGAATTCGAGGGCGGTGATGAGATCAGACAGCTGACGAATTGCCGGCACATATTCCACCGTAGCTGTCTGGACCGTTGGATGGACCACGATCAGAAGACGTGCCCGCTCTGTAGAACGGCGTTCATACCGGACGATATGCAGGACGCGTTCAATGAGAGGCTTTGGGCCGCTTCTGGGATTTCAGATTTCTACGGCGAGTACTCGCCGATTACCGGTTTGTAGTTGCTTTTGCTTTTCTGGGTTTTGTTTGGTTGGTTGGTTGGTTGGTTGGTTGAGGATGGTTGGAGATTGATATGTATAACGTGTATACAACAAAAATTAGCCAAAAAAAAATTATAATAATAATAATAAAAAAAAAAGAGCAACAACATTTTGTATAGTTAATGTCAACTTAATGAATTTTGATATTTGAATCTCCCTATTTTTTTATTTATTTAATATTTCAATTAACTTTATTCGATCCAAAGTGGTACACAAAATTATCAAGCCGACGAGATATAATGATACATCATTATAATTTATTACAAGTTAATAAATAATTTTTTTACATATCTCGTTCGTTTATTACTTGTGTCTGATTAAAAATTATTTTTATTTCTTTTTTCAATATTTGCAATACTAAATTTGACTTATACAAAAAAAAAATAAAGGGCGGGAATTTAAATCCTCGCTCTCTTTTATCGTAACAAAAAACAAAGTATAAAAAAAGAGGAGATTGTATTTTGTCACTTCAAATACGACATCGGTCCTAAAAATTAATATGAAAATAAATACATTTTTTTTTTTGCCTCTACGAATGGAAAAAAAAAAAATTTAATTAAGAAAGAATTTTGATAGTGGTTGGAACAGATTGGGTATTTCAAAAATTCATGAACAAATCAATATCAACTTAAATTTCTAATTTTTTTATACTTCTTGGATACGTGGAAGAAGGAAAATCAATAATAACAGAGGACCTTACTACTATTTTTTATTTTATTTTTAATACAAAGATAGGGTGTGTGAAAAGTAAATAGTTGCACCTATGACCCTAATCTTATAAAATGAAATTTGTTCCCAACTTAGTCGGGCCTTGTCATTAAACTATTCATTTTTGGTCTTTTTCGGAGGAATCTTATCTCAATTTTGGTTTCTTCAATTTAGTGTTTTTTCTTGGGGTAATTTTTTTCTATTGCAAAATTTTTATGAGGTAAATTGCAAGGTTTAATGACAATAGGGATAGGATGGCCTGTAAAATTAAGTGGATTATCATATCAACTATGAAGACTTGAAAGTGAATCAAGGAAAAGAAATTGATTTGGGATGGTGACCCTAAGTAAATGGACTACGGCTTTGTCTATAGTTCTGTTTGGATAGCATGAAAATTTTACCACTTTTTTCTTTTTTTAAAAAAAAAAATCAATTAAATTCTGTATTTGAATGACTTTTTGTGAGGTTTGAGCACATAACACAATCATTCTTATTTTCTAAAAAAAAAGATAAGGAAACTGTGCTATTTTTTAATTTAAAATTTGAAAGTTATCGCTTGATGTAACAGTAAAATTTGCTTGCCTAATGCGATGACATCATTTGCAAAATATAGGTTAATTTAACAATAATGTTTGGCTTATTTAAAAATTCTATCAAAAATATTTACCTTCATGAGTTGACAGTGTTGTATTGACTGAATATTACATTATGATATGACATCATGTGATATCCAACTAATACAACACTGCCAACTCATGAAGGTAAATAATTTTAATAAAATATAAAGATAAAACTAGCATTACTCATTAATTTAATTAAGTATCAGCCCACCATCTATCTCTCATTATCATTTCTATTCCCAATTGTCCAAATTAACAGTCTTCCTCTTTTTTAAATTTAATTAATTTAAAAATTATTCAAAAATTCAATTTTGTATTAAAGTAAAAGAATCATACAAAACAAATGTATTGTTTTTATTTTGGGTAGAAAATCATTGCAAGCCATCATCACTCCAAAAGAAGATTCTCCCCTCAAATTGTGCTTTAATCATGCACCAAATACCCTGTTTTTCCATATACAATGAATGATGAAAGTTATGTTTACTTTCAAATGGGACAACTT
Organism: Nyssa sinensis; assembly: GCA_008638375.1. Taxonomy (NCBI): domain Eukaryota; kingdom Viridiplantae; phylum Streptophyta; class Magnoliopsida; order Cornales; family Nyssaceae; genus Nyssa; species Nyssa sinensis. The sequence goes on along the minus strand of CM018048.1, from coordinate 1,151,512 downwards.
TGGCTTCTTCAGGTACCCATTCGTACGACCACTGCCGCCCCATTTGCTGCTAATTTGTCCACTATGTATGTGCCTTACACACTACTACTCTTTCGTATGAAATATATATATATATAGATGTATGTATGTGTGAGTTGTCATAATGTATGAGATTAATTAATTTGGTAATTCGTGTGAACTGTCATATTGAGACGCGTTGGTGGTGCCATGGTGCTCGCGCAGGATGATTACGTGAATGATTATTCTATGGCTCATGACTAATGAATCAACACACTCACCATCTCTATATAATATTGATTTAGCTGGAACATATATATATATATATATATATATAAAAAATTAATAACTGAACATGCATTACCTTCCTCTAGATTTACTGTTCTTTCCTCCTCTTCATTTATATGAGCGGGAGTTATGGCAAATTGAAGGGGCCATGTTCTTGAAAGGAGAGTTGAAAAAGGATGATAATTTTTTTTTTACCGAGGGACTGTCGTATCATGATGGTTCTTGTATTTCACATATACTTCATAATTTATTCATGTCAAATATATAAGTAATCATCTTTTTACCGTTATGACTGTCGTAAAATCACGAATTGAAAGTCTTATTAAAAAAATGTAAGTATTATAACTATCCTATTAATTATGGTTGAGATTGATTTATCTATTTAAGATTTATATTTGAGTGGCTAACAATCCTCTTAAAAAAAAAAAAACGTTTGTATCAATATGTAAGTGTAGGCAATTAGACAACTCCCAGTCTTCTAATTAGATGGAGATGGCCAGATTTGTTTTTGCCATCCATTTTCCAAAATGGAGGACTCTTTGGAATTTTCATTTCTTTTTAACTATGAAACACATACGTTTTATTTTATCTCACGTATTCAAGTCGGATATAAATACGCTCAAATACATAAAAAAAAAAAAAAAAGAGTATTCAATTTTTTTAATTTTCAAATAAGTTGGAGACACGTTTTCGGATTTTATTTTTTATTTTTTGAATTCTCTCCCCTTCATTTTTTCCTCTTCTTCTCCACAAATTTGTTTTGAAACTGGAATCAATATTTAAATGAAATTGTTAAAGGGTAGAGCTATTTGCACTCCTCTATATACAATTGAGCTCCAAAATAATACTATTTTAATAGTTAAAAATGTACGTTATAGAGTGCAAATGAAAAACTAAGGAGTGTGAATAGTTTTATTTTTTAAAAATTTTTATTTAATGACTTTATTATTTTAATATATTACTAATATTGCCATAAATTATATATTTTATGTTAATTTTAATTGATATATCCATATTCTACTTTTTTAAAAAAAGATCATGTCCAAGTGTCTCATGTTTCTGAACTTTTTAATATAAAAGAATAATAATGAGAGTCTCAGCTATCGTAATTGTGAAAATAACTCCGTCCAAATGTGAATGAAGATGCATTTTTCCGGCCTAATAGATCCATCCAAACTTTAGTTAGAATCATGGGTCATTTGGGGGTTCCCATCTAATGTTCTCCACTCTCTTTCAATCAACTTTGCTACGGTGCTTTAGAAATTGCAACACCCTTATTTGTACCTAAATCAAAAAAGGTAAATTCACCCAAATCCAATGCTCTTTGCTTTTTCTTTTCTTTTTTTCCTCATATCTCAGAATCAGCTGTGTGAATCATTAGAACTTTAACAGCATCTCACACTCACAAGATTTATCTTACACCTGTACTGGTGACTATAGGAAATTAATATGCTTATGAAGCATAGACTTAATATTTCAGTAGAACACATTTGATTTGGCGATCATAGCCCAACACCATAGCTGCCCCCCTTCCCTGTATGTTTATCATGTGTCAAAGATGTAAATTTATATATATACACACACACACACGTCAACGAACATGTTGATGGATTAAGGGATATATATATATATATAAATATATATATATATATATATAAACGAAATGATACAAATAGAAAAACGACATCTAGTCCAACCATCAATCAACCAGGATGGGCACACAATTTGAGATACAAGTTTTGGTACAAAAATTAGAGAATTAAGCATTATTGAGTATATATTTGAATATCTCCTGCATCCGTATGGTTTTTTCTTTCCACATAGAAATGTTCTGATAAAAAGATCGACTCTAGCATCTATATTGCTAGTAAGATTCCTGCGTTATGGACCCATGGAATAAGACTAAGAATAACATACTTCATTTATTCATAAATGAAAAACCAATGTTACCGAATTCCAAGCACAAGAAACTGAAAGATATGAGAAGAGGAGCTCCTAAGTCAGCATCTTACACCAGAATATGCAAATACATATTAAAGCTCAAATACATAAATCTACATACAAATATGTATGTTTGGGAAATAGTGAGAACGAACAAGAAGCTACATCTATGTTTCAAGCATTATACGTCTGCACTCTCCAATCTAAAATTTAAGCACACAAAGCAGTCACTATACCCATCTTCCAATTACAATAAAAGAAGAGAATGCCAGCTCCAATTATGCAATGGTTGATACTTGGGTAGTGATTTTCTTTGCAAAAGACACTACACACTAGAAGGATCACCTTGGATAGCCAGGAGGTGGATGACCATAGGGCTGATCATATACTGGTTGAGACGGATAACCAGTAGGTGGATAACCACCATAGGGCTGATTGTATACTGGTTGAGACGGATATCCAACATTGGGAGGATATGGCTGATCAAGGCGAGACATCTGTTGCGGGGGAGGCACTGCCATAGGTCTTGTCCCAAACATACCATCTCGTTTGTCCATTTCAACCTTATGTTGTGTCTGCAGCACTCCACATCAAATATCAGTTAGCTAATGTAGTGACATGCAGCCAAGAGAAGTATCTATGAACAATATTTATGTACAGAATTCCTGATAGGGAACAGGGAAGACCAGCCCACAAGCTATACATCTTTGATGCTGGAGAATAGGATAGGCCTTTATGATTATATTTTTGAATTTTAATTTTATATTTTACATGTTTATCTTTTGTGGTTTGTCTATAAATAGGTTGATTGTAAATGAATTATTCGATTTTGATTGAATGAAAATCTAGTTCTATTGGTATTGGTGTGGATTCTATTACCCTTCCAAGGTACGGATTCATAGGGTTTCACAATTTTTCCATCCTCAGGTACGGATTCCTAAAGGTGTTAAAGTTGTCCTGCATCAATTCCACACCAAAAGATGTGTACTTCTCACATTCCCTAATTACTTTCAAAACAAAATGATATTATTTTCCCTTTTACTTCCACAAAGTGTCTAGCCACATCAGTCCATGTGGCGTATTCTATACAAAATCATTTGTAAAGCAATTTCCATGTAATCATCGTGATAATATAGTTTCCAATCAGCAAATAATTCATTGTGTCTCTTGCATACCTGCATGCATGCACAAACCCTGCACAAACAAAAATCAAACAGTAAAATCAGGAGGATGTTTTCTAATTACTTGAGCTGAGCAGTGAGTAGTGGGGAAGAAAAGCCTTACGAGCAATAAACCATGTCAGCCAAACAAGACAGTATCTGAGAAGCCTCTTGAAGTTCCTCACTTCCAACAATCATTGCAACAATGGAAAATATGCATGCAATTTGTTGGAGACAAAACATGAAGCCCTAGAAATATCAGGAAGAAACATGTTTAATAAATGCAAATAACTTGCAATACACAGAGAGAGAGAGAGAGAGAGAGAGAGAGAGAGAGTACAATAATGCAATTATCGCATTGTGTTGTCTGTATGTTAAACTCATCCTGCAATAGAAAGCGGGTCGAGGCTACAGAATTTCCAAAGCAGAAGAAAACCTGGACATTTTAAAAATAAGAAAAGAGTTAATAAAAGCGAAATTGACCAGTAGCCACTGTAATCACTTCCAGTCCCATTCACAAAAAATATCATTTTTTTTTTATATGCGCAAAAAACATCAATGTTTAAAATGATAGCTACAGTGACTTTTTTCAAGACAAAAAAAAATGAAATAATCACCATCCTAGAGCAAACCATTAGTATGTTGGGGATGAATGAATTATTCTCGCATGATTACCAATATACAGAAAGTTGGGATACAAAACAATAGACAGCTCATGCTCAAACACAAACTATTGTAAGATGCTATCAAAAATGGTTGATGGATTGCCATAGGGAAAATCTCATCCACCCAAAATTAAGTGGAATTGTAAGAATTATGTTATGTCATTCCTGCTACTTTGATACAGGGAGGTAATTGATTGTATGCTACAAGCTGGACAAGAATCCAGAAGTAGAAGTCACACCACTGTCAATCATCTTTAGTTGCAAAAATATGGAGAAGCATAAAAAAGATCCTTATAATGTGTGCCTTTAACCCCTTCCCCTTTCATTCAACATAAATTGGGTGGTGCCGTGCTGGTGGCATGTGCAACACTTGTGCACCCCACCACATATTTTCCTCCTCTCCCCCTATTCTCATGACAGTTGCATTTAGTTTTGGAAACTTACATGGTAACACGGCAGTGACTTCCAACCAAATAAACCTGGCATCTTTGAACTATTTCTAAATTATAGCATGTCCTAAATTTTTGTTATTAGGTGTGGTACATGACAGGGATACTTTCAGTATTCACCAATAAAGAGATCAATCCAAAGACCAAAAGAACTTCTTGCTTCATAGATAACATAGATGTGCTAAAAATAATGGGAGTCCTCTTCCAAATTAAAGGACTGAGTTAAATTGTTAATGTACAGTGAGAGATCCATGAGCAAGCAGAATTTTAAAAGAAATGGCCAGAATACTATCTCATGAAGAATTGCTCAATTCTAAAGAAGAAGATATCATCAAAGTTTCTAGTAGTTTGGCTAAAAAGGTAATGCATGGGCTATCAGACAGATTTTCCCAGCTTTGAATATTAATTGAAGGATATTTCCGGTGGACAAACCCCAAATCCTTTAGCTTCCAAGAGAAATTATTGTATCAGTGAAGACAAATTAGTGAGAAATAGTCAATGTACATAGATCAGGAAATGCTATGACACAGTGTGCAGCATCTTGAACAGCAAACCATATTGTATTTTCAGTCTCCCTCCCTCCTAATTATTAAACTACAAAAATATGAAGAAAGCAATGTTTTAAAACCCAGACCGTTCAATGAACTGGGAAAAAAAGACCGGGTCACGGGTGACTGGTTCAACCGTCAGGCCAACCAGAATCGAATCGTGATGTCATAATTACATTAGAACTATATATTATCAATATTATTATACATTAAATTATATAAAATATGAAATTTTTTAAATAATATATAATAAATTATGCATGAAAAACGAGAAAAATTTTCATGGTTATAATATAATTTTTACAAACAAAAGGATTAAAAATTTTGTATCAAAATCAAGAATATACTAAAAATTGTGTTCAAAGTCATTAACAATAATAATTTTACATGGAAAATTGAAAAAATACAAAAGTGAATTTCTAACAAGCTTCAAAGTGTAAAAAGTATTGATACCGAAGACCCATATAGAACGTGAGATACTAAGTTGAAGAGTTTGTTTGTCTATAAAAAAAAATAAAAAAAAAAAATCAAATATTGTAATTTTTTACCTTCTCAGCTTATCCCGCATCGAATAGAAAGTAAAAAACTCAAGAAATGAAAGTTTTTAAAAAGGAGCTGTGTGACCCCTCAATAGTACACTACTGTTCAGTGATGACAACACATTAAATTTTGACTGTTGAAAAGTCAAAAGAGCTCAAGTCTAAAAGCCATTTAATGTTGGCTTGTAAAAGATCTTTTTTTTACTTTTAGTTGGTACATGAAACTTTATGTAACTTTTGAACACAGTTTAAAAAAAATTCACTTTCTTATATAGTCTGGACTGGCCAGTTTGCAAAAACCATGAACAGTTCTCCGGGTTTCCGGTTGAACCAGGCTGTTTTTCCGGTTTTTAAAAAAGAGAGCAGCTTTAAAATTTTCCGGTTTAGTGAGTAGAACCAAACCGTTTCTTGAACCAGTTCCGGTTCAACCGGTTGGACCAAACGGTCCGGTCCAGTTTTTAAAACATTGGAAGAAAGTAAATAGAGTGAAATTTACTTTCACATTTTTAAAATAGTTCAAAAATAAAATGGTGGAACCAGGGGAAAATGTATAGATCCACCAGCAAATAGCACGTTCAACTAGGAAGCTTCTCGATAAAGTAAATTATATACACAACCTCTAAAAGAAGTAATGGCAACCAAGTTCAAATTACTGTCATACCTCAGTGAAAAGGCAAAACTCAGGGCATCGACTTTCTCCACACCGACCACTGCAGGGCATATAACCAGCACAGCACACATACCTATATGATAGACAAGCAAAAAATAGTTATACCATAAGGTCACTCAAATCAGAGTTGAAAATATGAAGCAACAATTACCTCGACATATCATTGTATAGAGCTCTCTTGCGGAGCAAATATGATGCACATGGCCCACTGTAATGAATAAAGGGGAAATTAGTTGCACTATAATTGGAGAAAAGCAATATCCGTAGATAGCTTGTGAATTCATAAGATACAAAACTAAGAAGACCAAAAAGAGAGAATTCGTAAAATGGTAACTGAAAGAATAACGCTAAATATATGAAAAATTATAATATTCATGATGGCAAAATTGACGCTTTCCTCGTTCAGTATTATTTGAGGAGTTACAGCAATGGTAACAAAGACGCTCCAGTTTAAATCTTGCAGCATAATTCAAAGTACAGTTATGAGGACACTTTACAGCCGAAATGTTATAACAATTAGGAAATGCAATGATAGCTGATTAAATTACTGATAATATAGAAATTAAATGTAGACATAAGACCAAGTGAATCATCAATTGTGCACATTGGACACCATCATGCCCACGGTCCCAGTAATAAAACAATGTGGAAATAGAGAGAATAAACTAACAAGAATCAAGCTTATGAAGACATCAACCAAAACTTGCTTCCATCTAAACATTATGCCCACACACATGCATTATATGTGTGTGTGTGTGTGCATTTACTGACCAAAGCATGAAACCTCAATAAAAATACTAATTAAAAATAATACTCCCTTCATCCAAACAGTTTATCCATCTGAGAAAATCCAGCTTTTCAGGAGATCATTCACCACATTCACCCTAACCTAGAAAGGTATTAATTTGGCCATAAAAAAAAAAGTATTGATTTTTAAAACTACCTTCCATTCACATTCAACTAGGTGTTTGAATTTCTTTTATTCAATATAACAAAAGCTAATTTCAGAAGGATATGATATCATGGTACATTGACTTCTCAAAGTGGGACAGTTATCATGGAACATCCAAATAAGGAAAGATGAACAAATTATTTGGGACGAAGGGAGTAATTTTTTTTTTTTCCAAATTCATTTTATATATCATAATGTGTTGACCAGTTAACAAACTTTTACAACCACCTGTAAACTAACAAACGCTTGTGGGTTTTAGACAATTTAAATAGTTTAACAAGTTCAAGTGATTTCTATTGAAACTACAACCTTTGCTTTTAAGTGTTGCATCAGTTTTACTATTATAAAGAACCATAGTTGTCAAAACGTGTATCGGAAGCCATATCATTTTTAAAAAAATGAATATCGTAGATACGCGTAATTTAAAATAAATATATATTTATAAATATATACATGATATATATAATGTTTAAAATGATATAAATAACATTTCAATTTACTTGTCATACAAATAGATATTTAAATTAATATTATTTATTACAATTAAAAATCAAAATGGTATCAAGCATAGTTATCTCATTTTTCAAATATATTGTATCATGTTATATATAGTTTTTTTTTTATATATATATATATATATAGTGTATAAAATAATAAAAATTACATTTTAACTCACTTATAAAAAAATAACTTAAATTTCATGCAATACAAGAATTAAGATTTATAAATATTACGAATTTTAAACTAAAATTAAATAATCCATCCAAAATTATTCATTTTTATAATTTATTCCCATTTTCATCTTAATATCCAATTTCAATAGCATCGATATTATCATGACCGTCATCATATGCCAATAATTTTTCAGTTTCTTTTTCTTCTTTAACTTCTTGACTCCTCATCCACATCTTCTCAAAATACATACTTTTCTTTTTTCTTATTTGAGAAAACATCTCTAAGCGTTACAAAGAGGCAATATAAAATCAAACAAGCAAAAAAATGTTTCTTATGTATATATACAAAACAACAAAAAAGGAGGTCAAAACGATGTCTCATGTCATTTAGCCTGATTTTTCATATCTCATGTATCGTGCATATCGAAACATATCATAAGATCAAGGATCAAAATATCGTTTTGATGTATAGTTTCGGTCTGTCCGGAACCGGAAACGTTTCAGAAACGTTTCGGAAACATAATGGAAATGAAAAAAAAATTGAAAACATGTGGAAACATAACTTAAAATTTATTTATTTATACAAATAAGCCTATTTATTGAATATTTGTGCATGTTTAAGGCATATACATCATATTCATGATAAATGACACTAATTCATGATAAATGACATAATAGATATATACTATGTATTATCCATGAATTAGATAATTTGACACAAATTACATATAAAATAAAAAGTAAAACAAATAGCAATTTAAACCTATCATAATTAGTAACTTAGTATCAAAATAGTTATTTCTCTATACTTTATTTTTCCTACTACTTTTTATTATTTGAAGAAAAATAATAGAAATGTCTTCTTGTAATTTTGAGTCTTAATCCTTGAAAAATAAATGGATATTATTTTTTACTAACTTCTAGAATTATTGTTGATACAAAAAAAACGTTTCCTCTGATTCGGTATGTTTCCACTAGTTTCGGTATGTTTCCACGGAAATAATTTTGTTTCCCTGAAAACATGTGAATTTCGATATTCCACTAGTGTTTCGTTTCTGTTCCCTAAGAAACGGAAACGTTTCAGCCGTTTCGATGGAAATGAAATGAAATTTTGATCCTTGCATAAGATACATATTACGTATCGTAAGATACGGTACAAAAAGATACAAGTATAAGATACGTATCATTTTATATCTATATCAAAATTTATCGTAAGATACGTATTGCGTATCGTAAGATACTAACAACTATGTCAAGAACCCTTTCAAAGATTTACTACAATGCTTGTAAAGAATTGAGATGTCATGACCAATTGTTTTCAGGTTTAGCCTTTATTTTTTTTTGCTTTATTCGGGCGGATTAGACTTTCAATCAGCCAAGAGTCCTAACACCAACGAAACATAGTCTTTTGGTAATTAAAAGTGTGAACAGTTCTAAGTTCAAGATGACCTAATGTCACATATTTTTCAGTCTCAATTTCTTAAATCACCATTTCAAAATTAGACAAAATACCCATCGTTAAAACATCCTTCAGCCCCTGACAAAATCTTTTCTCGGATATATATATACACACACACAACACATTCATTAAGGCCAGTGTCATTGCCATAGAGCTTTTGGTTGTTTATGTGGCTTCCCACAAGTAAATGTCAAAATAGCTGCCATTTTCCATGGAATATAAAAAATATATATATATACACACATACACACCAAAAATACAATGGTGGCGGTCTTAAAGATAATGGAATGGTGTTGGTTATCTTCAAAACTGCTTTTTTCTTTTTTCTTTCTTCATGTAATGTGAAAATAGCACTACTCTTTTATAAAATTATCAAAATTCCCAAATTTGACTACAACATGTGACTAGTTGATGAAAAGCTTTAAAAATATATCCTTTCTACAACTTAAATTAAAGATTAATAAGCAGCACCAATGACCATTACTAGAAAAGCCAATATCAGTAATGGGCGGCCATTTGAAGAAACGTCAACAACAGTATGTTGAAATGCCTATCAGTTTTTCCACCAATCAGAGGTGTTTGAATCATGTATGACCCTTTAGATCCTGAAAACTTTAAGCCTGTGAGGAACTTTGGATACCTGCAAGAGTGAGGACTAACTTCTGAACCATTCAAAGAGCATTCCACATCACTGACCCAACCTAATAGCCAGACCCTCTCATCATATGGTCAGCTAACTGGACCCCAAAAGAAGAAATATTTGAAGGCATGTATGACGCATGACCCACATGGCAATTAAATAACATTGACAGTTTCAATTTTTCACGGTGGTATTTTAAGGCATTTATGGCATGGATCTGGGTGCTTTAACCCCCCTGTGGGCCTAGTAAATCAAACCCATAAATTATTTTTGGAATTATTTTTGGAAGTTTTATATTTTTATTTAGTAGTGCCCTAATAGTAGAAAAGCATTTTAGGTTTTTCCTTTTTTTACCTATTGACGTGGTTGTTTAGGTACTAGTGAATACAGCCTCAAGTGCTAGTGAATTAAGCCTGTTGGTGCTAGTCATGCCAGGTGAAACTAAGAGACGTAATTGACTAGTACCAAGAGGCTGAATTAACTAGCATCCACACATACCAAGAGGCTACATTCACTAACACCCGTATATACCAATAAGTTACATTCACTAGCACCCAAACAAGCACGTTAGTAGGTAAGGAAATTTAGCAAAATGTCATGGTAAGAATATCATTACTAATTGTTTCCTATTTGTAGTGGGAGTAAATCCTTTTGGTTGAGAGGGATTAGGATTTATGTAATTTTATATTTACATATGATCTTGTGGTAGCCGAAAAAGGAATAGTGAGAGCAAATTCCAAGAGTGATTGATGTAAAGAAATTGGAAAGTTGCTGGAGTTTTGATTAATAAACAAAATTTGTGGTTCCCGAGGCTAGTATATAAGCATATTTCCTGATTCTGGTTTTGTTGCTTCATATAACAAAAGTTTGTTTCTTACTTTACTGCAAGGAAGTGATTTTGTCCTATTATCTCAATGAGGTGGCAATGCCTTTATGACAATCAATTTTTCTTGTGCTTTACTTTTCCTTCATTTTGAATTCTACAATTGGTATCAAAGAATTTTGGACCCAACAAGTGCTATCAGAGCTTTGTCTCAATCTTCGGCTATTAAGGTTGTGTTAAATATCAATGTTTGGTCTCATTTTTGGATTATTGCAGAGAACATATGTTCATTCCTTGGTTGTATTACTCAAGGTTACGATCTTAAGTGGTTTATGGAATAGTCAAATAATTTGGATCAAGAAAAAAAAAAAACCTGGGAATAGCTCCACAAATAATTGTGAAGCAAAAATAAAAAAATCCGGTTTAATCGATAGAAAGACCAATTTAATCAAATTGAAGTACTAGGTACACGATTTTAAAAAACAATATTGATTTGGAATTATGAAAAAAGTTTCGATTAATAGACAAAAGTTTGAAGTCTTGAAGGTTTGTAGTTACAATATTGATGAGTGGTCACATCGATATATAATGCACTAAAATGTATGCCAAAAGAAGTATATGAGAAAAGTTAAAATGATTTTATCGGTAATACGAAAAACGATACATTAGGAACATTGGAATGTTTTAATTTCTAAAAAAAAATAATAATAATCCACCACCATATAAATTTTGGTTTGATATTAATTGGTCATATAAAAATTTGCAAAGTCGTCCTAAACCTCCACTAGATAAGTACTGAGTTGATGATTTTAAAAGTGATGGGTTTGAAGAAGCAGTTATTGATGATTTAGAATTATTTTCAAAAAGTATCTCAATTTTCGAAGATTCAATAATGAGGAAAATACTCTGTTGTTAATTATAAGGAAAAATTTTAATTGCAAAAAAGAAAATATTTTAGAGGTTGAGGATGAAGAAATAATTATGAGGTTGAAAAATTAGTTTCGATTCATGGTGATAAAAATTAGAATTTATTAGAAGTTGTTTTTGGAGAATTAGGAGATGTTGAAGAATTGTTTCAACAACCTACTAAATTTGAAATTTTAAAATTGAGAAGAAAGAAAAAATTTCTATTGGTAGAATTGATTCGATTAAAGACTTAAAGGATCTTGGGCTTATTAATTTAAGAAGTGTTTTGGATTTTTCCTAATCATAGTTGAAGTACCATAATAGTTTTCTATTTGTAGTGGGAGTAAATCCTTTTGCTTGAGAGAGATTAGGACTTATGTAATTTTGAATATACATGCGATCTTGTGGTTGCAAAATAGGAACAGAATTTCCGAGAGTGATTTCTATAAAGAATTTGGAGAGTTTCCGGAGTTTTGATTATTAAACAAGAGTTGTGGTTCCCAAGGCTAGTAAGCATATTTCCTGATTTGGTTTTGTTTCTTCATATAACAAGAATTTGTTTCTTACTATACTGCAAGGAAGTGATTTCGTCCTATTATCTCAACAACATTGCAACTCCTTTATGCTTTGATAATATTTTCTTCCTTTTTTTTTGGTATTTTTCTTTTCCTTCATTTTGAATTCTACAATTGGTATCAGAGTAATTTGGGTCCAACAGCCCCCTATTGTAGCAATTTTGCTTGTTCTTTGCCGCAAGTAGGTCAAACCATTGCTTAGTGCAATGGTAAAAGGACAAGCTCTTATGTGAGAGCATGCATGTTTATGCCTAAGCATAGACACTTTGCAGTCCATATTCAATCCACTCCTTCCAGCCCTCCTCATTGGTAAGATAAGCACCAGATAATAACTTTTTTGATAACTTTCAAGTTTTAATTTGGTTACCATCTTAAATGGGATGGGTCTCGAAGGTTTCTACCTTGCACTCAAAAAGCCAAATCCAAAATTAGCACATTAAGAACCAAGTGACGACGATAAGGTAAGGGGCAACCCATTTTAGGTAAAGGCAACCATACTCCCTAAGCCTTGTTTCCCAAGAGTTTGCTCCTAAGTCTCATTATCCTAACAATACCTTCTTTAATTTTAAATGGTTGATATAGGTGTAAATGAGAAGATTATGATTCCAAATATAAAATAGAAGGGTAGGGTGCTATACAACATTTCACGGTATTTGTTTGACAATGAAAAAATTGGATAGAAGCAAGAAAATAAATTGGGTTACAATGAAGCATTGCGGCCTTTTTCAAATGTCCCATACTCACAAACATGTGCAAAAACTGCCATTACATCACTTCTCACCAACTGTTAGCCCCTTGAGGGCTTGACAAGGCCAAGGCATGATGAGCCTCAACCAATGCGAAGGCCAAGGTGGGGTAGCCTGTCATGGGCACCCTTACTGGAGATTGGGTTGTCTTGATGGATACTTCAGACTTGGTGCAGCTTGTGTGCATGCCTTAGGCAGCAAAGGCCAAGGCATTGCACTTTGACAATACTTGGCACGCACAAACAGCCTTTGGCAAGATGTACGCGCACAAGGGGAGCAGCTCGACTTTGCAAGCAGTTGTGTTTACTCCTGTCAACTGGATAAATTGTCCTAAGACATATATAGGGGGGAGTACCTCCCTAAAGCGCCCATGGGCAAGTGACCCATGCAGTCAAAGACCTTGGCACCTCCGGGGCAAGACATGTTGCTATTATGGTAAGCGGGTTCTGACATTGTGGTCAGACCTCCATCACCAACGGTGGCGGCATATGGTGGCAACATTTGACACACAAGACCAAGCCATGAGTAGGCATGGCGTGGCAATGAGGGCTGACAATAAAGCTTGGTGGGATCACGCGGTTCGTTGACTAAAGGTTGAGTGCTCATAGCCTTGTCCTTGAGGACTTGGGGTGGTTTTGGTGAAAACAGAACAGGTAAAGGCAGTTTCTGGTTTGGCACAAGACAAAGTTGTCTAAAGGCAGAAAAGGGTAACTACCATGTTGTGCTGGCGCTTGATCCTATGGCTAGCAATATATTCAGCAGTGTGATGAACTGCTTGATCATTATGTGGCAGGCATCAGTGGCTTCAGACAACTCTAGCAGTTGGGGTGTAACTGCAACCCATGTGTGTCACAGACACACAGGCGGTTGTATGTCTTGTATACATATATGCAATGTAGTAAAGGGTGAAGGCAGAGAAGAGAGTGAGAGGGCTTCTTGTCACACAACCCTAAGGCTGTATTCCTGTACTATTGAGAGAAGTAAAGATTGGGAAAGATTTTCCTGTAAATTGTGTGCACCTTTTGTTTTGCAATCTATTTAAGCCTCTAGTGCGTGTGTGTGTGTTTATTGGCTGACTAAGGGTGTGGCTTAGTGCCATCACAAAGCAAAAAATTCAGATTCAAATTTTGACCCTGTGACACCAACCGTGTTGAAAAAGGGTCATAGTGAACCCATCCAGACCCAGCACCTTGTCTCTATCATAGGAATCCAAGGCAAACACTAACTCCTCCATAAACAGTATTTCTAGCCCTAGCGTCTCTTCTTCGTGTAAAGCATTAATTTTTTTCATTTTTTTATTAATGAATATACTTTTACATAATTATGATGTCACTATTGAATTCCGATTGACCCGACCGTTGTGACCTAATCCTTTTTCTGGTTCTATGAATGGTCCGATTTTGAAAACATTTGCAAAAAAAAAAAAATAAACAAGAAATTATGTGGTTGTGAGGAAATTGAAATACTACCAATGAAGGATGAAGTCATCCAAGCCAACTTCGTCATGTAAACAAAGATCAACAAATATACCAATGAATAAATGATGAAGAAGTGAGAAAAAAAAAAATGTGGTTGTAAGAAAGCTGAAATATAACGAATGATCCACCGAAACATAAGGACAGAGTATGTGACACTGACATCTGAACAACATAAGCAAAAATATGAAGCAGAATTTAATAGGCATCTACAAAATGAAACTCAATTTTTTGTATAAAAAAAAAACAATGATATTGTAACCAAATTCATTCATCGATCCATTCAATCATTGAAATTTCATGATAAAGTAATAGACTACTATCCAATTTTGAAGAAATAGATTAAATATCTGAAAGTCAACCCTAGTAAGAGTAAGTCCACAGGCTCAGTTTTTCAAATAAGAACTAAACATCTCTAATTAGATCTAAGAACAGTAAGTTTGAAAGAAAAAAAATTGCAACAGATCACAGTACTTACCAAAAGAACGCAAAGCAACAATCTGCACAAACGCGTAACCAAAAGAAATGAACGAATCAGAGACGCAAAAAAGTAAAGGAAAAAAACATAATAATTAGGTAGGAAGATAAACTCATACATGGATATAAATATATATATATATATATAGATAATTTTCTGGAGAGATAGAGATAGAGAGGGAGAGAGAGAGAGAATAAGTACAGCGAGTGTCGGCCTGAATCGTGCCCATAAGATCGGTATGCCAGAGATTGCGGTAATTCTGGCGTTCCTGCATTTTATCCAGATGTTGCTGCGACGCCATGGCTGTACTATTCTGCCTGCCCGGAGTCCCGAAATGAAAACGCTAGTTTTTCTGAGGAGAGGACCAGGATGAGAACGCAGACTGTACTCTTAAACCCTTTGAAATGAATTTGCATTGGTTAGGACTTGGGAGCTTTATAATCGGGTCCGCTTCTCGAAGGCGTTAAGACGAAGTAAGCGACGGGCGACGAAGACCTTTTCCCCCAAAGACTAAAGAATAAGAATCCGACGGCTGGACGCGTTTGAATTAAATATAATTTACTGTACAATGTATAGACTATAGGGGGGAGTACCTCCTCGAAGCGCCCATGGGCGAGTGGCCTATGCGGCTAAGGAAGACCAAGGCGTGTGGGGGCATGGCTTAGCAATGAGGGCTAAGACGGAAGCTTGGGTTGGGTCAAGTGGTGCGTGGGTGCAAGACTGACAGCATACGGCCGTGTCCTTGAGTGTGGGCTCGGGGCTGGCAGTTGTGGCGCAAGGCAGTTGCAGAGCAGTTGCGCGGGGCAGTTGCTGGGCGCAAGGCAGTTGCGCAAGGCAGTTGCTGAGCAGTTGCGCAGAGCAGTTGCTGGGCGCAAGGCGGTTGCGCAAGGCAGTTGCAGGGCAGTTGCGCAAGGCAGTTGCGGCGCAGGGCAGTTGCTGGGCGCAAGGCAGTTGCGGCGCAGGGCAGTTGTGCAAGGCAGTTGCGGGGCAGTTGCTGGGCACAAGGCAGTTGCGGGCTGACAGAGGGCGCAAGGCAACTGCCTGCTATGCTGGCATGATCCAATGGCTCACATTGTGTGCGACAATGGATGCATGGATCCTCACAGGTGGCACGCTGATCCAAGGGCCCCTATTGTGTGCGGCAAAGTGAGGCACGGATCCTCACAGGTGGCACGTATCCAAGGCTTCAGATAAGCCCTAGCAGTTGGGGCGCAACTGCACAGCACAGGTGGCAGCCTGTGACAAACCCTAGCAGTTGGGGGCAACTGCATGCCATGTGCATGTCACATGGAGCGGTTGAGATCTCTGCCTATATAAAGGGGGCAAGGTCTCTTGTATTAGACACAGAAGTGTATAGAGAGGTATACACAAGGGGTGTGGACGAATCTGTGAGGGAGAGTCTATTTTTGTAGCCTTTGGGCAAGTCCTTTGTATTCATATGAGTATATAGTGAATAAAGGGTTGGGAAGAGTTTCCTGTAAAGGGCTGTGTTCTCTGTGTGTGTCTCTATTCGTGTTTGCAATTGAATTGTGTCGACTCAACGGTGGTGGAATCCTATTCTAGGGGTTCTGTTTCCTTTGCTATTGGGGCTTTCTTACAAATAAGGCCTGCCAAAAATAAATAGGGGATTCCTTAACTAGCAAGAGGTTGAATTCCAAATATTTTGACCCAAAAATTAATTTAATTATTTTATTGATAAAAATAAAAAATGTCGTTCCTTTCTGTCACGTCATATTTTTTTTTGAATTTTAAATTTTAAAACTTGCAATTAAGGGTGTAAAAAAAATTAAAAATCAAGAATTGTAAATCCGTGAATCAATTTTGGTTAAAAGTTTGAATAAACTAATCAAAATCAAGAAGTGAACTCCTAATAAAATATACTTTTAAAAAATAAAATAAATTATATATATAATTTAATTTATAAATACTATATTTATATATATTATATTATACATTTATGTCATTAATATATATTTTTATATATATGATGCTGCATTTTTTGTCCTGACACATGATAGGTTTTCTAATACAATATTGTCCGCTTTGGGCTACCTGTAGGTCTTATGACCCGCACGGCTGGGGTTTATAAGCAACGCTAGTATCTGACTCTTATTCGATGTAGGACTCAAAGTGGCACAACAGCTTAGCACAAGGTCCTCGCTTATAAGCCCACATCGAATAGGAGTCGGACACTAGCGTCGCTTATAAGCCTCAGGCTACTCTCTTCCTAGCACAAGGCCTTTTCCTCCTTGAAAGAACAAAGTCGTGCGGGCTATAAGACCTACGGGCAGCTGTTGTGCCACTTTGAGTCACACATCGAATAGGAGTAGGACACTGGCGTCGCTTATAAACCCCAGGCTGCGTTCTTCTTAGCAGAAGACATTTTCCTCCCTGGAAGAACAAAGTCGTGTAGGCCATAAGACCTACGAGCAGCCCAAAGTGGACAATATTGTGTTAGAGAGCATATCATGTGCCAAGGCGAAAAAGTGCAGCATTAGTTTGGCGTCGTCTGTGGGAACGCTTAGGCCACGTGCCTCGTTCCTGTGCTCCACCAGTCCCAACTGGGGGAAATAGCTAGTTGTGCCACTTTGAGTCCCACATCGAATAGGAGTCGAGCATTGGCGTCGCTTATAAGCCATAGGCTACTCTCTTCCTAGCACAAGGCCTTTTCCTCCTTGGAAGAACAAAGCCGTGCGGGCCATAAGACCTACGGGCAGCCCAAAGCGGACAATATTGTGGTAGGAAGCCTACCATATGCCAAGGCGAAAAAGTGCAACATCAGTTTGGCGCTATCTGTGGGAACGCTTGGGCCACGTGCCTCGTTCCTGTGCTTCACCAGTCCCGACTGGGGGGAGTAGCTGTTGTGCCACTTTGAGTCCCACATCGAATAGGAGTCGGACGCTGGCGTCGCTTATAAGCCTCAGGCTGCTCTCTTCCTAGCACAAGGCCTTTTCTTCCTTGGAATAACAAAGTCGTACGGGCCATAAGACCTACGGCTTATGGCCCGTACGGCTCAGGTCACGTGCCTCGTTCCTGTGCTCTACCAGTTCCAACTGGGGGGAGTAGCTGTTGTGCCACTTTGAGTCCCACATCGAATAAGAGTCGAGCATTGGCGTCGCTTATAAGCCCCAAGCTGTTCTCTTCCTAGCACAATGCATTTTCCTCCTTAGAAGAACAAAGTCGTGCGGGCCATAAGACCTACGGGCAGCCCAAAGCGGACAATATTGTGGTAGGGAGCCTACCATATGCCTAGGGCAAAAAAGTGCAGCATCAGTTTGGCGCCGTCTGTGGGAACGCTTGGGTCACGTGCCTCGTTCTTGTGCTCCACCAGTCCCGACTAGGGAAGTAGTTGTTGTGCCACTTTGAGTCCCACATCGAATAGGAGTCGGGCACTAGCATCACCTATAAGCCCCAAGCTGCTCTCTTCCTAGCACAAGGTTTTCCCTCCCTGGAAGAATAAAGCCGTGCGGGCCATAAGACCTACGGGCAGCACAAAGTAGACAATATTGTGCTAGAGAGCCTACCATGTGATAGGACGAAAAAATGTAACATCAGTATATATATATATATATATATATAATTGATCAAGAGATATAATATTTCATGATCTAATTGTTGTATGTAGACTCACAATCATATATTCATATCTCATTGTCCACGAAAAATTAATTATCGTTATTTTTTATTCTATATTTTATGATAAAATATATAATATATGTGCGTATATATATATATATATATAATTATCGTATAGCACCTGTTGTATATAAAATATATATAACATGTTGTATATAAATATGTATGTAAAATATATGCATACATATAATCAGAACCTAGTATTAGAGGAAGAAACAAATAGTAAATATGATATTTTCTATTAGATAGAACTTGAACCGATCTAAACTGAATAGTTTCAAGTTAAGTAAATTCGGTTATAACATAGTTGTTGTTTGAATCCGATTCTTATTTTTAGAACCGTTCAAGGTCGAATCAATTCAGGTTCTTTTATAACTCAACCCATGTGCACCTTTGCCGGCAATATATAAATAAATTTTTTATACAAAATTATATATATAAACTCTAAAAATTGAGATCTATCAAACAAAATTTATATTACCTAAAACTCTGATTAAGTTTCACACATCACTGTCCAAAGATTTTCAGTGCCAAGACAAATTTTGAAAATCTCTTGAGCCTCATTACCTTTATGTCTAGGATTAAAAAAATTAGTTAGGTATAATATCACTCTTAATTGAGATCATCATTTAAAAGTATTCAATAGTCAATAAACACAGATGTCGAGACAATGGACTAGGTGTTGTTCCCTACAATTTTGCCGTCGATTCCTGCGGCTGCCATCTGCGGTGGTTTCTTGAAGATGTAACTGACTTCATTGAAGCATTGTTTGAATGGCACTGTAAAAGTGATTTTCTTGATTTTAAAGCAAATTAAAAACCATGATGGGAACTCAAATGGCTGTCTGTAATATCTAGTAATTTTAACTTTTTGTCTATCAACCTTTACATAGTGGAAGGAATCAATGAGAAAAAGAGGAATTTCTAAATACCAATTTTGATTGATCCAGAAATTATTTGAGCACGAAGAAAAAGGTTCCAATTAGATAGAAATGTGTACTTCATACCACTTACATTATAACTCATCCTATCTCGCCAATTTCTTTCAAATTCAATGTTTCTCGTGATATTGCAAATTGCGTTTCAATTACGCAATAATCTTAAGTATGTTTGGCCCATGTTTATAAAAAAAAATCACAGACTGCACCTGTAAAAATGACCCCGTTACAAATACTTCCAGCCTAAAATTATAGGCCACACCTATAAAATAACTTTCTTTCGTTCTGCCAAACACTCACTTATATGACAACTCTTATTTGGTAGCACCGGAGGCAAGCATGTGTCTCGAATATATTTTCCTATATAAGTCATTTTTTAATATAACGGTTTTAAATCTCAATAAAATTTCTCAACTCAATAGGACATTTCCATTCCTACTATTTGTCACTTAAACATGTTAGTTGCTCATATATCATAAGCTAATTTTAACAAATCATCCCACCTCCAATGGACATGTTATCCATTTTTCTTACCTGGTCTCACACTTCTTTTATTGTCTTGACGGTTGTGTCTTTTTTTTTTCTCTCTCTTCTTTCTCTACTGTCTTACATAAAATATTAAAAAATATTTTTTTGTCACCATGGCTTGTCAAAAGGTTGGTCATAGAAACATTTTATATACAAAAACAAAAGGTGCTTATCACCTTTAAGGTTTTTGATAATTATAAAAAAAAATTGGACTTAGGAAATTCGGGTCGAATGAGACTCGGATATTATATATTTTTATCCAAACTTGTAATTTCTTTGATCGGACTAAGCCAAGCTTGGGTTTACCCTACCCGACTTGCAGCCCCAGGTAAATGTGAGTAAATGTGAAATAGAGACAGATCCAGTTAATGGGGGAGAATAGGAACAAAAGAGTGCTTATTAAAATTGATGATCAACACCCCCAACTAACAATGATTCCACTGCACTGTTATATATTACAGGACTATTGGACCCTAAATTTATTCAAAAGATACCAAAAGAAAATTTTATTTTCTCAGGAAAGAGATTGAAAAAGTTGTCATCTCGACTGTCCTTTTGTTCAGTCCAATAAAAGTTACTTTGTTGGTTCATAAAAAATTCCACGTTCTTCCACATTTTTTTGTGATCTGTCTAACAATTATTTAAGGGATAATTATTTCATAAACATAGTGCATGGTGATATATGACTATTTAGTGGACCTCATTTATTTTTCAAATTTATAAAATAAAAAAAATTGAAAAGAATCATCTTAATCTGTTATTTATAAAGTTAGTAGCTTCTCTTATTGGGTTTTTTAATAGATTAGAATTGAACCCCAAAAGGGGGTGGTCGAATAAAATAAAGATTGCTTGTAAATAGTTTATTGTCGAAATTTATAGGTTCAACTTTTATCATTCACATTCTTAGGGTACGTTGGGTATGCTGGAATGGAATAAGACAGGAATGGAATAACATCAAGAATATAATGGAATGGAAATAATTATTCCATTCTTTTGTTTGACTGAATACCCAGTAATGGAATGGCAATTACATTCTTGTATTTGGTTTGAACTATCAAATTGTTGGAATGAAGTTAATATTAAGTTAGATATTCAAAGTACTTGTATAAATTTCAAAGTTTTCATGTACATTTAATGAAAAAAAAATCCAACCTACATTTTTTTATTGGCAGAAAAAAAAAATTTAT
Organism: Nyssa sinensis; assembly: GCA_008638375.1. NCBI lineage: Eukaryota > Viridiplantae > Streptophyta > Magnoliopsida > Cornales > Nyssaceae > Nyssa > Nyssa sinensis. Next base: position 1,130,239 of record CM018048.1, on the reverse strand, counting down.
TGGCAAAAAAAAAAAAATCAACCTGCATTTTTTTTATTGGCAAAAAAAAAAAAAGAAAATTTAACTTGCATTTGTTTTATTGGCAAAAAAAAAATAATTCAACTTGCATTTTTTTATTGGCAAAAAAAAATTAAAAATTTTGGTAAGGAATGGAACGAGCATTCCGTAACTTTTGGTAAGGAACGACGATTCCGGCTTCTTTGAGAATAGTCATTCTATTTGGAATAATCATTCCGGCCTCAAAAGTCTAAACAAACACAGAAATAAAATAGCATTAGGAATGCGCATTCCATTCTTACCTTCATTCCGGCCTACCAAATATGGCCTTAGAGTCATTTAGTATTCCGAATGCTTAACGACTTTATGAGATGATGGCCTTATGTAAAGAAAGAGAATCAGTCAAGCTTTAATTGCCTGGGAGAAAAAAATATTAGAATTGAATCCCATGGATGACTCTGTAGTATTCACAACTCACCATCCAGTTAAGACAACTATTTTATTGGATCCAACATTGGCTGCCGTTGTAATAACAAAATGACGCAGCACGAAATCTAAATTAGAAATTAATTACGTCAATTTCTTATTATGTAATTCACCACAAATATAAGAGAATAATTCCAAAATTTTAAAATTTGAATATTATTGATAAAATTGAATAATTAAAGTCTATTACATCATGCATATAAAGAAAGTAAATTTCTAATTTGCCTAAAAAACTAAAACAGTAAGTCAGTTCTATCAATATTAGGAAAAAATAAGAAATTTGAAAAAAAATTGGAACTATGTTCAAAATAAAAACTAGATAAAAAGAGATGAAGTTTGTCAAAAACAGCAACTCAATCCAAGTTCTTTGCATGAAGTAATTGCGTCATCAAAACTTTTCTGCTAGCAAAAACGCACAACTAAAGATTTAAATGCATGAATTTGACCAAAAAGTATCGTACATGTCTTGTCAGTACGGGTCTAATATAAGAGTCATGGGCCAAAAATAGAATAACTGAAACAACGCAACCAAAACTTCTTACATTCCTAATATTTCGTGAACTCTTTTGTCACTTGTTCTATTTTTCAAAAGGAAAAATAAAGAGATTTGCATAAATTTGAAATTAATACATGGATCTTCAATTTCGCCAATATTTTTAGAAAGGACTAAGACTATCCTTGATTTAACTTAGTTCACACCTTGTGTTCTAACTCATTAGACAATACCCCATGGAACCACCATTTTCGTAGTACTTTATTTTTTGCAGTTAGAACATAGGAATGAATGAGATATTTTTCAATGGACCTGAAGCACCACGTGCAACACACTCTTCTAATGGTACTTTGTTATACATGGATGGAGTCAGGCATTTATTTTAAAGGGGGTAAGATTTTTGCTAAATGTTCAAACATAAATTTAAGGATAAATTACAGTGACCTCCTCTGAGGTTTAATGATATTACAGATAGACTATTATTATTTGAGAAATGACACCGACCTCTTTTATAAGAATTTTTCAGAAGAGTGAGTAAAGGTCTTCTATACCCTTCACTTATTTAATATTATTAAATTGCAACAGGTAATATCTTAATGTCAAAAATTCAAAAGATGTCAAAATGACATTATTACCCTTCACATGCACCAATGCCATATGCCAACCTATCAGTGTTTAAACTCTCGCCACATAAACCCTTTTTACAAAAACTCATTGGTGATATAGATGGAAACCCTCGCAATCGAAGCTAAGTAAACCTTCTCATATGATGGAAATTGTCACAGGGTTAAAATTTGAAACAAATTTTTCCGCCTATGCAGCGTCAAAACCACTGCCTTGACAAGCCAACCACATAATCCCAAAGAAAGGCTGAAGCCTTAGAATAGGATTCCAACACTTTTTTGCACAGTTTAATTAACACACAGAAACTAAGGCACATGCACACGCAGGAACACAGCCATTATAGGGAAAACTCCAACCTTTTATTCACTATATTCTCATATGAATACAAAGGAATCGACCGGCTAAGGGTTACAACAGACTCTCTCTCACAGATCCGTCTTCTCCACACTCTGTGTATTTTCACCTCTGTGTATACACTTTTGTGCTTCTCTCTATATCTCGCAACCCTAGCATGTGCATGTATTATATAGGCAACCATGCACAACCGCCTGGCAGTTGACACCCCCAACTGCCAAAGGGCTTACTGGCACCAACCAGCCATTGCCACACTCACCTTGCAATACATACACACACATATATATATTGACAAAATGTAATGAAGTGTCATGGTGTCTGTGACACGCACATGACATTACAGTTGACACCCCCAACTGCTAGGGTTTGTTAGAAATAAGAGCACACAGCCACCTATCCTAGCAGTTGACACCCCCAACTGCTAGGGCTATTTGAAGCCACCGATCTGCGCCACATATGTGCAAGCAGTTCATCTCACTGCTACACTCGATGCTAGCCCTTGGATCAACGCGCCAGCACAGCATGGCAGTTCCTCTTGTCTGCCCTTAGACAGGTTTGTCTTGTGCCAGAACAGCAACTGCCCCGCAACTGCCTTGTCTTTACTACAGCCCCTCCTTGTGTGTTTGCCACGAGCTAGTCTATACTTGTTGCACCAAATTCTACACTGACCAACAAGTCTCAATGCCAAGCCACGCCCCCACATGTCTTCCCCCTGTGCACATTTGCCTTGCCAAAGGCAATCCATGCACCAAACTGTTCACAAAGGCATTGACTTGACCCTTGTTGTCAGAGGTATATGCACATCAGATGCACCAACTTTGAATTGCCTAAGTATCCTTCCAATACTTAGAATATCTTCAACATGTCCACAAGGATGCCCTTGACAGGCCACCCTTATCTTGGCCTTGATATTGGTTGAGGCTCACCAACTTGGCCACTTCGGAATGTCATTTCGCTCCTGAATCTCATTCCACTCCTGAATGTTATTCCAATGGCATCGCATGCTGCTCCTCCATGTCAAGCCCTTAAGGCATGGCATGCCTCCCCATGCCCATGCCGTCGTGTCAAGTAGAAAAGGGTCTAACAAACCACCCCAACTTGAAGAGTCTGATGCCCTCATCGAATTATTCCAATGCTGCATGTTCATCCTCATTGTACTTGGAAAATTTGAACAAATGATGCACCTAAAACAACCTCCAAACAACATCATTCTGCACTAAACCTTGAACCCATCAAAACCTATTGGCTTTGCTCACTGTGACTGCTATCACGAACACCCTCACTATTCTGATTCCTCATAACCACCATGCTACAAGCGCTCATCGCTTATGACTTCCAAGTCTGAACATTGTTGAAGATCCCCCTGGTTGCTTCTGTCACAGAGTTGGCTAATGTCTCAAGCATCCCCCTACTCTTGACTGATTGCCACGGACAACCACTGTCTATGACCATGCTTGGTCCCACCCCGCGCTCCAACAGTCATCACCGTCTCACATATTGCTGCATCGGACACGTCTGTCAAACACAGCACTGCACTTGTTCAATCCCCACTGCACCGCTGCAGATATCACTTCTGGACAAGTTCTTGGGAAGATTACCACCAATAGAACCCCTTACTGGTAGTTAAGGGTTGTGAGGGCCTTTCCCATGGCCAACACACCCTTTGCCGTAACCCTTCACTCCTCTGAGTGCAGGTCTTTCTCGACCTGGATGCAATTCAGCAGCACCATTGGGTTCACTCAAACGGCAACACCATCATCAGCATCTGAAGACCCCTCATCAGAGCCCTCACGAACCATTGCAGCAAGCTTTTCCCTTGCTGGGCGGTCCTTCATCCATTGTAGTCCCTTGCAAATGAAACAGTTACCAATCCATGGCTTCTTTTGGTCTACTATCTCCGCCTTGCCCTTATCCGCCTCTGTCTCACCCTCCTTGGCCTTGCCGGAGGATTTGTCAAACTTCCTAGACTTGTCGATGGTAAAGTTGGATTTGTCAAGAGACAAGTCCACCAAACTGTCCGATGCTGCTACGGTACTAGGGAGATCTCGAACTCCCCTTCTTCTCAGTTCTACCTAAGCCCATCCTTGCAGCCCTGACATAAAGTTGAACAACTTGTCTTCCTTAGACATATTCTTCACATCCAGCATCAACGAACTAAATGTCTTGAGATACTCACGCATTGTCTCGATGTGCTTGAGTAATCGCAGTGAGTCTCGAGCCACCCAACTCGAGTTGGCAGGAAAAAACTGCTTTTTGAGTTCTTTCTTCAGATCTGCCCAAACTCTGATCTCCGGTCATCCTTCGTCTGCCACGCGAGTACGCCACCAAAGCTTGGCATCACCAACCAAGTACATGCTGGTCATGGTGACCCATTCATCATCTGGAATATGGGCAGTAGTGAAGTACTGCTCCATGTCCCACAAGAAGTTTTCAAGGTCTTTGGCACTCCGAACACCGTTGAATGCCTTCAGTTCAGGAAGCTTGACCTTCCTTGCACCATCCTACCCACTAGTCTGATGCATGGCCCTCTTGATCAAACCCATCTCTTCCTCTATGCCGCGCAGAGAGTCCCTCATTGAGTCTGCCAACGCACCCACATCACTGAGCATGTCGTTCAACCGACCATTGATGCCAGAGATGTAGTCCTGCAGTCTCACCTTCAACTCATCCACTTCCAGTGCTATATGTTCGCACTGAACAGCAAGAGGTGATGCCCCGCTTGTCAAAGGAGCCCCGACGAAATCCTTGAGTTCGGCAACCTGTTCTCGCAGTGCCTCACCGCCGGCCATTTCACCATAGCCTGTGCTCTAATACCAATTGTCACAAGGTTAAAATCTGAAACAAATTTTTCCGCCTGTATGGCATCAAGACCACTGCCTTGACAAGCCAACCACACAATCCGAAAGAAAGGCTGAAACCTTAGAATAGGATTCCAACACTGTTTTGCATAGTTTAATTAACACACAGAAACTAAGGCACATGCACACGCAAGAACACAGCCATTACAGGGAAAACCGCATCCTTTTATTCACTATATTCTCATATGAATACAAAGGAATCGACCGGCTAAGGGTTACAACAAACTCTCTCTCACAGATCCGTCTTCTCCACACTTTGTGTATTTTCACCTCTGTGTATACACTTTTGTGCTTCTCTCTATAACTCGCAACCCTAGCATGTGCATGCATTATATAGGCAGCCAGGCACAACTACCTAGCAGTTGACACCTTCAACTGCTAAAGGGCTTGCTGGCACCAACCAGTCGTTGCCACACTCACCTTACAATACATACACACGCACATATATATTGACAGAATGTAATGAAGTGTCATGGTGTCTGTGACACATACATGACATTGCAATTGACACCCCCAACTACTAGGGTTTGTTAGAAATAAGAGCACACAGCCACCTGTCCTAGTAGTTGACACCCCCAACTGCTAGGGCTATCTGAAGCCACCGATCTGCACCACATATGTGCAAGTAGTTCATCTCATTGCTGCACTCAATGCTAGCCCTTGGATCAACGAGCCAACACAACATGGCAGTTCCCCTTGTCTGTCCTTAAACAGGTTTGTCTTGTGCCAGACCAACAACTGCCCCGCAACTGCCTTGTCTTTGCTACAGCCCCCCCTTGTGTGTCTGCCACGAGCTAAGTCCACACTTGCTGCACCAAAGTCTGCACTGACCAACAAGTCTCAATGCCAAGCCATGCCCCCACATGTCTTGGTCTTCCTTAGCCGCATAGGACACTCGCCCATGGGCGCCTCAAGGAGGTGCTCCCCCCCCCTTATATATGTCTTATGAAGATTTGTCCACTTGACAGGAGTGGATACAACAGCTTGCAGAACCAGTTCTTCCCCATGTGCGCATTTGCCTTGCCAAAGGCAATCCATGTGCCAAATTGTTCACAAAGGCATTGCCTTGACCCTTATTGTCAAAGGCATATACACATCAGATGCACCAACTCTGAATTGCCTAATTATCCTTCCAATACTTAGAATATCTTCAACATGTCCATAAGGATGCCCCTGACAGGCCACCCTTATCTTGGCCTTGACATTGGTTGAAACTCACCAACTTGGCTAACTTCGGAATGTCATTCCAACCCTGAATGTCATTTCGCTCCTGAATCTCATTTCACTCCTGAATCCCATTCTACTCCTCAATGTTATTCCAATGGCATCGCATACCACCCCTCCATGTCAAGCCCTCAAGGCATGGCATGCCTCCCCATGCCCATGCCCATGCCCATGCCCATGCCCATGCCGCCGTGTCAAGTAGAAAAGAGTTTCACATGAATTCACTATTAAATAGATATATAGAAACCCTAAATCGAATAACCCAAAATGGAGTTATCATTGATCTGTCTCAAAATCACGAATGAATCTCATTGTTGGTCGTCGATTGAAGCTTAACCACACCGATTGAAGCTTACTGTTCGTCGCCTATCTCAGTCACTCTTTCTCTCTCTACAAAACTAGCATTTTTTATCTTTTCATCGGTGAATTTTTTCTCTCTATTTGATCTCATTCAAATTTAGGGATTTTTTCTCAATTTTGTTGCATTCACAAAACTAGGGCTTTGTTCTATTTTTTCTTTTCTTTTTTGGTATTTGGTGATCTCCTTTGCACTTGCTGCCACTCTCTCTGTGTTTTCTCTCTCCCCAACCCCTCATATCTGAGATACTTTTTTGTTTTCTTTCTAAATGTTGCATTTTTTACTATGGGTATGCCTATTGTTGTTGAGTGTTGCTCCTTGTTTGTACAAGTAATCTTCCATCAACATTAGTCTTTGAACCAAAAAGGGGAAAGAACGGTTGTTGTTTATATATATATAAACTCCTAGAATGTCCCAGAAAGATGTTCTTCGCATTTATAAGTTTGTTTGCAGAATGGTATTTGAACGCTTTTAAGCTAACTTCTTAGACTGCAATAATGATGTTAATATGATCATTGTAATTTTGGAGATAAGGTGTTGATACTAAAGCTCTTGTTATAATTTTGTGCATCAATTACAGTGTTTTGATATTGACTTATGGTTTTGAAGTTAAAGCCAAATCATACAAGGAGCCTTAGGTTGCCATTTAATTTTAGTGCCAATATGATTCATCAAGCCATTATCAATAATTTTGTTCTTACTTAAACATGTGTTGCTGCAGGTTATAGGAGATTTGGAGGACAATGGCAATGTATTCATTATGCAGTGAAGCGGTGATTGTGTTAATGGGTTTCTCTTTTTTTTTATTATTATATATGAGAGCTTTCTAATAAAGCTTGTAATTCTTTGATAATCTCATGAAATGAAGTAAATCTATGAACAGATTTTATGAATGTAAACAAGTTTTGTGAATTTTGTAGCACTGTGTGTGTATATTATACAAGGAAGTTTGGATTTTTTTGACACAATTGTGGTTAAAAACAGGTTTTGTGGGTTATAATTGCGTAAGTAGGTTATGTATAGGTTGAAAGATTTTTTTTTTAACCTTACTATGGCATTCAACTTGAGGGAAAGAGAGATGGCTGAAAAATGGAGAAATGTCTAAGCTTTTTTATATTGGTTAAAGGGTACAATTGTCCAAGTAAAAAATAAGCTTTTAGGTAAAATATTAATTTTAAGGAACTCTAGAGTGGCATTTTAGACTTTTCAGAATATTGAGGATAATTTTGGTAGTCTGAAATAAATACAAACACCCTCTGTCACTGATATTAACAACTAAGTAACGTGGAGGGAAAATCTATTCTGACAAGTAAAGCAGAAGGGAGGTCAATGTTATTTCTCAAAGTACAAGGAGTCCATCTGTAATATTATTAAATTTTAGAGGAAATCAGTATAATTTATCCAAAATTTAAAATTTTAAAAAGTATAAAACTTAATATTGATTAAGGTGGGACTAAATGTACTCCAATTCAAGGCGTATGAGTAGAATGCATGAGTATAAAAAAAAAAAAATGCTCTAAATAAAGTGTATTTAGCTTCACCCTTGATTAATAATATGTTGAAGTTAAAATAGTGTTAAAAGTGTGAAAAAATTTAGACTTACCGCGCCGGGGGGTAAAAATACAAACTAAAGAGTATATTTAAAAAAAAAAGTAAAAAATTAAATAAAATGAAATAAATTGAGGTGAAGGTTGGGGGGGGGGGGCAATTACCCTCTCTGGCCTAAGCTAGTCCCCATCCATGTTGTTTTGTCTTATGTTTTATTAAAAAACATGAGTCATCACATATGATATAATATCATTAAAAAAATACATTGTCACGTAATAATGTTAAAGCGTTTGTGCTACTTGGTTTGATATGTGAAAACTACGGGATAAAAAAGAATACACAAATCCTAAAGATTCATGGGAGTAATTGTAACAATAAAATTGTTAGTCTTAAATTTCTTTATTTCAAATCTTGTATATCTAGATAGAATTGTCTCTATCCAAAATAATGCAATATGATCTTTGTATTCGGCTCAATTCTTTAAGTAAAAGATTGGGCCAAGTTTACCGTAACAGTCTCATTCAAAAAAATTCCGAAATGAACCTCTGAGACAGTTGTTGTAGGAATAATTTGTATGCTTGTACTATTCAAGGCTTTGTTATGATTCATTCGCCCACTTTTGTCCTTTGCTGCATGTAATTGTTCCGTGATCCATCATCGTGATCAGGAATTTAAATTAGGACTATTAAAATTTTTATTTAATATTTGGTTATATAAATTTAAAAATTAAAGAAATATAAAATTTTAATTTTAATTAATAATATTTTATAATTAACTAATTAAATTTATTGATACAAATAACCTATGAATTAACCAAAGGAAAAAAAATCAAAAAAATACTTTAGATTATAAAAAAATTCAAAAATTTTGAGAAAAATCTCTTTGAAAGAGTAAAGTATTTTATATCTTTTAAAAAGATACTTTCATATTTATCCAAATAAAAAAAGGTCAAACTTATCTTTCAAGTGTGTTTTCAAAAGATGATTCTAGAAGCTTGAAAAACATGGGTTTACAAAAAAAGTAAAACTCTCATTCTCACGTGTTTGATCAAAATGTTAATAAATTAAGGTTTTTGATATATACAAATGCTAACAACTCACTTGACATGACTAGTACTAATAAACTAAATTCACTAACATTCACGTCAGCATCTAAATTTTTTTAATATAATTGTTAAGATAAAAATAGTATTAGTCTTTACAAAATAACAAAAAAAACACACGAGAAGAGAAAAATTTTAAAAAATTAATACAATCTATAGTCAAACTCCAACCCCCCCACGCAAAAAATAAAGATGCCCATATTATTGTACGCATATGATACTCATGTACTCAAACCAGCCAGTAAAGCCTATGATGATAGGTCTCACTCCATGTGCTGCTCATGCACCAGGCCATAAATCATTACTCCCAAAAAAAAAAAAAAAAAAAACCTCTACAAAGTGAAGCACTTTGAAGTCCAAGAATTCTATTCTTTAAAAAAAAAAAAAATTCCAAATTTTGAATCTCAATGTGACACTATTTATTTATTGGTTATACCATCATATCAAATCAGATACTAATGTAACCTACTTCACATCATTTGACACCCAAAAAATTAGGAAGTCTAACCTGACACCTTTGAAGTGTGCTAGTTTGTGGGTTCTCTCACCATATTCAGAAATAGTGAGAAGGTTGATGCTTGAACTGTCTGTCTTCCGATTACATATCGTTACCAAACACAAACTAGAACAAAACTCACCGAGTGTTTTAAAGAAGAAAATATTGTAATAGTTGCCTATAATTAAGCTAAGATGGATTGATATTTCTGGGCACTTCTCTTCTACAAAGATCCTCTCTTCTATCTTTTCAGTTACTAACTACATTAATCAGTCACTTCAAGAAAATCTTCTCCTTCCATACAAGATAAGTAATTTATACTGCATCTAGTATTTTCTTGATCAACAATTTTACTTCCAAAAATGTCATACAAATGGCTTCCTCTACTTTTGGAATAACTCCATGTGAGAATAGGCCAGATATGCCTGCATTACAGATTTACCACACTGCATTACAGATTTCAATTCCAAAATCTTCAATGAAAAACACACAAAACTGCTGCATTTCTGTAGACAACAAAATTTACCAAAAGGGTGTGGCATGACCCTACAAAAGTTAAAAGGATTGAGCCATTCAATGTTCTTAGCCAACCCCATTTCATATACATGTATAATAGCAATCTATTTATTTTTAGCGTATACTTAAACAGGTAATCTGTTTGAGAAATATACAAGTACCCTTCTCGTTATGGCATCAAATTAAAATTATAACGAAACCATTATTCTGCTTGGTTCGCTCGAGCTTATCCATAACATTACCCTTCTCATCACGACATCAGATTTAAGTTGTAAAGAAACCATCATTCTGCGCGGTTCAATGCTCAAGCCTTAGCCAAAACGTTTCTTAAATAAATAATGTCTCTTGGTTGGATCCTTGGGCTTAGCCTTTGCATGGCCATGACCAGAAAGTTTATTCCGTCCAGTACTGCAGATAAAAAAGATTTATTAAGAAGTGTGGTGGAAAATTCTCTGAACTTGAAAAGGCAATTAAAAGATCCAGAATCAAAACTACAGCAAACAATCTCACCCATATCATACATGGGTACAGATATATAGTGTTTGATGTTACGAGTGTCATACAATTTTAAATGGACAAAAATCTTCTTCTTTATATTATTTCTCATTGCATAAATTTACCTTCTTAAATTAGTAAGTTTGATTGGACAATAACACCCTTTTTTAAATTTTAAGCCCCAAAGGTAATGCCCAATTATGCTTCCTAATGACTATAAGATATGCAGCAGGTCACCCTTATCAGCACACACAGCAATGCAGGAAAAACCGGAATCCCCACCTTTTACTCCCTTGCAACCATGGTCGGATATGGGATTACAAACTTACCACTCTTTTAATCCAACTCCTCCTAGATTGAAACTGCAATTAAGTTTCCCCCAAACTAATCTTATACACATTTGAAAAATTCCAACGTAGTTTATTAGAGACTACTTTCTTATACAAATTTGAAAGGTTCAAACATTTTTTATTAGACATTAGTTTATTTGTTCTAAGTTACACAATATTTCAAGTAATATCTCTGTAACACAAAAAAGCTTAATCAAAATAATTACATATACTGTATTTAAGAAATGAGACCCTTCTAAGCTTTTTCGTGCATTCTTTCTAAATAGATATTCTAAATTTTGAACATGGGTTAACCCCATCAGGCTTCCTTGTTTATAATACCTTACTGATCAAAAAAATTTCAAAATTTTGTTATCTATGAAGTCTCTTACAGAGGAGATTTTTGCCAGCTTACAGGTCCTCGTAATGTGGAAGACATGATAGTGCCATGGGGAAGACATGATAGTGCCAATCTCAGAGGAAATTTTTGTCAGCTTACATAGACCTCTTAAATGCAAACTGATGTAATTCTCAAAAGCTCAGGGCCTATGTTGAAAAGACTTCACATGTAAGTGGTCAATTTTCATTGATCTGTGTGTGTGTGTGTTGGGAGGAGGGGGACAGAGGTCTTATCGTGGGCAGGCCTAAGTTTTGTGATTACTTTGGAGACCAACCTTAATCTAAATGTGAGGATCCTTCTGGATTCTTTTATATCGTGCAAATATCGCTGGGAAAAAATACCCTTACTCCTTAGGGGATAAGGCTCACCTTATCCCCTAGCGAGTGTTTGGTTACTTTGAACTACACTTTTTCATCTTTTGTGCAATTCTAATGGATCCAGCACTTTCCATATTTGTGGTACTAATGTTCTATTCATTTTTGTGGTTAGTTGCATATACTAGAATTTGCACCCACAAATATACTCTAAATAACTTTTTTTATTTAACATTTTTTATTATTTAAATATAATGGGTGTTTATTTGTAATTAATATGGACAGACTACCATAAGTGGTCAATGTTACTCAACACATTTTTGTGGTTAGTTGCATATACTAGAATTTGCGCTTACAAATATACTCTAAATAACCTTTTTTATTTAACATTTTTTATTATTTAAATATAATGGGTGTTTATTAGTAATTAATATGGACAGACTACCATAAGTGGTCAATGTTACTCAACAGGGCTAGCTAGCCCAACCGTCTAGACCTCTGTGCCAGCTTTTGCTTAAATTCCCACAAGGCTTATGTTAGAAGGCATAATTGAAGAAGTTTTCAACCCAACTTTTTCTAATAGGGTGGGATGGGAATTTGAGTAATATCATGATGTTCAGATGTTCTTATTGCATCACATGATAATCGTAATAATATTTGTAGAAACAATAGTAGCAGCACACAAGATATGAACATGCTAACCCAATAAACCTCCCACTTTATTTCCTGAGCCTGAATGACCATAATTCAGTTTGAGCGTTGGTCTTTAATTTTGTGATTTGTGCATTTCTTAGTGTTAGGTTAACATATTTGGCAAATTTCATGAAATTTCATGACAAGTGTAGCTCTAGGATGTGAATTGCATTGAAAGACAATGGAAAGCGTACTGCCATAAGACTGGAAGGCATTCAAGACACATGACGACAAGAATGAAAGCAAGGAGATCCAGAAGGCACGAGCATCATCAACATAAAGTGCTCAAGCTACAAAAGGACCAAGGAAGCGGCCTATACAAGGGTTAGAAGACCATCTAGGGTGTCATATAGGTCCATACTAAAAGCTCCTTAGGAATTGGAGTGACCAACCATGTGTGTAGGAAAAAATCCAAGTAGGCAGGTCTTTGGTCAACCACAAGTGGACTAGAATATTATTGTGTGTGACCTAGTTGAGCAAGCTTCATCATGGTCAACCACGAGTTTTTGAGAAACAACGGTCGACAAAAGACCATGGATTTAAATGATCGTCGACATGTATCGTATCGACCGATATATATTGATTTTTTGACCCTCCGATACCAATACAAGCCGATATATTGGTGAGACAAAAAATCCCAGTCATATTGACTAATACATGGCCGTTATGAACTACTATGGTCGTAACAAAAATGTTATGACTATTTAGAGTTTTTTCCTAAAATCCTCATGATCTCTATTTTTATCGGATGTAAATAATAGAGAGATACCTAAAAACCAAAACTTATTTCTAGGTGTTAGAAAATTGAAACTAACAGTAAAAAAAAGCTAAAATATGATAAATTGTGGTTAAAATATGTGTATTAGTGATTTTTAGGGATTTGCTAGTGTATGAAAATAATTTATGATCACGGTTTCCAATTCTCATTACAGATGGCCCAATACTGTTACACCACAACCGCGATTTAAATCCTTGCCCTAGACCATGTTGGTCGACTTGGCTAAGCATAAAACTCAAAAAAAAAAAAAAAAAAAAAAAGACCCTTAGAAAGTTGTTAGAACACCATGTTGTTGTATATAACCAAAGGCCTCTAATGCATAGAAAAAGAACTGCTATTATGAGATACAAGTTATATAACGGGAGGAATTTTTAGAGCATATAGCAGGAATCTGGGCCAGTTGCATGCAATGGCTGCCCCTTTAGGAATCACATGCAGCACAGCCAAAGTGTTGACTAGTTCATATAAAATCAATGAAAAAAATAAAATTTTATAAAGACGGGAAAATGAGGTATCCATACTTGTATTCCATGTAAACCATCCCACTTGCTCCTGACATGGCACTCATAGATCCCGCAGAGCGACGTGCTTTCTGAAGGGCTATGTCATCTGCATCTTCGTCTAATTGCTCTAATCCAACTGCGTCGTCACCGGCGCTCAATACCTATTGTGTAGAAGTTTAGTGAATTGAGCAAGACAATCATGTCTCAAGTGAAAAGAGAAGCAAAGAAAGAAACCTTTCCAAGGAGTGCAAGTTGTTCATCACGACTATGGTAGCTCAAATCAGCTCCCGAATCAGGTGGAGGCAAGCTTGTAATTACCTGTCAGCAGCTTGAATTAGTATCTAAAATCACACAAAGACACAAATTGAATAATAGTATCAATGTATTACATGTACACACAAAAAGTAACCAAGTAAATGAGCATAATCTCAAGCGATTGTGACCTCAAAGGGAGGGAAGAAAATATTGCACAAATCATGTGGACCAAAAGACTATGCAATAGCAACCTAATAGTGGCAGTTTCTAACACACACATGCTGTATGATAAAGAAAAGCAATTGTGAACCAACACCCAAAATCGGAGATGGCTCACACTGTTCCTCCCTCTTTTACTCTTAGGCTGTGATTAGATCACAAAATATGAGGGCAAGAATTGGGAGCCAAATGAGAAACACTCCCCCCCCCCCCCCCCCCCCAAAAAAAAAAAAAAAAAAATCCAAATCTGATGTGTCTGGTATCACAGTAGAATTAAATCTGCTAACCCAAGGCCCACTTCTGTAGAATTCAAAAAATGAGTGTGAAAAGGCCTACACTAATTCTTTACTCATGGGTCAAAAAATAAAATTCTAGTACTTTTTGTGAAAGGTTGATAGCCCCAATAGGACACCAGTTCAATGCTCTCCCTCCTTTGCATTTCAACCTCCAACAGAGAAAAGATCAAGAGAATAGAAAGTTCACCCTCTAGGATTCGTTTGGATCAAAAGGGTTTCCACTTGTTTACCAAATTCTCATTGGCTCCACTTTAAAAGGTGAAAAGTGATAGAAAGAAAAAGAAAGAGAGAAAAAAATAGAGTTTGGTTAGCAAGAAAGAGAAGAAATTTCATGGAAATCACATAAACGTAACTGCACGATTTTCATAAAAGGTGGCTTCTCGTTTCCCAAAAAAATCATAGGAAAATATATCTTTATAATTTGTATTCCTACTTTGCCCACTATTATTTCTCTCTAAATTTCTCTTTTCCTCCATCACCAATGGTAGAAATTCTTTCATACTGATAGCTCATATATATATAATTTTAAAAAAGGGGGGGCAAACCCAGCACACGAGCCTCCCTCCACTGCAGGAGCTGAGGGGATTTAGATATACACAGCTTTACCACTGCAAGCCGAAAGAATGTTTTCGCGACTCGAATCCGTGACCTCCAAGTCACAATAGAATAACCTTACCATTGCGCCAAGACTCGCCCTTACAAAATATAATTAATTAGTTTTATAGATAGTTAATATGTATATATGTAATTACGGACATCTGAATTTTATATATATATATATATATATATATAAATTAACTATCTATTTTAATAAGATTTATGTACCAACAAAGAGTTTTTTTATATTTTTTCGATTACTTTTTTAAGGAATTATTTTTTTATGTATTTAAGTTGTGTTGGGAAACTTTGATTTTTATAATTACCCTTAATCTAAGATTTCACTTTTTATGTGTTAAAAGACTTCTAGGATTCATATATGTAATAGCTCTCAAATGAGTTTTGCATCTTTTGTCCTTTCACTATCTAATAAAACTATTAAAAGCATTATATTCTTGTAGACAACTTCAACCAATATAAACAAATGGTGATAGCACCACAACAGGAGGTTGTAAAAAAAATTTTAAAAAAAAGAAAGAAAAGAAGAAATTAGACTTTTTTTAGTAAGAATGCAAGTTTGCCCGATTTTACCCGCCTTACAAAAAAGTATACATGAGTTTGTCACAATGTAGTGCATGTAAGTACTACAAAATTTTTTAAAAAAATTAAATAAGGGTAATTTAGACCCAAAAAAAAAATAATTTCCCTTGATGCTTTTCAAACAACAAAAACTAATTTCCTGTAACTTTCTTAATTTTTCCACCATAACCAAACGGATATAAGAAAAAGTTTCACTTCTTTTCTTTCACTTTACTTTCTGGTACTTTCACTTTCTAACATTTTTTCCTTTCTAAACAAACGGGGCCTTAGATTCACTATTGTAAAGACTCTCTCTCAATCTCTTTTAGTTCTCTACAATCTAGATGGTGTAGGCAAATACATTCTCAGAGCCCTGAACTAAGTAATCATTAAAAGGGCCAAGGGGCCAACCTCATTGAGAAGCCATAATTGCACTTGAAGGGCTTTCCTTCTTGCATGGAACTTGAAAGAGTCCTTGCTCGAATTAATTTGTTGCGAAAAAAGTTTAATGTACTCAAAAGGAGAGAGTGGAAGGATGGTGGCAGGCTTACCATATTACAAGGGACCTTCCTATGTGTTGGCAAGGAAATTGAAGCTTCTCAAGGAGGACTTGAAGAGGTGGAATGAAGAGCAGTTGGGCAATGTTCAAGTAAAGAAAGATACAATCCTTCAGCAGATTCCTCAGCTGGTTATGCAGGAGCAAGAGGGTGGCCTGACTGTGGAAGAGAAGGTTCACAGGGATGGTTTGACAAGAGAGTTGGGGTGGTTATTCAAACTTGAGGAAATATCTTGGCCACAGAAATTTAAGGCGTTAATGGTTTAAGGCAGGGGACAGGAACACTAAATTCTTTCATATGGTTGCGAACTCTCATAGGAGGAGGAACAATATCAGTTTGGTTGTTGTTAGAGTTCTTATTTTCTATTTAGTCTTTTCCCTTATGTTTGTGAGGGTAATATTGTAATCCTTATACACTTTACATTGAATAAATAACTGCGAAAGTGTAGATCAAAGCGATCTACATAACCAGAATTTCTGATAATCCTTTCTCTCTTTCTTTTCATAACCTTCAATATTCATATATCAAGCCCTTCAACTTGGTATCAGAGCAACTATTAGTGAGAGAATATTATCAAGAACACAGAGGAAGTAATCAGCGAAGAAAAATGGCCCAGGATCAGCTCTGACACCAGCGTCAGTGTGATGATGCCATGATGATGTCCGCATGACATAACCTTTTTCCGACGACGGGGAGCTACCGACTGACTCGTTTTTTCCTTCTGATCATCGTGGGTATTTTTTCTAATTTTTTTGAAGCCATTTTGTGTGTGCGCCTTCCATTTTCGAAAGTTTTTTTTTTAAACAGGACCAATTTTTGCGATCTGATTTTTTGGCCATCTTTGGATTTGTTTGTTGCTTCGGCTCAGTCCCTAAGGATGCAACTAGATCTTGTATGGTTGCCTTTGCTCAATCCATGATGTTTTAAGGGAGGTTGGTTGTTGTTTTCCCTTCTTTGATGGTCGGTTGTGCTATTTTTTTGGGTTCTGATGATGCGTGGTGGTGTTCTTTTGGTATGGACAGTTCGTACAGTGATCGATTAACTTTTTGTTAGTATTTGTTCATTGTGGGTTCCTCTGCAAGCTAATATAGTGGCTGGCTGGTGTGTTTCAGTACTCCCTGGCCTGTTTGGTTGGGATTTCTTCATTCGGAGTTGCTGCAAACAACCATTTTTGCTTATTGTGATAGTCAGGCAATGGTTTTTTTTAGTATTGTTATGTTTTTGCTCCCTATGGCTTCTTCAAATGATGTTAAATCCCATTGCGTAGATGATCAAATGAGACCCATCACTTCTGTAAAATTGAATGGTCATAATTACCATTCTTGGGCTCATGCCATTAAATTTTTCTCCATGCAAAGAAGAAAAGTATCTTGTTGATAATCCTCCACCTTCAGACTCCAGAAATTCCAAAGATAGGTGGAGTGAGAATTCATTGGTCATGACCTGGTTGTGGCTTAGTATGGAGCTTTTTGTGGTCTTAAATGTTCAGCTTCTTGACACGGCCAAGAAGATATGGATCTCCCTTGAAGAAATGTACTCACCAAAACATAATGTCTCTTGAGTTTATGAGCTTTATGAGCGTATGTTTAATGCTAGACAAGGGGATAAGACACTTGCAGAACATTATGGTAATTTAAAGCGTTTATGGGAAGAACTTATGCTCTATCAGCCTTTGAGTACTGACTTGGAGGTTCAACATCTTCAGCGTGAAGAGTTTCAGGTTGCTCTTTTTTTGTCTAGCCTTAATTCTGATTACAGTGTGTTTAAAGATCAAATTTTGGCAAGTGAGAAACTTTCAATTGCTGCTAATGCTTATTCTCGCCTTCACGTGCCTCCCTTACTTATGGTCCTCTTCCATGTCCACGGATTCCTCAACTCTAGTCTCTAGTGATGGCAACTGTGGTGGTTTTTGCGGTGGTCGTGGCGGTAGTCGTGGTGGTGGTGGACATCGCTCCACCCAAGGCTAGTAGTCATGGTGGTCAAGGTACTAATCGTGGTGGTCGAATGGACCATGGAAATTGTTCTGAGTGGAAGTGTAACTATTGTGGTAGTATCGACCATATTGAAGATTATTGTTGGGATAAATGGGGGAGGCCAGCTCATGCTCATCACACTACAGCGGATCCTACTCATTCTACTACTACAGTGTCACAACCCACTACAAATGTTCCCATTTCCTCTACTTCTGTTTCTCACAGAGATTACTTCTCAACTTAGCCAGTTTATCTAGCAGTTGTTTTCTCTCTCTCCCAACTTGTCTACATCTACTGCTACTTTGGCCAACACAGGTAATTCCGCATATGTGGTTAGTAAGCCTTCAACTCCTTGGATTATAGATTCTGGAGCCAATGCTCACATGTCTGGTATTTCCTCTTTGTTTTCTAATTTTCATTCCTCTACATCACGTATTGTGTTAGCTGATGGTTCTTCTCAGCCAATTCTTGGTACCGGTGATCTACGACCTACCAAATCATTGAATTTATCCTCTAGTTTGTTTGTGCCCCACTTTCCTTTTAACTTGTTATATGTCAGTCAGCTAACCAAGTCTTTACAATATTCAGTAACCTTTTCTCCATCTTCTTGTGCTTTTCAGGACCTCACAACCAAGAAGGTCATTGGTTCGAGGCATAAGCGCAATGGATTTTACTATTCGGACCTTGGAGATTCTAATTCTGCCTTGAGTGCTACCGTTTCTTCTCTCCAATGCCACTTTCGTTTGGGTCATCCATCATTGCAGAAGTTACGTCAAGCGATTCCAAATTTGAGTCATGTTTATGTTTTAGAATGTGAGGCTTGCCAATTAGGCAAACATCACCGTAGTTCGTTTCCTCGTAGTTTAGGGAGTCGTCAATCCAATCCTTTTAATATTGTACATTCAAACATTTGGGTTCCTACAAGAATAAAAAGTATTTCTGATTTTCAATATTTCGTTATCTTTGTGGATGATTTTTCTTGGATGACTTGGTTATTTCTTATGAAAGATCGCTTTGAATTACCTAAAATTCTTGTCACGTTTTATAATGAGATCTTAGGGCAATTTAATAAATGTATGAAGATTCTTCGTTCTGACAATGATCTTGAATATACTCAATCATTTATGCATGTTTTATGTGTTGAGCGTGGTATTGTTCATCAAATCATTTGTCCACATACTTCACATCAAAACGGCATTACAGAACGAAAACATCGTCATTTGATAGATGTTGCTCGTACTTTGATGTTTAACATGCTTGCTGCCCAAATCATATTGGGCTGATGTTCTTACTGCTGCTTACCTTGTTAATCGCATGCCTTCATTTGTTTTGGACAACCGGTCCCCTTTCTCTCTTCTTCATCCGAGTGTTCCGCCATTTTCTCTTACTCCTCGCGTCTTTCTCCTCGCATCTTTGGTTATGTTGCTTATGTTCATCTTCTTGGTTCAAGTCCTGATAAGCTGTCTCCTCACTTAGTTAAGTGTGTCTTTCTAGAATATTCTCGTACCCAAAAACTGGTATCGTTGCTATGACCCTATCAGTCACCATTATTATACCAGTGCCGATGTTACATTTTTTTAGTCATCTTCTTTCTTCTCGATGCTTGGACGTTCCCTTGATTATGATTTGGTCTCTTCTCGTTAGTGGGAGAGTCTGAGACCATTTCTCCTTCTGTGACTGCTCTTCCCCTCTAGGTTTACCAAAGTTCGAAAGAACACCAAATTGTACCATGGGCACCTGCTCTTGAACCAACACCAACTTTTATTGAGGTTCTGCCTATTGCGCCATCAGTTGTTTCGTCATCTTCTGATTTGCCAATTGCATTACGAAAAAGTACTAGTAGTTGTACTCAACATTCCATCTCTAATTTAGACTCTTTTCATCATCTTTCCTCCTCTTTTCGTTCATTTCTTTCATCCTTGTCTTCTGTTTCTATTCCTAGTTCCTTGCAACAGGCCTTGACATATCCAGCATGGAAACTGGCTATGCATGAGGAGATGACAGCTCTAAATAAGAATCAGACTTGGGAACCCACTAATCTTCCTTCTAGTGAGCAACCTGTTGGTTGTCGTTGGGTCTACACTGTGAAGTATCATCCTGATAGTTCTGTTAAATGCTTAAAGGCCCGATTAGTTGCTAAAGGCTACACTCAGACCTATAGTATAGATTATTGTAAGACTTTCTCCCCAGTTGCGCGTCTTAACTCTATTAGAGTTCTTATTTCAGTTGCAGTTAGTTTTGATTGGCATTTATATCAGTTGGATATAAAGAATGTTTTTTTGCCTGGAGAGTTACAGGATGAAATTTATATGGCTCAACCACCAAGATATGTTGTCCCTGGAAAGGAACAATCGGTGTCTCATTTGAGAAAAGCATTGTATGGTTTAAAATAATCTCCACGTGCATGGTTTGATAAATTCAATATTTTTGTATTTCAGTATGGTTTTCGACGTTCTACTTCCAATCACTTTGTGTTCACACGCCATTCTTCTGCAGGTGTTATCATTATGATAGTTTATGTAGATGACATTATTATTAGTGGCAGTGATGCTCAATGTATTACTGAATTAAAATACACTTGAGCAAGCAATTTCACACTAGAGACTTGGGTCTCCTATGCTATTTTCTGGGAATTGAGGTTGCTAGATCCAAGAAAGGAATTAGTTTATGTCAGCGGAAGTATGTCTTGGATTTATTCTCTGAAACTGGTACACCCGATGCCCGTCCAGTTGATACTCCAATGGATTCTACTGTGAAATTAGATGCTGAAAATGGAGGAGTTTTTTTAGGATACAGGATGTTGTCGAAGGCTAGTTGGTAAGTTGATTTATCTCACTATGACACGGCCAGATATTACTTATGTTGTTGGTGTCGTTAGCCAGTTTATACATGCTCCTCGTAAGCCTCACTGGGAGGCAATTTTTCGTATTCTTCAATATCTCAAGGGAGCACCAGGTAGAGGATTGTTATATAGGCCACTGTTATCGTTATCGTTATCGGTTACTAGGTTCTCTGGTGCTGTTTGAGCTGGCGATCGTAATGATAAACGTTCTACTTCTGGGTATTGCACATTTGTT
Organism: Nyssa sinensis; assembly: GCA_008638375.1. Classification (NCBI taxonomy): domain Eukaryota; kingdom Viridiplantae; phylum Streptophyta; class Magnoliopsida; order Cornales; family Nyssaceae; genus Nyssa; species Nyssa sinensis. The sequence continues at coordinate 1,109,118 of CM018048.1, read as the reverse complement.
GGTAATAATTTAGTTACTTGGCGTAGTAAACAACAAAAATGTGATAGCCCGTTCTAGTGTTAACGCTGAGTATTGCGCTATGGCTTATACTGTATGTAAGATGATGTGAGTTCAATCTTGCTTCGTAATATGGGTGTTGTTGTGCCATCGCCTATGCCAATGTATTGCGACAATCAAACTGCTATCTTCATTGCTAGTAATTCCCATGTTCCACCAGCGGACTAAAAACATTGAGGTGGATTGTCATTTTATTCAGGATCTTATTATGAATAAGCAGATTATCCACTCCCTATATTCAGTCTAGCGATCAGCTAGGTAATATCTTTACCAAGTCATTGGCTCGGTCTATGTTCTAAGCTGAGCATATTTGATCTCTATGCTCCAATATGAGGGGGAGTATTAAGAGTTCTTATTTTCTATTTATTGTCTTTTCCCTTATGTTTGTGAGGGTAATATTGTAATCCTTATATATTTTACATTGAATAAATAACTGCGGAAATGTAGATCAAAGCGATCTACATAACCAGAATTTCTGATAATCTTTTCTCTCTTTCTTTTTATAACCTGCAATATTCATATATTAAGCCCTTTAACTATTGTTATTGGGAAAGGAGGTTGGAACGGGTAGAGGAGGTAAGGGATGGCATTGTTGACTTCTATCGTGGCTTGTATAGTGAGACCCAAGAGTGGAGGCCACAAATGGATGGGATGGAGTTCAGTTTCATTTTTGAGGAGGATGTTGCTATGCTGGACTGTCCTTTTTTAGGAGGAAGTAGTTGTGGCTTTGAAAACATGTGAGGGTGATAAGAAAACAAGCCCGGATGGATTTGCTATGGCTTTCTTTAAGCATTGTTGAAGTATTCTCAGGAAGGATGTCATGGTTGTGTTTGCTTGCTTTCATGAGCTAGGAGTCTTTGGGAGGAGTCTCAAAGCCTCTTTTATTGCTTTGATCATAGTTGTCAAATTGCCTAGGTGATCCTAGGCGACAGACTTAGTTTATTGCCCGCCCAGACAAAAACATGGTAAAAAAGTAATATAATCATTGTTTTAATTCATAATTTCATACCACCCATGTTATTTATAAGAAATTAAATCAATAAAGAAAATATTTTAATTCTTACATTTTTTTTATAAAAAACACAAAACATAATAGCAACTATTTATTAATACTATTATTTGTGCCAGCAAACAAAAATATAATTTGAATTTTAAAAAGATTGTAACATATGCAAATAAATTAAATAAAATAGATAATGCAATAGAAAATACTTGAATAAAACTTAACCCATTTAAATAATAGAATCGGTTGATAATTCAAAAGAAAACATTGAACAAACATGATAAAACTTCAAAGCAATGATCATTAAACTAGTTTTAAATGTTATTTGTTTTACTTTGACAGCATGAGATAAATAGTCGAGGGATCAATTAACATTAACATATTTTTTTAATACGATTGACTTTATCTATTGTCTATTAATACCATGTAAATAAAATAAGATGCTACTTTATATGTAAATATTTGATGTACAGATATTCAATATTTGAGATATTTACAATCTCTTCATTAATTTCACCTCATTCACAAATTCAAGATTTGTAAATATATTTAGCCCCAAACAAAACAAGAAAAATATATAATAATGAACTAAAAAATTAATTAAACATTAAAATATAAAGTTTGGCTAATAATAATAGTCTGTTGGACAGGTGAATTGGGTGCCCACCCAGGCGCCTGGGCGATCGCCTAGCTATTTGGGATCAAGCGAGCATCGCCTGGGCGATTTTCTAATTATGGGGCGCCCAGGCGACCAAGCGGGCACCTGTAACAACTATGGCTTTGATCCTGAAGATGGAAAGGTGTGGTAAATATCAAGGACTTAAGACCAATTAGCATGGTGGGGAGTGTCTATAAGCTAATGATTAAGGTTATTTCACTAAGGCTGAGGGAAGTGATGAGCACAATAAGCTCCCCTAGCTACAATGTTTTTGTGGGAGGTAGACAGATTATGGATGTAACTTTGATAGCTAGTGAGTGTATAGACTTAAGAAGAAAAAGAGAAGAACAAGGGGTGGTGTGCGAACTGGATATAGAAAAAGTTTATGATCATGTAAATTGGTGCTTTCTTTTATTCTTGTTAGATAATATGGGTTTTGGGATGAAATGGTGCTTGTGGGTCCGGTCATGCATTTCTACAGTAACATATTCAATCCTTGTGAATGGCTCTCTGGCTAGTTTATTTCCGGCTTCTCGTAGTTTAAGGTAAGGGAATCCTCTTTCCCCTTTCTTGTTTGTGATAGTCATGGAAGCTCCAAGCAGGATGTTAAGTAGGGTTGTGATAGGGGCTTTGCTGAAGGGATTAATGATCGAGGATGGGGAAGAAGGAAGGTGAATATCTCACTTGTTGTTTGCAAATTTTTTTTTTGGGTAGCTCCAAGCAGGATGTTAAGTATGGTTGTGAAAGGGGGTTTGCTGAAGGGATTTATGATCGAGGATGGGGGAAGAAGGAAGGTGAATATCTCACTTGTTTGCAAATTTTTTTTTTTTGGTTATAAGTAATATACTATAATAAAAAGCACCCAGGGGGGGCGAACCCAAACATACACAAGAAGGCTTATGAGACTAAAGCCTTAAAGTTCCCAAGAAATCAACTAACTTATAGGCATCTAACAGCGCAGTTTTTCAGCCCTAAAAAAAAATAGCGCGTGTAAAAACTATCTTTAATACAAAAGCAAGACTCCTCATTTCCTTCAAAAACTCTACGGTTTCGCTCCTTCCAAATACACCAAACTATGCACAGAGGAACCATATTCCACACCCGGCGGCGGCTCTTAGACATGCTCTAAACCCTCCAACTAAGAAACCTATCTCTAACTTTTGCCAGCATAACCCACTGCACACCGAACATAGAAAGAGCTAAGTTCCACAAATCCCATGCCACGGGGCAATGGATAAAAAGGTGACCAATAGATTCTCCATTCTTTTTGCACATATCACAGCGAGAAGCAACCTTGAATCCTCTTCTTTGAAGATTCTCCAAGGTAAAAAATAGCTTCCCAGGAGGCCTCCCACGCAAAAAAGACCACTCTAGGAGGAACGTTAGACCGCCAAATTAGCTTCCAAGGAAAAAGTTCCTCATCCCCTCTCGCCAATTCCTTATAGCACCCTCTCGCCAATTCCTTATCGCAAGAGCGGACCGAGAACTTTTTTGAGGAATCCAAGCTCCACACCAAAGATTCCTCTCTATCTGCTACCACTTTACACCCATGTAAAGCTTCAAAAAAAAACCCAACACCTCTTCAAAGTCCCTATCAAAAAGATTTTTTCTCAGCTAAGGATTCCACACCACCCTACCCCTTTCCCTTGAAAAACATTCGGCCACTGAAGAGTCCTTATGGATAGCTAAACTATACAAAAGAGGAAAGCTTTCCATTAAGGGGACCTCCCCACGCCACCTATCCACCCAAAACTCAACCCTCCTCCCCCCTCCTACCTCCTACCTCCTACCTCCAACCTCCAACCTCCAACCTAACAAAGTGAACAAAAAGCCCCATACCTTTCCAAATAGCTTTCCACAGACCACTACCATAAGGGCCCCTCCCCTCTTTAGACTTGGGGCTTGGGTGCAGTGTGAGTGCTTTTCCTATGATGTATTTGGGATTGCCTTCAGGAGCTTCTACCATATTTGCGCCAATTTGGGATTCGGTCGATGTGAGCTCTTTTCCTACTATGTATTTGGGATTGCCATTAGGAGCTTCTACCATATTTGCGCCAATTTGGTATTCGATTGTGGAGAGATTTTGGACGAAGTTGACAGGGTTGAAAGGGCAATATTTGTCCAAGGGTGGGAAGATTACTCTTTATAAGAGTACTCTTGGCTAATCTCCCCACCTACTGTATGTCCCTTTTTCCAATGTCCGTTGCAATGGTGAATAGGTTGTAGAAGATACATTGAGATTTTTGCAGGAATGGAAAGGAAGACAAAAGGAAAATTCATTTGTTGGGCTAGGACAAGGCCAAGAAACCAATTGCGGAGGGGTGCTTGGGAATCAAGAATTTGAAGGTGTTTAATCAAGCCCAATTGGGAAAATAGTTGTGGCAAATCACAATGGAGAGTGAAGCTTTGTGGAAGGATGTGGTGGCTACAAAATATGGTTGTGAAGAAGGGGGACGGTTGTCAAAAGAAGTCTTGAAAGCTTATGGTTGTGGGGTGTGGACGTCTTATCATGAAAGGGAAAAAACAACTTTTTTCGACTTGTGAGGTTTGATGTGGGCAATGGGTAGAGAGTTCGATTTTGGAGTGATCCTTGGTGTTGTGATGAACCTTTGAAAGATAAATTTCCCATTCTTTTTTTGAATCTTTGGTAGCAGGCTGCTTTTTTGGAGGGAGATAATTGGGTAGGGACTAGGGAGTCCTTTTAGGCAGAATTTTTTTGATTGGGAGATTAAAGAAGTAGAAGCTCTCATAGACTTGTCGAGTAGATTTGGGCTTAGTGGGAAGAGAGAGGATGGGTTGGTTTGGAAGGTGAGTAGTTCCAAGAAATTCACTACCCAATCTTTTTATAATGCTTTGATGGATTGGAGAGAGGAGGAGTTTCCATGGAGGTTGGTTGGAGATCGGGGGTTCCTATTAAAGCCTCATTCTTTGCTTGGATGGCAGCTAGGAGAGCTATCTTGACCACGGAAAATATAAGCAAGAGAAGTTTACATCTTTTGGGTCATCGTAGCATGTGCAAAGAGGACGAGGAACCGGTTGACCATCTCCTTATTCATTGTAGCTTGGCAAGGGATTTGTGGAATATGGTTTTCTCTTTGTTTGGATGTAGGTGGGTTTTACTGACTTTGGGTAGGGAGCTCCTTTTGGGATGGAGATGTAGTAGGATGGAGAAGGATTTGAAGGTCGTCTGGCATATGGCTCCTATCTGTCTTTTGTGGTATCTTTGGAAGGAAAGAAATAGAAGGTTGTTTGAAGGGGTGGTGCTTCCCCCTTGGACCTTCAAGGAGTATTTTCAACAAACTCTTTTCTTTTGGATTAGGGAGGAATTTCCTATGTAGATACATTCGGGGATTTTGGGGGGGATTTTAGGAGTTAATTTTTGTAGTCAATCCCCTTTTTGTATATAGCCTTTCTCGGGCCCCTTTATTTTTTTATGAAATGACACTTCACCGATTAAAAAAAATTATAGGGTTTAGTGAATAAGAATCAAAATTGTTCTGAACCCTAGTTCCAATACCACATGCCAATCAGGAACCATATTTAATTCATAAAACTAACAAATTAGAAATAGAAATGGTACAAGGGTAAGGGAGTCATTCCAAAATTACCTATATTCCACATGGATCTCACAGATTCATTGTGTTACACCATGCACACTGATTTGAATGCAAAATAAATGCACTAAATTCACTCAGCATGACCAAAAAAAAAAAACTTTACCTTAAAACTATAACCTTGATCAATCAAAAACTGCTGCCTTTTAGTAGAATAATACATCTCCTGAAGCCAACATAAGAAGTTACACAGCTTATCAACAAGAATTATATGCATAATTTAATTGGTGAAATGTTTTAGAATCCCGACAAACATTAATGATTCAGAAATATTTAAAATTATATTTTCCATAGATAAAAAGATACTTAAAAATATTATAAGAAGTTGGAGAAGAAAGTTTGGCATACATGAGTATCTGTGGATACAAGGGAATAGAAAAATGCATTATACTCCTCTTTACCTCCTGCCATCCTATCCTGAAGTCGACCCTGTTAAGCCAATAAAAAATTTGATGTGAACAACAATGATCACAATAAGAAAGAATCTTGTCTGGATAACAATAGTATCACCAAAATATTATGGATCCACGCAGCTGGTCAAATTTTTGAATCCAACAACCACATCTCAAAAAAGCTGCTCTCCTCTTAAAAAAACTAATCAAAGGTTTGCCTTGAGGTTTAATGATTACAAACAGTTCCCTCATTTAAGATGTATAATTTTCATGGAGTAGACAGTCTGCATTGCATTTGAATGGTATACATCACAAGAAGAAGTTTAACATAAGAACTCTACTGCAACAAGTTTTGACTGACCTGATTTAATTATAATGACCAGAAACTTATCAAAAAATTATAATGACCAGAAACTTTAAAATCAAATAGAATGGGATTAAGATTTCATGTCTTGCTAATCCAAAATCAGTATCATATCCAGAATTTTTTAGGTGAAATTACAACTCAAATTCTATAATAAAAAAATAGAAATTAAAAAGTAACCTCCACTATATCATGGATCTCCCAATCTGTACTTAAGGTACAATCAACCTTCTAAAAATAAATAATCCTGGGAGACCCATAAATAATTAATCATTTAGTTTCCCTGTGATTTCATCATCTAGTTTGGCTGGTGTCTCCTCCACTTCCACAGATGGGAGGTTGAGGGTTCAAGTCCCCTTGAGGAGCAAATTGTGCGTGTGTGAGATTTACCTATTAAAAAAAAGAATTATCAATTATTAAGTGATAGAATTATTAATTAGTCACCTTGGAACAATGACAGATTTGGTCCATGCAGATTAACTTAGTCAACCTTTTATTTAGCTACAAAGTTGGTCCCCTTTCAATACAGATATATACTTACACATGCAGATTCTGGATTGCAACTTTCAGATTTTGAGGGTAAAATAGTACTTTTGCCAACAAATGGGATGGCTGTTAATAATAAGACAGTTATTGTAATTATTATATTTTGGGCAGCTCTTACAGTTATTGTAACTATTATGTTTTGGGCAGCACATTGAAAAGCATATATAAGCGATAAAGTTAGTCGTGATTTTCGTATTTCTAAGATGAAAGTAGGCTCATTTTCACACCTTGACTTACAATTTGCCTAATTTTGCTAATAGAAATCAAACAGGCGCCAAAACCAGAAGTTACTGTCAGTTTAGGAAGTTACAGGTTGAAGTAGAGCTAGGACACACAAAAAAAAGAAGGAAAAAGGAGAGAGAGGAAAAGAAATGAACCTTCGCCCTAAGAATACGGCCAAGTCGTTGGGCTTCTTGACGTCTTGAACCCGCATGTGACGAAATTTGAATTATCACATTTGCCTCAGGGATATCTATTGAATTATCACCCACCTGTGAATAACAGAAGCAATACATCAAGAACACAACTCACTTCATCAATGTGTTATTATATAAATCAAAATATAGTAGTAGTAAATGGTGGAAAATTATATAAACTCCTAAAATGAAACCTGAACTTGTTTTGAAACTTCTTGTGAAGGAAGACAATGAAATGGCTACTTATGCAAAATACCTTTGAAAGAAAAATAGTATTTACATCCCGAGATAATTTAAAAGCCTCCAGAATTTTCGTCCTTTCAATATGGCTGCAAATTGCAGAAACAAATCACCTCTTGTAGACGTGAAATAGAAACGCAAAACAAGATTCTTAAAGGAATGGATATCCACTAAAAACTTGACCCGGAAAAGAAAAATCCACAAAACCTGGTAGCACCATAGATCATAGGTTTCCGGAGCTTCATTGCATACTCTGTGAGAGCAAAGAGATTGTCAGCAAAAACAATTATCTTATCACCACGTTGCTGTTCATGAAACCGGATAAGAAACTCGCAAGCTCTAAACTTATTGGGGTTCATCACATAAAGTGCCTGAAAATAACAAGGACCAATCTGTATGTGAGAAAAAGAAAGTGGTATGAAGTACCCAAATATATGTTAGGTAACTACAACAACAGATTCAATTAACCATGTATACAAGGAATTCCCTTTTAAAAAGAACAGAAACAAAAGCATCCAATGACTATTATACATTTGTGCAACAGCAAAATCACAGCCAATCATCATTTCATGAAGTAGGTTCATCTTTTCATGGTCAAAATGTTAAAAAATGAATTCAATAAATCTATAGAAACAACTCGCCAAAATGTCGTTTAAAAAAATTAATAATGACACATTTTTGACAAACTACATACCTGCTTTTTTTTAGAATTTTCTTTCCTCAGATATTCAGCAAAAAACTCCTTTGTCATTGGACACCACACTTCAGCACATTGTACATTGGCAATGAATCCTCCTTTCACTAGATCCAACCAATTTGCTTCATACAATTTGGGACCAATAAGAAAGTTCAGATCTGTTATCCTCTCATCCTCTCTCACAAGCGTTGCTGCAGTTCAATAAATCAATTTATTCACTTTCTAGCAAATAGAGCTGAAACAAAATTTCTTTTTTCAAGTAAAGCTGAAAGCAAATTGTTGGAAATGCATCTCAAACAATTTTGCCAATCACATGCCAGTAAGCCCAAGTTTGCAGTGAGACTTAGTAATGCTGATGACCTTTCTAAACATGTGAGCAGGAACCACATGAACCTGGACAAAGTAATAACAAATAAGCAATGACGCATGCACTAATATAAGAGTTTATATTCTTTAGAAAATAAAATACCACCTGCCATGAGGTAAAAAAAATTACCTCGTCCATGAGAAGAAGTCCCCATTCTCTGTTTCTTATTTCCTCAATAATCTTTTCAGATTCTTCAGATCGTTTTCCACCAAAAGCAACCATGTTATATGTTGTCACGACTACCCCAGCATTACCACGGAATCGTTCTTTACTATCAGATGTGAAACGGCAGATTTGCTCATCTCGAATTGTTGACCACAACTTGAACTGAAATGCCCATTGATCCACAGACACAGCATTTGTTGCTAAGCAAAGACAGCTTTTTCGTATTCGGCATGCTGCAGAAACACCAACTAGAGACTTTCCTGCACCACATGGTAGTACAATAATGCCTGATCTTGCTCTACCTGAAATGTCAAACAAAAGATAACAATAAAATGACATGAAAAACTGCTGCTAACAAAGTATGGTAGCCCCATCCAGATAATTTCATCAATTATGTATGCCTTCTTGAGATGGGAAACATTATGCATTGAAGCAACAACATAATTTAAAATAGATTACAGGATAAAGATCAAATATGCAATATTTGCCAAACAATGAAGGGCTCAATCAATGAACAACATAGAACACAAACACCGCTCAAAGCAACAAGACAAGGCCTATCGCTGCATAGATGGAATCAAACTCAAGGTTTTGAAGAGCCCTCTAAAATCAAAAAACTGTAACAAAAAAAATCCCTATTTTCCAAAATCCAGCAGTATGTGTGCAAATGGAAAAAATAAATAAAAAACCATCCCTCCAATTGTCATCATTCAGTACTGGAGCTATTTCAAGATGTCCAAGCAATACAGATTATAAATATTATCATTGATGCGAAGATGTTTACCCCACTCATCTGGTGAAAATTACCCCAATAAAGGAGCCTTATGCCCTGACTACTTGGGATTGACTAAATGAATCCTTTATTTCCCTCGCAACTCAATTTTACCTAGGATCATACACTAGATCAAACCAGGCACAATAGTACCTCAGCTAGTGTTCCTTTTGACTTTCCCCTTGCCAGCACCTCCAAGGCTACACCTTGAATCAACACACTCATCCTTACAAGCAGAGTCATTGGTCTTTATTTCTTGTCCTCAATTGCTGCTACCCTCTAGTGTTTCATAAATGTGATCATCTCTCATTATATCCTATCTTGCACTACTCAACAAAGTCTTATCCCAACCATTTGGGATCGATTATATAAATCTTGTTTCGTCATTATCAATTTTTCAATTAAACCATACGATACCATATGTTTCCCTACTATCTCAACCCTCAACCCATATTAACTTTAGTCTTTATTTTTTCCTAGCATAAACCTCATTATAAATCATGTCACTCTTTCTCATTGGTGCATTTATTGGCTTTTGTTACGTGCACTACTTGCTCCATCTCACAAACGTATTCATTTTAAATTTTATATTTTCTTATCTTACCATACATCCATCTCAACCGCATCATTTGATGCACTCATTTTATCGATGTATTATACTATTGCTCATTTATCTCAACATCCTCCTTTCAACTACACCCACTATACATACATGTTCATGAAGCAACATTGGTAATAAAATAGTCCCCATATTATTTCCACTTAAATTTGATATGATTTCAATTGCTTTCTTCTATCTAAGACCAAAAAAAATAAAGAACCTTGGTGTGCCTTTTAGGTAATTTCAAGTATGTGCATCAGATTTGGAGTCCTTTAATTAAAGGGACAGAAGAGAGGGGGAAAAGAACACCGATCCAAATATCACTGTATAGGATAGCAATTAATTGTCCTTTTTAAGTACATTAACAGGATTTAGAGTCATTCAACAAGCACCACCCCCCCTCTTCCAAAAAAAAAAAACGAAGCACCTATGTAGAGAAGAACTCACAGGGAAAAAAAGAATAAAGAAAGAAGAAGAAGAATGCAGAGAAAGGTATCTTCAATTGTATGGAGGTGGTAGTTAAGAAAGTATGTAGTTCCATCATTACCATTCCCAAACATCTTGCTAAGGCTCTTCTCTTGATAAGGCCGAGGCTGTGCTTGAGGCTTTAACTCCATGTCAAGATCAGGGTTGACCTAGTGTCAAAATAGGCTTAATTATTGCAGAAGAAAGGCTATGAAAACTACAAGATAATGTTTAATTATGTGTAGTAGTATTATGATTTCTTCCTTAAATCAAGATCACTCATCATTCATCTTAATATTCCTGTAGCAGGAGCAAAAGTAGCTAAAGAACTCACAGTATCATTTCTGAAGTCATACTCCTCCAACATGGGATAGTTTAAAGCATTCGGCAAGCATCGTTGCTTAACATTTTCAACCTACAATACATAAAAGAATTCATAAATATATACATATATAACATTAGAAAGAACAAAGAACCTAGATTTTCTAATGACTGATTTAACACAAATAAATAAATAACATGTTCTAGTTGACACTCAATAAACTATGTTGTCATACTTCCAGTGAGCAACTAAAATTTTCTATTGCAATGGAAAAATTAGACTGGATCATTCTGAGATTCAGTATATTGCTATAAGAGTTGCATAAGTATGCATATATACAAATCTATGAAAGCAATGAACAGAGGTTGATCAGCAAGGGTCAAACAACATATGAGCTCATTCCCCACAATTCTAATTTCTAACCTAATTGCCTGGTATTTATCCAATAGGAAGTCAAACTTCAAAACGTCAAGGAGTTAGATAAGCTCCCCAGCTCTATTCACACTTCCAATGCCAACATAGGGTTCAGCCATATACAGAAATCACTCTTCACAGAGACTGATTAAAGCAAATGAAACATAAAATTAAGCAACAAATTATTCGCACATAAATCCTACAATCACAGATAACCTGTAACAAAACTATTTTTTGGGGAAACATGCTCCATGCATAATCTATTTTGATCAGTTTCAAAGGATTGCACAAAGTTCACCTGAGCAGGGTCAATTTCAAATGAATGAGTTTCTTTTTCTTCAGCTGCAGCTGCCAATTCTGCTTCATTGAGCAGCTCATTGTGCCCAACTTCAATTTCACCCATTGATTTGCTAATTGTAAACCCATCACTTCCATGCAACCCCTGAATAGGAAGCATGTAAAAATTTATTCAACAAGTAAGGCCTCGGGAGAAGTGTGTTGAGAATAAGAAAAAGGAACAAATTTTGCTACCAAAGGGGACGTGGTAATAAATAAATAAGTAATGAAGACAGCAAGGTATGCTCAGAAATTTACAGCTAAATAATCACTTCTTTTCTTCTTCTTTTTTGATAAGCAAGTGGCCCTTGAGAAAATAATCATGTAAGAAGCACGGATCGGACACGGATACAACACAACACTGGACACGCAAACACGTTATTTCTCAAAAAAGTAAGACACAGACACGTTAGGGACATGTTGAATATATATAAATTTTTTATATTTTTATATGACCATATAATAAAAACCTAATGTTATTTTAATTAAAATTGACATAAAAACACACAAATTTAAAAAATATTATTAAGTTACTAAAACAACAAAGTCATTAAATAAAAAATAAAGAACTTCTTCATTTTATCATCAACCTCCATGATTCAAGTGTTCGGACACGTGTCCGAAAAGTGTCCAAGAATGTCGGTGTCTGACACGTGTCCGACGTGAGTCAAAATAGAGTGTCCGTGCTTCATAGCTTGCATCATTAGTGGTAGGAAGGAAGCTTCAAGATGGAAGACTTGAAGAATGGTTGGTCTACGTGAGTTCTTACTCTTAGTTGTTGAGCTGCAAGAGTGTTGGGTGAATAGCCAGTCTCATCTGGAAAGGCATTTGGCAAACCAAAGTGCTGTCTAAAGTGGCATTTTGTGTGTGGATTGTTGCCTAGTAGAATATCTTGAAAATTGACAATTGGTGGGTAGGGGAAGATGCTGCCGAATTGGTTTTACATGTCTAAGAATGTAGACGAAATAGTTAACCATCTATTATTGCAGTATTTGATCGCTAGAGGATTGTGGCCTATTCTTTTATCTTTATTTGGGACCAAAGAATTATGCTAAAGTTAGTGCTAGAGTTCCTAGAGTCGAGGCCTAATATTAGAGTTAGGAGGAGAGTGAGGCCGCTGTGGAAAGTTGCATTATTGTTTTTGGTGGTGTATCTAAGAAGAGTAGAATAGGCACACTTTTGAAGGAGAGGAACCCTCTAATTTAGAAGTCGAAGTATGTGATGCTCAATTCTTTGTTTTTGTTGGTTTCAATGGGAGATTCTTTATATTTTGATTCATTTGTAGACTTTTGGATTATATAGCATGGTATTTTATTTTGGCTCGAATACATTTGGGACATAGATATGTTCGACACATCCTAGACACGTGTTTGAGACATGTTTCTTGGATTTTTATTTATTTTTTATTCTAGATCTTCCCACTTATTTTATCCTCTTCTCCGCTATTTTTTGTTGTTGTTATATCTATAATATTTTATGTAGTAGTTAGTAAATTTGTTTGAATTTGAATCATGAATGTTGATGATTAAATGAAAAAAATTTTGAATTTTTATTTACTAACTTTGTTATTTTAATATCTTAATTTATTTTTACCAGCAATAATAAATTCTTTGCATTGATCACAAGGGGTTTGTATTGATCACAAGGGGTCCTAGAAAGGCACCCCAAACTATACAAAGAAAAGGGACCGGCTAAAAAAAGTCAAAGCCTAAGATCCCCCCCAAAACCCTATCTAGATACATTGGGAACTGTTTCATAATCCAAAAAAATAAAATTTTCAAAAAAGTATGTTTGAACTTCCACACAGGCGCCTCCACCCCTCCAAAAACCGTGTAATTCCTTTCCCTCCGTATACAACAAATGAGACAAATGAGAGCCATTGTCCATGCAATCCTCAACTCCTTTCGAATTTTCCTGCATCTCCACCCCCAACAAAAGCTTCTTCACCTTGGCTGGCATAACCCATAAGGACCCAAAAAGACTAAAGAGCAAATGCCAAACATCTATAGTTAGCTTGCAGTGCAATAAAAGGTGGTCCCCTGTTTCCTTCTCCTCCTCACGTAACACACAATGGCTTGTAAGATAATAACCTCTCCTTTTCAAATTATCGGCCGTTAAAATAGGGCCCCATGCTGTCTCCCAAGCAAAAAAAGCATCTTTCTTCGAAACTATAATCTTTCAAATTAACCTCCACGGCAAGGAGGAATCCTTTACATCCACCAAATGCCCCTGCAAAATGATAGTACCGAGAAAGATCCATCCACACAACCCTTCCTTCTAATCCCATCCACCCTATCATCCTTTAAAACTACCTTCCCCAAAAGGGCCAAAAACTCCTCCACCTCTCCAATCTCCCAATCAAAGAAATGTCTTCTAAACTTTGGATTCCATACCCTCCCACATGATCAATATAAACTGCCACTGAAGTATCCTTATCCACAACAATGTTATAAAGATTTGGGAACTTATCTTTCAAAGTCCCCTCACCATGCCAGGGGTCTCCCCAAAAACTCACCCTTGACCCATCCCCAATATTATAATTGATGCACGAGAAAAATCCATTCTTACCCTTGCGTAAAGCTTTCCACACACCAAAATCATATGCACCACTAGGGTCCTGAGATAGCCATCCTCCTTTTTCGCACCCATACTTAGACTTAGTGCTAACTACATTCCTCTATGGGGCCTGATCTTTTGTAGCAAATCTTCACATCCATTTCCTTAACAAAGCTTTGTCCCTTACTTATCTTAATAATATTTTTTTAATTTATGTTTCTTTTTATACCAATTTTAATTGAAATAATGTTAGTTTTTTATTATATAGTCATGTAAAAATAATATTTAACATGTTTGTGTCCTATTTTTTTTTGAGAAACACCATACTTGGGTGTCTATGTTGTACCTGCATCCTGTCTCCTTACTTCTTAGCTTTTGGGGTAATGTGTTCTACGAGAGTTTGAGTTGTAGGCGGCCTCCTTTGTATGCTTGTTGAGTTGTAAAGAAAAAAGAGAGTTAAGATATAAGTGGCTTATCTCTTACAATGGTGTGATAGCCCTTTATATGTTAATAAAGGGAAAGTTACAAAATAGCCTATATAAACATAACTCTTAACAGCCCCACACATACAACTCCGAACACCCCCTCAAGGTGGATCATAGACATCTATCATGCCCAACTTGTTACAAAGATTTTAAAAAGGTCCCTATGAGGGGGCACGGGGCGGGAGGGGATTTAGGCTATAGTTTAAGTGCCAGGTGGTTGGGATGTGGTGTGCTCCCCTGTAAGGGACAGAAGGTTAGGTATTCAGATTTTTTGAAACAAGCTTTGTTAAGGAAGTGGTTTTGTAGATTTGTCAAGGATTGAGGTTCTTAGTGGGAAAAGATGGTGGAAAGGATAATCACAATCTGAAGTCAACAATTAAATTCCATTGCCAAGACCAAACTTTGTACACAAAGGTTCATTTCTAGAATTGGAAAAACAATAAGAATGTATATAACCTCACATTACATCCATGCCTTGATTAAGATTCAGGAGACACTAATGCATGCATGCACACCCAAACACACAACTAGATGGTATACCAAACTAAGTTACTCCAAAAGCATGCAGGCATAACATGCACATTCACAGAACATAATCTGCACTGATTGCATTGACAGATATGTTAACTAAAAAGCAAAACATATCAAACCTTTGAATCACTTCTAATCAAAACTGCCCTAAAATTTGAAAGCAAACGCATGCACTAAATAAAAGTAATAAGTATGAACCTTCCCGTGAGGAAAATATAGACACCACAACTACCGAACATACTATTAAGTACAGACCTCGGAAGAAATTCTTGATCGAGATATAACTTCATCCTTGAGCAATCTCTTCAATACCTACAAATAACCATACATATCAAGCATTAACAACTCAATATTTCTATTCATCACCATAACCCATAAATAAAAGATCGAACCATCTTGCCTCTGGGAATGGGGATTCAACAAAGTAGCGATTCTTCTTAAGTACGAGCTTGACTTTGCCATAATTGGCAGTCGAAGCATGTATGAAATCAATCATCTCTTTAGGGAGCTTAGTCTTTGACAACTTATTCAAAACGGCTATAATGGTTTCAGTTTCAAGACCAACTGAGACTGCCGCATACAATGAGTGCGGGGTCAAGTTGTATTCGTGCATAGACTCCGGCCTACACATCAAAATTCATACATATAATATAAATGTTCGCAATGCATGTAAGCACGTTTTTACTAATCCAAAAAACAAAATGTGAACTAAATTATATAAAATAAGACCTGCAAACGGGTTCAGCTATGGCAATAAGAAAATCATAAGCTTGCTTGTAGAGGGCAGAGAAAGTTTCGAGGAAGATTCGACCATCCGCGCAAGCCCATAACGGCCGATTGGCGTGATCAGGTTTAAGTTCTAGCTTGGTGAAATCTCTCCTCTTTCCTTCTTTCTCCCCTTCAATCAATTACAACTCAGTCACTCAATCCATCCAATCCCATTCCAATCATAATGAAGAGTGAACTAAAATTGTAACAACGGATAAATATGTATACCATCGCGGAAATCATCATCGAATTCTTCGGGGTAATAAGAATCATCGTCTTCAACATTTGTGGCCCTGTGTTCCTCCTGCAAAGAATGCCAACAAAAAATAAAATTCTATTTTATTTTAGAAAATAAAAAAAAAAATGGCAAAAGAGTTACAATTAGGGGATCTGAAGAACCTTGGCCGAAGATTTGTGTCTCTTGCCAGGTCGAGCCTTATCACCTGAAACGACATGGTAAGATCGAATATATCACAAACATATATACGCAAATATATGTATATATGTATATACTGGTTAATCTTATAGATTAGGATTTGAAAAAATATATTGTAATCAGGAAAGGATGCGATACCGTGTCCCATTTTCCGACACAGATTTATCGACTATCGGTCCGAGCCTGTGCGTCTTCTTGAGGGTTTTCTCTCGACTGCAGATAGAGAGGGTCGAGGTATTTGTATTGAAGAACCGCCTCGGAATGAAACGATGATCGCATATGTTGCAGCACGCCGAGTCGGACGCGCGGTGCTCGTGTGGGACCAGGGTATGGCCACGTAACTGCTCCAACGAAATTATTTATTTATTTAATAAATTAATAAATTTTAATAATTAATAACTTTTTAATAAATCAACTTTATTCTATAATAAATAATTAAGTAAATTAGACTTGCACTTTCTATTGTTATTATCAATTTCGGACTGTTTCTCATTTGATGAAATAATTATACAGCACTCTTTTATGACGTGATAATTTATAATATTTTTTTTTAATATTAATATTCTGTCAGTGACATTCTACATGACATTTTGTCAATGACCGTTTAATTTTGATGATATCAATAAATTTAATTTTTAAAATCACAAACTTTACTCTTTATAATAATCAAAGGATAGACATGTCTTTATAAAATTTATTAATTAAATTTCTTTTTTACCTTCTTATAAATAATGACAAATGATCACAATATTTTCTTTTCTTTCTCTTTTTTTCTCTTTTCTTTTCTTTCTCTCTCTCGTTTCTTTTCTTCTATCTTCTTAATTTGGTTTTTTCTTTTTCCATCATTTCTGTAACATGGGATAAATTCTCTCTCTAAAAATTTTTTGGCAATCTAATTCTCTCTCTAAAATGCAACCAAACCACAACAACAACTTATGCACATAAGTTAGTTTTTGAGAAGAAAAGAGAGAAGGGGGAATTGTGTGTGTTCTAATATATATATATATATATATATGTGTGTGTGTGTGTGTCATACATATATATACATGATCTGGAAATTTAAATTAAGTTTTAAAAAATATTTATATTCAAAAAATTCAACTAGAATTCTTTAATATGAACTTTTTGTCAACCCAAATCAAGGCCACAATATGAATTTTTTCAAGAAATTACATATATACAAATTATAAAGACCTAACTATATCTATACAATACAGAACTACTACCACTGATATTTCACCCATATAGGCCACGATATCACTGGAAGCCAAGTACTACTCAAATAATTGCTATACATACATACATACATACATATATATGTATACTTTTTACACAGAAGACTTTGCTTAGTGAAAGTTTTAATATTATGATTGATATACTATAAAGTGACAAACCAGTCTCCATAAGACACGTGTAACCATAGAACAGTTAAGGCTCAGCCATCCGGAGCAGACTCAGACACTTAGCCTCCAGAGCTCATAGATCGGAAACACACGCTTACCTCAAGCTCGGAAGGTGTTACCCAATGATCCCAAAAAGGATTCCGAGCTCATCACCGCCTTGAACATCCTACCGAACTAAGGATAAGGAAAGTCTTAAACAAGGAAACTGCCACCCATAGATATCTCTCAAGCGCAGAGTCCAACATGGTAATTGCCACTCTCCGATGATCAAATCCCTACATTCATGGCTCCAAATCCTAATCAACTCAAGAACTCGCAGCCTATAAATAAAATCCTAAGGTACGCAGTTACATTCATGCTCATTCATTGGTTTACAATTATAGTCTTTTAATTCAGTTTTATTAATTTAAGCATTAGAGCAGCTACCGCCGGAGCCAACCCGATGGCCCTCTAATCCTTCTCTTTGAGTGTTCCTCAGGCAACGAAGTTTGAAGCCCATACCGACCAAAAAATGTAGCATTAGTTGGCGCCGTCTGTGGGAATGACAATAATTCTTTCAACAAAAGTTATCTTCTCTACAAACAACCTTATTCCCCTTCTCATCAGGGAATCATGGCTCCCAATCTTCGCCCAAGAAGGAATGCTCAAAATCCTCAAAACTCTCAACCCCGACAGCCTACCGGAAGAGGAAAAGGACAAACTTCTTATCCCATGCAGCAGCAATTAGATCGAGTTCAGCGACAAACTAACATGATGCAGGAACAACTCCTTGCCATCTCTAGAACTTTGGCACAACTCACCCAGAATCCTAGGAGCAACCCCTATCATCCACCCGCCGGCATGGCTGATGCTGGGGCACAACCCCCAACCACTACCATGAGTGGATTGCCCAATGAGGAAGTCCCAGTCGAGCAACCAGTACATCCCTCTGACACCACGCATGTGGGAGGAGACCCTCAACCATCGACTACTGCTGGTAGAGGGGCATCAGCCTTCAATCCGGCTATTCATTACCAAAGTACCACAAGAATCCCAACTCCAATGGCTTTTGGGGCAAACACAGCACCCCTTGAGTTCCAGCCACAAGCAACATCAGTTCTCCCAGTTCAGGAACACCAGAATCCTCTTCTAGCCGTGGGACATGACAATTTCGTTCATACGGGAGCCAAAACTGCAAGGCAAGAATCACAACAAATCCCGCTTAAGGGCCCACGGAGGACTGAAGAGGTTGCGGACTCCATGGACCACACTGTTATTGTGAGAGGTATCCAAATCCCTCCAAAGTAGGGTGAGCTAGCCAGGCTGCTCGAAAGATTTGCCACCTCGTTCACTCCTGCTATCATGACTGAGGAGAGGCCAAGAAAATTTGTCGTCCCAAAGTTCACCCTTTATGATGGGATTGGGGACCTAGGGGACCATCTATCTCATTATCAGGCACTGATCTGAAGTGGTTTCACCACCTCCCACCAAGCTGAGTCACCAGCTTTTACAAGCTCGGCAAGCGCTTCCTTGTCAGGTTCATGACCTGTAGAAGTGTAATACCCCGACCCGAAGGGGCACGTGTATCGAGGCAACCGGGTCGGGCAATATTTTATCGGATATACTCAGAACCATTAAACTCTATATTTTATGAAATACCAATTGTACTACACTATATTAAATAGAGACCTTGACCAGGTATGACCAGTGCCGGGTTAAGACAAGTGACCCGGGACTCAGTCTCGTAATGCGTGCACACATGCAGCCCCATGCATGCATGCATACGTAAACACATGTCATGAATAGTGAGGTGCACATGAGCGATAGTATACATGTATGGGTACATGTGTGTGTAATTAATATAGTGTATATACATATATGTGTGTACATATATATATATGGATATAATTATATATATATACATACAAGTACATATATATATATGAAGGGAAAATTGAAATAAAAAAAAAAGAGGGAGGAGGCAAGTAGGCTGCCTAGGCAGCCGTGCAGGTGTGTGTGTGTGTGAGTGCACGGTTGTGTGTGTGTGCATTATATATATATATATATATATAAATTGAGTGTATCACACTCAATAGAGAGTGGTGATGGTAGGGTGGTTGATGGAGTGTTTAGAGGGGTTTCAGGGCATGGTCAGACCTGATTTAGAGAGAGTGAAGAGAGAGAGAGTGGGACTTTCTGAGAAACATGTGTGTGCATAGTGTCTCCATTAGAGATGCACAAAGAGGAGGAAGAAATGTGCACTGTATGACTGATCTGAGGCACGATTGAAAGGTGCCAAAAACCAGGACTGAGCCATGGAGGAAGGCCCACTGTTTGAGAGGTAAACACCCAAAACTTGAAAATCTCTCTTTGAATTTCCTCTACTGTTTTGGTGTATTCTGGATTATTACTGTATGCATGAAGTAAGACTATGAAATCTGAGTTAAAGGAGTGAAAATGGACCACTGAAACAGCCCAGAACACTAGAACCCGTGTGAAACCGCCATTAATGACCTTCTATATAGCAGGTCTGATCCGACTGGAACTAAACCTCGATTGAGGGATAGGGACTTGAACTACACGTTATGAGGTTTTCACTGCAACTAAAATGAGGCCAAATGGCTCAACATTGAGCCTTGAAACTTGAGTTGCAGGTTTCGACCGTGAAACCCAACCCCAAAAGTATTGTTCTAAATCCGATTTTGTTGATGGAGACTTGATCCCCTTGATGCATGGATCACAAGGAACCAAATATCACAAGATTTGGTTGAGAAATGAAGGCATACGGTGGAGTTGCAGGTCCCACGATAATGGAGATGAACCGAACTCCATCCGTAGTTTCGATCCATGAAATGAATGCTAAATTGATCCTTAGGCTTCCAGAAATGTTTTGGAACCAAAATCAGTAGAAAATCCGTAGCTGAAATCCACGAAATTGAGAAAAATAGAAACTAGAATTAGGGCAAATTGAGGAAGAAGAGGGTGAAGAAGACGGAGTCGACTCGCCGTTCTGATTTGAGTTAGACCGAGTCAGATCGGACACGTGTCGACTCATGGGACTGCTATCTCTTTAGTGGAACGGCTCCGTTTTTGGTTAAGTGTTTTGTTTTAAAAATTGAAATCGGTCTGTTTGGATACGGCGTTAATAAATTGAAATTGGGATTGAGTCTGTCCAAACCGAGGATAAGGGGCCAGTTGGGGATAACCAGAATATTGTATTCCGGTTCTGTGTGACTAAGTGAACCGGTTGGTTCTTGATGTTTTTGGACCGGTTCAACTGTTGAACCCTAAAACCATTTGGTCTGAACCCCTAATTTATGAAATTCTATTTTGACCCCAAGTATTTTCTGAAATTAGTTTTGACCCCCTACTGTTTTGTGAAATCGTACAGTGGCCCAGATTTTTGAGAAATTGTTCATTTAAGCCCCTGAAAAATTAATTAAATAATAAAATAATTATTTTATTAAATAGGTAAAATTGTAATTTTGCCCCTAGACATTAGAGATGTCAAACGGAGTCCAAATAAATTAAATAAATAGTGTATTTTCACTATTTCAAATATTCCGGACTCAATGGTACAGTCCAAGTTGGGAAATTCAGTACCGAAAAATACAGACCTGTAAGTGGTAAATGACCGTACTGCCCCTGATGATACCTAAGCCCAAATAAAAATAAAAGGTAGTCTATTTTGACTATGTCGGGCATTTTGGACTCAATGGTGGAGTCCGATTTGAGAAATTAAATCCCCAAAAAAAAATACAGACACGTAAAGAGTAAATGACTGTACTACCCCTAACGATACCTAGGGCCAATCAAACACAAAAGATAGTATATTCTTATTATGTCGGACACTCTGGACCCAATGGTGAGGTCCATTTTATGAACTGAGGTCCCGAAAAGTTTGGTTATACAACATGTAAAATTACCAAATTGCCCCTGATACTGTACGAAGTCCAAATTGAGCAAAATTGAAACCAATAGAAGCCCAAATAAAGTCCAAATTGGACAAAATTGATACCAATAGAAACCCAAATACTTGGGGACTCATATATATGGTTAAATGACGAATCGGGGTCAGAATCTCACGAAACGTAAAATGACCAGAATACCCCTGAGCACGGTAAGTGCAAAGTAGAGGTCGAATAAAGTTCAAACTGATCTGATAAATTATCATAAGCATAATTATGATAACCGAAGGGTTAAATATGACTCCGGAACAATCAACGAATAAAATGAAAAATGACCGATGTGTCCCGATGATCAAAAGTAGATACCAAATGAAGTCTAAAAGACTCAAAACTTTATATATACGATATATGGACTATTCTGAGGACCGTGATAGGGTCCGAGGCAAGAATTTCAAAATTACCATTTTGCCCCTAAGGGTAAACAAGTGCTTAATCGATAACGACTGGAGTCGAAACGACTTAAAATATTATCCGGACAGCTACTAAGCCTATTTAAGGAATTTAATAACATAAGTTGAAACCCAATGAGTGGGTAATAGGCCAATGAACCTAATTAGGGGATCTAATAGACTCCTAAGATGATGAATAAGACATGAATGAATGAATTCTGATCTGTTTGTAATTAATGATGATTATTCAGGCTATGCAAGGATATGCCTGAAGTATCTGGAGATCACCAGAGTATTTGTTAATGGAGAATATGACACTAAGAAACCGAGGTAAGTAAATCTGAACTTTGTTGTGTGGTTGTTCCCAGCCAGTCACATTCATCTCTACATGCTGCCAAATTTGTACTCTATCACTACCTGATGTACTTGATTTGAGCCAATCGACTTGTGGTTATCGGTTATGCCTGATATTTGGATTTGACTTGCTTGCTTACATCGTTGTGAGATTGATCAATGATATTTGAGCATCATTGCACTATCATACCATGACCTAATCTCGAGATATATTTTGTTGATAGAAATCTTGTTATTCCACACACTTCGTGTTTTGTTAATTGTGATATCAATTGCTTTGTACGGTTGTACATCTTGTGTGAAATTTTATTGGTCATGATATTTGGTATGTACCCGGGGTTGTGCTCAGTCACAATGGCCCATCTATTCACAGATTGCGTGGGGGAAAGACCCTTTGGGGTCTTGTATGTCCTTCAGGACTTGTAGAGAAAAGAGCTCTAACGCTTTTCAGAGAGCCCGAGGAACTGTGGCGGATCTGAGCATGCGTTTTAGTGGGGTATGCCGGGCCCCGGGTGATTCACGCATATCTGGGTTATTAGAACTCGATGATGATTTATTCTTGTAATCGTTGAATGATCATATTCTATGTCCTATGAATGATCATAATATTGAAATCATGTTATACTTTACTTGATGATCATGTATCTTGGTACTCGTTGAATGATCATAACCTGTGCAAGCATGTCATGCTTTTGATTGGTTATTGTAATTGTTGTGGCAGCAGATTATCATGATTGGCTAGATCCCGGTTGTTGGATTCATTGTTACTACCTTCTTATATCTTATTTCGGGATAAGCCTTTTGGACCCTCGGGTCATTGTTACGCATCTTGGTGACTGGCTATGTATTTCTTGTTACTCATTTGGCTATTGGCTATCTGTTATCCCTTTCTCCTATTATTCTTATGGACCAACCCAGACCCATAGCAAAGCTAGGTATTTACTTGCTGAGCTTGTTTAAGCTCATTCCATTTATCTAACATTTTTTAGGTGACACTATGCGGGATGAAACGCAATGAGATAACTAGTGGAACTAGTGATGCACAATGAACGACACTGACGATATAACTCCAAGTTAAAGATTGAATGTGAACACTATAAGGTTAACTTTAAAGTTATGCGTTATAATGTTACATCATTAGTGATGGGGTTGGCCTAGTATGTCAGATCATTATGATTAAGTGGCACTTGGAGACATTATGATTGTTGATCATTGGAGATGAGTTTAATTAGCTGAACTTTCATGAAGTGACTTCCGCTTTAAGTAATTCATTGATATAGAATGGTTGCATTGGAGCATGTATATTATACTTTAGAGATTCTTGATGACTGATTCTAGACGTGCTCTGATGTGTTTGGACGAGTTGCATTCTTAATTTAAAAAGATTTTAATTCCGCTGTTTTGACCCTACATTTAGAATGCAATTCATTGTAAAGTTGCCTTTGGTTGGTCGCATTGTCGGGTGGGAAAAACTGACAAGGTGGCCAACTGGCATCACGTCCTCGGGATCCGCGTAGAGTGGGTTTCGGGTCGTGACAAGAAGGCTGAGGAAGGGCTCAGAGTTCTTGCTTAATGTAAAACAATCCAAAAGGGAGCCTCTCCGGGATTACATTGCACGTTTCAACACCAAGCTTACAGAAATTATAGATTGCAGCCCAAGCTTTCTCGTGATTGTTATGACCTCTGGCCTTGCTCAAGGAGGCTTCAGTGATTCTCTAACAAAGAGCCCTCCTGCCGACATGGTAGCCCTCATGGATCGGGTTAGGAAGTACATAAACTTGGAGAAAGCAAAGAACACCTCTCAAAAGGCTAAAGAACAAGCCCAACAGGACGACCAGAAGAAGGACTCCAGTGCAACCAGGAAGAGGGTCAAAAGCCCAGATAAAAGAACGGCCTCCAGAGCTCTGGGTAGCATTGGACCAAGGGGGTTTACCACCTTCACCCCTTTGAACGCCTCCCTAGCTCACATACTTTGGCAAGTCTAAGCACGTGAAAACCTAAGGTGGCCAGAGATGATGAAAAGCAATCCTGACAACAAGGACCAGAGTAGGTATTGTGATTTTCACAAGGACTACAAACATACAACTGATGCATACAAGGCCCTTAAAGTAGAAATTGAGCAGCTCACACGGAAAGGACGGCTACGGGAGTTTGTTAGGCAGGACGGGAGGCAAAACCCTGTGATGACAGGCCCCAGCAGAGGAGGCCAGAACAAAGGGATGGACGGAACGAGCCTCAGCAGCAGAACAATCAGGTTATCTTCGTCCTCCATGCAGACACCTCGACATCAAGAATGTCTAACAGAGCAAGAAAACGGTATGCTCGGGAGGCCAGAATTACTCCCAGTATCCTACAGATCACTAACGTTGAGAAGAAATTGAGGCCAGTACCTGAGATCTAGTTCTCATATCAAGATCTTACAGGGGTGCACTATCCTCATAGTGATGCACTTATTATCTCTCTCAAAATTGCCAACTTCGAGATCCGAAAAGTCCTAGTGGACATAGGGAGTTCTGCAAATGTGCTATTCTACGAGCCCCTCAAACAGATGAAGCTTAATCCCAACGACGTCAAGCCCACCGCAGCCATAATGGCAGGATTTGATGAAAACCTCAGTACCCCACTGGAGAGGATTGACCTTCCCACCACAGTAGGGGAAGGAGATGGGCAAAAAACCATGATGTCGGAATACATGGTTCTGAATGCCAAGTCCCCTTACAACGTCCTAATTGGAAGACCTTGGCTACACCAAATGGGAGTGGTCACTTCAACCCTCCACCAATGCCTGAAATATGTCCACAACCATGTTGTTTACTCCATCAAAGGATGTTAACCGACCTCTCGAGAGTGCCACGCTCTCGCGCTCAAGGAGAGGGCCTCCAAATAACAATTACTGCATATTCATAAATGTGTGGGTTCAGACTTCACCCACCATCATAAGACAGAAAGTTGCCCCTCCGGAATTGATGAACCTCTAAGTCCTAGAGGAAAAGGCAACAGGGCTAATCCCGTAGGAGAGCCAATTAGGGTGTTGGTCAGCTCAGAAGAATGGGGGCGTTACTTAAAAATCGGTCCAGACTTGACACCTGCCGAGTAGAAAGGGATGATAGAATTTCTAAAAGACAACCTCTCTGTGTTCGCTTAGGAAACAAAGGCTATGGAGAGCATAGATCCAAACCTCATTACTCACAATTTGATTGTAGATCCTGACCACCCACTAGTGAGACAAAAAAGAATGACACTTGCTCTAGAGTGACATTAGATCATTAATGAGGAGGTCTAGAGATTGCTTGAGGCCAAGATGATACGAGAGGTATTTTACCCAGAATAGCTAGCCAACACCGTTCTGGTCAGAAAGAAAAATTGCAAGTGGAGAGTCTGTGTTGACTATACAAACCTCAACAAGGCTTGTCCTAAAGATAGTTTTCCTCTTCCAATGATTGAGGAACTAGTCGATGCCAATGCAAGGCATGAACTCATGAGCTTCATAGATGCATACTCTGGATACAACCAGATCCAGATGTACCCATCAGACCAAGAAAAGACACTTTTCATCACCGAACGAGGTCTCTATTGCTATAGAGTAATGTCGTTCGGACTGAAAAATGCTAGGGCAACATATCAGCGTCTGGTCAATAAGACGTTTTGTAATATCCTAACCCGGGATACCGGGTCATACAACACGTATTACGAGATTAAAGAAAAATAGTGTAAAAATATTTACACTCAAAGGGAATAATTAATTAAATAATTAATTATTTATATGAAATAATTAGTTTTAATTATAATTAAATAATTTAAACACACATTAAACTACATGGAAGGTGTAATGTGTATATGTATATGTAACCAAGTATGCATGCATGTATAAATGCATAAATGAAATAAAAATATATATGTGTATATGTGAATAGTAGTGTGTGTGTGTAGATGTATGTGTGTCGGCAGTGTGTGTCTTTTCATGGGAATATGTGTGTGTTGTATTATATGTATATTATATACAAAAATATCTTACAAAGATTTAATGTAAAGGGGAAGGATTCAAAAAGCAGAATTTAAAGCTTGTAAGAAGGATTGATGAGGGCTAGAAGTAGGGTAAAACGTGTAGAGAGAGAGAAAATGGAAGAAAGAGAGAGGTTGGTTACTTCCTCTTTAAAAGCAAAGCATGCTTGCTTCTTACAAAAGAAATCAAAAGGAAAAGAACTAGGGAGAAGAGAAAAAGGATCAGAAGTAGAAGGAAGAGAGAGAAATCACTGTAAACAGGTAAAATCCAAACTTTTATATTTTTCTCTCTCTAGGAATTAAGCATAAATAAGAGTTGTTTTAAGTTTCTTATGTACATATCATGTTTAGAACATATGATTACAAGATCAAGCATGGAATTAGGTTTTAAAAACACTCAAAAAAATGTAAACCCATGAAGAACCGCCATGGGAGGACCTTGTTTATAGCAGGTCTGAACCCATGGCAACCAAACTGAGTTTGGTGTAATGAGACTACAAGAAGACCCTAAGGATGTTCTAAAAACATAGAGCCGCGATAAAAAAAACTCAAGAAAAGCCCTCCAAATATCAAGTTACAGGTTCGGGTTTCCAAAACAAATCTCACAAACTTGCTTCTAAACTTACCTTTATGAACGAAAACTAAATCCCTATGAATAGGGGATCAAAACAAGCTAAATTCCATGAAAAATGATCAAGAAATAAGCATGAGCCGTGGGTTTACAGGTTGGATTATCACATCCTAAACCAAACACATGAACGAGTTTTTAAGCCAAAAATGAATGCCAAACTAATTGGTGACACTCTAAAAGTGATTTACAATGAAAACAGTGAGGATCCATGGATCCAAACTGCACGAAATTAAAGAAAATGAAATTCAAAAATTAGGGTTACAGTGGGTTCGAAGTAGGGAAGACGACCGAGTCGACTCACGACTCGTTTTAAAAGACTGAGGCAACTCGGGACACGTGGCAGAATCTGGGATTGCCACCGAATAACTGGAACGACGGCATTTCAATAACGTTATTAAATTTTTAAACGATAGGGCTGACGTCAGCAACACGTAGTAAACCAACTAAACCGGTTGGTTTACAAGGGGACCGGACCGGTTCATTTAAAAGGGAACTGAACCCACTGGTTTTCTAGTTTTAATTCAATTAAATAAACCCAAACTTTTCCTTATTACGGATTGACCCAGGATTTCTGGAAAATCCTATTGTGGCCCAAGTGAGAGAAATTTTATGCAATGAAGCCCTTGAAAAAATAATTAAATATTAATTTAATTATTTAATAAATAAAGCAAAATTACTATTTTGCCCCTATGTCATGAATAAATCAAATGAAGTCCAAATTAAACATATGAATAGTATATTTCTACAATTTTGGATATTCTGAAGCCAATGGTAGGGTCCGTTTTACGAGACGGGACCCGAAAAATAAAGACACGTGAAGGAATAAATGACCAAAATACCCCTTCTTCAAAATTAACAAGTTATTAATGTATTCTTACTATCTCGGGCCTTCTGAGTCCAATGGAGAGGTCCAAATTACGAAACAAAGTATGAAAAAATACGACATGTAAAATGGTGAATGACCATTTTGCCCTTTTTCATACAAAAGTCTGAATTAAATTCTAGGAAAGCCTAAACCAACTTTCTTCGACGGTCCGGACTCAATGGTAGAGTTTATTCGATCAAAAGAAATGTCTAAAAGAAAAAGACATAAAATTTGATGAATAACATCTGTCAGATGACTATAAATTAAAGTAATGCGAAAGTACTAATCTAAGGCGTATACGAGGAAGTGAATTACGAAATGACAGAACATGTAAATATGTGAAGTAAATAAATTTAAATTAAAGTTAATGGAGCTACCAGAAGAGTATAAATTGAAATGAATTTAATTTCTAACACATTAAATTGTGTCATAGGTTAAGAGTTCGAGTTAAGTTAAGTACATATAAAATTATGAAATCGTTTAGGATCTAATACGATTTATGTATAAGTTAAGGAATATCGAGATGATATTACAATGAATGTGAAGTTGATGAAATGTTCATGAATTGTTCTTAGGAACTACAAAGAAAGTGGGAAAGCGCATTATTAGCACTAACCCTAAAGGACCAAAGTGAGTAACCCTATATTTGAAGTGGAGATTTAACTCCATGGATTTGAAAAGGTTTTAAGTTCAAAAGATACGAAGTATTTGAATTCCAGATTCAATATATTACATGATTTCAGTTTTAAATTATTTCTGTCCTTATAAACCTTATTGTGACATGCTTAGTAAATGTTTTCTTTACAGTTTGCTTAAAAATGTGTTTTCAACATGTCTGAGTTAAAATACAAATCTTGTTAAATATTCAAAGTGTGATTATTTCAGGTATACGAAGATTTTATCATGAAGTCATGAATGTGATGTTTTTAAAATACTCATGAATAGTATTTATTTGAAGAATGCCATATGATAAATGTATTTGTAATACAAGATAACAATGTATACGTACATAGACAGGATTTAGGGTTCTTAGGAACTCAATTGACCTGTCATGTGCTACATAGTCAGGATTTTGGGTTACTTCGGAGCCCACTTGGCCTGTCATGTACCAAATATGCCCGGTAGCAGGACCTAGTCCCCCAGGCAATGAGATATCTCGAGAAACCCTATATGTTCTGTCAGGGAATGAGTCATACCTACCTTCTAGGGACCAGGAAAATGATCCTGATCGATTTAGTTAGGTTATCTCTCTACGCATACGTAAAATGGGAGTCTGGTTCGAAAAGGATTCCACTAATGAAAGTGATAAGATGACAAATGATTTAAAAATGGAAGCAGGTTTTTACCCTCATTTTCACTATGCATATGTTTGAGTTTTATATACTCTATTTAAGAAATACATGTTATGCTATATGTTTTGAAGTTCATATGTATGAGTATAGCTTGAATACTTTAAATGTTTCAAAGCTATCTGTTTTATGAAATGCATATGTTTCGAGTTATATACTTTATTTGATGAAGTACGAGTTTAGCTTGAATACTTTAAATGTTTCAAAGCTATCTATTTTAAGAAATGCATATGTTCTATGTTCAAGTATTCTACGAGCAATTGGTAGTGAATGTTTTACAAACTCTTATGTACTAAAAACCACTGCTAATTGAAAACCCATGACGAATATTGGAATTACTCACAAGCTTAGATTAGCTTACCCAAACTTTGTTCGGATCCCCCTTTCAGGTGATTAGCAGCAGTCTTGATTAGAGGACGATGATGATGAAGTCTGCCATTTTTGGAAGATTGGTTCAAGTAGTTATTTTGACTAGCATTACGATCATTAAGAATGAAATCTTGTATTAGTAAAGTGGTACCCGGTTATGTATAAGCCCCACGGGGCAACTAAATATGTATTGTTTATAAGACTTTAAGTTTTTAGTTATACTCTGAATGTTAAATCATGTATGCTATGTAAAGAGTGGCAGTACCGGACGGATGTGCGTAATTTAAAAATAAGAAAAGAAAAGAAAAAGTTTTTCACGCTTCCGCAATCACATGTCGCACATCTATTCGATACCGCTACTTATGTGAGCCTTCGCCCTAAGGTCCTTGGGCCTAAGGGTGGCGGTCGCGATGCGAGACATGCACATGGTGGGTTTCAGGTCGTGACATGTTCAGTCCTCTGATCGACAACACCATGGAAGTTTACATAAATGATATGCTGGTCAAAAGTTTACAAAAGAGTAGCCATCTCCAGCACTTAGCTCAAACTTTTGAAATCTTGAAGCAACATAAGATGAAACTGAATCCCTCGAAGTGCAACTTCAGTATAACCAAGGGAAAGTTCTTGGGTACATTGTCTCTTAGAGAGGTATTGAAGCAAACCCCACTCAGATCAAAGCTTTAATTTGGTTGGAATCGCCAAAGATAAAGAAAGATATTCAAGCTCTGAAAGGTAGGATTGCAGCCCTGAGTAAATTTATCTCTAAATCCACCGATCGATGCCTACCTTTCTTCAAAGTCTTGAAAGGAAACCGAGCCTTGCAGTGGTCCGAAGAATATGAAAGAGCATTTCAAGAACTGAAGGAGTATTTGGCTTCCCTTGAACTCTTATCAAAGCTGGTCCAATGGGAGAAACTACTCCTCTACCTTGTTGTATCCGAAAATGCTGTCAGTTCTGTACTGGTTAGGCAGGACAAGGGTGTCTAAAAGCCCATATTCTATGTTAGTATGGCACTATTAAACACAGAGAAAAGATACCCTAAAATTGAAAAGATGGCCCTTGCGCTAATAATTTCTGCCCAGAAGCTCCGACCTTACATCTAAGCGCATTCCATTGAGATTCCAATGGCCTATCCACTGAAGTCAGTCCTAAGGAAGCTTGAGGTCTTATGACGATTAGTCAAATGGTCCGTGGAGTTAGGGGAATTTGACATATCCTACGTCTCACGGACCTCTATTAAAGGGCAAGCCTTGGCCGATTTTGTTTCTGAGTTCACCCCAACACTGCAAGACAGGACACAACTTTGTGAAAGCTCGGGTATATGGCAGCTTTACACCGACAGATGGTCCACAGACCATGGTTCTGGCGTCGGCTTGGTACTACAATCTCCTGAGGGCTCATAGTAGAAAAGGCAATCAGTTTAGGATTCAGAACTTCCAACAATGAAGCTGAATACGAAGCCCTTATCCTCGAGATAAAGCTCACTCTAGAATGCGAGGCTCAGAACCTCGAAGCCTTCTTTGATTCCTAACTAGTGGTAAGCCAAGTTTTGGGAGAGTTTTCCATCAAAGATGATAGAATGCTTTGGTATTCAGAACTGGTGAAATCGCTGAAGCGATCCTTCCAAAAATTCACAATCCAGAAAATTAAAAGAGGTCAGAATTCCAGGACCGATGCACTGGTGAATATGGCCTCCCACCTCAAAACCGAGAGAGAATCCATGTTAAAAATCTCTCATCAGTCAAGACCAAGTATAGAAGAGGTTCAGGTTACCCAAGTTATTGAACAAACCCAGAACTAGATGACTCTCATCCTTTAGTACATGGAAGGAGGACTCCTTCGAGAAGACAAGAACAAAGCCAGAAGGATCTGAATCAGGGCAGCTCGGTACTTGATCTTAAATAGGAAGCTTTACCGGAGATCCTATTCTCAACCATTGCTGTAGTGTCTAGCTCTAGAAGAGCCCAAATATGTCTCGGCTGAAATTCACGAAGGGATCTGTGGCAACCACAATAGTGGTAGAATTCTAGCCCACCTAGCTCTAACACAAGGCTATTATTAGCCTAGTATGTTGAAGCAAGCAAAAGAGTATGTTCGGAAGTGTGACAAATGCCAATAATTCACTCCATATCAACATCAGCCCCACCATGAGCTCATTCTGATTGCCAGCCCATGGCCCTTTGCTCAATGGGGAATGGACATCGTAGGGCCACTACCAAAAGCCACACCAAATAGGAAATATCTTATAGTCACCATTGACTATTTCTCCAAATGGGCAGAGGCTGAACGCCTCACACATATCATAGAGGCAGAAGTCAAAAAATTCACTTGGAAGAATATTGTCTGTAGGTTCGGCATACCACAAGTCATCATCACAGAAAACGATACACAATTTGCAGGGAGAGTTTTCAAGAAATTCTGCCAAGACCTGCATTTTGCCTCACCTGGCCATCCCAAGCCAATGGGCAAGCAGAAGTCACTAACCGGACCATCCTTAATGCCCTTAAGAAAAGGTTGGAAGAAGCCAAAGGAATATGGGTTGAAGAACTCCCTAGTGTTCTCTAGGCCTACAGAACCACCAGAAGAATACGTACCTCTAAAACTCCATTCTCACTGGCCTACGGCTCGGAAGCGGTAATTCCTGTGGAGATCGGTATACCTACCTTGAAGACGGAAGCTTTTAACCAAGGAGCCAATGATCATCAGCTTGCAGAAAATTTGGGCCTACTTAAAGAAAAGCGTGATTAAGCTAGAATCAAGATGGAAGCATATCAACACAGGATGGCCAACAGTTCCAAATCAGGGCTAAAACCCCTAAGTTTCCAGATTGGGGATCTTATTCTAAGAAGGGTATTCCCGAACACCAAAGATCTCACTATGGGAAAACTGTCACCCAACTGGGAAAGGCCCTAGAGGGTAACAAAAATCATCCGACTTACTACATACTGGTTAGAAAACGTAGCTGGAAATCCTGTACCCAGACTATGGAATGTAGAACGCCGACGAAAATATTATCAATAAAAGTTTTTCTCTCTTGCATTCTTCCAAAAAAGCAATCTCATCTCAAATGCACAGCCCCCAGGTCTGGTCCACTTATTGACCCCTAAAGCCTTGTATCCATTATAAGTCCTTTAGGCCTGGTCCTTTCAATGCACAGACCCTTAGGTCTGGTCCATCTTATTGACCCCTAAAGCCTTGTATCCATTACAAGTCCTTTAGGCCTGGCCCTCTCAATGCACAGACCCGCAGGTCTGGTCCATCTTATTGACCCCTAAAGGCTTATATCCATTACAAGTCCTTTAGGCCTGGTCCTTCTCAATAAACAGACCCCTAAAAACTTTGCAGCCTGTACAAGTGTTATAGGTTTGGTTCTTCTCAACGTATAGGCCCCTAAAAACGTTGCAGCTTGTGCAAGTGTTATAGGTCTGGATCATCTTTACACAAGGACAAACCTGCTCAGTTGCATCCCATACTGAAGACATAAAATTCAATCCAATTGCTCAACTACAAGGTTACAAATGTTTTTGACCTATCAATACCAATTCTGGTTCAGTTATTTCGAAGCTTCTTGTTTAGTCCTCATCAATCATGACGGAAGAACCTTTGATTTTAGGAGATTTATTTTGTATCCTTCTGAGGTTACGAACAAAAAGGTTTTGACTGTAAAAAATTTGTTCAATTATCTTCTTATCCAGTTAATATCAGTTTTGATGGACCAGCCATGGGCATGAAAAATTAGCTCAATTGCCGTCACAAGTCTCTTAGTTCAGCACTTAAGTCCTAGTGGGCACTAGCTTTAGTTATGGACGGTTTGTGATCACAAGTCTTCCAACAGATCATGATCATTGCAAATTCTTTTGCTCAAGTTATTCAGCACAAGTTTTGATTCAAATACCTCCATTATCAGACTCATGCTCAGTTACTAACTCTGGTCTTCCTACTTTGTTATTACCTTTTCTGGTAACCGAAGTTTTGACTTTGAGGGACATGCACAATTATTATCAAATTTTTTTAGCAGATTTGCTCAAAATATTACAAGTCGCTTTACTCAAAAACGGCTTCCTAATCATAGCTGATTAATGTTTAAAGGGCTGGAGCCCAAGCTTATATTACAGAGCAGCAATGACGAAACAAAACAATACTGACTTTGTTTGGCATCCACAACAATTCACAAAATTTACAAGTGTCGTAGTTTAGAAGGGTAAAGACTCTCAAGCTTTAGAGAAAGTTAATGGTATTAATTAAAATGTTACATGCACATAAGCAAGGATGTCGCATTTTGGAATTTTTACTTAAAAGAGTCCATCATATCTTCAACCAGATTACAAGAAATATTATCCATTGTTGTAGTTACATTTTGCATTCCATATATACCTGGAAATTATCAATAACATAATAACAGTGCTGAGGAAAGCAGTAAGCTAGCACCAAGTCAGACACCATTGGACCAATGAATGATAACACAGTATGCACTTAATATCAAAGAATACAGTTAACGTTGCAAAATCTGAAACTCAATTTAATGGATCCAAGAATAAATAAAAAGCCAACCAAGTACACTTAATTTGGAGAATAGAATCTCTAATCAAGTTCTTTTGACCACACTACAGAGTTAAAAATTACTAGCCATTGCAAAGAACAGAAGAATTTATATAATTTATTTCACATTGTAGTTAAATCAATCAAAAAATAAATCTTAAGGAACTCCGTTTCCCCACCGTGGTCATTTGCACAAGTAGGATTGGTTTTAAAGAAAATGTTACAGTTTTGCAAGGAAATGTAGACAAACAACAGGTTGTCATGGACTAAACTCAGTGCATGAACATTTCCCTTAATTCAAAGAAGATCTTGATTTTTATCACCCTATTGTCATACGCAAATCTAATGAGATTATTTGATAAATAAAAAGCAGATTGAAGAGGTTTCCTGCTGTAAACTTCATGTTCGTTAATGTTCTAATCTATATGATGAAATATACCATTTCTTGGACAATTAAAAACTCATATATTACATGCAGATGCATAACAGAGTAAGAGGACAGATGTCATGCAAGAGAGGAAAACAGGAGTTGGTATCCAGAAAATGTGAGGATGAAATTGATATGTCATTGAGTTATTTATTTATTAATAGTTCTATCAATTTGTAATTTCTTAATTCTAACAAGAGCATTTATGTTCATGTTCTTTGTTGATTTTATTTATTCTCTATTTCTAGTAACACCCAGAATCTTCTGTGATTCTTTTGAGTCTGTCACGATAAACAACATTGCAAAACTGCACAAGTAGTTTTGTTATTTGATTCCCTAGGGTCACTGTTGAGTTCAGAATTTTAAATTATTTCTTAAATTATTTGATTCCCTAGGGTCACTGTCCGTTTATTCAACAGTATGGGTAATAGAAGAAACACGCAGATACTGATCAAAAAATAGCACAAACTGTCACGACCCGAAACCCAGCCCACGCGGATTAGGGGTTCGTGATCGGCCATCGAGGCCTTCTTCAATGATCACAACACTTTACTGTGTTCCATTAATCAAATGCAACAGAATAAAATTCTTTTTTCTATTGCAGAAGCGTCATTACACAAGTCAACATCAGTCATCCATTTATACATTCCATAGTAATTACAAAAAGTACATGATGTAATTTTTCAGAGCTTGCTGATGCCATATTTGATGTTCAGTCCAAAATTACCAAAAACAACTACATCATGACTAGCAAATCCTAATACAAAAAAGTTCATAACTTATAAGCCTCCAGCTATCCTGACTGAACTCGATATTCCCTTGCCAATATCGTCACCTGAAATGTATTGGATAAAAATCCTATAAGCTCAACAGCTCGTGAGTATCCCAGCTCGTGAGTATTTCACAACATACCAAGGGTTTCAAAACTAATATATAACTCAATACTGAAAAGTCAATGATCAGATATCATATGTTATCTTAATTATAGTACAAGATAACGGTATCAAATTCACTTCCAATAAATCTCAATTCAATGATAAACATAGTTCAATAAATCAAAATCAAGGTTCAATATCATAGTTCAATAACATAGTTCAATAAATCAAAATCATAATTCAATAACATAGTTCAATAAATCATAGTTTAATAAATCTTGGTTCGATAAATCACAGTTCGATGAGTCTTAGTTCAATAAATCATAGTTCGATAACATAATTCGATAGATTATAGTTCGACAACATAGTTCGATATCTTGGTTCGATAAATCATAGTTCAATCATGGTTCATATTCAATATGCACCTTCAAAAATCATATATTCCACTTCTATGGCCAGCAAATTAGCACCTCGCTGACTGAGATCGATGGGCTAGCTAGTTCGATATGCCGTATCAACACCGGCTCACCACAATATACCCTGTGGGATGGGTTCGATAAATCACAACCTATTCGATAGTGACCAATCATAGAAGGGTGTTCTATCCAAAGCATCAAAATCATATTCAAATCATATCCAAAATCAATAATCATCGATAGCAGTTCAATTACTCAATTCAAAGTTCCTTATTTGGTATTTAGTTAAAACAGTTCAAACATTTGTAAGAAGATCATATAACATTTGAGTATCTTACAAACACATTTTCTTAAGTCAAAGAAGACAATATAGTTGTCAATAAATCATTTAAAACGTATACAATATAGCAGTTAAACAAGGGCTATAAGGAAAAATGATATTTTATGTCGATATATCATAAAAGAGTTCAATATTTATATTTATAATGAAAATCTTCTACCTCGATATGGCATGAAACACTCACCTGAAGTCCAAAAGCTTATCCAAAAATCCTTTCTCAACGAGGGTCCCTATAATCACAATTCAAGATCATGTTACTTTCTTGTTTTAAGTATCACATAATTTAACTGTCAATCTAGATCTCTCTATTCCAATTACCCTCTCCGTATAGCTTCGCTAAGTCTTAGGGACGCATTGGTCATTTTTTAGTTTGTTTTTGGGTCTTATTTTCCCCGCAAGGATGTCACCGTTAGGTTCAAAGTGTCAAAGATAATTGGTTTAGGTTTTTCTAGATCTAAATTTGCATATTTTTAGTTTATTTTAAGCCTAGGGCAATTTTTGTGATTTCATTTTTTTACGTGTTATATATTTTGGTACTTCGTTTGCCAAAATGGACTCTACCGTTGAGTCCGGATTGCTCAAAATAGTCAAGATAGACTACCTTTTATATTCAACTTGTCCTAGGGATCATTAGGGGTAAAATGGTAATTTTACATTTCACGTGTTTTAATTTTTGGGACTTAATTTCATAAATCGGACTCTGTCATTGAGTCCGGAATGTCCAAAATAGTCAAAATACACTATTCATTTATTTTATTTAGACTTCGTTTGATTTTATTTTTGGCTTAGGGGTGTTTTGGTAATTTTTCTAATTTAAAAAGGATTTTAAATTAATTTTTATTTAATTTTCTGGGTAGTATCATAATTAATCCAAAAAGCTACGGGTAAAAATGCAATTTTAAGAAGTTGTTAAGTAAATCGACCGGTTCGGTCCTAACCCAATTGGGCCGGTCCGGTTCGATCAAAAACCAATGCGTTCAATTCGGTTTCCTTATGTCATGCTGACGTCTTGATGACGTCAGCCCTAAATTACATGTTTAAATCCACTTAAACCTGAAACGACGCAGTTTTGCATAACCCATACGCCTGGTCGGTCGGATCCCGACCTGACCCGATCTAGACCCGGTTCTATCTTGACCCGATAAGGCCTCGACATTCCGGTCGTCTTCTCCGGTGGGAATTCCGGCCACAGTCGCCGGAACAGTAACCCAACACACTGTTTCCTCCGTTTCTCATGGTTTTTCAAGTCTAAATTTCACTATTTTTGTGCCAAATGAATTCTTGGACTTCAAGAAATATCTTGGAATCGATTTTGGCCCCAAACGTCACCGGTTTCCGACACCCATCTTCAATTTTTCGGTGATGCACCGGTGAAGAATGACAGGCTATTCCGTAGCCAATTTTGAACCATTTCTCATCGTTTAAATTGCGATGAACTCCTGATGAACTACTCTACACATTTATGACTTCAAAATTAAGGTTGAAGCTCAAATGATGGGATTGATTTGGGTGGCCGAGACCTGCAAGTGGCCACTGGTTGCTCATTTTTGGACCAAATCAAGTGATTTTTGTTTCGTTGTGATCCTACGAGGATCTAGTTTTGATCCCCATAAGCCAAATGAGCTTTTACCTAAGTTGGTTTTCTAAGCAGGCCGCGAGCTCCATCAATGGCAGTTATGCACGGCCACTGCTTTTGGGCTCAATCTCTGCTCCTTACTCAAGTTTTCGAATTCTGGAACTCATGCATGTTAGTTTCAAGCTTTCTTGAGTTTAAAACAGTAAGTAAAACTAAACCTTTCTAAAGAGAGAAAAATGAATATTGAGTGATTACCTTGTGATGGCAGTCCCTCTGCTATCTTTGATCTTCAAGCTTCCTATTTCACTGTCTTACTTCTGTTTCCTCCCTTGCATGCACCCTGCAGTGAGGCCTCCTCTCCCTTTCTTCCTCCTCTCTCACTTTCTCTCTCTAGGTTTCTCTCTCTACATCACTCAAATCTGATTTCTGATTTTTTCTGAATTCCATCTCACTCACGCAACACACAAATATATAGTTACATTTTATATATATTAAATTGGGTTGCATGAAATCTTATTAGTTGGTTAGGAGGTGGGGCTTCATTTTATGTATACATATACATATAATTTGTAATATTTTTCACAAATGGTGGGTAGCCCAAGTGGCTTTTCTTTTTGGGTTGAAATTCTCCCTTGCTTTTTGGGTCAAGGGTTCAATTCTCATGGCCTTACTTTTTGGTTCAATTTTGTCCTATTTTCCTTATGCCTTGTTTGGCAATTTAATTTGTTTTATTTTTTTTTTTGTTTTGTCTTATTTCATTTTATTTGTAATTATTTATTTATTTATTCATTTATTTAGTTTTCCCTGTTAAATTCTTTTTGTGACATGCTATTTTGCCTCGTAAAATTTTTATTACCCAAAATCGTGAGTTAATTTTCCGATAATCGGATCAGGGCGTTACACAAACACTCAGATCTGGTTCTACCATTGGCAACTTCCTGGTCCTCTAGTTCTTTATTTTGGCAAAAGGATTACATATGGCACCGCCCTGGGGCATTAAGCAAATGTTAGTGCTATTATTCACCATAATCAGCGGTTTGGCCCCAAGTAAATTCCACTGAACTTCTTGAGCTTAAACATGGTTTTTAATAACCTTCCTGTCCCAAAAGTTACAGTGAAGACACAATTGAGTGGCTATGTTCAGTTATTGATAATGTCTGGGTGAGCAGAATGTGGAATGCATGAAGAAATCCTTTGCCTAATGTTACTTGGTCTCATTTTCTTTGGTCATCAAGGCATATTCCTAAGCATTCTTATTGTCTGGTTAGCCATCAAAAAATTGATTATCTACTCGGGATGTTTTGATTGCTATTTGTTGCACGCATGCGGAAACCTATTCTTATTTGCTCTTTAATTGTTCATTTCATGAGAATTCATGGCAGTGGCATTTTGCTGAATATGGTATGTCTAGGTGAACTTGAACAGGAATAATATCGTTTGGTGGCTATGTAATGACCTTAAAGGTAATTATTTTGCTAAAATGATTAGAAGAATGGCTTTCACTACTCTGGTCTGTCATATTTTGTTGGAACGCATGCGCAGCACATTGAAAATAACTACACGGACAACCATCGTTCATCCAAAGCATTACTAGAATTATGACAGTTTTGCTAGTACGACGGGTGTTTAGATTCTTCAGCAACATATGATCTTTGTCAGAAATGGAATTTGCCAGTATCTTGGAAGTCAGCTGATCCAGGTTTGCATTAGGGCAGTTTGGTGTCTTTGGTTGTCGCTGTTTGGTGGTGTTTTGTGTAGTTTATATGTTGTTGGTGCTGCGGTGAGTTTAGTTGCTTGGATATGGATCCAAGCCAGTGATGTTTTCCAATATTCAGGAATATGCCTTGAATTTGTATACGGGCTTCGATCAATTCGATCCTACTCTCTTAACACCTCCCCCCCCCCAAAAAAAAAAATCCAAAATAAAACTCAACATTTTTGTTTGATTTCTTTCTACCTCGTACATTTTCTAAAATGATATTTTGAGAACAATTTCAATTTGTTTTCTTTTCCTTTCACTCCTTTGGCGACCAAAAGCAGCTCGTGATGAAATATGCAGAGAATCGAACCAATTATCCTAGTACTGGCCTGACAAAGCATAATACCACCAAAAAAATAAAAAATCAAACCCTAAGCTTTAGAGATTTAGCTCAACTGTTGTAGATTGATGTTTTTGAAATCATTCCATTGATAAGATGAAAAATCGATGTATCAGAAAGCTTACTATGCTTTCCGCGTTGACGATCTGAAGCTCCAACGAAGAGAGAGAAGACGATCTGACGAGTAGCGAGAGGAGGGTCACGACTAGGGCTGTCAATGAATCTGATCTCGATCCGATCTGATCCGATCCGAAATCTAATCCGTTAA
Source organism: Nyssa sinensis (assembly GCA_008638375.1). Lineage (NCBI taxonomy): Eukaryota > Viridiplantae > Streptophyta > Magnoliopsida > Cornales > Nyssaceae > Nyssa > Nyssa sinensis. Next base: position 1,069,064 of record CM018048.1, on the reverse strand, counting down.
GTTCGGATATGGTGGTAGAAATAGTGATCTGTGACCCGATCCGATCCGATCCGAATCCGATTATGTCAAATATAAACGGATCGGATATGATATAAGTTGATCCGATCCGTTTATTTATATATATATATATATATATTTATTTTTTGTATTAAAAATTTCTTTTTTAAGTCTTTTAAATAGAAAAAAATATATCATGAATTTTTTAAAGTAAAAATTTTATTTTAAGAATTTTTTTTCTAATAATAATACATATTTTAACACATATATATAAATAGTTTGTCTATGTATGTGAATATATATATATATATATATTATTGAATTGTTACAAAAATCTCCTTTTGAATATTTATATATATATTAATTTTCTTTCTAAATTAAATAATATATATATATATTATTGAATTGTTACAAAAATCTCCTTTTGAATAATTTATTTTTTATATTAAAAGTTTCTTTTTTGAGTCTTTTAAATAGAAAAAAATATATCATGAATTTTTTAAATTAAAAATTTTATTTTAAGAATTTTTTTTCTAATAATAATACATATTTTAACACACACACACATATATATATATATATATATATATATAAATAGTGTGTCTGTGTATGTGAATATATATATATAATTGAATTGTTACAAAAATCTTCTTTTGAATATATATATATATATATATTATTTAATTTTCTTTCTAAATTTTGTTAAACCTCAAGTACTCAATTTTGAAATCTTGTCCATTATATCACTCATAAAAATTTTCTCTAAATTTATTACTTCTTAATTTAAGAATATTTACAATATATATATATATATATTTATGTATATTGACATGTTAGATTATTCAAATTAGCAAAAAAAATTGTGAAATAAAATAAAATAAATATATCCAAAGTAATCGTTTATTCTAGGTTGAGACTTAAGCAATTGTCTGAATGATAATCAATGATCATCAACTAAGATTCCTTGAACTATTAAGACCTATATTTTTTTTAGTAATCAATGATAATAATCAAGCGATTGTCTTGAATGAATTCAATAATGTATATTCACCTTTAAGCTTAGAAAACTTTAATTTCCTATTTTTATACCTAAATCCTATATATATATATATATATATATCAACTTGGAGGAAATAGAACATTATGTTTTTGTTTTCATTTTCGTTTTTATATTTTTTCTTTCTAGATTTAGTTTTTAATAAACTCTAATTGAGATATTATAAAACATATTATGTTTAAAATTTGAATTTTCCTGTAAACATGTTGTGCATTTTTAGTTCTAATTCTTGTAATTACGTAATTTTTTTCAGGTAAATAATTTTTTACCTTACGTTCATAAACATAATTTTTTACCTTATGTTCAGGTAAAAAAAATTATTAATTTAATTAAGAAACCACAATTATTAGAAAACTCTATTAAAATTATAAAAATAGAGAAACGCAAATAAAATCAAAATTATGTCCAAAATTTAAAATTAAATAAAAATAGAATAAGTTTGTCCAAGATGACAACTCAATTAAAATTTTCTAAAAATTAGCTAAAGAACAATTAATTTCTTTTTGAATAATTAATTACGAGGGAGAGAAGATGATAATATAATTAATTCTTCTATTTGAATAATTAATGAGGGAAAATAAATAACGTAATAATGTAATTGTCTCATTTGATTTGAAAAAAAAAAGAGAAAATAAAATAAATAAATAGAATATTTTATTATGTGACTAAAAGGCTAAATATATAAAAATTCTTCTGTTTTAAAAAATAGAGACAAAGCAGGAAATTACTTTCTTATCCTTTTCTTCACCTACTCCTACTTTGGAATGAGAATAAAATAAACTTTTAAACCCTTACTCTCCTTTCATTAATTTTCAATAATAGGTATTTTTTTTCAGATTTTTTTTGTTTTATCATTCGTTCAATTTTAGTTTTCTATTTTTTTTTCATTTTATGTTTTTGTTTTCATTTTCGTTTTTATATTTTCTCTTTCTGGATTTAGTTTTCAATAAACTCTAATTGAGATATTATATAGCGTATTATGTTTAAAATTTGAATTTTCCTGTAAACATGGTAACACCCTCATTTATATAGATGGTTTTGAATACCCATCCTTTAACTAATGTTAGGTATATCCCCCTCTTGATTAATTATGTTTTTAAGAAGGATACTATTGTATTAAGTGAGGTTCGAAAATTTCACTTTTGTGATTGATCAAAGTGGTGCTCCATTTTTTATTATATTTGAAGTATGATTTTTTATTCTTATTTCATCAATAATAAATATAAATAGTAGTTTCATTTTATCAATTTTAATCATACTTTTGTTATTTTATGATAGAAAAAAACCCTTTAACATTAATTCTAACACGTAAGTCTTTTCAAACTAGATATAGAGAATAAATCATTAATTTTCAATAATAGGTATTTTTTTTTAGATTTTTTTTTTTTGTTTTATCATTCATTCAATTTTAGTTTTCTAATTTTTTTTTTCATTTTATATTTTTGTTTTTATATTTTTTTTTTTTGGATTTAGTTTTCAATAAACTCTAATTGAGATATTATATAACATATTATGTTTAAAATTTGGTGACCAGCGTGTTGCATTACCACAAGTTCCACTAACAAAAACAATTAAGTCAGAATAATGCATTTAAGTAATTATAAGTTCCATTAAAAAAAATTCTGACGTTCATTAAATAAATGACAATTTAATAAATAATTAATGCATGAAAGACAAAATCATGTAATAAAAAAGATTACTCATATTTATTACATGATTTTGACAATTAAATCTATTTTATTATAAAATTTTTAATTTTTAATTCAAATATTTAAATGTATATTTAATATTTAAAAAAATTTATTTCCTTTTCAAATCACTGCACTTTTGAAAAAATAAAAAAAAATGTTTAATTTTTCTCTCCAAATTTTTCACTACAATATTCTTTTTCTCTTCAAATCTTTCAGCCAAACAAATATATAAACAAATTTATATACCTACATTAGTACATTTGAATATCCAGCCGTATCCCATATGTTCTCTTTCTCTTCACTTCGGCAGCTTGGCTTAGATTGAAATCTCAACCAAAAAAAAAAAAAGGTACATCTTCTCTGCCCCTTTCCAGTTTCCACAATACCCTACCCGCCGCCTCCTTCGAATCGCCTTCTTCGATCTGGTCCAGCCGTTCGCAAGATCTGGTCGGCTTCCGCTTCCCTCTGCTGCGATTTCCAGGTTAGATTTCTTTTCTTTTTTTTTTTTTTTTTTGTGGGTCATGATCCTCAGAACTGTGACTGCTTTTTTTTTTTGCCGCACGATCTGGTGCAACCTTGTTTCTTTGTGGGTTGTGTAGATCCATCATCCATATGATGAAGTTATTGTGTAGATCCATATGATGAAGTTATTGTGTAGAACCACTGACATACACTAGCAAGATGTTTTTTTTTTTTTGATCAGTCATACACTAGCAAGATGTGTCACTATAAATATTAGGACATTGGTGATTTCACACCCATACGCAGCTGACATGATCATATCCTCCAAATGTTTTTAAACTGATCGGATCGGATTAACGGATAGGAGATCCGATTATTAAACGGATCGGATACAGATTTGTGCAAAATCACAATAATGAACCAGAATAATAATAAGAAATTGAAATTAGAAATTGGCCCCATTAGTTTTGTGCAAAATCACAATAATGAACCATCTTTTCTTTAAGAAAATTACATTTTACGTCCTAACGTGTACCATAATCGCAATGGAGCGGGTGGCCTTCTCTTCCCGATCCTGCCTGCTCCATCCCATTCCCTTTAGAAGTTTGTACCGAGTTTATAATTTCCATCCTATCTTGTTCCGTCTCGAACTCTCATATTTTTTTTCTCAAAATAAGTTATAAAAAATTATTAATAGATAAGTTAAAAACTTATTAACAAAACAACCATTATAAGAAATTTTAAAATGAGTATAATATGAGAAATTTTAAAATTAATTTTATATAATGTGATTTATTAATAAAATTAATATATATAAAAATTGAAAAAAGAAATAATATAAAAATGAGACGGGTTTGGGATGGGGTGACTATCTCCCAACCCTGACGATATTTTCAAAACCTCATCATACCCTTGTTTATGAATATTTCATATACGCCTTATTAAGAACAGAACAAATTGTCATTCATAATTCCAGTTCAATCGTATCTAAAATTTAAAAAGATATTCGGACACTCTTTTACGTGTAAATGTCCTAAATGTAATTGACATAAGTACGTAAACAAATCAAAAAAAAAAAGGATATGTGCTTCATAATTTTCAGTTCTTTCCACACATTTAGAGCACGAGCCAAATGCAATTTTTGGCTGGGTTTGTTTGCAATACTAATGGGGTTATTAGACAAGATGTCCTTCGTGAATCCTTTGTTCAGAAGGTATAAAATTCTAGACTGATAGTGTCTTGGGAAGGGTACTACCAATACCAAGATTATTAATGTGGTATTGTGTTTGACATGTAAAATGTCCCAACTATCCCAAATTTTCAAAATATTCATCCAACCAAGTTTTCAAAATATTAATGTGTTACTATGCTTGACATGTAAAATGTCCCAACTATCCCAAATTTTTAAACCAAATTTCAAAATATCCATCCCACATGTTAATAAAGGGTGACATGGTCATTTTGCCGATTAATCCCACTGGAGCTTGGCAAAACAAATGAAGTATTGGATTAATGGGGACTAGTATAAACAAGCACATTGAACTAGCATAAGCCTTGGGCCTCGTTTGGCTGTCAGACAGGATTAGTCAGACTGATTAATAATGGGAGTAATTAGTGACGGGAAGAAAGGATAGGATTAATTAGTGTAATAGTAAAATTTTAGTTGATGTTTAGAATAAATGAGATTAGATTATTTAGTGAAACTTTTAATACAATCTTATGTTTGGCTATGGTAGGATTAAGTGTGGAATAATAAGAAAATGTTCATTATATCCTTTGCAAACTAGTGTTTTGGCATTTGTCTCCCTTAGATAAATATTCCTTCATGTTATGGTTTGTTTCTTAGCATTACCCCTCCTACCACCTCGTTGGCTATTAGATGCAATACTCAGATCTATAATTCACAACTGATTAATCCAAAAGAAAGTAGTTAGTTATAGGAAAATCGATGACAACCCATGTCCATGCATTATACAATAGGATATCAAGAATAAATTCAGTATTAACCACAATACAGAATCCCAGCCTATTACATATGTCCATACAAACCATAGCAAAGCAGAAGTAGTTGAAGTTCTAAATTAAATATTACAGTCCAACATTGAAATTTGATAAAACCAGAAAACACATAAAACAATTATCATTGTCCTCTATTTGCTAACCAATCATTAAATATTTGGACAGCCAAGTTGTCTCTCCATTCAGTCCACTCGTTTGAAGTCTTAATAGTGTCAATCAAATCATCACCAAGTTGATTTGGCTATTGTGTTTCCTTCACTTGATCCTCCAATGGATCAATAGCCATTTCTCTTCGTATTAGATTGTGCAAAAGATGACAAGTAATAACAATTCGGCCTTGAGTTTTAATAGGATAAAATGGACTCCTCAATATTGCCCAATGTAGTTTTAGAAGACCAAAGCATCTTTCTATTAAGTTTCTAGCAGCTGAATGCTTCATGTTGAAGAAGTCTTTTGGTGTGGTATGAGCTTGTCCATTTCTCCACAATGACAAATGATAGCGTTGTCCTCTATAGGGTGCCAAGATCCTTTCACCATTTGTGTACCCAGCATCTACTAGGTAATAGTTGCTTGTATTATTATATATAACACTTCTAATTAATCTTTTAATAAGTAGGTACAATAGAAAATAAAAGTACAACTTCTACAAACATACTAGTTGGAACATGCAACCCATTCCTCCTAATTATGGTATCCTGACCTACCCTTGAATCCACTGCAGATCCTTCCCACCTAGGTAATACATAGGTAAAGTTCATGTGAGGATCACAAACACCCAATACATTCATTGTCACCTCACCTTTTTTTGACCTATATTTGGATTTATCAACTTTTGTTACATTTACCCTTATAAATGTGCCATCTAATGCCCAAGGCAATTCTGCCAACACATTTCAAAGAATTAATAATTATGTAATTGGACTTTATTACAAAACAAAGTCAAAACTAGCTAATATATGAACACACCTTAAACCATTTCCACCGTGCATCGGTGCAGTCTTCTGAGATAGGTTCAGGTGCCTTTAGTAAAAGTCCATGTAACCTCATTATTCAACGTGTTTCCAACATGCCCGTGTCCTACTTTTTTGAAAAATCCCATGTCGTATCCGTGTTCCTCCGTGTTTGTACTTCTTAAGATCTGGAAAACAATGGAATAGAAAAGGGAGAAAACCAAATATATATATATATATAATTTTGAAAATGATGTATTCCTCATTATAAAATATGTATATTCTCTTGTTATGGGACTTCTGAATTTTTGTAACTAGACAAATTTTGTTGAAACTAAAGCTCGGAATAGTGAGTTGATCTTGTGAACAATCAGAGCTAGTTTAACTTGTTGATTATCCTTTGAGATCATCTGCCTATTTACTTAGGATATTGAGATTGTGATGCAGGTTCTCTCATGGTATGTAGCAATGACAACCATTGAGACAACGATGGATCAGCCTAAGAAAACTAATAATATTGCAGCTACAGCTGCTGCTAAGTTTCAGAATTCAACTTCAGGGTTCAAAAGATGGGGGAGGAAATCACCATTTATAAGATATGGGCTTCCTATGATTTCACTCACTGTGTTTGGGGCCCTTGGGCTTGGCCATCTCTTGCAAGGCAGGTTGGTGCAGTTATCTTTGGAACTTACTATTACTAATTATAATTTTTTTCAGTAAACGATATTCATATATATTAACAAGGCGCCTGAGGGGCTGGGGGCAAACCCAAAATCTCAAAAATGAAATATGGAAAGAAAGGAATAGGAGGATTTTTGAGGGGATTGAAGTTTCCCCATTTAGAGTTAGGAGTGTGTTTTTTTGTATACATTGTTGTGTGGGTGAATTGGGCTTGTAAATGGGTGCAGGCCCCCAGTGGGGGCGGGGAAGAGGGGGGGGCGTCTTTCTATTTAATTACACTTTACTTATAAAAATTTCTATCAATTTATCTAACTACATGAGATATTTTTCCTTAATCCAAAAGAAAAGACTGCAAAAAGTTGTCTTTGAAGCCCTAGGGGGATAGCTCAACTCCTTCAAAAGTTCTCTTATTCTTCTCTCCATAAGAATCAAGTAAGACATAAGGGAGGTATCCTCCTTGCTATTCTCAATTGCTTCCTTATCTGACTACACCTCTACTCCAAAAAAAACTTTCCCACTAGAGGCCAACATCACTCAACTACACTCAAACAAAGAAAAGATCAAATTCTAAGCATTCCTTGCCATCTTACAATGAACAAAAAGATGATCCACCATCTCCTCCTCTTGTTTACACATGTAACACTGATTTGGAAGGTAAAAACTTCTTCTTCGAAGATTATCAACTCTTGGAATAACTCCTCAAGCCGTCAACCAAGAAAAAAACGTAGCCTTAATCGGAATTCTGGACTAACAAATTTACCTCTAGGTCCAGGGGAAAGACTTCTCCTTCCAACCCGCTAACTTACTACAAAAAGATTGAATAGTGAACTTCTTATTATTGTTCATTGACCATTGCATCTCATCCTCCCTCCCCTCACTCAACCCAAAACTACTCACAAGAGCCTTAAGCTCCTCTACCTCCCCTAACGCCGAATCAGAAAAGCTTCTCCTAGATCAAGTACCCCAAATCTTATCTCCACCCACAATGACAACCAATGTTTTTAGACCCAGACCGTTCATCGAACCGGAAAAATGTTCGGGTTACGAGTTATCGGTTCAACCGTCGGATCAACCGGAATCAAACCGTGATGTCATAATTATGTAATTAATAAATTTAATAATACATATTATTGATATTTTAAATTTAAAAAATTATACAAAAATTGCTAAAAATTATATAAAATTTTTTATAAAATATGAATTTTCTTAATATGTAAAACTTCAAAAAAAAAATGAAAAAAGTATAATAGACATACTTTATTACAATGTTGAAAGTTGAAACTTCATTGCCATTCTTCCATAATCGTAAGGACCATAACAAAAATCATTTTAACATCCAATCCAAGCATAATCCAATAATTTAGTCTTTAACTACATGAAAAAAAAAGATATAAACACTAATAATCATGCATAAAATAAAATAAAATACAAGAACCAGTGACCCAGTACCGGGCCACCCGGTTCGACAGTCCGACCGGCCGGTTTTAACGGTTTTGTATTTTTAGAACGGTTTTGAACTATAAGCGGTTTTATAGGTTAAACCGGATCGTTTTATGAACTGGTCGACGGTTCAACCGGTTGAACCGGCTGGTCCGGGTTTTAAAACATTGATGGCAATGCAATCCACAACTAATGCCTCCTTATCCTAGGCTTGCTATAAAGATTGGGGAATCTCTGCTAATTAAAACCATGCATCAAATGTGGATGTTCTATGACCAGTAGTGCAGTTGATGGACCATTTGCAACAATTTAAGTTTTAATAAATTTTAGAAGGAATCAAGGAACGAGGCTTTACCAAAGTAGGCCATTATACAGGTTTTATTGTCACATGTGCTCTCTGAAATGTGTATGTGAGATTATTCATATGGGGTCGTGGAGGTACTGCTTCGAATTTCCATCCATGTGAAACGCCTTTGTGTTTCCAACATGGCCATGATGTTAAAACCCTCGGTGCTTGTCAGTGATTCTAATTGTAAGTTAATAGATACTGTCCTTTTAGAGTTAGTATAGGAAACAGATCAGTTGATACTCTTTTAGCAGCTCTTTTTAGCTGTTTACTTGACCTAGATCATTGATATCAATTATCAAATGAGATTAGCTCTTACTATGAGGAAATTGGCTACGTTGCGCTTGTGAACTATATGTAAGTGTTGATGTTGACAGTTAATAAGGGTTGGTTGCTGTGAGTGGAAGCTTTAGGGATGGTATTTTATGGGTTCATCATCATCATCAGTGGAAAACTATATGGAGTGACTGATAGCTGGATAAATTATGGTTTAAAGGTTTAGTTTCATTCAGGTTCAGCATGCCTCAGGCTTGAAGTGTTCAATGACAAGCCTTTGCTGCAAAAGATAAAGAAAAAATTCAAGGAGTATTGAAAATTTGCTGATAGATTAATTCGAGGTTTTTTTTTTGGGTGGCCTTAGTTGACTGTGGAGGAATCAAACTTCCCATTCTGTTATTTCCGACCTTGTTCTTCTTACTCATCTAGATGTTCCAGATGAAGAGCCAGCTGGAAATGTTGAAGTAGCACAAGCAGTTTCATATCCTCCGGCAGTAGTTGATTGAGCAGGTTATTCTTTTATATCGAGTTCCTATCCCATACCTAGCTAGCAGCACCTTTGACCAACATAAAGCAGAAACAGCTATTCTGGATTTCAGCTGTTGCCAAATCCTGCAAGAAGGATCTCACTTCCTGTCACAACAGACTCTGGCTATCAAATTTTCTGCTATTTGGAATGGGCACTTTCCTTTCTTCTATATAATTCCTTTCTGAGACCCACACACTTTCCCAGCCTGCAGGTAAAGTCTGTTTTGACCAGGGAATTGGAAAGGATTTCTGCCTCCATATCTCTCTCTCGCGCCTTCCCTCATTTTGGGTTTTTTGTCCTGCTTGTGCTTTCTTCTTCTTCTTCTTCTTCTTCTTCTTGTGTGTGTGGGTGGGGGGTTACAGGGATGTTGAGGGCAACCCCCAGGTCTCCAGAACATTATCAACTTCTGACCAGAAAGGGTGAACTTGCTTCTTGAACATCTGGAACCTGCCTTTCTTTTCCTTCCCACAAAATCCTTCCTGCAAAATTGTGGAAGTGTTAATTGGATCAGCCAATTTGATCACACACACACACACACGTCCATTTTTGATAAGTAAGATAATCTTCTATACCAAAAAAAAGCCCAAGGGAGGTGAACCCATATATACAAGGGAAGGCTATGAGATTAGAGCCTTAATAGTCTGCAAAAAATCAACTATATCTACATACAAAAGAGAAGCCTCTTGGGCCCCAAAGAAAAGAGTATGTAAGAAAGTGTCTTTTCAACAAAAAGGGGCTAACTCAGTTCCCTCAAAAGTCCTATTTCGCTCGCTCCCATTGCCCCACCAAAGGCAACAAGGGGCCATGCTCCACACCTTGCTTTGAGCTTTGGCCATATCCCTACACCTCCAACCAAGAAGGAGCTCCCTCCCCAACTTGGGAAACACCCAATGAATGCCAAAAGTGGACAATAATAGGTGCCACATATCCCTAGCCACTTCACAGTGAAGGAGGTGATTCACCGAGTCCTCTTCCGCCTTGTACATCACACAACGGTTTGCTCACTGGAATCCTCTTTGCAAATTTTCAATAGTGGGAATAGCTCCCCAAGAGGCTGTTCAAGCCAAAAAGGCGGCCTTGGACTGGTTGAAGTAATTAAAGGGCTCAAACTCAAGTCCTTCCTACAGGTGTGGGATTTTATTCTTTTCATTTTTCCCATTTTGAGTCAATCTCAGCATGCTTTGTTGTTGCAATGCTGAAAGTTGTTCTTGGCTAGTGAATGTCTAAAATTTGCTCTGATTCAACTTCATCGTGGCCCCAAAACATTTCTACTTCATTCGGTTATTCTCATATCCTACTCAAGCTGAACTTTATCCATACTTGAATCTTCAACCTTGAATTTGAAAGCAAAAATTTCAGCCACAAAAACTATAGACTTGTGAGATGTAGGTTGATTGGAATAGTGCTGGAGAGGGGAGAGGTGTTTACTGGTGTCATAGAGAGATTGTTGAAGATAAGATTGTCCCTGTAATCAGTCTGATGGTGCTAGGGCATGAGATCGTCGGGCTAAGCCAAAATTGAGTCCAAACTTTTAAGGTTCTGCAGTGCTGAGCCCAAGTTACATGGGCAATTCCGGCCCCTCCTAGGCAGGGTTTAGGATGTGATCCTGCTGGATGCTATGGGGGTGGTGCCATTATAATTTTTACTATTTCTTTATTCTAAGACATTTTAAAATCATTTGACTTTGTTTTTTATTATTTATGCATTACCCACTAATATGCGAGTGTATCTATAATGGTATCTGTTTATAGCTTTCGTGTATGCTTTATGATACCCGAACCATTGTTCACTGTTTGACCTATAAAATGTAGTTTCAATTACTCTTTTCACACCTCTAGCCTTGGTAGTTATTATCTTTTTCATCATCATCAACAATGTCATCATTATCATAATTTTAAACCATCTTTTTTTTCTTCTTTGGGTAAGTGGTGACCATTTTCTTCATCAGCATCTTATAAATGAAGTGGAATTTTGTAGTACAGCAAGGATATTGCTAAGGTGAAAGATGATCAGGAATGGGAGATCACTGAGACTAAAAAAGCACTGTCAAGAACTGGACCTGTGGAAGCATATAAGCCAAAAAATATTTCCTTGGAAGAGGAACTAAAGGTAATGTAATGTGTCTAGTACACCTTCAATGAATATTATTGAGAAGCTGACCTCCATATCGTTCTATCTGTTGCAGGCTTTGCAACAGAAGGTTGACATAAACAGTTATGAGTATAAGAGAATTCCTAGGCCAAATGAAGTCAAGTCAAGCTAATCATTCCACACTAAATTCAAAACAGACTGAGATCTGTAATGATACCATTACCAAAACTCCTATTCCAATATTGATTTGCTTTAACCACAGGACAAGTACCTTCAGATTTTCTCTGCAATTAAGGTTTTTGCATTCCCATCCAAGTTAAGCATGAATATGCTACACTCTGGAACACTCGTAGTTGACCAGCATTATTCTACAACTTGCCAAAATTGATGTGGTAGAAATGCATATAGGTGAAACAGATGCCAGAGATCACTATTTTACATTCAAACTCTCTTATAATTAATACTAATAGATACAGGAGATTAAAAGTTTATTAATTATTAAGTTTTTTTCATGCTTTTATTAACTAATAATAACTGTTTTTATATGTAAATAATTTTTGGGAGAAAAAAAAAATCTTATATGTAATTTTTTAATAATATTTTAGTTTTCAGTTAAAAAAATACATATAATATTCAACTTATGACATAAAAAATTATTAATATCCATTTCAAGTAAAGAAATTATATTTTCTGTTGTTATAATTTTTCTTATATAAATAAATATAATTAACAAGACATCTTTTAAATACTTGCAAAAAAAAAAAAAAAAAGACGTCCTAAATGAGATATAACTATTTTTATCTCTCTAATAATTAATTATAAAGAGTTTTTCTCAAAAAAGTATTAATTATTAGATAATTAATATTCAATAAGTTAATAATCTTTAATAATTAATAAATTTTTAAAGAACTAACTTTATTCTACGGTGGATAGTTAATAATTCTATTATTTAATAATCAATGTTTCTCTTTCAATTTTTTTTTATAATATTAATTATTAGAGAGATAATATAGTTATACATATATATATCCCATTTATGATATATTTTGGTAATTATATTTGTAAATTTTATTTATTTGGAATCAAAAGTATTATAAATAAGAAAAATTATGACATCAGTAAACGAAATGAAACATAATGTTTTTAGTTCAAAAGGTGCTTTAAGTTAAACATTAAATGTTTTTTTTTTTAATGAAAAGTCAATTTTGAAAGTTTTTTTTTTGCATCAAAATTCATATATATATGTATGGAAGGCTTGTGGAACTCGGAGAGTTTGCTCCTACACTAAAGCAGCACAATGTTTGGCACATAAAGTTCTCTTCATACCCAATACACATACACACACACCTTACAGCTACACCATGGGCAGACTTGGGCTTCCCAGAGCTTCTGTGTCAGACACCTTTGGAAACTCTCTCTGTTTAAAGCAAATGCAAAGGCATGCAAAGAAAACACTGCCAATCCCCAATGGAACCAACATGACACCTAATGATCATTGTAGATTTTAAACATTGAATCTATTCTCTCTTTGGAATCGAACAGACATCAGCTCCACCTTGTCTAATGCTCCATCTTCGTTAGGAGTTCAGGATCTTATTTTTCAACGTCTCCTATAACTTGAAATGATTCTGATACAATCCCCATTGGGACCTATTTACCCCTTTAATCCTCTAGATCAAGATGTGAATTTTTTTTTTTTTTTTGCCCTTACCCCATATGCTGGATTGCTTGCAGTCTGAGCATGCCAACTTAATCCATCTCAAAATGTGCTAATTCTTCAATGACATAGCTTCCCGATATATTCAGTTAATCACAACGAAATACAGCCTAGTCCAACAGGATATCCTCATGTTTACCAACCAAAGAAACAGAGCAAATTTTTTTTTTTGGTGACACCATGAAAATTGCCATGGTAAATGACAGATGCAGACCGCAAAGGTGCAATGAGACCCACTTTACCCACAGTGTGTGTGCACGCGTGCACGCACATCAGTTTTCAAAAAAAAAAAAAATAGAATACATAGAACAAGATCCTACACTATAGCTTCAGAGTCAGCTGGGCCAGGTACCTCTGTTGGAGGGAGTTCGGACGGAGTCATTTCAACATTTTCGCTCGGAACCTTAGCCTTGGTAGGAGGGGCTATGACACCCTCGATTGCTGACAGATTGAAGTCTGGAAATTTTGCAAGAAGGTGAGATCTGAAGGTGTCGTACCCATGCTGAATCAGATCTCGACCCATCTCTTTGACTTTAGCCTTCATCTCCATTTCGGTCTCAACCTTGGCAGATGCGACTGCGTCCTGAAGCTTCTAATCACAGGCATATCGGAAATCATCAAACTTCTTTTGAAGCTCTTCTGACTTCCAAGCATGGAGGTCCCTCTCAGACTCCATGACAGCCAAAGAATTAGAAACCTCTTTCAACCTCTCCTCAGTAGCATAAGCCGCAGACTGAGCTATCCCCAGCTGCGGCCTAACTTCATCCAGTTCAGCCTGAAGTTTGTCAACTTTTTTTGAATTTGGGGAAGTCTCTATCAGAGTAGTCAGACTGTGCATGGTCTGAAAAATACAAAGCAAGCAAGTCAGTATACAAAAAAGAAAAAGGGAGAAAGAGGAGAAATCAGGAAGTTACCTTGATCTGAAAGGACATCAGTTCGGCCATCAACTTCTCCGACTTTTGCCCCTTGTATTTTTGAGGGCCCTTAGCCAGAACTTTTTGAGGGCTTTCTTGGCGGCTCGATAGCCGGAATCATCTAGGGCTTGGAGGGCCTTGGCAGCCGACTTCCCCTTGCTTATGCATTTGATCGGGGTAGAAGGAACTATTGATATTGGGGTGGGGGCCTCCCTCTCGTCCTCCGACTGAGTACGTTCGGGAGAATTGGAGAGCAACCACCTCCTCTTCACTTGTAGTGGGGGATCAACAGGGGAAGAGGTCTCCCCCGCCTTTTTCGTCGGAGGCTCTGGAGCCCATTTTTCCATCATAGACTTTTTAAGCTCCTCAGCACGTTTATTAGCAGCCATCAGATTCTCCGATGTTACGATAACTATGTGAGCTCATTTGTTGGTCTGAAGGAGTTGACGGTACTGGTTCTGGAGATTGATTGTAAAAATGGACCTCTACCAAGCACTTTTATCTGCACAGAAAGAATGAACACATTGGTCAAATAAACGGCTCGAAAGTGAAATATACAAAAAATAAAAGCAGAATTACAAATGAAGGGATCTCACCCTTAATCCTGGTACTACGAGGGAATGTCGAGAAATGGTTTTAGAAGTCCTCAAGCTCCCATCCTCCTCCCATGAAGAAGTACCACTTCTTCCAAGTCTTATTGGAAGTGGGTACCGAGGAAATGGGTTTGAACCCTTTATCAAAAGACATATAGAAAAGGCCTTCCGACCTCATATATTTTAGATCTATATTGCTACGGATCAAATCGAGGGTCACCTCGACACTGTTCTGGTGCCCTAACACTATAAACCCTAGAAGATGCCTCCAACTGTTAAGGTTAAGGTCGGCAGGGCAAATATTAAACCATTTGAAGAACTGAATGACTAGAGAAGGCAGGGGAAGTCTCAGTCCCATCTTGAACCATGCGAGATAGACACAAACTTCGCCCTCCTGAAAATCATATAGGCGATCTAAGGAGCTTGGTATTCTACAGATGACATTTGGGGGGAAGTCATATTTTTTCCTCAGTTCATCTATCATGTCCTGAGTGATGGCACTTTTTCCTTCCTCTCTTTGGAAAGGCCTGTCAAAGGCCTCCCCAACCCTATTTCTGGGTTCTATGAAGGCATCCACTATCCTAACCTCCGAACTAGAAAGGGATCTTACTGACCTATTTTCGGCACCACTAAGGGAATAACTATCTACAGTTTGGATGTGAGACGGCACAATCGTCTTTGAAAAGCTTCCTGTCACCAGTACTAGAAGATGCAAAAGAGGCAGACATTGCTAGAAATTTAAAAAAAAAGGGAGGATGAAGGAATTTTTAATAGAAGAAGAACGAAAGAGAAAGGAAGACTAACCAAACCTGTTGTAACCGGAGAAGGGAGCTTCGGACGATGGACACTCTTCAAACTTCACTGGCCACTCTGATTCAACAATGATAGTATCTTTTTCCTTTCTCTCTTTCAAATACAATGAAAATGATGAGGGAAAGGGCGTACGAAGCCCTTCCTCACCTTTATATATGTTTTCAGAAAGTAGGCCCACCAAGTCGAATCGTCATAACGGTTGGAGGCAATGATGGCCTCAAAAGATCAAACGTCAGGTGATTACGCTCAAAGAATAACGCGGTAGTTGTAGTGTAACTTTGGGGTGTCGATTCTACAGGGAGACAAAATTAAAAGAATAATAGACAGAATTTCTGAAACTAAAGAAATATTAAACGATTAACGAGAAAATAAAAGTATAAAAAGTGATTTTAAATGCAAATAAAAAATTAAACAAATTGATTAACGGACAAAGTACTCAAATTTAACGAACAGTAGAGTTTCGGGAATCTCTTGCATATATCTGGTATTTTAATTATTTTTAATTCACTAATAATTCAATTGAGAATTTAAATTCCAAACATCTCAATCGGAAGATATAAAATTATGAACCAAAATTAAATTGAAAGTAACACTTTGAAAAATCATTCATCACTTTTATATCACTCAAATTATTATTCACATTGATAAAACCTAACGACGACAATATACTCAACGAATAATATTGCAGCAGAGAATTGAATCAATATAAATAATTAATTATCTTAAAAATAATCAAAACATTAATCCATTCAATAAAAAAAGTATGACTGAATCTATAAACGGACTGAATCCTTTAATTATTCGAAGAATAAAATCTAACAATAAATCGTAAATGATTATCAAAAAATTTAATAAATAAAAATTACGTATATGAATCAAAAATAAATTAAAATAATCATCTAATGTGTAAGTTTATTCTTAATTCTACTTTTTAATTATTTATGTACAAAATAGACAACATAAATTTCACGTAAAAAAACTGAGTCACGAAGTTGCTGCGACTGTTTTTCTCTCTTCGCGCCAGGACCTGCGCAGCCGCACCACTCCGTCCTCCTCTGTTTGCTGCCGCCGCCCTACTCACGTTGTCAAACAGCGCAGCCCAGACGCCTGCGCACTCTTCAGCCGGGCCCACTGATTTCTTCAATTTGTTGTTTTTTTTCTTTTCTTTTCACCAACGCAGGCCCCACAATCCAGCCCATTGCGCCTCACTGTTCAACGCCTGTGCCACAAAGCCTTCTACTTTTGTTTTTTTTTTGTTTTTTAACTTTTCTTCAGCTTTTGCCTTCATGCAGCCGTGCGCCCAACTGCCTTGCGCCAGGCCCCACACAAAAGCATTTTCTCTTCCTTTTGTTTTGGTCAGCCGTTTGTTTATTTTCTCTCCTAAACTTGTTGACTTTTGTCCTTTTTTTTATACATTCTGCCCAAACCAACAAATAATTAGTTTTTACAACGTTCAAGAATAAAATTTTGAAAGATTATTTAATGTATTTATTTAAGATTTAAAATATTATAAAATAATATTCAAATATATTTTATTATAAATAAAAATTAAATAAAATAATATTCATTATATTCTAACATATTTATTCATATTTATGCATTTTAATTAAATAATAAGGTATTTAGAATGTACTTTCGCGCACTCATCATCAAGCTGCACCATAAATGACCCATCAATGGCCAGCTCAGAAAATTAAAGGATAGAATGCTTGACTTTTGGAAAGCCCATAGCCCTAGTTACGCGTTAAGCTAAAACTAAGGCTCGGGAGGAGTAGCTGATATACCATAAAGTGACAGACCAGTCTCCATGAGACACATGTAACCATAGAATAGCTAAGGCTTAGCCATCCAGAGCAGACTCAGACACTTAGCTTCCAGAGCTTATAGATCGGAAACACACGCTTACCTCAAGCTTGGAAGGTGTTGCCCAATATTCCCAAAGAGGGTTTCGAGCTCATCATCGCCTTGAACATCCTACTGAACTAAGGCTAAGGAAACAGTCTTCAATAAGGAAATTGCCACCCATGGATATCTCTCAAGCGCAGAGTCCAACATGGTAACTACCACTCTCCGATGATCAAATCCCTACATTCATGGCTCCAAATCTTAATCAACTCAGGAAACCTGCAGCCTATAAATAAAACCCTAAGGTATGCAGTTACATTCATGCTCATTCATTGGTTTACAATTAAAGTCTTTTAATTTAGTTTTATTAACTTAAGCATCGGAGCGGCTGCCGCCAGAGCAAACTCGGTAGCCCTCTGATCCTTCTCTTTGAGTGTTCCTCAAGCAACGAAGTTCAAAGCCCCTACCGACCAAAAAATGCAGCATCAATGATAAAATTGACTTTGTTAACAGTTGTGTTGATAATGAAAACCATCGATTGGTTGATGTGGAATTGCATCAATTTTGTGTTGTTGATGACTCTAATGAATTTAATGTTTGTTTCCATGGTTGCATTACATGCAAAAACTGGTTGTGGACTTTTTTTTAGTGTTTGAATTGACAGCAAATGCAAGAAGTGGAGCATGTGTTTGATTACTTAATTTTAGGTTTTTACAAAAAAAGGGGTTTGCAGAGAAAGAATTTTTAGAGAGAAGTAAAAAACATTTAGAGAGAGAAAGCTTAAAATTTATTAATGACAACATCTCTCCCAACATCTCTATCTTCCTCTTCTATATATATATATATATAATATATACATGTATATATATATACATACACAAATATAAATACATACACACATATATATATATATATCCCTTTCCCCAATTGTAATTTATTGATTATTAAGGAAGAAGGAAAATGGTGGCATTGGGTTATTGCTTTTTGAAGGAAATACATAATAAACAAAAACGGGTGTAACACCGGGTTACCTCTTTAGATCAAGATTAGCGAAAGATGCAGCTTGTATTAGGAGCTTTCTTAGAATACCACGAAGATCCTTGAAACGCTGCAAGAGATCCTTCTCGTCAAATAGGATACCTACAATATTGAATCGCTTATATATTTTCACGATCCAAGACCAAGGGCACTATGATGGTCACCCAAGAAGAATCTCAAAGAGAGAGTGTCACTGAAAACCTCACGTGATAATTTAGGAGACTACACATGGATGGATTCTTTACGCTTAACCAATGCGTATATGTCACACCCCGAATTTCTACAAACCCGAGGCGCGACTGACGAGACAGAAAATAAAATAAAATAAAGGACAATGTAAATAGATTCACTGAACATGCATCCATTCCCATCAATACATAAGATAACGTAAGGTACATCCCATGAATACACCGTTTGCATGGTTATTCGGGCTTAAGCCCTTACATCACAAAATATAAGCCTCATGGGTCAAAATATACCAAGTGCTCCATCCTATCGAGGTATCACTAGGTCTCAGGTAGCTGGGCATCCTCATCTTTAATGTATGTCCCACGAATGGGTCAGCTCAACTGTTGGTATAATGTGATGCTAATGCAAGAAATAAAGTTAAGGCGTGACATGTGCAAAGTGTACATTTATCTCTAAATGCTTCTCAAACACAATGCAATGAAAATATGCATGACACACCTATGCACTCGATGCCACACCCATGTCTCCTTTACGGGCCTTCCCCCCATGGTCCGGAGTAGGGGTGCAAACGAGCCGAGTCGAGTCGAGTATTTGATGTTTGGACTCGGCTCGCGAAATAATCGAGTCTGGCTCGACTCGGCTCGAAACTCGACTCGAGCTCAAATTCTTGATCGAACTCGGCTCGAAACTCGACTCGAGCTCAAATTCTTGATCGAACTCGGCTCGTGAATGGATTGTCAAGCTCGAGCTCGAACTCGACTCGACTCGAAATAATAAACAAGCCTCATTCGAGCTCGAGCTTGAGCTCGGCTCGAGTTACTCAATTTTTTTTTTTTTTTTTGTGTTCAACTGAATAGAAATTATGTTATCTTCGCATAATAAAAAAAACTACAACTCACTGAATAAATCAACACAACTTTAAAATTTTAATATAATTTTTTTTTAGAAAAAAATCCATTATATATCATTACCAATACAGTAATAAACTAAAATAACTCCTCATAGAGAAAATATAATATTACAAATTGAATCATTATTCTGTAAACAAATTGACTCATCTTCCTCTTCCTATAAACACTGAAACTGGACTTTTCAGGTCGTTGTTCACGAAGATGTACAACTATTATTTCGGTTCAAGGCCCTTACGCTTCTTTGCATTAACTCTTCGTGTCTGATTCATTGACCTCAGTCAAGCACATGAATAATTGACAGCTTGTACTTCTGATGCATCAAGATGTGAATACAAAAGATGTTGAATCACACAGGAGTTTAATCCTCATCCATTATGTGGCTTCCAATTCCCATTCTTCTCTTTATTTGGGTCTCAGCTTGCTGGTCATGGGGAAAAAAAAGAAAGGATCAGAACATTCAGCTATGAGCCTACAAAGGAAAAAATAAAATCAAGCTAGAAAAGGAAGAATGAATCGAAGTTTGGTTGTTTAAGCCAAACCTTTATCTCTTTGCCATCTCAGGGGTAAGATTAATATGTTGATTTATTCCAGATTGTGTTGCATCCATCGTAGCATTGTTGAAAAGCCTAATAGCTTCCAAAACATGGCTATCATTTGCAACATGGGACCTAAAGCCATCATGCACAAAAAATTAGGAAACAGAAAACTTAATATAAATTAAGAATTCACACAAGGGAAAGGAAAGTTTGATATGTTCACCATTATTTATTCTTTAAAATTTGACCAATCTTTTTACCAACATTTTGGAGGTAGCTGTTGTTCCTATAATGCCCCATTAAGATGATAAATCTTTATATTCAAAAACTCTATAAAATTCTATGAAGCATTTATTTTTTAGGGGGACATTCAAAAACAATTTATGTTGCAATTCAACAATCAGAAAAGTGCATTTCAGTCCAAATTACCTTTGAAATTAGCCAATTGAATATATTAAGCAGCCGAAAGTTTTGACAAGTAACTCAACTCAGGTCATTATTGCAAGAAACACAGTAGCTTCCAAAGATAGAGTAATCAAATGAATTTTGAGTCATCAAATAAGAGTTCATTATTGCAAGTATAAGATTTTCAAAAAAAAATATCTTCAAATCTACAAATAGACATCGAGTCATCAACTCTCCTTCAAAATACATTGGTTCCTTTCCCTCCAAATACCCCAAAATAAAAGAGTAGGCACCATCCTTCAAACTGGGGACTTCTTGCTTCAAAAGCATCTCAAAAAATTTAAGGATAAAATATTTGTGGCATCAAATAAGTTCTTTAAGCTATCCTGCAACAAGTTAGTTGAGTTTAATTTGAGGGGCTTCTATGAGCTAGCCACAAGAATACCTGTCTGATTCTAACATAATTCTCCTGCAACATTGCAGCAGCAGAATCTGATAGACGGGGGTGGCATTCAGTTCGACAGTATTGTATATACCTGTGTACATGCAATCCGAATGGTTCAGCATCTAACAACTATTTGACAAAGTAGCCCTCCTGAATAATATAACATTGAGGAGCTTCATAATAATCACCTCTTCAGCCAGTTATATTCTTTAGAAGTCCTAGTGTCAGTTACGGTTACATCAGCAGAGGTATGAACTTTGATGATATGGCTAGCTATATTCTGTAAAGGGAGAACATCCAAGTAAGATTGCTGCCCATTTAGGGCCATTATGAAGCCATATAACATAAAACAGTTGATACACACCACATTTGAAATGAGCCTTTTTAATTAATGTTATGCCAATCTATTTAGAATTCCACAAGTGAAAATATTTGGATATTTGAGTATCATTTTTGTTGACAATTTTTTTTTTTCAGGGCTCCACAATGGAGCATGGTTTGTCTTAAAAACAAGTAACACGAGAAAATTATTTCCTTTCAAGAGATAAGGTATGTTATACACTTATTCACCAAAAAAAAAAAAGAGGTACGTTATACACTTGAGTAACTAAAATGAACAGAATTGCATTTTTTTCCCTTGCAGAGTCCAAATGAGATCTTGCAGAAAACACCATAGCTGAAAAAAAAATTATCATTTGAGTACCTTATCTTGACTGAACATCCTGATATCTTTCACAATGAAGATTAGATCAAATCTCGAAAGAATTGTTGTCTGCAAGTCAATGTTATCCTGTGCAATGTGGAAAGTAAAATAGTATTTATTAGTTGTTGCCTATGATATCAGAAAAACAAAATTGTGAAAATGACAAACAACAGGAAAAAGTAAAAAAAAAAAATTGTCCTCGTATATAGCTTCCTTGAAGGTATTAACAGCATACATTGTGCAAAACCCAGAATTCCCCGTGAGAAAAACTTCATAAAAACTAGAATTTTGGCAAGGGGCGACTTAAATCCAGTGCATATATATCAACAACAAAACCCAAGACTTTCCCTAGAGGAGAGCCAAATCACATCCTACATTGATATGAATACTAGATTCAGGATCAGATATTATAAAAGAAACTAATTTATAGACTTTAAAGAGTAACTAACCCAAGATCTAAGAAAGAAACTGAAGTAAATAGATAATAGATACCTTCAAAATATGAAATATGGAGATGGAGAATCCTCAGAATCGATACCCCGCTCAGCCGCTCTTCAGTCTCCACGCTTTCTAGAGCCTTCTATGATTCTATCACTTAGAAACCCTAAGCAGAAAAATAAGTATTTATACTTGAAAACATAAACGAGTCACGAGCCGAGCTTATACGAGCCTGTTCACGAGCCTGACGAACCGAGCCTCCTTTTGGCTCGGCTCGGCTCGTTTAATAAACGAGCCCTATTTTGAGCTCGAACTCGACTCGTATATTAATTGAACCGAGTTTGAACGAGCCATAATCGAGCCGATCTCGAGCTGTTCATGAACGGCTCTGTTCGTTTGCACCCCTAGTCCGGAGTACCAATTCCCTTTACGGGCCGCCCCCTGATGGATCAGGAACCAATGCAATGGCCAATTTTGGGTTTTTCATCACAGGATCTACACCCTCATAATGCATAGCACCACGTGCTCAACTCAGGCCATGTGTCCAAGGAATTCACCCTATGCCAATAAGCTTCGAATGCAGCACACAATGACGTAATCTCAATAAGGCATGCTTTTAATGAAATATCACATTTGGAGTATCAATAATAATTAAAGCATTAACTTATTTCATGTAATTGTATATCTCATGCATTCATACATCATAGTTCGCGTGTCTTCCCATTACTAAACTTTAAAAGAACGCAAGTAACACATAAGCATGTGAACAACCAACTCCAAGGTATCAAGCAAATACATTCCAAATAAACACATAAGTCATTCCAATTATTCACAGAATATTCCTAACTTAACTTCATTTTTAACATTAGCAAAACACCATACCTGACGGGTTGGTCACAACCCAAGTAAACTGCGCTCGTAATGTAGTGGCTAGTAGTGAGAATGTGGAAGGATCAGACTGCCTTCTCCTTGCCTTTCGATACTCCTAAAACCACAAAATGTAACTCAGTTCGTTTGTCACTTGAATGATGCTATTCATTAAATTTTATGTCTTTAGTTTATAAGTTTCTATTTGGTTAGATTAAGTTCTATCATTGTGTCCAAAACGTCGAAGAAAATAGGTTTGGGCCTTCGCGGAATTTAGTTTGGACGTTCGAGCTAAAAAGGGCAAAACTGTCATTTGCACTTTTACGGGTTTCCATTTCTCGAGACCTCTCCTCGTAAATCAGACTCCACAGTCGAGTCTGAAATATTCTAGATAATAATATTTCACTAATTGTTTATTTAAATCGGGTTTCGTTTGACCGTGTTTTGACTCAAGGGCATTTTGGTAATTTTTAAGAGTTTCACGGGTTTTTTAATTTTTGGGACCTCGTATCACGTCACAGACCTCACCGTTGGTCTTAGGAGGTCCAAGATAGTAAGAAAACATATATGACTTGTCGTGTTTGGACTCAGGGCCATTTAGGAGTATTTAATTTAATTAAATCAATTAAATTTGTACAACAAAATAAAGGATAATATATATATATATATATATATTGATTGCATATATGGACACAGGAGTGTCCTGTCCGAACGGTTCCACACGCTCACCCCCACACGCCCTACCCTGTTTCAAACCTCGGCAGCCTCACTCCCCCACCCTTTTTCTCTTTCATTTCCTTTTTATCCCATTTAACTGTTGGCCCAATTTGTGAAGCCCAATCCCCCTTGACCCCATGACTTTTAAATAAAACAAACCCAAGGTTTTTAAATGAGACAGGCCCAACACCCATGGCCCAGTAGCCCCTGCGCGCCCCCGATTTCCCGGCCAAGCGTCGGTCGTCTTCCGCGGCCGAACTCCGGCCATTCGCCGGAAAATCGTGACTACCCATCCCATTTTCACATCCGATTTCTAAGGTTTTTACATCAGAATTTCCCTAGGACCCTCACGAACCCATTTAACACCGTTTTGAGCTCAAACACTAAACAAAACTTGTGAAGCTTTCCTAAACCCTAGCTACTGCCGTGACCTGTAAACAGGATTTTCTCCCTTGATTCTCGTCCATTTTATGTGATTCCAACTAGGTTGGAATCCTTGGAGGGTTTTTGTTCGGTCCTAAAGGAAATGGTAAGGCTTTGTTTCGGTTCTCTCACACCCGAGCTTCGAGGTGGCCATCCATGGAGGCCCCTTCATGGTTTGGCATTCTGGGTTCGGTTTACGCTTGGTTTTCACACCTCAGTTAAGCTTCACACATTCTAGATGCCATGCATGCATTCAAGAAATTTAAACAGTATATATATATATACATATATTCTAGAGAGAGAAATGAAATGGGTTTGTGATTTTTCACTTCAAAACTGGTGCTTCCTCTCCCGTGCTTGCTTCTAGCTTCCTTCCAACGAATCCAAGGTGAGTGAGGGCTGTCTGTAACCCCTCTTCATCTTCCTTCTCCTCCTTTTCTTCACACTCTTTTTCTCTACACTGCTCTTTCTCTCTCTACCCGAACTTAGTTCTGTTTCTCTTTTCTCTCTAACCAAAACGAACCCTCATGTATATACACTCTCACAGACCAACTCCATCCCCAGTCAAATCCCAATGGATGCCTACACACCTAAGCTCACACGTCAATCCACTGCCCAGGCGGCTGCAGCCTCCCCTATCTCTCTCTCGGTTCTCCCAGTCCCTGACCTGTCCCTCTACTCCAGCCATCATCCTCCTCTACAATCAGCTTTGCATTAAATGCAAAGTTGACTTTGCTAATATAAGCATATATATATATATATTGTCACTTTCATACACCTACACAACTGGCAAGCATTCTTACATATTTATATATATATATATAAATATTTAAATACTCATACACATACACATACACACACATCATACACATACATTACATCACACATACATGCATACTTATACACATTTTAATTAATAATAATAATAATAATAATAACAACAACAAATGATAATAATAATAATAACCAACAAAATTTATATATAAAAAAAAATTTTTGAGGTTATTACAGTATATATTTATATCCAATGACCACAACTAATAGGATAACTACAAGACTTACGTGATAATATCTAAGTCGGTCAAACTAACCAGAACGGATAAGAGTTTTAACCACATATAAATTCTTATCATAATTATCACGATTCGCACAAATCTTGTGGATGCCAAACGGATTCGGGTCCACATGACCCAATGTTCAACATCTTTCACTCATCCATATAGGTTGAGTACTAAACTCTTTGCATCACCTTTCACGTACAGAAAATGGATCGTGCAACCAAACGAGAAGGATTGGGGTAGGAGTATTATATAAAGCTACCATCAAACTAACATAGTACCTCACTACAAATACATAATTGATCTCGTCTATGCCCTAGACTATTAGTTACACTAGATTTAACATCCATTATCCCTCACGAGAACTAATCTCAACACGATGCATGGACCATCCAATCTGTATTGTACTTATAATCATATTGATAGACACAGAAACTGACATGGTCAACCGGGCAAAGAGTCACAACACAATAGTGTATTACATAATCGTCTTCCCTAACTGCTCACGTTAATCCAATCGAACTCAACTACTTTTTTAGACATGCCCCACCAGACCGCATCATTCATGGTCCTTTAGCAATATGCTACATTAGCAACATCAAGCTTTCTCTTCATAACGTAGTCCTAGGTCACAAAAGGCATAGTGAAACTAAAAAAGGTTCCTAAAGGTCACACAGTGACGAAACAAGGATACATTCGTTCATTCTTTTTTATAAAGGTCACATCAATAACACATACAATATATAATGTATGCTATGGTGAAGCTCCCACTCAATTGGGCATGTCAAACTCATTCTCAAAAGTATATAACGCCATATGAATCTTAGTCTAATCGCTATCTAGCGCCCGTTGTTATCTCAGCGCCCCTCGTCACTATCTCAGCTCTTAACCCAAACATTCCAACCTAATCACTCTCTTAGCGTTTGTCTGAAAGTTTACATTCAACTTTCTTCGGGTTACATGAGGTGTGTGGTCAACCTTCATGCTCAATTCTTTAAAAGAATCTTATCTTGACCTTCATTATCATGGCGATATATATAATAAAGATGAATTCTCCCTCTAACCAAGAATTTAATGTCTCATCTTGTTCGCTATCTAAGCGTCAAGGCAATTGCTCATGTGAGAAAGTCAATCAAAACATGTTGACATCTTTCATGTATGCTCACAACGTAAAAAAATATCTCAATATGAACACAAAATCATATAATGATGAAATAATGTCATACAGATTCCAATACATCAAATCTAAAATAAACCCAACTATTTAACACAAGATGTAAAACATCACTAAGTATGGGCTTAGGACCACCTCCCTTTATGCAACTCTATCTCAAACATGTGTAGTGAAAAATAATGCCAATATATTAGGTTATCCCATCACCGCTATTGGTCTATTAGTGCACTAACGAGCTTAAGCTTCCAGTCTAGTGATGAGTCCACACGGTTTTATCCTTATGGACCGTAAGTCCAAAAGACACCACAAGAAAGGGAAAGGCAACACCTGCACTTATATCCCTCAAGTTTATAAAGCTTATTAACAATGTGGAATAAAGTTACGATGAACACAATACTTATATGTGTTAGAGCTGCCATACAATCATAGTTGATGAACATATCATCCTGCCTACACGGCGCTACTAGAATCTCCATAACCAAACTACTGCCTTAATTGCGACGTCCAACCATGTATTATTGACATCACTTAAATATCAAAGAAACCAATTAACTAAAGTTCAATGAGCAAACACTAAGTCGCTCTTATAGTTTGACCATCTATATGAGTAAAGCACTGAACTGCTCTAATTATTTGACAATCCATATAAGCAAAGCAATAAAATGCTCTAATAATTTGATAAGAGCAAAACACTAAGTTGCTCTAATAATTTGACCATCAATAAGAGCTGTAAAAATAATCAAGTACACATCCTAGTGCACTTTAGAATCTAAACTACGCTCAAATAGGAAATTCCACAAAAATATCTCTTTCCATACTAATCCAATTGCAATGATCAAAACTAAAGTATACCCATATTAATCTGTCGATAAGTTAGGACCATGCTAACAAGATCGCTTATAGATTCCTTAAGGCAACCTTCATGGAACTCAAACCCAAGCATAGTTTATTTCACCTATGTCCTCCTCAATATAATACAACCATCTCCACGTGGTGACAACAAATTTTATATATGTTAGCAACAATATAAAAGATCAAAACACATTCTTTGGACCATTTGTGACTTCCTTGATCATCGTGAAGCCAATTGCTCGATGAAATCTAAGGTTCCACTGATATAACGATGTCTTTAGGTCACAAATGAACACTTAAGCAAACAAACTTTGCACTCTTTATTCATTAATCTTAAGCCCAAAATTGCATAGACGATCTTTAGGTCACAAATGAACACTTGAGCAAGCATATTTTACGCTCTTTGTTCATCGGCCTTGAAGCCCAAAACTTGATCCACATAGAATTATCGTCTAATTATTCATAGAGGAGATTATGTCTTAAGTCCATCTAGAAAGCTTCTAAAGTCCAACATGTACGACAATCACTGGAATAAAGTGGATGGAGATAAAATTCTCACCACTCTGACGAATCTTTCTACATAGTCAATACCTTCATTGGGATAAGACATTTTCAAAAAAGATAGGGAATAAACACTAGTTAATTAATCATACATAAAGGGAGATCAACCATTCTCAAAGTTTGATTCTTTTGCTAATTTAGCTCAACTTATCACTCATAACAGCCATCCATATCCATACACTATTAGCATAGAAATTTTTTGTCTCTGCATACGAAGCAATGTTCATTTAAACATGTGGATCAATAGTAAAAGCTTCTCCCTCCAATCTCACAAAAACGATGAGAAAATATTTTACATTTGTTCTACACAATTAAGGATCTTAAGAATCTTCCTCCAGTGGTACAATTCCAACTAATTGTACATTCCCACTAGGTGGTAAGTCACTCCCACTATCCAAAACATCATCGGTCATTCTAGAATGAGATAACAATTTCTTACCCTCGCCAATAGATGGTATGACTTCCATAGATTCCATTAATTGACAAAGTTAAAGATCTTTTAAAGTTTTCTCGTTGCGCAACTCAATTTAGTTATTCCTTAACTTGGAGTGTTTAATTAAGAATCCAATGACCCGTTAAACTTTCAAAAAGAATATTTTAAAAGGTTAATATTTTTAAAACTTAGGGCAAAGTTTTCACAAAAATAATAAATAATGTGAACAAATCACATAAACCCCAAAATGTTATAAACCCTCCAAATTAGGTTTTTTACCATTCTGAAGCTTAAAGGAACTAACTATTAGGGCACCCGGTTAAGGATATAGGCCGCACAAAACATATTTGTGCCATCATCAACCTAACCGTATTTAACAAAATCCAATTTTTTTATTTTTCTCACATAATTGTCTTTAACTAATCAAACAAGTATTCTCGCTTACAATTAGTGTGAAGAGTTTTTGAATTCTTCATTTTGAAATTTTCAATCTATTGAAAAATGCCTAAAATAACTAATACTTATAGCAATACCCAAAGTAACTAATGTTTGAGTAAGTGAGCAATCATAGTGCGAACAACTAAGTAAGAAAACATGAGGTTCTACTATGTGCCTAATTTTCAAAATATCATGAGTTCGCATATGATATTAGGACTTAATCTAGTTGAAAATGAGTCAGTCTACCTTACAAATAAGGTTTCTTACAGACATTTCCAATCAAATAGGATTTACACACTGATACGCTGATCTTTGTGAATAACCTTAACAGGTCTTCTCAAGCTAATTTAGCAATCCAAACTAGTTCAATGTGTACAAACTATTCCTCAAAAAATAATATCGTGAAAAGCCATAAAGAGATAAGTCCAAAATTATCAAAATCTAATAGGACAGAGCCACAATCATACTCATATAACGAAGTTGCTTTTAACGGTAGATCAAACTAATCAATCTACAATGAACGATTATTCACAAAGGATAAATTGTTTCATTTAGTCCCAAAGACTAAAAATTAAAGATGAAAAAAGTACAAAAATCAATTGGACAAGAGATGGACTAAACAACTAGTCAAACACTAATATCTAATTATTTTATCATAATGCCATATGTTGCTCAAAATACTCACATTTGTGGCGATTAGTTCTTATGCTACTAATTGTGTACAATGTACAAAACATTATAAGCATTGTAAGTCGCATTCTTTATACGCCATTTTATGCCTCTTACTCAATCTCTTATCTATTTTGAATAAAATGGTTAACTTTGACTCAGTACACTTACGAGAAAAATAACTCCTCTTATTTCAATAGCAGCTCATTCTATAATGCATCTTTTTATCTGTCATGCATGCCTTTATGACACTTGACTTTCTTGCCTACTTTTGGCACAAGTTTCTCAGCCCCACCCTACTTAGTAACTTTTTATTGTCTTTAAACATAGGTCCAAAATTCTTGTTTGGCCCACCCTAGGTGATATGGTTGGCTTAGGAGTTTGTCTCTTGTTGCTCTACCTTTTGTTTCAAGATGACGCACTATTTTAAAAAATATTTTTATTTAAATAAGTAGCGTCATGTTAGTGTTATTTTTTTTTTTCAAAAAAACTTTTTAAATCCGAGTCATGGTACTATTTGGCAAGAATTTATTACTCATAAAAGACAAGTCTATATTTGTCATGGAACAAACCCAAACAAATTTTCAATGAGACTTTTGTACATATTGCTCTACATAATAAAGTGCATTTAACAATTTAATTAATTATGACAGACTTCCATCTCTCAAGGTATTGAACTACATTTTTTATTGGTCAATTTGTACACATATGCTATATGTGTGATATGGTCATTGTAAACATTTATGTTGATGAAGTCGACATTCATATTTATTGAGGCTATTTCACTATTATCATAGTACACAGTGTGACATTTAACCATACATTCATCATATTATTATACTACTAGAAATCCAATTAAAAATAATATTCTAGATATCAAAAATTTCATTAAGCTTATAATCATCTCTCATTTATGTAAATATAAGTATATTTTTAAATAATTTTGAGAAAAATAATTTAAATTAAAACAAATTTAATTCATTCACACAAAGATTTTGAATTAAAATAAATTTAATTCATCAACATAATAATAATAATCAGGGTACATATTTTAAAGCACATGGACTCCATTTGAGCCAGCCCAATTGGCATTCTAATACATCATGCAACAAATTCTAAAGCGCATGGATTCCATTTGATGGATGGCTTTACCACACCCCACCACAATGG
This sequence comes from Nyssa sinensis, assembly GCA_008638375.1. Lineage (NCBI taxonomy): Eukaryota > Viridiplantae > Streptophyta > Magnoliopsida > Cornales > Nyssaceae > Nyssa > Nyssa sinensis. The sequence continues at coordinate 1,038,616 of CM018048.1, read as the reverse complement.
GAGTGGGTATTATGTGTCAAAATTAATGAGGATTAATATTATGCAGCAATATTAACGGAAGTGGAAGATGTGACTTGTATTATGAGCTTTCTTGGAATACCACGAAGATTTTTGAAACGCTACAAGAGATCCTTTTGTCAAATAGAACGACTACAATATTGAATCGCTTATATATTTCCACGATCTAAGACCAAGAACACTATGATGGTCACCTAAAAAGAATCTCAGAGAGAAAACGTCACTCTAAAACTACACGTGATAATTTGGGAGACTACACATGGATGGATTCCTTACGCTTAACAATTGCGTATAAGTTTATATGCCATGACCACAGCTAATAGGATAACCGCAAGACTTATATGATAATATCTAAGTCAGTCAAACCAATAAGAACAGATAAGAATTTTAACCACATATAAATTCTTATCATAATTATCACAATCTGCACAAATTTTGTGAATGCCAAACAGACTCGGGTCCACGTGACCTAATGTCAGCACTTTCAACATAGGGAAGGAAGGAAACCAAAAAGAAAAAGGGAAAGGAGAAGAGAAATAAAAGTAAAAGGGAAAAAACAAAAAGAAATAAATATGAAAATGAAAAGGAAAGAAAATGGAAAACAAAGGTTGTTGACTTTTGGCTTAAAAAATTATTAAATAAATAAATGTATATTGGTAATCACATGATTTTTGTCAATGGCGTTAAGTCGACAATTCTGACAATAGTATGTAGTGTAAATTTTTCAACAAAAAGGGGATTGTTTGCAATTGTCAGTAACAACATAGGGTCTAGGTGTAATTTACCCTTAAGTAATTCTATTACATAATAATTAATACTATTTTCAAATATACATATATAGTATTAATTATTGAATAGATAAAAATAGTTATGTATCTACTTAGATATATATATATATATATTATATTTATGATATGTCTTGATAACTGTATTTATTAATTTCAAATAATTAATTCAAAAATATTGTAATTATATAAAGTTAGGACATGAACAAGTGCCAAAAAAAAAAAACTCAAAAAGATATTTGAAACATTTTTTATGCCTCAGGTTGAATATTCTATGTTTTTTTAATATAAGACTAAAATATAGTTTAAAAGTTGTGAATAAAATCTTTTTGTACTTTAAGTGACATACATGTAAAAAAAATATTTTTTGGTTAACCGAAAGAATGAAAAAACTTATTAATAAATAATTTGAATAATTAATACTTTTCTTTTATCTTTCATATTTATTAATTATAAGATGATTGACTGTAGTGTAAAAATTTAATTTACTTGAAATAGGAATCTTCAACTATCATGAAAAGCATATAATCATCTTTTATGCGAAAATAAAATAATATTTCATAATACATATCCTGAATCAGCCATAATGAAATCACCTTCTTGAAGAAAGCTTGTAAAAATTATTTCTCTCACTTAACCCTTTTTCTTTTCTATACTAGTAATGTTATGAGAAAATCTGGTTAAAGTTATATGGGTAGAGAGAGGACAATTCCTACGTCAATAAAACTGTTATCCTACTCCCCATCAAAGTAGGTAGATAGGAAAATCACTTCCTCTATTATCTCTCACTAATTAAGTAACCGTGTGTATCTCTTAAAGCCAATAACCACTTGATTTCATTATGATGTGAATCTCGCCAAGAAATAACGAGACCCGACAACGAAAAGGAGAATCCAAGATTGTTCTACAAGCAGATCTGAATGGAAGACCTCGACCCGTTGTTTACTGACAAACAAGAATCTCGGTATATATGACCTGAACTCGTTGTTTAGTGCGAAACAAGAACCTCGGTATAAGGAAGACGTCACAAACGGTGGTGGAAATCCGTTTGATAAGTCGTTGGTGAACACCACGGAAAATCTCGATAAGTTCAGATAGTTCTTCAAAGAACTGTAAAGAAAATACTCTCACAAATTTTACTGAATAATTGTCTATCGTCAAATACGGACTACAAGTTATTTTTAAAACATTCTACGAAACCCTAGGACCGAATAAGGCCTACATTAAATAAAAGATATGGGCTAAACATTTTTAGGCCCAAAACATCCTAAACTATCCACTAAAATAATAAAAGAAACCCACTAATTAAGTTAGAATTTCGCGCAGCCAAAAACGTCATCAGTGTAAGGTACTGCAACTTCAAACCCGATTTCGACCTTAATGAAGCCCAAATCTCGGAAAACTCAAAATATAAAAGTTTTAGAAATATTCCTTGGCTTTCCATAGCATCTTGAATCATCTCAATCGGAAGCTCAGATGAGAGAGTTATGCGCAGATTACGAAGCGACGTTAAAACTGTACGAAAATAGCCCAATTAACGTTTTTGCCAATTTAAGCTTAACCTTGGCCATATTCTTCTCGAACTTGAATCATGTTGATGAATCTTTGGTGCCCACGTGGTCCATGCTCAATGGGCCTCCACGAATTTTCTTGGGTCTATGCCTCTTGAATCAATCTGTTGAGTATATCCTTAAACTTCCTTACTCGTGCTCTCGTAACCGGCCCAATTGGGACTTGAACTAGATCCCTTGAAGTTGTGCTATGATTTGCATCACATTAAGTCCAAATAATGTCCATATTACCCTTTCATGTGGGACATATTTTAACATTCTCCCACTTGGCCCATATAAACGACACTTATTTGGATTTACAAGGTAAATATAATATGCGTGTAACATTAGCTTATTCACACTTTAGTGAGATTACAATAATATTATAATTAAATAACTTACCAACATAAGTCATGGCGGTAAATATCAATAAAGCGACATCTTCCCTTCCATGCACTATAATGCTAGTAGATCACTTAATTATAATCTATAATAGTAAGTAACTGTAATGTCCCTATAATGTCTCTGTCAAAGACTGATTCCTGTCATCAATAATTCATCTTCATAATTACGTAATTGATGGTAAGCAGGAAAAAATTCAGAAACACGATTAGTGATATCTCTGTAGATGTTATAGAACAAAAACATAAAGATCCACAAAACATATATCAGGGATTACAACAAAGACCCATGCGACCAACATGTTCCTTAAATGTCTTTGGTGCTAACCCTTTAGTTAAAGGATCTACTATCATGAGCTAAGTCTTAATATGTTTTATAAACACTGTTTGTTTCTGAACTTCCTCCTTAACGACCAAATATTTGAGCTCCATTTGCTTAACGCCATTAGAATATTTGTCGTTCTTGATGAAAAAAATTGCTTGCGAAATTATCACAATACATTCTCAGTGGCCTAACAATACTATTGACAATTCCAAGTCCCTAAGATAAAATTTCGTAACCATAAAGCATGAATTATGGCCTCAAAGTATGCCACAAATTCGGCTTCTATAGTAGATGTTGCTATGATAGTCTGTTTGGCAGTTTTTCCATGATATTGCTCCTCCGGCTAATAGAAACAAATACAAAAAGTTGACTTTCGACTATCAACACAACCAGCAAAATCTGAGTCGAAGTAGCCAACCACCTTCAACTGATCAGACCTTCGATATGTGAGTGTATAGTGTCTTGTTCCCTTCAGGTATCTTAAAACCTTCTTTGCAGCTTTCCAATGCTCTATTCTGGGATTACCTTAGGTATCTTCCCAAGCATCCCAACTATAAAACTGATGTCCGGTCTTGTACAAGTTTGAGCATACATCAAGCTTCCAACAACAGATGCATAAGGAATATTTTTCATTCTTTTCTTTTCTAACGCATTCTGTGGACAATCCTTTTCACTGAACTTGTCCCCTTTACAAATAGGAGCAGGAGTGGCCTGCACATTCAGCCATATGAAATCTTTCAAGAATTTTATCGATATATCCCTTTCAAGACTTACCCTAACAATCCACGTGATCTATCACGGAATATTTCAATTCTTAGCACAGAAGTTGCTTCACTTATATCTTTCATTTCAAAGTTCATAGAAAGAAATCTCTTGGTTTCATTCAGTAAACCAAGATCATTACTGGTAAGCAATATATCGTCAACATACAGAACCAAGAAAATAAACTTGCTCCCACTGACTTTTAGAAGATACCATTGTCTGGAAGCTTGTTTAAGTCCATAAGTTGACTTCTTTAATTTGCATACCATATGCTCATTTCCTTTAATCAAGAAACCTTCAGGTTGATCCATATAAACCTCTTCATCTAAATTTCCTATTCAGAAAAACAGTTTTCACATCCATTTGGTGTAACTCCAAATCAAAATGAGCCATCAGAGCCATTATGCTCCTAAGAGAGTCCTTCTTCGATACAGGAGAGAACGTCTCTCTTTGTAATCAACACCTAAAACCTTTTGCAATAAGTCTAGTTTTATGTCATTTAATATTGCCATTACAGTCGCATTTGGTCTTAAATACTCACTTGCATCGACTGTCTTAAAATCTTCAGGCAAATCAACGATGTCCCTAAACTTCATTTTGTTCCATTGATTTCAACTCATCATTTATAGCATTAATCCACTTTTCAGAATCACTACTTTTAATGGCTTGTGAAAATGAAACCAGGATCTTTACTTGTCCCTAAATCATAATCAGATTCTTACAGATATACCAAATAATAATCTGAAATAGTTGATCTCCTTTCTGTTTGAGATCTCCTTAATGCTATTCATTGTGATTGTTCTGCAACTAGTTCATTGATGACATTCTCATTATGGAGTGACTGATCACTAGATTGTTATTCAATGTTATCAAATTGTTCGATAACTGAAGAAACAACAGTTTTCATTGATGTTACGGGTATCGGAATAGGCACCCAAATTTCTTCGATGACCACATTACGTGATACATCACTCGCACTAATTTCACCATTCTCAAGGAATCTGGCATTTTCGGTTTCAAAAATTCTCATATTATGGTTAGGGCAGTAAAACCTATACCCTTTGGACTTCTCTGGGTAACCAATAAAGTACCCGTTTACAGTTTTAGAATCCAACTTCTTTTCATGCGGATTATAGATCCTAGCGTCTGTTGGACAACCTCAAATATGAAAGTGTCTCAAACTCGGTTTCCTTCCTGTCCACAATTCAAAAGGAGTCTTTTGAACTGCCTTACTAGGAACCCGATTAAACAAATAAACGGTTGTCTTAAGGGCCTTCATCCACAATGAAATAGGGTACTGAGGAGTTACTTAACATACTTCTAATCATTTTCATAAGAGTACGATTACTCATTTCAGCCACACCATTCTACTGAGGCGTACCAGGCATTGTGTATTGTGCACAAATACCATGCTCTTTTAGGAATTTAGCAAATGGTCCTGGACATTGTCTTATTCCATTATACCTTCCGTAATACTTACCACCTATATCTGATCGAATGATTTTCACCTTTCTATCTAATTGTCGCTCAACTTCAACAATAGTATACCTTTAAAGCATTTATTGCTTTAAGACTTTTCATGTAACAAATAGACATAACCGTAACGTGAAAAATCATCGATGAAAGTGATAAAGTACTTTTCTCCACCAAAAGACGGTGAGTCGAAAGGTCCACAAATATCAGTATGGACAATCTCCAAAAGTTTTCCACTTCTTGTGGTGCCTTTCTTTGTATGTTTGGTTTGCTTTCCTTTAATGTAGTCCACACATACATCGAAATCAGTAAAATCAAGATTTGAAAGGATCCCATCTTTTACCAATCTCTCCATTCTTTCTCTAGATATATGACCCAATCTTTTATGCCACAAGAAAGAGGAATTCTCATTAATTCTGCTACGTTTAGTTCCAATATCACGATGCAGGGTGAGGAGTATTTTAGCAAAATTTTTGTCAAGATTAAATCTGTATAACCCCTCAGATAAAACATCAGAACCAACAAATAAGTCATTTATCAATAAATGAAAACCCTTATGTTCAAAATGTAAAGAATAATCATCAAAATCAAGTCTCGACATGAAAATTAAATTCTAGAAATAGTAGGAACATAAAAAGTATCAAATAGGTCCAAACAGTGGCCTGACTCTAAAAACAAACGTAAAGTTCCAACACCTACAATTGGAACTTGAGTTCCATTTCCCAAGACTATAAAATGCTCATTTTCCTTTATGTTCTGGATCGAAATGTATCCCTTTCTTCTCGAACTAAGCTCTACGTTTCGTGTAATTTTTCTTTAAATGCCCATAGCCATTACAGAAATAGCATTTCGATCCATTATGTTCCTTCTTGCGAGCCCCATTGACATGAGAAGGTCCCGCAACCTTCAATGAATCTTTCTTAAAACTCTTCTTGTTTGTCTTTCCTTTGCTTCCAACTCCATGACTCATAACATTAACTGAATATTGTCCTTGTTGCTTAAGTCTTGCATCTTCTTGAATTAACATACTCGCCAATTCATTCACATTCCACTTTTCCTTAATAGTGTTATAGTGAATCTGAAATGGCACATACTGAGCAGGCAAGGAATTTAGAATGAACTGAAACAAGGAAACTTTCATCAACATTCATACCCAGAGATTTGAGTCTGGTAGCTAGATTAGTCATTTCAAGGACATGCTCATTCATTCCACGGCTACCATCAAATTTCATGTTGGTAAGTTCAGCCATTAATCTCTCTCCAAGGGACTTGTCCGTTGAACTGAAACTGATCTTCCACAGCCTTGAAATATTCCTTTGCATTTTCAATTTGAGGAAGCATTGACGTGATATTGTTCGCAATACACATTCTAATAAACATGATGCTTAATCTGTTCGATCTTTTCCCATGACTTAGACAAAGCTTGTTGCTCCGAACTGCTTGTTTCAGTAATAGCAGCCGGTTTGTCAATTCGCAGTGCTAAGTCAAGATCCAGAACACCAAGGTAAAACCGGATCTATTCCTTCCAGTAAGAGAAATTAGCTCTATTAAAGAGCGGAACAGAAGAAGCTAGCGAATGAAGCGAAACAGGAATTGACACTGCAATAAAAACATCACAACATTAATGCTTTGGAAAAAATCAGATCCATTAGCAATATTGCGTTCAATCTTTGGATTAACTAATGCAATATACTAATATTCAAATTTAATGGTGATTTTCACTCACCTAGGCATAATTAATAACCTTTCAAGTTTGATTGGTTTGTCACCTTTGGGCATTCATCCCAATCTCACTATAATTCTATCAATTATTCTAATTAATTTAATGACTACTTGAAAGTTGGTGCACCTTTGGGTCAAACCATAATAATCAAATAATCATTCCTATTTTTTGCAAAGTCATAATTTAATTCAATATTTATAACCTTTTCCAGCAATATCACTTTGGTGACTACATGCTAACCTATAATATAAATATTGATTGATAAATAACAGCAAAATAAATAAATAAAATAAATCTAGTCCACGGTCAATTGGTAAGCATGCATTGTTTTGAACACTATGTTCTGAGTTCAAAACTATATACTAGCATTCTCTTTTAATTTTCTTAATTACATGCAAAATTCAGCCCATAACAGTTCAGTCCTATACATGCATAAATATAATTATTAACCCAATACAAGTGGGCCCATAACATAGCCACCATTACTAATTTATTAGGCCCATAACAGTTCAATCCATACATTTATAAATACAATTATTAACTTAATACAAGTGAGCCTATAACATAAAACCAGCCCATACGAAATCAAACAATAAATAAATAAATAAATAATAGGCTGCACGCTTTTGGATTGGCTGTACATGAAAGAAAACTTCATGCCATGAAAAATATAAAACTTCTTTCTTAAAAGGAAAAAACTTCATGAAACTTCAATAATAAATAAAACTTCTTTCATGATAAAACTTATGTGATAAACCTTTATCATATTATGAAACTTCCTTATCCTAGAATTTATTTCCATAATAAATAAAACTTCTTTCTTTGCGGCTGTACATGAAAGAAAACTTCATGGCAAGGAAGATAACTACTGGGCGGCGGGAGTAATGACATAGAGGATCATGAAGAAAATATTAATGAAATCAATCTTTATATTAAAAGAAAAATAATGATAGTTTTAACCATGCTTTGATAGCACATGTAAAAATTTAATTTACTGAAATAAAAATATTCAACTATCATGAAAATCAGATAATCATTTTTTATGTGAAATAAAATAATATTTCATAATACATACCGGAATCAGTCATAATGAAATCACCTTCTTGAAGAAAGCTTGTAGAAATTATTTATCTCACTTAACCCCTTTTCTTTTTTACGTCAGAATGTTATGAGAAAAATCTAGTTAAAGTTATGTGGGTAGAGAGAGGATAATTCCTACGTCAATAAAACTGTTATCTTACTCCCCACAAAAGTAGGTAGATAGGAAAATCAGTTCTCCTATTATCTCTCACTAATTAAGTAATCATGCGTATTTCTTAAAGTCAATAACCACCTGATTTCATTAAGTCCAAATAATATCCATATTACTCTTTCATGTAAGACATTTTTTAACATCTAGATGTCTCGTTTTAAAGGAACTTGAACTTGTGGAGAAAAACACATAAAAGTGGCTTGAGTTGCACCTTGACCCCATATGTTCCAGATCGCTCAATAAACTGGAGAGGTATGGATAAGGTTCCATCGCATTTCTAAAGTTTAGGTATTCTTTTTGTAAACGTGTTTCGATTAAACCTATAATTTCAATTGGTAGGAAAAACCAAAAAACTTGTGAAAAAATGATTATAATAAAATTCATTGTAGATAAAAGATTATGGAAGAATGGGTTTTATATTTGAATTGATGTATTATAAAATTAGTTTTCATGTCATAAATGATAATTTAGTGGTTAGTAAAAAAAATCTAAAAAATATATTTAATTGTGAAAAAGTTTTTATCATTTATTTTATATTTTAATAAATTTGTGTGTCTATTACTATATTTTATATTAAAATAATTTTAAATATGTACACAGTAAACAAATAATATATTACAACTGAATTAAATATATAAAATAAATATAACAAAGTTAATATAAAAAAACATATTGTTTAGTGTTTTTATCATGGTGTTGTGAGATGTAAGCATAATGTTTATGAGTAGACTGCCACGTACCATAGGGAGATTGTTCAAACACTAGAGAAAATTAACTCTTTAAAATTTTATGAATTTAGATGGAGAAATAAATTTACTTTGCATTGATAGTCAAAAATCCATTGTCTAATAAAAATGATGGTTTTGAGATTGTATCTTAACTTCCAAACTCAATGACAGCAAAATTTATTTGTTTGTATTATATAGAGAAATTTAATGAAATCTTGCCGACCCAGTAAAATGCAATGACTATTAAGGTTGTAGTGACGATGGTGGTTGAGAGAGAGAGAGAGATTGGCTGTAAAAGGCGGTCGACGGTAGAGTTTAGTGGTGTGGTTTAAAGAGACAGAGAGAGAGGGTGGGCGGGGGCGGGGGCGGGGGCGGGGGGGGGGGGGGGGTGAGGAGACGGGATTAGAGATTTTTTTAATGTATTTAGAGATTTTTTTAATGTATTTAGAGCAACTTCAACGCGAGGTATCATTCGAGGTGTCAAATTCATTAACCGTCGAAATGGCACCCCAAACTCAATTTTTTTTTCACTCCAACGGGGGTGACATCTGCAGTTGCAAAATGGAACCCAACAGTGTTGGATGCCATTTTTACAAACTTTGGAGAGAGAAAAGGGAGACACGCCATTTGACGGTTGGGGTTATTTCCATTTTTACTATTACAACGGCTACCATTTCAATGGCTCTATTTCAATAAAAAATTCTATAAATACAGGAAAAAAAACTTACCAAAGCCCATAAAATATAAGGGATTTGTTATCTTTTAAATTAAAATTTTAATTAAATTTTTTTTTATTTTTAATTTATTTTTTAAGTTATGATTTTTTTTGTTAATTTCGGATGATTTTATTTATTTAACTAATTTTTATAATTAAATAATTTTTTTAATTTAGTTAATTGTTAGAATTTAAATTAATGTTTGTATTTTTAATTTAAAAAATTAATTTAAATCAAACCATTATGAAAATTATATCCGTTAAAATATAACTGTTAAGTTTAATTACATTTTTTAATAAAAAATATTAAAATGACACCCCATTTTGGCACCTACCATTAGAACAGATTTATAATTCTAAGATGCCATAACACTATTTAAGGTTTCAAATAAGTTTTTTGACACTTCAAAATGACAACTCCCTTTGGAGTTGCTCTTAGTGTTAAGAGTATTAAAGTAATTTTAATATATCTGTTAATATCACCTCTCGACAAATTTTGATAGAGGGCTTAATATAATTTTCAGAACCTCAGGAATTCATGTGTAATATCAACAAACCTCAAGGATAGTCAGTGTAATTTATCCTTAAAAAAAATACCACAAATTAAAGCAATTCGTCTCACATCGAAAGCTTATCAAGGTTTGTAGACTTTTTTACTTATAAAAAATGTTTCAATTTTCTCTTATCCCATATCCAAAGATTATCAAACTTGAAAATTATATATACATATAAAAAGATCGACAAATCTTTTATTTTAAAAATAAAATAAATGGCTTATGCGTGTCAACACGTGTTACCTATGTAATAAATGGATCTATTTGAATTTTAAAACTTGATATGATTAGTTAATAATGTCGAGTTAAAGTTGATACATATTTTTGAATATATATATATATATATATATATCTTGACACGATCCGAACATGACACAGTAACAAAAATTGACACCCTTAATTATGCTTGGTTCTTATAAATATGCTCGAGTCAAGTGGTTCATGCATCAATTGCCTGGATCACCCGGTCCAAACTAGGTTATTTTCCCAACTAGTCAAATTAAAAAAATTGACTCGATTTAAGAGTCGGATCATTGGTTTACAAGTCCAAATCGATTATGATTATTATGCTTCATATACTTAATTTCATTTGAATTTGCTTCCCTAAATGTACTATGTGGACATGGAGAAGTAATTTTAACATAAAAATAATTCTAAAAGTTTGGTCAAACATATTTTTCGAGCATTGTTTACAAATGCAAATTAATAAATAAAAAAAATGCTACTCCAAATGGGCCTATTAACTAAAGTTGCAAGGCGGGCATGTAACTTATTTAGATGGGATTAGATTACATATTTTATACTTCAAGAAGGGTTTGGATAGAAAAACTCATGTTCAATCTCAATTTGGGCTATGGCTTCGGACAACTTGATACAACCCAAGCCTAAGCTCCACTAGACGCACATTTATATTATATATTTATTTTCATATTTTATTTATGTCATGTCATTGTTAGATTAACGCATCAAATATTACTACCTTGTTCTCTATATCACACAAGTCACTTGAAACTTTATGGATTTCAATTTCTTTGAACAACTTGAACAAACTCGGTACAAATGAAATTAAACTTGTGTAGCATTTGAGATTCATTTGGTCAGATTTAAAGTCAGACTCTAGAATATATTTGAATACTAATTTCAAATTTCAAATGAGACATAGTATTTTAATACATTAAATGATTCAATCATTAAATATTTATTCTTTTTAATCACTTTATCTATAATTCTTTAGTTATTATTTCATAAAAACTCAAACTTACAATTTCACTTCTTAAAAAATTAATAAAAAGAAACGTAATAAAAGTAGTGATGGCAAAATGCCTTGCTCCACCGGCGTTCTGTCTGTCACACTCTTCATGGGACAGATTTGGAAATTAAATAAACGGGGTGGGGTGGTAATGGGAGAGGTAAGTGTCCCGATTATATATTTAAATTATATATATACTTTTAATATTTTTATAATTAATTAAATACTCTCCTATATATAAATTTATATTTTTTATAATATTATGATTAGTCTTAATTTTTAAGACGGAGATGGGAAAGAGACACATGATAGAATCTATCGCATTACCATTTCTAGGTAAAAGCGTACCAATTAGACGATGCCTCAAAAGTCTTTTATATTCCTTCATTGAAAAACATCAATTAGGGCCGGTTACCTTCCTTGGTGGGATTTCATCTTTCTTTGTTATGATTAAAGATTTTTTCATAAACCCTGGATTCTAATCTCACCGATGGGTCTCTGATCACAAATTAATTTTTCTTTCCTTTGTCCCTCCTTTAATTACATAATCATTATATATCCCTCTTCAAAATATTCTCTACATTTAGGCCCCATTTTGTACCGGCAAAGAACTACTACTCTGTTCATCATTTTCAAAACACCCAAAATTCCAACCTTCAACTGGTCTTCTCCCACAGGCACACCCATTTGTCTCCATTCTCCGTTCAAGAAAAAACATTTGCTAGCTTTGCAAGCGAACCACATATATAGAGGTTTTTTTTCTTTTTCTTTTTTTTCTTTTTACAAATTGAACATGGTATAGCTATAGATAGATTGCATCGCCTTCTCTTCTGCTCTAAACATTAATCATCTTTGATTCAATTACTTATCCTCGTATTTCTCTTTGTTAAATTTTTATATCTATTGTACCATAATCGTGCAGAAAAGGAAAAGGAGAAATCGAAGTTAATTGCAGGATGGTCTATACAAAAAAATGGTTCAGTTCACACAATGATGACATTGTTCAAACTTATAAGAGCAGTGGGTTCTGTTTCGATCTCGAATCGTCAGTGAAGGTTGGTGGTTTTAATGATTCTAAGGATAGATTAATGAGCTTATTTGATGAAGTTCTTTCGGTTTTTTTGAGGGAGGTGTCTGGAAAGAACTGTATTCTGCCCATTCCAGCATTGCTTGGCGACGGGCGATCCGTGGATTTGTTTAAACTTTTCTGGGTAGTTAGGAAAGGAGGTGGGTTTGATTCAGTGTCGAATAATGGTTTGTGGGCTTTTGTGGCAGAGGAATGTGCGTTGGATATTGGGGTTGTAGCATCTTTAAAATTGATTTATTTGAAGTATTTGGATGAGTTGGATCAATGGTTATGGAGTGTCTTTAGAAAAAAGAGTTTGGGGAAGGGAGATAGTGAAGTAGCTTGGGAAATTGGATTTGTTATCGTTGGAGTTAGAGGCAAAATTTAGAGTTTTACTGTCCAATGGACAACAATTGAAGAATAAAGACAGTGAAATCATTGAATCTGAATCCAACAAAAACAGTGAATGCATTGATTTGGATAATGATAAGAGTGAAGTGGTGAATTTGTTGGCTGCTGGAAACACTAATAAAGTGCATGAAAATGCAGAAAGAATTATTAATGATGATGACGAAAAAGTTTGTGTCAATAATGACAACAATGTTGTGGGCTCAGATACAAGTATTGCTAATGAAGCACTTAATTCTGGGAAGAGGAAACGAGAATCTTTATTTTCTTTGGGAATGCTGAATTGTGTGAGACAGGTTGCTAAGCATTCTGATGATCCTGCAATCAGGACAATACCTGAGTGTTCTAAGTGGAAGAAGCGTGAAAGTGAGGAGATTTGGCCCAAGGTTTTGTTGGCACAAGAGGCGCTCTTGATAAGAAAGCATGTTGATTCACACACTGAAGAATCTCGTTTGCAGGTATAAGTCACTTGTCTTCTTTGTTTAATTTGCTTTATTGTTCCAAATAATGTAAGTGAGCAACTCCTCAATAATTATGCTAGTTGGTGTTACATCTTGGCCAAGGTTTTGGGCCTTTGCCTTTTGCAGCATAACATGACCACAGTAAAAATGCAAGGTTTCCCAAGTGTGTATTTGTGTGCTTCTCGCTGCCTGGAATTACTAAACATTACTCATTTTTCTAATTTTATTTTAAATGCCTTGAACCAAATAAACAACAATAAAAGAATGCCATTGTTCCTTACTTTTTCTACATGATTTTTTGGATCAGCATCCATTATAAGAGGCAAACAATGATGGCAATTAGAAGAACAAAATTGTCATCACTATTATAAAATTCTTCTTATTATTGTTATGATATCCACTTTTAATTGGTTTGATAGAGTTGCATAGCACTTTGGAAATGCACCAATGTGGCTGTGAAGCTCTAACTCAGTATAGGAAATAGATATCTTAATCACTTCTAAATTATGAAACCAAAATAACCAAGGTAGTTGATTCAGAGTTTCTTATGGCATCAACCTAACTAATGTTTTTCTTTGTGCATGTGCTGTAAATGTTTGGGTGTCATTACTTTCTCCCATTTGTTTATTCGTTTCTATATCTCACAATTTTGATTTGACAAGTATTCAATTATCAATATTGCATCCATTAACAACCAATTACTCTAAAACCTTAAGGTAGAAATTGATCTAACTTGGTTATTCATACAACTCCCCTCATTAATGGACTGGGCACGTGAATATATTATAATTATCAATTACATGTTGGGATTTGAGCACACGATCGTCTCACTTTGATATCATGTTAACAACTGAAAATTTGTTAGGATATAATTTAACTTTAAAAGGCCTTACACGGACAAATTTTGTGGTTGGCATATGACTGTTCATGTTGTTATTTCCAATTCCTAGTAAGTAATTTTGAAAAGACAGACTTGAAATACCACTTATATCAGTATTATGTTCTTTAAAGCAAATAATATCTTTGTTTGCCAAGAGTATTATGGTTATCATATGCTATTGAATATGGGAGGAAATATGCTGTGATAGTCATTTTTTTGTTGGCAAATCTCGTTCCAAAAATATAAGTCTTAAGTTAGGCTGAGTGAGGTTTTGAGGTTGACATATTGACATTGAAATCTTCCTTACCAAGCCTACACCATATGAAGCTGTCCTTCAGTTTAATCCACAGCATGCTCCTTCAGCTAGCAAGGTATTTACATATTCATGCATTTGCATTGATATTTCAGTTGTTGAGTGAGTGTCTTATTTTCATAAGTCTAGTGGGTTGTGTTTTGTTACTTTCATGGCCTTAAATAATTTAGTTTTTACTATTTGCTAAATTGACTTGAGAAAATGACAATAGTACCACTGGGTGTAATGGGAATTTTCGATATATGTGTGCGGAACAAGTAGCCTACTACTCATTCAAATGCACTCACTCCAGTGAGTTGCTCGTTTGAACGCATAAGTCTTGCGTTCGAATGGAATTGTGTTTTGTTTGCCCTAATTTTTTTTTGTAAAGTTAACCAATTGAGTGCACCAATGTCTTGTTTGAATGCGCCTATCCTAGTGCATTGTTCATTCAAAAGTGTCTATTTTGACGGTCATTTGTGAGCTGAGTAGGTAATTTGTTTCGTAATTTTTTTTGGGTTTCAGGATTTTCTATTTATAGCTACTAATATAGTTGCTATAGGGAATAATGACTGTATAATTAGTGATTACATTGGGATTTTTTGTGAGAGAAATTGGGGAGAAAATATAGTCATTGTTTTCTTGCAGAATTCTATGTGAATTTTGTGTTTGGGAAGCTTATATTGCTTGAGGTCGAAGGATTAGGGAGATCTCTTATATGCTCTTGCATAAGCATATAGCACACATGCATAGTCATTGCATGGTCTTGCACATGACTTGGTTTGTTTGTTGTGGATTCATGATCGTGAAGATTGGTACAGGCTGGGAAGAGAATTAATGGGATTGTTCATGGGATTTGAGTAAATCAGTTCTTGGTCTGGATCTTTGTTCGCTTGTAACTAGATTTGTTTGTTTGTGGATTCGACATCACAATGGGTTTTTTCCTCTCTGTTCTGAAGGGGTTTTCCACTATAAATCTATATCTCTATGTGTGAGATTGTTTTATTATTTGCATGGATGAATGTTGCAGCTCACAGCACACAAATTTTTTTTTCGATCATATCACAATTAAATAATTTTAATTCTAAAATAACTCATCGCAGAATATACAGCTCATTGTTATTATTGGTCAGAGTTCCTTATCCTAATTATTTGTCATGGACAATATCAATCCCATTTCTTCATTCTATCATGTGAAAGTCATGTTTCTTTCTGCTTCCCATTTCCCTTTAGAACTGTCAACTTGCACTTCATTCAGTGTTATAATTGACCTTAATACACATGTCAATATGAGCTTTTTAGTCTTGAAGATGCAGTAAGCTAGCAACATACAATATATTGATGTTTAACCTTAAATGCTAAATTGCTAATTCTTGATAAAGGATCAAACAACACATGGAGTTAAAGAGAGTAGAGCACTCAGGTATTAAACAAGTAGCGACTAAAAAATGCCGGATTCCCATATATAAAAATAAATAAAAATATTAGCATAACCATGATGAGAGGAGAAAAGATGAGAATGATACATAAATATTAGCATAACCATGAATGAATGATACATAAATAAATAAAAAAATGCATGCACAACATACGAAGAATGAATTTGATATGCACAGTGATGAGAGGAGAAAAGAGGAGAGGTCGTGAACAAAAATTGAAACTTACATTGACAATTGACATAATAGTACAAGTCATCAATAAAAATACTCAAATAAACCATTACCTTACTTTTTGAATTGGTATCCTAAATCTTATTCATCCATATTGCTTTATATAAAGGTTTTATCTTCTAATAAAGTGTAAGTCATCATGTTTTTTCACTTGCATCATCCCATGTATATTTTTTGATCTCTCCTTTGTCTTTTAGCACCTTCAATAACCTTCTTCTCCTAACTGGTGTTGTCAATAGGTCTTCTCCATCTTGTTTACCATTATTCTCCTCAAGATGTTCAGTAATGCATTCATTTTAATTCAATTATTTTCCAGCTTGTTGGTTATTTGTTCAAAGTTCAAACATTATTTCAACAACACTAATTCTATAGTAGTTTCTTGATCACTTGACATGCTTGACCGTGAAGCATAGTTGTTTTCATATGTTATAATTGCCAGTTGGTAGAAGTTGATGGATCAACTCACCAAAAACACCTTCACACTTCATCTATGATTCAACTCAACTTAACAAAGCCTTAATTCCAAGTTATAAAGTACAGACACTCTATTTTTGTTCACGTGTCTAAGTTAGGTATCTGTTAAACAGGGACACATCTAGACAGGTCCCGGACACATGCCAGGCACGCAAAAAAAGTGTCCAAATTCTTATTTTTTCTGAATTTCGAACACTTCTTGGACACGTTTGTGACATGTTTTCTTTTTTCTTTTTGGATTTTCCCTCTTTTTGTTTTTGGTTATATATGTACTTATTGATGTTTTATGTAATAGTTAGTAAATTTGTTTTGGAAGTTGAATCATGGATGTTGCTATTAAGTGAAGAAATTATTGAATTTTTATTTAATGGTTTTGTTATTTTGATATCTTAATAATACTTTTCTGATTTGCGTTTTATGCCAATTTTGATTGTAATAATATTAGGCTTTTAATATACGTGTCTCTAAGTATCCGTGTCCTATTTTTTTTTAGAAATGTTGTGTCTATGTTCTGTCGTGTTGTGTCGCGTCCATGTCTCGTGGTCCGTGGTCCTTGGTCCTTGGTTCGTGCTTCTTAGATTCTTAGAGTTAAACCTACTTCGTACCAACAAGCTCTAGCTTGGCAATCTCCTCCACTTCTTTACATGAGAGATTGAGGGTTCAAGTCTCCTTAAGGGGCAAAGTGGTGTACGTGAGATTTTCCAGTAAAAAAAAAAGAAGAAGAGAGAGAGCTAATCCTACTCTGTTGGACTAGCTTTTCTATTGTCCACTAATGCGGGGAACCTCTTGCCTTCTTCTCATTACATGCAAGCACTAAAGCAACATATCGCTTCTTGGGGATGCCCTAACCTACCCTTGCCATTTATCACCAGTTACCACACTTGGGGTTCCATACATCCCACTTCTAGTAGGGAGCCCTTTAGCTAGGAATTTTTAGATTCATATTCATATGGACTGATGGTTTGTTTTACGTTGGTTGCATACTTTCCATAGCCCTCCTCCTTTCCCTTCACTTGGGACAACATAAGTTACTATGCAAGAATAGGGTGGAGTTTTCATCTACACTTCTTATGTTAGACTTCGATTTTCTTTTAGCAATGTTTTGTTTTATAATTTTCTCCTTATGGATGACCAAAAAATGTAACATAATGATTAATTAGAATCATTGTTACCAGAAAATGTTAATACCCTAGCAATCTTGTTTTGGTACACGTTCCACAACAAGGAACAGTTACAATTAGCGTTCTATGCATTTTTTCTTAGTTCTTTCCTTAATTTCTTTTAAGAGAAAAATATATAATAAAATTTCATGACTATGCATTGCATCCACTCTCATAGTTAGACCTAACCCACCGTATTCTACTAATGTCATCTATATAAGCATACTCTCTATCGTACCACATTTAGAGTATGTAACATATTGTGTTCCCACTTCCCCTCTACATACCGTAATGATTTGTGTTTTAGGTAACATTGATTATAACCATTCTCTTGTTTCCACTCAAATTTTGCTATACTTAATACCTGAATGTTCTTTTCAAGTCTAGCTCGTCTGGGAATCCTTTGGTTTTAAATCATTGTTATGTAATTTTAAACTAGTAATAACTTTGGAATTGCCCCTTCTTGAGTAGGTGGTTGTCATCACCAACCTCTTATGTCTTGTGGAATCATGGTTCAATAGCAATTAAATTTCATACATATGGATGAATAAACCTTTTTGATGGGTTGAGATTCTCTTGATCCTGTTGTTTGACAGGGATTAACATGAAAATGTGGGAGCTTCAAGTTGTAACAAGTCGACCTTAGTTACAATAGGCTGTGTGTCGAACTTCTTCACTGGGTGGTTTAGGATCTAACAAATATTAAGGCATGAGATATTTACTTATCGAAAAAAAAAAAAATTAAGGCATGAGATGATAGTATTAAGAAGTCAAATTCTTTCTCCTGCTACCAGGTCAAGAATTTATGGGGAAACGTAGGCAGGATAAACTTCAATTAGATTGAAATCAGCTAGTGCACATGATTGGTTTTGATGAACAGATTAATATTTGAGCCAAGAGTATAGTTCTGGGACATTGGCTCAAAAACCAACGAATGAGTTAAGACTCTAATTAGATTGAAATAGATAGTGCATATGATGGGTTTTGA
Organism: Nyssa sinensis; assembly: GCA_008638375.1. Classification (NCBI taxonomy): domain Eukaryota; kingdom Viridiplantae; phylum Streptophyta; class Magnoliopsida; order Cornales; family Nyssaceae; genus Nyssa; species Nyssa sinensis. The sequence goes on along the minus strand of CM018048.1, from coordinate 1,019,682 downwards.
CTAACAGATTGATATTTGAGCCAAAAGTATAGTTCTGGGACTTTGGCTAAAGGAGCCATCTCTTTGCTGCAGAGATGTGTTTGATCTCCTGAAATGATTAAAAAATGACTACCCCTACCTCATTAATTTTTGCTTGCAATGTGTTCCTTGATCATGACTTCTGTGCAACATTAATTTCATGATACTGCTAGTGAAGTACGAGATCCAAAAGATTTTTTTTTTGAATTTATTGTTTTACTTTTTATTAATTAATTGAGAAGTACATTAATTTAAAATTTTTCAAGAAATGTCTTCCATCTAATTCCCAATTTGTTGCCAATTTTATAGAACAAATTATGGTATAAAATTGCAGAAGCAGCTGAAGAGGCATGCCTCCATATTCGAGGATAATGATGTTCTCAATCACAAATCTACAGAGGGATTAAGATGCAGCGAAAGGTTTCCTTCTTTGACAAAATCGCACTTGTCCCGCAGTTGTAACTCATGCTCAGTGACTCAGAGTAAACTGGTTAGTCCTCGCAAGGCTGAAGTGGAGAACAGCCCAAAGGAGCAAGCTCTTTTGACTGTTGACATATTGGCCACAAATACAACAGATGGTATGTCTGAGGATGAGGCCCTCCAGAAGCATGTTCCTGTGGGCCCTCTTTTTCAAGCTGAAGTCCCTAAGTGGACTGGTGTGGTTTCCAAGAGTGATTCCAAGTGGCTAGGCATACAGATCTGGCCTCAAGAAGATGTAAAACACAATTCCTTTATTGAAATGGATCCCATTGGGAAGGGAAGACAAGATTCATGTGGCTGTCGACTTCCAGGTTCTGTGGACTGTGTTAGATTTCACATTGCTGAGAAGAGGATGAAGTTGAAGCTGGAACTGGGTTCGGTGTTCTATCGTTGGAGATTTGATCGTATGGGTGAGGAAGTTTCACTTTCATGGACAATTGATGAAGAAAAGAAATTCAAGAATATGGTCAGGTCAAAGCCCCCTTCCCTGAATAAGTGCTTTTGGGACAATGTGTTCAAGTTCTTTCCTACCAAAACAAGGGAAAAGCTGGTGAGCTACTATTTCAATGTATTTCTCATCCGTCAAAGAAGTTATCAGAATCGGGTGACTCCAAAAAATATTGATAGTGATGATGAAGAATCAGAGTTTGGATGTGTGGGTGATGGCTTTGGGTACGAAGCAGTGAAAATTCCAGGCTCCAAATTGTTGTGTGTCCTGAATGAGCAATATACTGAATTGGCGTAGTGCATTTGGAGTTGGTGGCTCTCCCTGGTGGTCCTAATTGACTTGGGCTTGTATACAATTTTGTTTCAGAATCAATTTTCATTATGGTTTTTGCATTCGGAAGTAGTCTTGTGCACCATGCTTGACAATTTTGATGGGATGAGATAATAACAGTTGTGAGTAAAGTTGGGAGACGATGTTGGTGGAAGAGGCAGACTTGCTGTGATGGGCCTTCATCTCCCAGTGTTCCATTTCTGCTCCTTTAATTAGCTCCAGATTAACTTGAAGGTTTCAGGAGTTAATGGGAGGTGCCAAGATAAGATCTTATCCATCATAAGTTGAATGGTAGATAATGATTATGGTTTCATTGTGCCACTGTATAAAACTTGATCAAAAGGTTGCATATTTTATGCTAATTTCAAGTGATGTTTCTGACAAGCCATTTTATCAAGGGAGTGCTATTCACACCCGCACACTCCCAACTGGTTGGGCTCCCTTGATCAACATAGAGCCAAAGGCTAGAAAGAGAGAACAAAGAATGGGGGATAATGATGCAGGACTAAGGTAAAATCACTATGGAACCTGATAATGTGTGACTGGCTGCTTATGAAGAACAGTGAAGAGGTGGCATCTTCCCCAACTTTTGTCCTTCCTGGGTGATGTTTGGCGCCGAAGGTGGCTGTAAAATCTGCAATCTACCATCACAAACTTTCTATAATTTTCTCCTCTATTTAGAATATAGTTCTTGCATTGGTGCTTGATTGCACTAATCATACAGGATTTTGGATACATCCACACTCACCTTATTGAAGTTCATGAAGCTAAGAGGTTAGGACATGTAAATTGTGTTTTCTGTGCTATATAGTTTGCATTTATGATGATTTTTGGTATGGCTTGCTATACAGTTTGAAAAAATTGTAGAAACTAAGAAATTGTCTTGTTAATAGAGGAAAACACCAAGTTTCTCAGGACAGTCTTTTGCAAATGCAAACGTAAAAGTGAAGTATAAAAGCTGCACCAAGCGAGTGTGTCATTGTAAACGCACAAGAATTAAGCGTGTCATAAGAATTAAATAGTAAAGGGAATGAGTGATAAAATTAATTAGTGTAATGGTAAAATTTTAGAATGTGTTTGGAATAAGTGAAACTTGATTATTTAGTAAAGCTTATAATAACTTATTAAATTTGAAAATGTCCAGATTGAATTTGGTTTGTGCAAGAACTGTCCTTTTTACCCCTACATTCATTTTTTATTCCATTGGTATTATTTCGCCTACTAAGTCCTCACCCCTTTCCCATTTTAACACAACCAAAACTTTTTTCACAGTAGGGCCATCCCCAGAACACACACACTGCCAACACACATGTATTTATATATATTATTACATTTATTTTGAAGCTCAAATTTTTTTTTTCCTCATAAACATAATGTGGCAAGAACAATGAATAACTAATTTTTATGTGGAGTAGCTAAAGTGTAAATCAACCATAGCTTATTCTTCTTACATACACATGTGCACCAGAATATAACAAAACTGAAATAAATGGTTTGTATTAAATTGACCATCTCTTGAGCAAACAAGGGCATGACAAAGTTTAGCACCATAATTACTTGCTTCAAGATCATTAGAGACTAGATTGAGATTACTCAATAAATCAGTGCTTGTTTGGTCCCAAAAAAATTAAAATCCACCACATGCCAAAACAGAACCATTACCAAAAAAAAAAAAAATTCAGTACAAGTACTGTAAGAATGTCATTAAAAATAATTTCAAAGGAACTGTAATAAGAGGCTCTTCATCATGCTCCATCAAACAGAGAAACTGAATTTAAATCCCCAGAAGCTTCATCATGCTCCATGAAAGCAACAAAAAAATCTGCAACAAACCATGACAAAAAATCAATACACTCCAAATCACATTCTTCCCAATACAAAAAATCATGACAATTATCTTTCATCAATCTAGCCATTAGATTTTGTGAATAGACCAAACTTTTCTTCTGAATTTTTTGTATGGCTAACCTAAATTTTTTGGACCCATCATGGCAAATAGAACAAATGATGAACATTCCACAATTTCAAATTAATGATTTTTGGTGTGTGCTAATTGAAATTTGTGTTTAATCCTATCTGACACCTATAGATTTCATGCGCCAAGTTCAAGAGCAAAGAGCAAAAATAGAACCTGCAAATCTAATATACTTCGATTATATGTAACCTGCCAATCATTTCCCAGCAAATCACCAAGGGAATGAAACAGAGTTGTTCTTATTCAGGCATGATGCAGCTAATCACAAAGAATCCCACAAGCAAGAAAAAGAGAGAACCCCAGCCCAACAAATCTCTATAATTTGGCTCCCCATTGAAATGGCCAGTTCCAACAGATGTTGCAACCTTCGCAATATACTGATTTTATTTTCAGAGAAATTTTTCCAATTAAATAAAGAACATGGCATTTCTATAAGCATGGATTTGTATGAATGTTTTAGTAAAAAGAAAATTGAAAAATGCAATTCACAGGTAAAACAACTTTAAATTAATCACAAGTGTCTAAACAATCAATGGATATTGATTTTAAAACAAAATCTAACAGACAGTCAAGAGATAGAAAAGCTAGAAAAAAAAAAATCAATGGATATTGTATCTTACAATGTTTGAAGTGATGGGCATGATTCCAACAAAGGATAGAAGAGCTTGAAAAAAACAATAAAAGTTTATCTAAACGATAAAAGTTTGGGAAAAATACTAAAAATTCCCTAAAATAAATTTTTTAATCCAAAAAATCCATGATATATATATACATATCTAAAAGACTCAAAAAAGAAACTTTTAATATGAAAAAGTTCAATTGTTAAATTCCATCTTAACACCGTTAAAAAATATTATTGATTAGACTAAAATAACCTTCCAGATACATTTTAAAAAATACCAAATAGTTGATAAAATAAATTCTTCAATCCACAGAAAAAAAATAACATTTTTTATTTATCCAGAAGGCCTAAAAACGAGATTTTTACTTCATAAAATCATATGATTCTTTTGGATTGAAGAATTTATTTTATATATATATATATATATATATATATTTTTTCCTAAAATGTATCTTGAATGCTATTTTAGTTTAATCGGTAATATTTTTAAATAGTGTTAAGATGAAAGTTAACAATCGAACCTTTTTGTAAGAAACCTCAACCATGACCTCGGAAATTAGCATAATAGACAAAAACCCTAATCAAATCTAACACTTGGAGAAGTCGACCAGCAATTTTTGTAAGAAATTTCAAATGCTACAGATCTTATGCATGCAATTTCCAACATGCAAACACAAACCGCAAACCCAATCTAACAATGAAAATGAAAAGCAAATACAAAATAAATAGGTATTTCCTGACCGGAGAATGGTCTCTGAACAGATGATAGCAAGAGAAAATGGAACACCCACAACCAGCTTGGCACCTTCAACGATGAATCAATCGGCATTTCAAAAAAAAAAAAAAAGACATCAGCAAACAAAAAATCAAAGAACATGGTAAGAAGAAACGAAATTATCGGTTAAAATCGAAGAAAAAGGGTGAGAAACTCACCAATTTTCGGTTGCCGCAGGTGGTCTGCCTGAATCACCGCAGCCGCCAGGTATGGAGTATAGGGTTGTGCAAATGGGCTGCAAGGCTAACAAGGAGCTTATATAGTGAATGACATTTTTGTCGTTTCACTTTATAGTCCAAACAGTGAATAGTCTGGGATTACAATACCACCCTACCCTGGGATTGACTGATCCCACATATTCGGGACTATCCTATCTGGGGACAATATAATCCCATTGCAGTAAGTGAAACCAAATGCCGGAGTAGTAATTTAAATGGGATAAAATAGTGTCATTCCAGGTTAGTCCCAATGCCAAATGAGGTCTCAATGTTATAAACACATGTAATAACATTACAAGAAGTTTGGATATTGGCCAAAGTCTATATTTACTTGTCCAGCTTCCGCTTCTGAAATTGAATGGAAGAACTTTGAAACTGTGCTGCTGCAGCAAGTGCCCCCAGAGGAAGTAGCCATTTAGCAGATGAAAGTTTCAAGAAGGCAGCATAATTTAGAAATCTACAGATTTTCAATTAATACAACAAAATAAAACTTCCCAATGAAATTCTGAATCACCTTGTACCTTGCTGTGGGGCCTCACAAGGAAAAGAGGTCGCAGCAAATGACCTGATAGTCAAATATATGACAAATAAGACTTGAATGAAAATATAACAGAACAAAACTAGATAAAAAGAGTAACAACAAACTCAAGTCTAAAAGCAATATAATTTTTTCTGCCATAGAAAGATTATACCAGAGTCAATACATGCTATTGAAGTTTCTCTACTTCTGGAATCATATAGACCACGAAACAATGAGATGTATATACTGGAAGAAAAAAAACAGTTTAGTGTTGTGCAAGTGTTGGCACTAGATTCAGGCCTCTTCACTTTAATACAAAATGACTGCAAAATCATTTGATTTGCATGAGAAATGTTTGGGAGAGAAACATCGGTGGCATAGAAGATAATAGCTTTTGCAGCTATAAACTAAAGTTATAATTTAAAACTAATATTGCATAGAATTTGCACGTTTCAGATAGAATGAAACCAAACAGAAATCGAGCATTATAAAGAATAGGCTGATCTTAATTTTTACTAGAGCTTGTGAATGTGAGATGGTTTGGTTTAATAACTGAAAACTTCAACAAAGACATTACCAAGTGAGACAGTTTTGGGTCAACAATAATGCCGACCTGACAAATCCTCATCAACCCAACTCCCTCTGGCTTGTCACAGAAAGCACCCTTATGCATCGCGTCCTAGATGCGAAGAACCGTTTCTGGTACTGAATCAAGCACTGGGACTCCTGGCCAAACAAGCACTTAGAAGCACAAGAATACCAATAAGGTGTATGCCCTAGTTGTTGTTTAAAAAAGAAACAAGAACTTCAGCAGCTTCTTTACCCTTACTGCTCTGCCTTGTATTACCTGCTGGTTCTGCACTACTTCGCAAGCATCCAGCACTTCAAGTGATACTTAACATTCAACCTTGATAAAATTAAAATTTACCCCAACTTTGTCATAAAACACAAACTCATCAACCAAAAATTGTTGTAATTATGTGTCGACAAACATCATTATGGCAAGCCTAGTTTGTGGAGAAGCAAATAGATGCAACCTAAATGCATTTTTATTTACCTGAAGATATGACCATCATGTTAAACTCAACTGAAGAAACCCATAAATTCTAACTGCTCAAGCTTGATGTAGATGAATAATTCGAATAATAGTTTGATTGATTAAGTCAAGTACCCTCATATGAAGTCAACCAGTTCAGGAAAATAGTCAAACTCCACACACGTTGGCAGGTTGGTAGGTCCAGGTCAAAAATTGCTGATGCTACCCTTAAACCACTTCTACTTCACCTTTCACACACGCACACACACGCGTGTATGTGTGCATATTATATATTCAGTTATTGCATGCAGAAAATAAAGAATGTTTTCAAGATCAAGTAAACTGAACCCAGGTTTATCAAAAAACATGGGACATAGTTTACCACAAAAGCCAGCATTTACTTACCTAAATAGGATCTAACCTAGCTAATGTTAATCAATAATATATATTGTTGATGAAAGGGAAACAACTAAAGTGATGGGTAAATAGAGAACAAGATTGCCTATTTCGTTGTCACCTGGAGAATTAAATTGTTGTATCCTGTGAGCCATAAAAAAATAGCTGGTACCCTGGGAGCAGCAATAAGGTCAATTCCAAGTCTCTTTATCAAACATAAGTATTTTTGTGTGACAAGATTTGTCAGGCAAATCAGCAGAGAGTAACTACAGGGATTCTAATTGGAAAATATGCTCAGTTTAATTTACAAGTGCATATGCATATACACATTTGTCAAGCCACATTGATGGTAATGCTAAGGGAAGACCAAAATTAACATTAACTGAAGTAACAAGAAAAGACATGATAAGTTACCCAAAAAGAGAAAAAGAGAAGAAAAGAAAAGGCACAGTAACTTGTGGTTTGATTGAATCTATGACCTTCAAGAAAGCAGAATGGCAAACAAGATTTACGTAGCCAACCCAAATAGTTGGGATAAAGGTTTAGTTGAGTTGAGTAGATTGTTGTATATGTGTTAATATAAACAGTAATGATCAATATGCATGAAAATCACAGGAATAACATTCAATCCAGTGGTTGGTTTAAAAATAAATAAATATATAAGTAATTGAGAGGTGTAATAAAAATTATTTTTACACCTAGTGTAGTGGATAATGACCCTATAAACTATACATAATACTTCAATATATATATATATATATATATATACATATTTAATTATTTGAATCAATAAAAAATCATTGTCATATTCAATCACCCTAAATCCAAGGTCAATCTATTAAATTCTTAATTAACTGATCCACATATTAGAGTTGTTGTTGGGCAACAGTTCAGACCCATGTAACCAAACACACTATTGGATTAGATTTGCATATCAATCACGTTCCCTAACAGGCTGAATTCCCAACCATCACAGTTCACCTATATGAATTCAACGACAATAAGAAATTTGTATTTTGTGTGCACGCATGTGTGTGTGTGTGTGAGAGAGAGAGAGAGAGAGAGAGAGCAGAGAGGACACAGACAAGCAAAACAAAGCATTAAAAGTAAAAGTGCTTATCATGAGTAGAAATTAGAAGTGTCAATTTAACAATAAACATAGATTAATGATTATCTTAAATTGAAAGTTTATATCTTAGACAGCAATTGACTCATGATTTTAACATAAACTACAAATGAAAAGGAGGCTACCAGCACCAAATATTGACTCTTCTATGTACTTGATGGATAATTTGACTGCCTGGATAAAAACTTGACAACAGTAAAATACTAATATAATTTAATATGTTCTATTTGATTTCCAGGAATATGGCTATTGCTTACAATACTCCAACTGCTCATCAACTTTACAATTTTTTTTTTTTTTTTTTGATTATTAAAGATATGTATGTGTAAATGGTGCCCGAAGGGAGCGATCCAATAATTACAAAAACAAAAAGGACCAGCTACAAAAATTAATGTCTAAAATCCCCCCAAAAAATATATAAGTATCTAAATACATAGGGCTAGCTTTTTTAACCCAAAAGAAGAGTAAATGTAAATTATTATCCTTGAGATACCAAAGAGAAAGATCCACCCCTTGAAAAATTCTTCTAACCCTTTACTTCCAAAGACTCCAAAAATTACAAAGAGAGACCATTCTCCAAGTAATTTTCAACTCCTTTCTCGCCCGAAAGCATCTCAACTCAAAAGAACTTAGTTAATTGTGGCTAGCATCACCCAACTACAACCGAACAAAGAAAGAAACATATTCCATATTTTGCGCACCACCTTACAACGAAGGAGATTATCCACCTTTTCGCCTGCACACTTAGATAAACAACACCAACTAAGGAGTTGAAATCTCCTTTTGCAAAGATTTTCGTCAAAATTACAGTTCTAACTGCTACCAAGCAAAGAAAGCAACTCTACTTGGAACCCAAGACTTTCAACTCTATATGTTGGTCATGGTGAATAGCTAAACTAACTTAAGATTAGAGTTTTGACTTGATGAAGGGAAGTAGATGAGGTACACTCTAAAACTACCTCTTAAAGCTTAATAGCCCATTATTGCTGTGTCTCTCACAGTAATCATCTCTTAAAATAACTAAAATGCCAGTATTATAAAGAATTAGTTTTCCCCCTGTTGACAACTCATGCACATTGTGCAAGTCTCCTTAGAAAGAGATCTACCACTCAAACTGACTCAGGCTGCTAGTAGCTGTAACCTAAAGATTTCTGGCTGATCATCTGGTATTATTTTACTAGGTGGCTTAGTGAATTCTTGGCTAGGCTAAATTGTTCTAAATCCAACTTCCTAACCTGATAACTGCTAAGATGAAAGAGAAGTATAAATGACCAACAAAGGATCATTCGACAACGGAATCAACTTTCACAAATTCCAACTAACAATATACAATGACAAACTAGGATTTTTTATTTTTTTTAGGTAATTCAACTAGGATTTGTTATTGTATAGCAAGTTGAAAACAGAATGTAAGCAAAACACAAATGAGCATTTTGTATACATAAAATGAGTAACTTCATGAGTTCACGTATGGCGTGTGGCAATATAAAGATGACATGATGAAGAAAGTTCTGCTAATAGAGTAGAAGAACAAAGAAAAGAAAATAAAGAACATTTTGAATGTGAAGAAGACAAGAATTGAACGTGTGGCTAGAAATTAAAATATAGTATCAAAGCTTCTAATTCACTCCTTTATTCAGGGTACTTCAAGATTCCAAACTAAAAATCTAATTAGAAAATTTGTCAATATTTTATCAAAATATTTCAAACTGGATGCAATGAGCCTATGTAAGAAAGTTTGTAATACAAATCATTCCCATGTTCGGAAATTTCACAAGTACTGGCTGCAAACTGGCCAAGATGGTCGATTTTCTCCCCCATATTGATATGCATTACACAATTAAACCAACAAATACAAAATGTTCCTTGATATAAGAATAATGTACGAGTCTTTTGAACTTCGTCGCTCATTTTCATCTAACCAGCTTAGGAGTTTTGAGGCCATCACTGATGTTTTCTACTTAAAATAATTTTAGATAGTAGTAGTTGAGAACCCTAATATACATCAGGTGACAATGATCAATTTGTATCCACACAAGCCTTTGAGTGCTTATTTGATAGGTGCTCTAAGTAAAATAAAAAAATAGAATGGATTAGATTGTGGAGAGATTCTTTTCAAATGATATGAAAATCATTTCTTAAAAAGGTACCAACAATCCAATGAAAGGAGGCCCAAATATAGAATTTGCAATAATCCAATTATTCTAATCTTTAAGCTCGAAAATCTCGGAAGAACTGATCAAAAAGTGGGTCCAATGCCCCTCTTATGGCAGATTCTATAGATATCACAATTAAGAGTTCATAAATGAGATATTGCTCGGAAATAATGTAAATCAACTAAGTAATTTAAGACAAGCCAAAGAAATATGATTCACATAATGATAACAAATGAAGGAAAAAAAAGGTAGACATCGAGGGGCATCTCATTAACATTAAAATGCTATAATAAAATTTCCTGAGTTGATTAAAGCAGTTTTATTCCAGACCTTTGTATAATTCTAAAGTAAATTTTTGCTTACAAGAAATTTAGAATCTATGGTGAAGTATGAATTTGAACATTGGCGAGAAGCCTTGTGAGCTTGCTCAGAGTTTCACGAGCGGACACGGTGTTTGGATGATCCTCTCCACTGATAGAAGTTCTTATGAAAATAGCCTTCCTAATTAGATCATCCCCTATGTCGAACTGTCCCCCTCTTAGCATTAGCTTAGCCCTAGTTTCCAGCAAAGTGGCTCTTGATAGTGCTAGCTCCTGCCAAAGGCAAGGATTCAACTGGGCATTTGTCTGAATGGGTTTCCAGCAAAGTGATTTATCCAACCACTTCTCAACTGGGGTGACAAATGCTTGATCTGCTGCTTCCAATGCATCCGTGCATAGGCGAAGGAGTTCTAGAGCAGCACTGCATCGTGAGACTGTAATGAATGTCCTGATTGCAAGTGGTAAAATCACTTCTTTTACAAGAAATAACAATTCTGACACCTTGAGCTCAACAACTATTGGGTCATTCCCAAATCTAAACAGCAAGAAACATGCTGCCCATATATGTTCTGGGTGCTGGGAAATAGACCCACGACTAATGACAGCTTGTACCATGGCTTGTGCAACTCCAGTGACTCCCCTCTTTCGGGCATAAAGCTTGATGAGCTCAGTTGAACTGGACATAACCTTCATTTGTACAACTTCTTGCGATACTAAATCTTACCAGCATTGAAGATGCTTCTGCTTCTGATTTCCTATTGTATGATGATGAACACCCGCAAGTTAAGGAACACAAAATTCTTTTCCATAACCAGGCCCGATGGTGTTTCTCGGGTATCTTGTGAGCAGCCAGAGCTAACAGAGAAATTGGAATCGGTGCTGGTGCAAACCAACCAGTTGCCTGAACCATTCTAGTTGCCAAACACCTTGGCCCATCTGCATGGTCAAATATTGAGAAACAAACCTCGAAGAGTTGCAAAAGGAAATTATTTCTCCTCAATGAATGACTTTCCCTACCACTTCCAGGTTAAGTCCCTCAAAGGCATTCGCTTAATGGTATCCAAGAGTCTACTTGGATTTATGGGAAGCTCGGATAAAATTGCTCCAACAATGGCAAGGCCTAGGGTTAGCCTTCCAAGTTTCTCCTCGATAACACGAAGAGCATCAATTTCCGCAATTGGATAGTCTTTGGCATTTCCCTGCATTAAAGACATTGCCTCAACTCCTGATAGGTAAGAAAGCTTTAGAGGCTCCAAATTCATTACACTGAGGGAGCCGTGTGGATATTATAAAGTGGGTTTCTCCACCAAAACGAGGGAGAAGATCCATTACAAGTTTGTGATCCCACCAGTCCTTTTCACTCTCTAGGTTATCAATCACCACCAAAAATGGAATGTTTCTCATAAGCTCCTTCCGGACCCTAGCTATGGCAGCCTCTTCCTGCTCTTCGAAGTTCTTTATCCTGCACTTCTCTAGGCTGCTCTCAACCCCCACATCAACCTCCAAGAATGACCAGAGGTTCAAATAATTCTGGCGGATATATCTGCTTTCACCTCCCACCCACAAGACCATCTTATACCTCTGGCGGAATCTGTGTGCAAATTCAAGAAGCAGCTCTGTCTTGCCAATTCCTGACTCTCCCGACACGCAAGCAATGCCCTTGCCGTACACAACTTTCATGGATCTTCTTCTCCTGCTGTGCCTTCCACCTCCCTTTAGTTTTGACATTTGGTGCTGTGTCTGAGGAAATTCAGTGCTCTGCATCTCAATCTCCTTTTCAGACTCCTTCCATATAACCGGTTCTTTTCCTTTCCTCCTGCCACTCTCCATTTGCCGTTCCCTCCGCCTTTCCTCTACTGTACTGCTCCTACACCAACCAATCATCAAGTTCTTACGCCTGGATCTGGCCTTGAGTTCAAAATAATCTCTTTCTGCATCTCCACTAACATCACCAAAAAGCATAAATTCCAGCTCAGACAGCTCCTTCTTCCGACCAATGAAATTTTCATTTTGAGGGTAAGGGAATTCCTCTTTCTCCACCTTCTCCCTCCACTTGGTCAATCTATCCACCACACTTCTCCTCCCCAACCTCAATGCCAAGAGGGTGACAGCACTCAGTATGCAATCTCTCCACTTACCATCATGAGCCTCCAGTTTCCACTCATCGACACGAGAGAGGGCACTAACAGCATCTTTCCATTCCTTTTCCAGTCCTCCATATAAAAGCCAGAGTTCTCCCCCGTGTTTTTCCCACAGCTCCCCCCTTCTCTCAACAATATCCCTGACAAGGCAATCATCTGGACCCAAATCAAAGTATACTGGAACTAAATTCTTCTTGCTTGAAAAGTACCGCAGCTCTTCAATAGTATATGGATTCCTGAAGGACTTTCTGGTTAAGATTACAACTCCAAATGTAGAAGCATCCATTGTCCTCTCAATAATACCATGTTTTCGAGAGTTTCGACGACGAGCACTGTCTGTTACAAAGCAACTCATCCCTTGGACTTCCAACTCAGCACGGAGCCAGTTAGTAAATCTCAGCAACAACTGGTTTGCGACCGTGAAAGCCTATGTAGACATCACAGCTCCTCAGTCTGCTAGTTGAAAGTGAAGTTGAACTTGGAGTGAATGAGGTTCCATGGCTTCTTCCAAGATTTTTCTGCCTTTCTCTGAGCCTGGAGTAATCATTGCCATGGCCATTACTGTAACTATGTAAAGTGGTGTTAGAGATGCCAGTTGAGGAAGAAACGTGATCGAATTTCTGGAAATCACTAGAAGTACTGGCTACTGGGACATGTGGTGACAATGTAAATCTGACATTTCTTAAAGAATCAGGATCTGGAATTCCCGAACTGGAACTTAGGGGATCAACATTTGTAATTTTACCATCACATTGAATATCTGAACATGTCGATGGCTGACATGTTGGTGATCTTGGAGAGAAGAAGGGTGACTGATTCGCTGAAAAGAATGCCGATGATGAAGATGACAAATTCCTTAAAGTCATGTTGGGTAATGACCCAAACCTGGAGCTTTCTTCTAGGAGATCCATATTTATATGACCACACCCTTCTGCAAGACATGAAATCCCATGCATTCACTATATGAGGAGCTTCTCTGAAAATGTGGAGGAAGCTATTAAAATTTCAATGGGAATACATTAGTATAAAATATCAGAGAATTGAATGCACTACTATATGTAATTGTCTCTTAAAGTTAAGAAATAGAAACAGTATCAACATTCTAGTAAAAAAATTCACATCAACTTAGAAAGAAACAATCAGAAATTTCTGAAAGAGATAAAAACTACGACTTCAAATGCTACAAGGAAGAAGAAGATGAATGTGAGCAATCTCAAGACCAATGTTATGGTTTGATGCAGCAGATGGATTTTCTATTTGAATGAGCAGGATTCTACAGTTCTTTTTCCAAAACAGGTAAAAAAAAATGGAAGGAAAAAGGACAATCAACATATTATACACTGCAAATGCAGCATCTATAAAGAAGAACTTAACAAAATAAAAACTCAGTATACAAAAAGGGTATTACATGCTATTAACATGAAAAGCTTTTGAAATTTCATGCTTCTGAGATCCACGCAAACCCATTAAACATATCATACATCTAAAGAAAAAGAGACCCAACTCCTGTTATTGAACAAATAATCTATAGAAACCATCAATGAAGCTCGAAACTTGGGGCATTATAGATCTAAAGACACACTTCAGCATACAAAGAAACTTTATATCAAGAGACCCACTTCCTAATTAGATAGAATAAAGCCATAGGTTCCATAAAAATTCAGATCTGAAAACTTACTTGCTTCCAAATCATGAATTTAGTCTCTAAGATTCGGTTTTTGTCTTCAAGCCAAGCGAACCCACTTTCTCAAAAACGAATAATAAGTCCAAAAAATCAGTAATTAAGAGCAACCTATGCCTCCGAGTACTCTCTACAATCAACAAAACCAACTTTGTCGACCTGCCAATAGAGTAATGATGTTAATCAAGATTGATATATAGATGCCCCAGGAACACACAAAAAGTAATATCAATTTTAATCAGATGGATGAAGAGTTATCAATGCGAGGCACTGGCCATTGAGCCTGATTGAGGAAGTGAAACAGTCGAAGTTTACCATTTAGCGATGGATGGATTTGAGAATTGAGACACGCCCTTTTTTTGAAAAGTGAGACAAAAGAGTAAGATTTGATTGAAAATGAATGAAAAATAAAAAGGACTTGCCTTTTCAGAAAAGTCTAAAAGGTTTCAGACCGTCAAACTGTTTTTTCGGAGTTCTTTTTCTCCCTTCTATATCTATAACTAAAATCCGCCTCTCTCTCCCTAAAACTATCTTCCCCTCTCTATATTGTCTCAATGTCTGAGAATTTCAGAATTTGACCTGACCATAGGTAAAAAAGGAGCACCGTTGGAGCCGGGGTATATGGGACCCAACACAAAGGACGGATCCTGACGAGGATATGGTGCCCCTGGTAAGGTTGCCCCCCTTTTATATGAACTGTGATTTACACAGAAAACCACTATGCCCTTTTTCAGCTTTTGGGTTTCACAATTCACACCTACTATTTTTGGTGGCTGTTTGATTTCTAGCTATGTTTTCACAATTCTGCTACTAATGTTACAAATCATCGTGGTGAACAAGGACAACCATCACATGTAGCACCATTATCATTGCACTCAATGCACCCATCATTTTTTTTCATCATCCCATAAATGTGTTTCAATTTTCTTATTGATTGAATACTTAACTCTATTTATGATTAATTTTTCACTTTTTTTTTTTATTTCATTAGCCTTTTTTTTAATTAATATTAATTGTATATTATAAATATTATTTAAAAATAACAATAGAAGTCTCGAGCAAAACATGTTCAACTTTTGGCTGAAAATATACATTACTTGCGAGACTTGAAACTATAATATTTCTCATAAAAAAAAGATACAAGATGTCGCTCAAATAACAAAGACTTCAACATTAGTCATACCTTTTCTTCTATTAATTTTTAAAACAAATGTACATACATGTATGCCAATTGACTTTAAAATGATTTTAAACTCGGCCAAATTTAGAATATGAAATAATATATAATTTTATTTGCATTTTATAATGGTTAATTTTCAAGATTTAAGTGTCACTACACTTAAAAGAGATGAGATGACAAATAATTATATTCTTAGGTCATTTCTAAGGGATGAAGCAAAAAAAAAAAAAAAAGTAACAAATATGTTGTTTGCTATCTCATATACACATTTGTTACCCTTAAAATTTGGTATTCTAATAGAAGTAGTAAATTATAATATTTTATTATTTTTTATTTATTATGATTATGGGACCCACATTATTTTATTTTTATAAAAAAAATACAATTACTACTCCCGAAGGAAGGTAGCAAATTTGCTATCTTTGAGAGGAGAGAAGCAAATTTGAATGAAGAGCCTTGGAGTTCTTAAAAATAACACAGCTCTTTAAAAGTGTATTTCTCATAACTTTGCTACTTCCCTTCAAGATGACCTTAAATTTATATTAATCATGCGAATCAATGAAAATCCAAAGCAGTTTATTTCTTGATGTCTTAATGAGATGAGCTATATCTTGTCATTTGTATTATTTTTTGTCTAAATTAATTATTAACAATTGCCAATTTCTACATCACACAAGGAAGACCAAACTAATCATTTACGTGAGCTATGGTGATGAATAAGTTGACTTGAAGAACGTATCATAAATTTGAAGATACTGAGACCAATTCATCATGCTTATAACTTATAGGTTTTTGTTCTATGAACATGGAGTGTATTAGTTTGACAAAGTTGAAATACCACTTTCTTTAACGCGAAAAAAAAAAAAAAAAACAATCAAAACGAAAAAACCATTTATGTGTAAGTGGGAGAGATCTTTTGGTGGCATGGTGATGGGATTGTAATTGTTAATTTGATTATATTACAGCAATGCAAGAATAATTAAACCCTACATAGAGTAGTAAGCCCTTAGTTTTTGAAAGCAAAAAACAGTTTTTGAAACTTTCAGAAGTGGAGTGGTATCTCTTGTCTCTCTTAAGTCCCGATTTTAAATTTTCTTAAAGTGAAAATGTGTAGTATTCTGTTGATTTTTTAACCATGAATTAAATTTGTTAATGGTATAATCGATTTTTCAATAATAAATCGAATTTGTTTGTAAATTATATTTATAAATAGATAAATCTTTCATTGACCAAAATAAAAAAAAAACAAAAAACAGTTATCATCTTCAAATGGTCCCACTTTTTTACTAATTGAATTTTAATTAGTAATGTTTGAGATATACAACCAATCATCTTTTTCCTTTTTCTTCATATGAAATCAAATTGGTTTTAATATACCAGATTTCACGTTTATAATGGTGTAGTAACCATTGACAACCAAAGCCTGCTTAAGCGAATTAATCAAACATTCCATTTCAAATTTCTTTGTAAACATTTCCTAGAACAATATACACACTGCGTTCTTCAAGGCTGTGACATAATTAACATCGACAAATCTCATCTCTTTCACACCAAAGTTCATTTACAAGGGATAATGCACCATTAATGTAATGTGAATGTTTTAATATCAATTTAGATTCCCGACCGCTGTAATTTCAAAAAATTTAGTAAATTACTTTGAACCCTATAATTAGAAAAAGAAAATTAAGATCATTGTTAGTAGTCAAATAATTTATTGCGAGCGGCTAATTATATTAGCGTTAAATATTGTCTGGAGTAGTAGATTTAAAAATTATATTTTAAGAGATAAAGGTATAAATATTATAATTTTTAAGGAGTTCTTAAAAAATTATTTTTAAAAAGTTGGGGGTAAAAATTCTAATTAATTTTTTTTTAACAAAATAATAAAAGAAAGGGTTGAATTCTCAAATTTTTGGGGACCTACCCCTCCATCTGCCACTAATTGTTGGGTTTAATACAATTTAGTAATTCGAAGCTACCCTATTTAATGCTAACTTCTAACCATATGTAGCCCTTAATTTTGATGGAGTTTATACCATTTGACAATTTTGTTTTAACTTTAATATTTCTGCACATATAATGAAGGTTAATATAATTGCAAGACACCCCACAGACAATGGCAGTAGTTGGAAGGACCAGTGTTAAGTGTTTGTTTGAATTTTCGATAATACATTCTCCATTTAAACATGTATCTAGGATTTGTCCCTCCTGTATTATTTCGATAAAACAATAATAGATATCGATTCTGAAATCATAGAGGATAAACTAGGAAAATTTGTCCTCGTTACTATATATATATATAATTGTAAGTTTTTCATTTTAATTTTTCTCACTTTTCTAGAATGAAGATGCTTATTTTCATTTCACCCAAAAATGTATGCTAGCAAATAGAAGTTGGAAAAAGTTAAGAAAGAAAAAGAAAAAAAGGGTGACAAACAGAGTAAAACTAATAGTTACTATAGAAAAGATGATTTGGGAGTTTAGGGGACATAGAGGTCAAAGTTGATCTGACTACATTAGTGAGGAACAAGAACACAAATGTTCTGCATATGAAATTCAAACATCATTTCTCTCTCCTCAAGAAATCATTGATGCAATAAGATAACATCCCTATCTACCAAAGGACTGTTCAGTTGACTTGAATAATATTGGATTTGGCTCTTTCAATATCAGTCCAAAACACTCTTTTGGTACTACCTATGTGCACATGCCTCCATGTGATAGATATACAACATATAAATGAATGACTCTGATGTGTTCACACATATTTTTCTGCATGTAATCAATGGTTAAGATTGTAATGAGATATATATATATATATATATATATAGAGAGAGAGAGAGAGAGAGTGTGTGTGTGTTTAAGTTTGAAACTTTGAAAATGAGTGGAAACAATTTACAACCACCCTAGAACATTGGCCTACAAACTTGTGGACAAGTTCAGGGTACAAGTGTGTAAATCATAAACAAAAAATCATAACATTTTTTTCTGTTTCTAGTGTTTGGTAGCTGTTCAAAAGACCAAAAAAAAAAGTTTTAAATTATTTCTATTTCTTTTTTTCTTTTCTGGACCCACAACAATTAGATATGTTCCTCTATCTCTCTATACTTTGCACTTAAAGTGGGTCCTTTGAAAAACAAATGTCACCATCTAAAATTGATGAATCTAACTCCAAAGTCCAAACATTGATAGACACTGGTCCACTTTTGAGCAACACCCCCATCTAATACAACACTAATTTGGGTGTTCCAATCAACTAATTTCAAACTTAACCAAACTGGATACATGTTGGGTTACAAACCAGCAAGGGAACCAAGTAGCTTTCCTGTGTAACCCAAATGCACATTTCAATGACATGGGACTAAGTTACCTTATGCTTTTAAATAATTGTGAGTCAATATATATATATATATATATAGAGAGAGAGAGAGAGAGAGAGAGAGAGAGAGAGAGAGGAGGAGGAGGAGGAGGGTAATGCTTCTATAATTCAAGTTTTATATGAGATAGAGTATTTAACTATTAGATTACTTATGGATTTTTTTTTTATCTCAACTATTTTATTTTAAGTTTTTAGATCATTTAATAGTTAAAATACCCAATCTCATATAGAATAGTAGACCTATACCTTGGACATTGGGAGGCCAAAAATATAATAAAAAAATTAAAATTTAAGAATGTATTTTGTGAAAATATAAAAAAAAAAAAATTGGAGGGTCAATTCTGAATTTTTTTAAAAAAATTCATACAAAAGAGATAAAAAACTAAAATATCAAGAAGTTAGAACACAATACGCCATTATTCATATAAGTTCGAACTTACAGTAATATTACGCACTGTCATTACGACATTGCTCATATAAATCTCAAACTTACAATAATATTATATATATATATATATATGTATACATGCAGACACGAACAAAAAATGTTAAGGGCACTAAATTGAATGTACTGGAATAGTCCTGGAAAGTGTCTAGTGAAGGTCATACCAGTGCACAGTTTTCATCACTCATAATGAGGCCCATAATCAGGAAATTGTCTAGCTTCTCCTTTTGGTTAATTTTACAAAACCTAGTTGGCAAACCTAATAAAAAAATGTATTACATTAACGCATGCATCTGAAAGTGTTTCCTGCCTTTGATTTATCACTTCTTTGGGAAGGGATGAACCTGACAGCCCTGTTATCAACCCTTACAAGAAGGCCCAATCATGCTACATAATTAGCAGTTTCAAACTAAGTTACCCAACACGTGGCAAAACATGATTGGATTTAACATTGGTTTTACCTAAACTTTTTATTCACTGGGCATGGATATCATTAGTTGAGCTTTGACACTGTGGACTTCAAAATATTATAAGCAGTTGAACATGCCAGTATGCTTTGAGTATGATATTAAATTGGTCAAAGGCTCAGAGTGATGGATGGCCTTATCTCTTTAGGCAATAATTAATTCAATAAATCCCCATAATTTTATCAATTATTATGGTAAAATTTAGAGTAATAAAATAGACTTGAAGCAGATTCCTCAAAAGAAACACCTTTGTGTCAAAATTTTCAAATTTGCACCTTTTTTTTTTTCAAAAATAAAATAAAAAATGAAATTCAAGTCATTTAGAAAAAAATATTCATAACCCCTTATAGTTAGACTTGTTTACATATAACTTCTTGTAGTATAAAAGTGTACATTTATTTCATTGTTGTTAGGATAAATTATACTAATATTTTTTGAGATTTTTAATATTATATTGACCTTCCTTATTTTACCTGATAATATACAGTTATTTCTCTTAAATTAATTATTTCTTTAAAATGACAAAAATTATCTCTTTTGTTTATTTATTTTTGTATTTTGACTAATTTTTTCTAATTTTTTTTTTTTAAAAAAATTATTATTTTATTTCAAAATAAATTTAAGGTAAATAACAATAAATTTAAGGTTTTATCAATATTTATTTAAAAAATGAAAAAAATTGATCAAAATTTAAAAAAACAATATGAAAGAGGTAGTTTTGTCATTTTGAATAAATAAATTATTTGAATGAAGTATTTATATATTTTCAGATAAAATATAAGAAGTTAATATAATTTCAAAAATTTTAATAGATGTCAGTGTAATTTATTTTTATTGTTAAAACTAAAGTAAAATAATTTATTTTTATTGTTAAAACTAAAGTAAAATAGTTTGTTAATCAAAAAGACCAAAATAGTTACATCTTTTTCCAAAAATTAAGAATATAAAATTACATATAATTCCTTGTCGTATGGTTTAAACTCTAATAACTCATGTGTTTGGCACGTAAAAGATATGCCTCATGTATTTTGATGAAAAATCTTTATTTTAGTCTTAATTTTTGGAGATTAAGTGTTAACTTTTAAATTAGATGAATTATGTGATAATGGCCCAAACCATAGGAGTAAAGTGCAAATGTTTTTATTTTTAAAAGTAAAAAGTGGGGCCCACTTTGGCATTTGCAACTGGCAAAGTATTATGGGGTGGTGTGCATATGGCCCAGAGAAGAAAAGATAGGCTTGTGATCAGAAACTTGGCTAAGGACCCACCTATGTAGCTATGTGGGTCATTCAGTTAATTAGATGAATTATATTGATAGACAAAAGTCAATCAAAGGGTCCTGGATCTTTAAAAAAATATTGAATATTTCGTCTACCAAGACACTTATCATTACTATTATGGAAGCTTAGACAATTATCACTCTTTTTTTCAATTTTTGAACACTTTGGACTGTGAAATTAGCATATACCCTAGATTAGGAAGATCAAAGAATCCAAATACATCACTACATTGACCTCAATAAACCCTACATGTGCTTTCAAAATTTTGAATTGCCACCAAATATTTGTCTTGGCCTAGGAAATTCTTGATTGTTTTTCAAAACTTATTGAATATTTCTAGCACAATGATTCGAATGATTAGATGATAAATCATTTTTATATTTACAATAGATTATAATTGATGCAATTATTCATTTAACCATTAGAATTAGGGACAGCCAGAAATTCTTTGAGGGGTGATAAAATTTGTTTTTGATGTTTGATGATAAATCTTAATATTATAGAAATAAAAATAATAATATTAATTGATAATTTTTTTTGATAAATAATTAAAATTATTGATATAAAAAATTGCAAAAATAGAAGAAAAAAATGTGAACGAAAAAAGAGATGTTAAAAAAAATCAAATTATATGAAAAAAGACTCCAAAAAATATATGAAAGTTCCATTGAGGAGTCAAATTGAGATTAAAATGAGAACAAAGTATGAAAAACTTTAAATTTAGAGGGTCAATAACAAAAATTAAAAGAGATTGTTGAAAATCTTAAAAGAAAGATTAAGAAATTTTTTGAATGAAAACATTGAAGGGGTCAATTTCCTCCCCTACCCCCCTGCAGGACCCATGTAGTTCCCTCCTTGATTAGAACCATAATTCTAAAGAACCATTGAATAATTACTCGTATTTAATGCTACAAGTTGCCTTAGTCTTGTATTGATCAAGAGATGCAACTCAGTCAAGTTAGACTGAGCTTGAGCTTTGATCAGGTCCAGTCTGTAGTATAGGCCATTGAGCCAAAGCTCAAGAATAACCCGAATAGTGAACCCGAGCCTGGCTCGACTAAAATATGCCTAGTATAAGGTTTTTCTCAAGTACCCGAACATTCGGGTTTTTTTTAAGCTCGACTAGGTTTTGGGTTTAGGTTTCAGGTTTCACAACAGCCTCTTAGAGTTGAAGTTTATAAGGTTTTTCAGTGATTTTGTTGTTTTATTTCAAATTTTGCCTTATTCTTTGCATTTTTCAGTAATATATATAAATGGAATGAATGGTCAAAATTATTTACATGTTTGAAATCTAACGGTTCATATTAATTGAGATATAAAATATATGGTTTAAGTGGTGGTAATTCAGACTCAGGTATCCAACGTCCATGTCCTGACCCATATTGATTTAAATTCGGGCTTAAAAATTTTGACTCGAGTATCATATATTTTTACTCAAACCTGTAATTTCTCAAGTTGAGATTAGACTAGGCTTGGGTTTACCCTGCCTAACTTGAAACCCTAGATCTACGGTCCTACTAAGTTGTGTCATTAAAAAAAAATCATTAAGGGGATTAGAGTAAAAAGGATGACAAATGGGGGAGTTAAATTGAATTTAGTTTGAATTTGACAATGGACTACACAGTACACAATGGGCACAATCCACACATACTCCCCAAACCCTCACCGACTTCAATAATAAATATTTAAGTTGATAGCATCATAGTATGTGCGTATAAATATATATATATATATATATTTGAATTTATTAATATGCACAAACCAAAAGGACAATATTGCACCACTTTCCCCCTTCTGGTCTTTTATGTCAATTCAGGCCAAGTAATGGGCTGAAGTGGGTTAAGTCTCAGTAGGATGACTTCGGTCCAAAATCAGTTTTGAACCAGAGGCTGACCCAAGAGACTTTGGGCCGAACTAGCTCACTTTGGGCTCCTTCGCTCAATATCGGCCCTAGACAAACATCACGACTTTAGTCTGACTCTAAGCCCAATTCTGTACTTCTGCTTTTTGCGTAAAGTTGCTTTTACACTGTACTTAGATTGGTAGGAGAAGTTGCTTCTCCACTGTACTTAGATTGGTAGGAGGAAAAAAAAACAGAGACGGTATTTAATATTTATGACGGTATATATATATATATATATATATAGTGCATATATAATTATCTATATATCTATAACTATATTTTCTTTGGGAAGCTTCCCTTTCGTTCCAGCTTAGGTTTTTGCCTTTTCGGGGATCCTCTGTTTCCTCTTCTTCTGATCATCAAACAAAAGGTAGCATAGAACCATCACTCTCTCTCCCAATTTATTTCTTTTTTCTCTTCTAAATTATCTTATTTTTATTTTTCTATTTTATCAAATTTCTTGTTCATAATTATAGTTATCCATATCCTCACAAACCTTTTAAAACACAGCGACTCTGTTTGCTCTTATGGGTTCTTTGATCTATAGATTTATTGTGTCCATGTTGTGCACATCTTTGTGTTTTGAGTCTTTCGACCATCTGGGTCTCTTTTGGTTTAATCAAAATTTAGACCCTTGTAGCTTATTTAGGATTGTATGATTGGATGATGGCTCGGTTGATTTTGCCATGCAAAGCTTCGGGTTTGTCGAAGACACGTCTACTGGGTTTGATCTCCTCTACTCCTGTGATTACCTAATCCCATTTTCTCTACTATAGCTGTTTATCATGTAATTCTCTAGTGATTCCCGAGGAAATTAGGAGAAAATGAAGACTTTGGAATGCTCTAGATTGTTGGGATCGAACTGGCTAATGTGAGATTTTGAGTTTGCTTTTGTTTTCCTGAGGTAATTTTGGAAGTCCAATGAACTACAGGGGTTCATTACTATGCCGTTTTCATCTCTGCTACTCTTTATATTGCCGGTTGTTCCGGACTGCAAAAGGAACCGCCATGTTTGCTTTGGTTGTTGATGTTTCATTTCTTTATTGAATTTGTTAGATTTTTCACCCTTTTGGAATCATTTAGTGCATTTTAGGATTTTTGTTTCTGTTAGGTTGCTTCTTCAGACTATGTTGCTTCCTTTTTGAATACAAATTTTGCTTTCGCAAGCAATAGGAGCAATGTGCGAACCACGCAGTGCATTAATATCACCTGAGTTTTTTTATAAAACTAAAAAATAAGCTTAGAAAAAATTTAGTGCTAAATTAGTAGTCTTGAAAACTTTAGACAATTAAATTTGTAGAATTGAAAAGTTTTGGTCAAACATTTACATTTTGATTAAAATTTTAAATCGTCTTTCACTTTAGCCCTTACAACATTTAGGGATACGTATCCCTGGCTTAGAATTCAAATCATTTTTGAGTGAAAATTTGTTTTAGGTGATAACTGGTTGCGTGTTATCAAACAGTCAAAATATAGTAATCGACTGATTTTTTTTAGTATTAACCATGTAAGTGGATTATAAAATAGCACCTTAGTGTGTGAACTGCCCTCCATGTAGAAAATTTCTTTCATACGGTGTTTCTCTTTGTTTTGAACTGTGCTATTTCCCTCATCCTGGCCTATGCAATAACCTTTAAGAAATCAATTTTTTTTAAGCCCCCCCTAGAAAAAAATTCCTCTGGGGTGGCTGCCCGCTCATTTTAAGTTAAAGATTTTAATGTGCAACTCATACTAGTATTTTCTGTTTGTCTTATTGCAGCTTCAAGCCACTAGTTATGTTAGTTCCGTCAGGCATTCAGTGAAGAATATCTCCAGATATAGCCAGGTCCTTAATTTGGAGGTTTGTATTTTTCCATACAATAGCACGTACTAGCTAGGTTTCTCATGTGGTATTGTAATTTCACTTTTCTTTTAGTCTTTTCTAGCTTTAGAATTTGAAGAAGAGTTTTCTATTCTCATAATCTTTTTGTGTTACCAGATTACACATTCGAGGAATTATCGATTTCCATATTCTTCATTGCCTGTAAGCTGTAGTATAATTAATTTTTGTTGCCTGCAGAGATTCACATCATGTTGCGTTTTATGTTCATATTTATTTGATTTTGTGGATTCTTCAACCTTTTTTAGAGGGCTAAGCAAATCAGCAGGAGGCTAATTTGTTCAGTTGCGACAGAAACCTTACGCAAGCAAGTCGAGGAATCCAAAATGGACATTCCAAAAGAAATCTTCCTAAAAGATTACAAGTTGCCTGATTACTATTTTGAGGCGGTATATATACAATTATCTAAGTAAAAATTTGCATTTCTTTTTGTAGATTTGGATATGTAGCATTGGCTTGTATTCTTACATACTTATGGAATTACTATTCAGGTGGATCTGAAATTTTCACTGGGTGAGGAGAAAACAATAGTTTCTTCCAAAATAACCGTTTCCCCCAAAGCTGAAGGTAATATTGCAACCTTTTTTGGCCCTTAAATTATATAATATCATTTGTTGGAGAGTATTTTTTTTCCCAATATTTCTATTTCTATTTTTTATTTTTATCTTTTTGGGTATTTATTTGTTTGGGTTTTTTTTTTAAGCTGCACTTCATTTATTGGAAGCACCCATGGACGAGGCCACCAAGGGCCCAGGAGGGGCAATTGCCCCCTCTCAATTTTTTTTTTATTTGAAATTTGTTATATTTTTATAAAATAAATTTAAATACAACCCTTTAATTTAAGTATTTGCCCCTCCTAGATTTAAAATCTTTCACACTTCACCCTTATCTTAAGTTTAATTTAACTTCTCAATGAGATTTTTATCAATTTTGTACAAATTTTTTTTTTATAGCCTAAACTTTTTTGAGTATTTTTTTCTTTAGTTGGATTTCTTATCTAATTTATAAGTTATTTTCTATCAGTAAAATGAGTTGCTTATCAAAAATATCATCAATCAATATTAACTTTTTAGACTTCTTTAATTTTTAAATTTATGACCAAGATTAAGCGAAAATTTTGCTCCTCCTAACCTAATTTCCTGGCCTTGTCCCCGGAAGCACCCCACATGTTATGTTCATATTTTTCTGTACAAATAATCAAATAGCCATTGGCTTACTACTACTCTTCAAGTTCCATTCATGAATTTCACTTGAAGTAACCTTCAAGAATTATTATTATTTTTAAAATAATTTATCTTTAAGAACAGGTTGTTCTGCTCCATTGGTACTGGATGGGTGTGATCTGAAGCTGGTTTCTGTTAAGGTCAATAGCAACGAACTGAAGGTATATACCAAGTGCAGTACCTTTCCTAAAGTTTGCTGTTAATGTTTCAACTCTTTCCTATAGATTCAGTCACTGAAGTAATTGTTTTACCCAATGCTTGCTAAAGTATGTTTCCAACTTATCATATATATATATATATTTTAGATTATGTTGCACCCTATTTTCATTTTGATTCCATTTTATATTTGTAGCATGAAGACCAAGGCACTTGCAATATTTTTTTTTTATTTATTTTTTCTTAAATCATGAATATGCCATTGCAAATTATATGCAACTTTTTTGAGTTCAAATTTATGGGGTGGTTATTTATATGACTTTGTGTTTCCTGACGGAAAATATTTAATGTGTTTCAGGAGGAGAATTTCCACTTGGATTTACACCATCTGACTCTTCCATCACCACCAAGTGGTAAATTTACATTGGAAATTGTTAACGAGATATATCCACAGAAGAACACATCTTTGGAGGTGGAAACACCCCTTGTATATTCCCAATATCTTCTTGTGCTGTATATGGCTATTCTCTGTCTTTACAATGTAAATCTTCCTTACCACAGGGGCTTTTCAAGTCATCAGGGAATTTCTGTACACAATGTGAAGCAGAGGGTTTCCGAAAAATTACATTCTATCAGGTTCATTATTTTGAGGGTGATTGACTGTAGTTATTCATTTGGTGATATAAAGATGTTTTGCATTTTATCGATTATTTCAATTTGCACCATCAGGACCGTCCTGATATTATGGCAAAATACACTTGTCGAATTGAAGCTGATAAGTCACTGTACCCAGTATTATTATCTAATGGAAATCTCATAGAGCAAGGAGACTTTGAGGTGAACTTCCTTTATTATTTGACGTCAAACTATTGCTTGATGTATAATCTTACGACAACTGTTTAAATTCTGTTCCACTTCAGGGTGGCAGACATTATGCTCTTTGGGAGGATCCTTTCAAGAAACCTTGCTATCTTTTTGCTTTAGTTGCTGGACATTTAGAGAGCAGAGATGACACATTTATCACTCGTTCAGGCCGTAAAGTGTCCCTTAGAATCTGGACCCCTGTACAGGACCTACCCAAGACTGTTCATGCCATGTATTCTCTCAAGGCAGCAATGAAATGGGATGAAAATGTCAGTATTTTCCACTTCTAGACAGTCTTTTGGATGCAGTCTTTAATCTCTCATTGATTTTAATAATCGATGCTCTTCCCACACCCCCTACCTGTGCAAATAGGTTTTTGGTCTTGAGTATGACCTGGATCTCTTCAATATTGTGGCTGTTCCAGATTTCGACATGTAAGTTGCAAATTTTTTTTCACTTCTTATTAATTGCTTTTTTGTGGTGACTAAATTCCATGATTGTGTGTGTGTGTTTGTACGTATAAAGGTTTCTGACTTTTTTTTTCTCCTTCTAATTGCTTGCCAGGGGAGCCATGGAAAACAAGAGTTTGAATGTATGCTTCCTGAAAAATATTAGCCAATTATTTGACAACTACATCTCATCTTCTTAAAATTTCATCTGAATTAATTTTCAACAGATTTTCAACTCCAAACTTGTATTGGCATCTCCAGAAACTGCAACAGATGCAGATTATGCTGCAATTTTGGGAGTTATTGGCCATGAGGTAGGTCATCAATTGCATAAAGGTTATGAATTTTGGATATGCCTTATTACTAGCATCTGTGAATTTTAATTAATAGTGATTTGGACTTTATTTCTTGTTATATTGCAGTATTTCCACAACTGGACAGGCAACAGGTTTGCTTATATGCTTTAGTCTTAGCTTTAAGTATTAAAACCAAGTTCTTTTGCATAATACCCTTTTTTGTAAATCTCTTTGTTCACCATTTTCCAATTGTGTGCTTTGGTTGCATATCTCCTGATTCTTGAAGAATTGAAAATTTTGTTTGTATGACTTAAAACTCTTCGATCCTGTTTCTGGGATTTTTTTTACTTGTATTTTATTGGTTTTTTTTTTTATTAATATAATTGGAAATTTCTGGACATGACAAAACTAAGATTAACTTGAGTTAACTTATCAAAAAAGATTAATTCGAGCTGAAATTACTGCAGAGTGACATGTCGTGATTGGTTCCAGCTTAGTTTAAAGGAAGGTCTTACTGTTTTCCGTGATCAGGTACAAACATATTTTCATATATCAAGCGACAATTACAACCTATTAAAATTTTTCTCATTCTACTTGTTTTTCTAAATTCTGTTGCCCTCCCTTTTTGACAGGAATTTTCATCTGACATGGGGAGCCGTACAGTAAAGCGGATTGCTGACGTTTCAAGGCTTCGTAACTTTCAGTTTCCACAGGTCTGTTTTCAAAATCATATTAGTCCTCCTTTGTTTGGTTGGTTGGGTGGGGTTCGAAAATTACATTAATTACTAAAATGATTTTTGTTATAATATATAAAGGAGGAACCTGTTAGACTGTTCTCGTTTTCATGTGACAATTTATGACTGTTAATGTTTCTATACTCTACCTATCTGAATGTGCAATTATTATTTTGAACATGAAATGCGGTTTAACATGCTGCATTGAAGTCTTAATATCCGCCTTCTGATTTTCTAGGATGCTGGTCCCATGGCTCATCCTGTGCGGCCGCATTCTTACATCAAGGTATGAAATCAGTTACTTTGTATGAGAACTTCTTTTTGTAAGTTATTAGCATACTCTAAAGCCTATGCTTACATTTTTGCTGACTTTTACTTTACAGATGGACAACTTCTACACAGGCAAGTTTGTGTTTCATGTCTTACAAAGATTGGTTGTGTTATCTGTAATTTGATTTCATGTCTTACAAAGATTGGTTGTGTTATCTGTAATTTGATCTGGCTTGAAGTTTATACAGAACTATTTCGATGACTTGGCAATTGTCATTTGCTTTTGGATTGACATCTTTGAATGCTTGTTGTCTGTTACACTATTATGGAATCGATGGATAATCTGGTTTGGTTGCAAACTTCGACTTGCAGTGACGGTAGGGTTTATCAATTAATCCTTGCAATTTTTTTATCCCAGTTTCTCTTCTCTGTTTTCTTTGGGGAAAATATCTAATTGTTCCTTTGTTCTTGTTTCTTATTCTTGTCTACAGGTTTATGAAAAGGTTTTAATCTTTCTTCAGTGATTTCTCTCTCTCCTTCTCTCTCCCCGTGTGTGGGTGTGGACAAGGCCATTTTTAACTACTAGTTGTATCTTCAAATTCTTAATTATTAGGGAGCTGAAGTTGTTAGGATGTACAAAACCTTACTGGGGAGTCAAGGTTTCAGAAAAGTAAGAATAAAAATCCAAGTCTGAAACTTATGTTTATTGGATGATTATCTTCTTTTGAAATGAGGCTGCCTCATCTTTTTGAAATCAATAAACATGCTATTGTTGAATTTTAGGGCATGGATCTATATTTTAAGAGGCATGATGGGCAAGCGGTAACATGTGAGGATTTCTTTGCTGCCATGCGAGATGCAAATGATGCAGATTTTTCTAATTTCCTGTTCTGGTATGTCATCAACTTGTCTTCTTTGTAGTAAATTTCCAGTTGCTTTTTTTTTTTAAATCTTTTTTGGAAAAAAATAACAGGTATTCCCAAGCTGGGACACCCCATTTGAAAGTTACTTCTTCCTACAATGCTGAAGCTCGTACTTATTCTCTGAAGTTTAGGTATAAATTCTAAGAATTTTGTTGCAATTATTCTGCCAATCTGCTGTTGGTTGATCTCATCATGAATAACATGTGTTTGATTGGGCATTTTCACAGTCAAGAGGTGCCACCAACCCCAGGGCAGCCTGTGAAAGAACCCATGTTTATTCCTGTGGCTATAGGTCTGCTGTACTCAAATGGAAAGGACATGCCTCTCTCGTCTGTGTATCATGATGGGAAGTTGGAGTCTGTTGCGGTTAATGATCAGCCTGTCTACACTACAGTTCTTAGAGTAACAAAGGTCATTTAAGAAACCCCAGTTTAACTATGCTTGTTTCATCTTCACTGCTTTATACTGCGGTTATACATGATGTGGAATTGGCTGACGGTATCCATATCAGGGATAGGCCCCGTTCATTTAGTCTTAGGGCCAAATGACTGTTATATTACTAGGTCTATTTTCCCACCTCAAGGGTCACTTACCTATAAAATAAAAAAAAAAAACTAACTCTGTTTAATATTTTGATCAGACATGGACCTTAGGCTAAAGCTTGGTTGGCTACAACTTAAGGTTTGGTTGGGTTTGGACAAGGGCAGCCTCTTAAACCTTCAAGGTTGAGCTTTGTTTGCCAGCAACGCATTTCTAGGCACACAGACTCCATGTAGACCTAGTACCAATCATCCTGTCTTTAGCTCATGAAACATGGCAAGATAAGCAGAGTTTGTGTATTTGGCCTTTCATGGCATAACACAGTAACATCTAAGTCCGTAGTCTAGCTTATTTTACATCATTGGGCCCATACTGTAATGAAATTTTTACACATTTCTATTGTCACGAATGTACAAGTTCTTTGTCTCATTATCAAATTCTCATTACTGATGAAAAATTATAGTTATTATATCAATGATTGAGATCTTGAATTGACAATTTGTTAAACATCGGACACCAAAAGAAAAGAAAAACATTTTTTCAAACAAGTGTTAAGAGGAACAAACAGACTCATCTCATATGCTCTACAAACAAGATGGAAAGGTGGTGTGTTTATCTTGTTCTATCACCCCTGATATCTATGATATTCACACCATATTGGGATAACATGGGTTTTCTGGAATCTAAAGGATTGTAGCTGCAAATAGATGCAAGCTAAGAAGCACAGACACGTTCAGAACACCAGAGTCTTGGTGTTTGACACGTCTGGGATACGGACACGCTCGGACACCTGTCCAACACGTGAAAAATGAGTGTCCGATTTTTTTTTTCTTTCAAAGTCTCGATCTCTCTTTTCGATCTCGTGTCGAAGCCCTCTTCTTCACTATATGATTTCACTTTGTAAATCTCGGTCTTGATTTGATCTTATGATCTCTCTTGATCATTGTCGTGTCGTCGTCATCGAAGCCCTCTCCTTCTCTCGATCATCGTTGAAGCCCCACCCGCCCTTTGTTTATTTTAACGATCTAAGAAGCACAGATACAGACACGAATACGACATGACACGGACATGTAGACACGTTAATTCTAAAAAAAGTAGGACATAGTCACGTTGAATAAATATAATTTTTTATATGATCATATAATAAAAACTTAGTGTTATTACAATTAAAATTGGTTTAAAAATATACAAATCATAAAAATATTATTAAGATATTAAAATAAAGTCATTAAATAAAAGTAAAAGAACTTCTTTATTTAATCATCAACATTCATGATTCAGATGTCCGACATGTGTCCGAGAGTGTCGGTGTCCAACACGTACATGTGAGCCAAAATAAAGTGTCCGTGATTCATAGTTGATGACCAGACCCCCTTCCCCCTTCCCCCACCCCTCTTTTCTTTTACGTGTCCTCCCCCTTCCCCTCCCCCTTCCCCTCCCTTTTACGTGTCCCCCTCCTTGTTAGCCAACACTAATTTTTTTAATAGGTATTAATTATTTTATAGCTTCAATTGGTTTAACTTATTAAAAAAAATTTAATTGGTTTAGTTTGGAATTATTTTTTTAACCTTCATTATTAAAAAACTAAAAAATAATAAATCCCTTTCACTTGGTACACTTTGATGGATTAAACAATAATAATAATAATAATAATAATTTATATATTTATTTTTTTATTTTGTATACTTTACCAATATACTTATTTTATATCACTAAATTAGTTCAAAATAATTTATATTAATTTTTTGTAAATCGATTTAATGAAACCTATCATTAAGCAAGGTTTATTATTAACATTAAGTTTTGATAAGTAATTTTGAAATTAATTGAAATAATGTTAAAATCGAATTATATAATCATATCACACACATATGTACAAAAATAAATATTATTTAATGTGTTCTCAGCTTGTTTGTGTCCTATTTTTATGAAATATCCCGTGGCAGCATGTCCGTGTCGTATCCGTGTCCGTATCCGTATCCGTGTCCGTTTCCGTGCTTCTTAGGATGCAAGATACGACTAATAAGAAATGGCCTAGATGCCCCTTCAATAATATTTAGAGGAATATGATTTTCCTAATCTTTGCCTGAATTTGTGTTGGTTATAAGCAGAAAGAAGAAGAATTTGTATTTCCTGACATATCTGAGCGGCCAGTTCCATCTCTGTTTCGGGGATACAGCGCCCCTATCCGTCTAGGCTCTGATCTCAATGACAGTGATCTGTTTTTCCTCCTTGCTCATGATTCAGATGAGTTCAACCGGTACGCCTTTTCCAAAACAGCAACTCTTTCTTTTCCTGCAGTTGAGTAAATAATGGACAGTTATTTAACAGATACTTTTTTATGTTTCAGCTGGGAGGCTGGACAGGTATTGGCAAGGAACCTAATGCTAAGCCTAGTGGCTGATTTCCAACATAATAAGCCCTTGGTCCTAAATCCACAGTTTGTGCATGGGATCAAAAGCATACTTTGTGACTCGAGCTTAGATAAAGTATTTGAAGAGAAGTGCTTTTCCTTATATGTATTCATTCATTTATCTTGGAAATTAAAGTGATTGCACTAATCAATTTAAATTCTATATATAATATAGGAATTCATTGCAAAGGCAATAACTCTACCTGGTGAAGGGGAGATCATGGACATGATGAAAGTTGCAGATCCAGATGCTGTTCATGCTGTCAGATCTTTCATTAGAAAGCAGCTTGCTTCTGAATTGAAAGAAGAGTTTCTTATCACAGTATGCATCTTCTGAGGACTGGTCCGAAATATTGGATGCTATTTGTTTTTCTAGGTTTTATTTTTATGTGGGGATTTAACTTGGTTTGCATACTTGACAGGTGAAAGACAACAAGAGCACAGAGCAGTATGTGTTTAACCATCCCAATATGGCAAGGCGTGCGTTAAAGAATATTGCCCTCGGTCTGTGCTATTTAGCATCATACTTAACATGATGGGTGCAGTAGAACATAGCTAAATATCTACTTGTTTTGTATTAAATATAGGATATCTTGCATCACTTGAAGATCCAGAACTTGCCAAGCTGGCATTGCATGAATATAAAACTGCCACAAATATGACAGAACAATTTGCAGCTTTGGAAGCCCTGGCCCAGAACCCTGGTAAAGCCCGTGATGATGTTCTGGCTGACTTCTATAGCAGCTGGCTGGATGACTTCTTGGTAAGCCTCTGCCTTATTTGTAAAATTTTTCTGTATATATTATATTTTATTTAAATCACAGTTGAGCTGTGGCCTGTGGGGCTTGCTTCTGTGTAATTAGTGTTTGTCTAAATTGATGCTTTGCATCAAGTTAACACTTAACACTACACTTGAGAAAATAGTTATCCAAAAAAGAAAAAGTAAATGCACTTGAGAAAATGAGGACACATGTTGGCTTTCAACAAGGCGTGTCCGGAAGCAACTTTTTGGGAAGGAAAATATATGAATAAATCTTGCAATGAACGTTTATAGTTCTTCATAAGTTCTAATGTTGTCTTCTTTTTTTTTTTGGGGAGGGGGGGAGGGGGGGGGGGGGGGTGGGGTGGTGTTAAAGGGGCCATTTTGGGGTGTAGAAAATTATCTTGTTGAATTTTCCCCACCCTTTCATGCTATTAGAACACATTGTTACTTAAAGTTGCTTTTGGCCTCCCTCAATTAAAGTTTACAGAGTTTTTGCTAAATTATCTTCCCCACCAGTCAGATATCCTTGATCCCTGTACAAGAAAATCTCTCATAGCTATAGAAGTGGGGCTGCAATGAGCTGAGATAGATTTATTTTGTTCGGGCTTGGCTGAAAAAGATGTTCAAGCTCAAAGCATTCTGTTTGGAGTGTGGACTCATCTTGCCATTTGCTGAGTTGGTTTGCTAGCTGTTCAAGCTTTGCTTGTTCACATGATGGCTTCCTTAGAAACATTAATGCGAGCCAAACACTTGTCAAAGTCCCATTGGTTTCTGGATTTAAATGTTTGATAAATCAAGCAAAAAGCTAATGTTGCACATAAGTGCCTGAACCCTTGTCTGGATACACAGTCACGTTTGGATTTTATTGTATTCCTATCATAATGCATAGAAGGAAACAAAACTATAACAAAATTACATATATACCACCGCTCATGTTTACGATCCTAACCAAGCCAAGCTTAGGCTTTACTTGTACTGGGCTTGTTTATTAAATGAGCTTTAAATTGAGGCTTGTGCTTTGTTCTTAAACTAAATGAACTGAGTTTGAACAAGCCTATCACCTATACAAGCTTGAGCTATTCATAATAAGCCCGGTGCATTTGCAACCTAATAATAAAGTACATATTGCGTATAATATTGTGCTTTCTATATGATTTTTATTCAATAACTTCTCAAAGTAGCTTTTTCATGTGTCTTTAATTCCATCAAGATCCTTGAGTGTTCACCTAATATACCTTCAATATGAAATCTTCCATTTTTCGATCTTTTGATTTAGCAAGTTTGCATATATTCTTCTCTCTATTCTTTATACCCGACTTGAAATAAAGATCATCATAGCATCTCTTACTGCTTTTTCAACTTCTTTTTGTATTTTTGTATATTTCCTAGCCTTTTTCATTTTAATTTTTTGTTAAGTTTTGTAACACTCATTTTACGTCTACTACTGTTTGAACTTTCTCATTCCACCATGCAGTGTCCTTGGACAGTGGTCCAATTCTCTTTGTATTCAAAACCTCTTTTGATATTAGTTTCGTACTCTGTGTACCTTGTCACTTCTTTTAGTAGCTTATTTTTAAATAGCTCTACTTTATCTCCTTTTAAATTTCACTATCCTAGCCTTAGCTTTCTAATTAATCTCTTTATTTTAATATATATGTCTAAACCATCAATCTGTATTACAAGGTCAAATGTTCTCTTGAAATAACCTTAACAATTTTTGTACATTAGCCTATCTGTTCTTCTAGTTAGGAAAGAGTTAATTTACATTCTATTTGATCCAGTTTTAAAGGTTCTTAAGTGTTCATATTTGTTTTTAAAATAGGAATTTGTTATCATAAAATCATAAACTATTATAATATCTACAATTGCCTCCCGAACACCATTCCTATCTCCAGATCCATATCTGTCATGGACTATCTCATACCCTCTGCGATGTTTTCCTACATGATTATTAAAGTCCCTCCTAGAAATATATTTTCTTCTATAGGTATGCCTTGAATTAATTCATTCATGTGTTCTTAAAATTGTGCTTTAATGTGTTTGTATAGTCCTATTTAGGATGCATAAGTGCTAACGATATTAATTATATATCTCCTAACACAAGTTTTATAGTATTATCCTATCCCCTTTCCTAACAACAAATATAACATTTTCTTTTATATATTTATCTTCTATTATCTACTGATCAAAAAAACAAAAACAAAAAAATTATCTTCTATTATCCCTACACTATTTTTATGCTTTTTTTCTCTCTTTCTAGCACAATAGAGTTTCTATCTAATCTTTTCACTTTCCCTAGTTTTCTCTCATGCCCACTTACTTTCTTGTAACCATGTTATATTGACTCTCCTTCTAATTATAGTATCTAATTATAGTTTCTGTATTCCAAGTTGCAAATTTAAACATGATTGTTTTTGTTAGAAGTATATTAGGGTTACATATATAGTATTGTGTAATTCTAGTAGGATTAGGATTTCATGGTTTATTTCCTTTGTTTATACTTTTTATGTACAACCTTATAACCCTCCTATATAAGGAGCTCTCTTATTTAGTTTCAGCATGAATTTTAGTCTAATACAATGTAGTCGTTTGGATTTTTCCTTCTCTCTCTCTTCTCTCTTTCTTTTCTGTTTCTTGTCTCTTTTCTGTTATTCCACAAAATCTAACATGGTATCAGAGTCTCTCCTTCCTTGGTCTGATTCTTCTCTGGTTTAATTTACCCTGGCTGGTTCTGGTTCAACAAGTCTGCGGCTTCCCTCCCTCTGATTTTCTCGCCCAACGCCCTTGCCGCCTCACACATCTCCCTCGCCCAATGCTGATCGTACAGTCATCACGTTGCTGGGCCACCAACCCAACCACCCCAACTGCTTCTGATCTATCATCACGTTGCTGTTCGTCCAGTCATCACGCTGTCCCCTCTTTTCTCTTCTGTCCTTCTCTGTCCCTTTTCTAGGGTTTCTGTTCCAAATCTCTGTCTATAACACTCTCCATGGCTGCAGGGGTTGAGTACAGATGCTTTGTTGGTGGGCTTGCCTGGGCCAGCACCACAGCAGCCCAAACCAGCAACACAGCAGCCCAATCAGCCGCAGCTACTGCCTTCCAAGCCGCTTCTTTTTTCTTCTTTTCCTGTTCCGCCTTCCGTCTTTTTTTTTTTTTTCCCCAGCGCCTGCTCCATCCATCTGTCGCAACTGCCAGCACCAGGTCTCTTGTTCTATTTCTTTCTCTTCTTTGTTTTTGTTCTATATCATCTGTTTGTTTTTGCGTCTCTTTTTGCCTCTTGCTGTTCCTCTCTCTCAATCCGGTCGAATTTCTTTGTGTTTCTTTTCTTCTTCTCTCTCTCCCTGACTATCGTTCAATCTCTATTTTTTTTGTTACCTTCTCTTGTGATTTGCAGCCACAGTTCTCTGGTTCATATATATATATATATGTTATATCTGTGTGTTATATGAGAGTAGTTTTTTTTTTTTTTTTATGTATACATGCAGTATGAATTATGGACAGATGGGTTTGTGGTATGTTTTAGATCTTGTATTGGCATTGTTATATGATGCTAGAAGGAAGGTGTCATATTGCAGCCCCAAATCTGGTTCCGCCTCAGCCAGCAGCGGTTCCGTCTCAGTCACAGCCACAGCTGCAACCCCACATTAGGTTCCACCGTCTCAGCAAGCCGCAGCACTGGTTCCGTCTCAGCCGCAACTCTGGTTTTGTCTCAGCCGCCATGTCCGCTTGGGTTACATCTCCATTTCAGTCACAACGCCACCAAGTCAGCCACCAAGTCAACCAGTCTACACCTAGATTTTGTTTGCAAACTCAAGTTGGTTTACCTCCCACCTTGAGTTTGAGAGGGGGTGTTAGAAGTATATTAGGGTTACATATATAGTATTGTGTTAGGGTTACATATGTAGTATTGTGTAATTCTAGTAGGATTAGGATTTCATGGTTTATTTCCTTTATTTATACTTTTCATGTACAACCTCATAACCCTTCTATATAAGGAGCTATCTTGTTTAGTTTCAACATGAATTTCAGTCTAATACAATGTAGTCGTTTGGATTTTCCCTTCTCTCTTTCTTTTCTGTTTCTTATCTCTTTTATGTTATTCCACCAAATCTAACAGGTCTCTCATCCTAGATGGAAATTGGAACTCCAAAAAAGCCAAGAACCTCGTTAGGCAGACCTATCCAAAGGTTAACTATGCATGTGCATTGTTTGGAACAAATTGAATATCCCCAAGCACTGTATTATCACCTGAATGGTCCTCATCTCTGGGCGAATCAGTTGCAGTTGTTTAAGTTTATAATGGAAGGGAGGGCTTGTGGGCAGTTTGTTAAGCTCTTTGTACATTAGTTAACAGTAGAGTGATCTGCCAATATCCCTTTAGGCCATGTTTGAACGACCGGATAAAGAGGCAGGAATGTATAGGATAATCATATTCCACCATATTCCACCTCCCTCTTGGTATAAATTATATCCTATCCGGGTGGGATACAAATGGTTCGCAGGATATATTATCTATACTATTTTGGATTAGCTTCTTTACATGTGCTTGTACATAACTCCACGGTAACCATGATCCATTTTTCACCGGACCCAGGCAATGATGCAACATCCCTTGCTCATTTTTGGAGCACCCTGAAACTGATGCAATGTGTTGCTCAAGGGGAATATCCTAACATTTAATCAAATAATCTCTCGAGGTCTCTTATGATAGTTTTATGCTGGTTGTCAACTACCCATGGCTACAAATCTCCTTTCTTTGGTCTTGGAACTGGTGGTGCAAGGATAGGACACTAATCATGACACAAGCGGATATATATGTACACATTCTTTCTCAATCATTAGGCATGCTGATAATCTGCTCTACAACTAGTATTAGTTACCATCATGAGCGGACATTTTTTATGTATGACCTATTAGCTCATCAAATACTTATGAAGAAACTTGGACATTGTTAAAGGCAACCATCAAAAAAGAAATTTATGAAGAAACTTGGTACACATAATTGTAATGGATCTTTATTACCCTGTCTTTATTGAGATATTGCTTTATCGTTAAATATGTGTTTAGGGCTACATGGCTACTTTTCCACTATATAAGATTGCAACAAGCAAATCTTCTTCAATTTATATGATGATTTCATTCCTGTTTGTCAGGTTGTGAATAAATGGTTTGCCCTTCAAGCCATGTCTGACATTCCTGGGAATGTTGAGAATGTTCAAAACCTCCTGAAGCATCCAGCGTTTGATCTGCGTAACCCAAACAAGGTAGATTAAACCTCTCTCTCACACACGTGCGCGTGTGCACACACACACACTGTTGTGGGTGCACATACACATGCACGCTCGCACTCGTGCACACCTGCAACACCAATACATAACACTATCCCTCTTGTGCACAGATGCATCATTTTACGTTATAGAAGATACATTGAATCTGGATTCTCTTTTGTTAATTCTTTTTTGTCCCTAGCAATATAAAATCCGGATTCTCTATGTGAAACAGGTACATTCACTTATACTAGGCTTTTGTAGATCTCCTGTGAATTTCCATGCAAAAGATGGGTCAGGCTATAGATTCTTGGGAGAAATGGTGGTGCAGCTTGACAAACTGAACCCTCAGGTCTGTTCAGAAATGAAATCTCTTGCTTCATTGGCTTTCATCATTCCTTGGATCTTACTCGTAAATGAATCTCTCTACATGGATGCAGGTTGCTTCACGCATGGTATCGGCCTTCTCTAGATGGAGGCGCTATGATGAAACCCGTCAAAGCCTTGCTAAGGTATTTAACCTGTTGACATAATAGTTTCATGATTTTCACTCTCAAGAGCCTAAAGTGTGCGACTGATCGCGAAAAAAGACATTGCAATAATGTCCAAATTTGAAATTTACTCCCTGAAAGATAGAGATGTATATCTCGTTTATCTATTCTGCACCTTTATGAAATAACACTTGATGGCATTTTGCAGGCGCAGCTGGAGATGATCTTATCCTCCAATGGTCTTTCAGAGAACGTGTTTGAAATTGCCTCAAAAAGCTTAGCTGCTTAGATGTTCTCTGAGAAACTGCCTAGATGTTTTAGTGAATCTGATTTTCATATATAATTAGGAATATGTTTCTTGCATCTGTCTAGGATGTGTCTTAAACTGGTGGAATCTGTTGTGAAAACGCCATTTTTCATTTACAGGGCAAATTATTTTCTTGGGAAGCCATAATAACTTTATTTATTTGAAGAGAGAGTGTGTGTGCCCGTGCAAAAAAAGAAAAAAATTGCAGTTAACAAACCATAAAAATACAGAGGCTGTTTCTGTGACTCGGCAACCTTAAAAGACTTATTAGCTTACTGATCATGTCTTTGAAATTTCCACCACTTGAAAAACTTGGTGGCCAAAATTCCGATTAATCTGAGAAATTTGGGTTCGGTCATTAAGGGGTTGTTTTTAAGAATTTTTTAAATTTGATCAGGTCAGAATTATTTTTATTAAAATATTTTATTTTAAAAAAAATTAACTCTTTTCTGATATGATTTTATTCAAGTTTTAAATATTTTTTAAGATCATATATGAATCAATATACTATTAAAAGATGTCAGATATTAAATAGTAAAAAATTTAAAATGAGTTTATTCAGATTCTTGAAAATCGATTTTAGTTTTTCTCAAACAGGCTCTAAAGTGCCGGTACAAATTCAGGGCCGGGAAACAATGCTTTTAGTCAACAATTTGTGTATTAAGATGAAACCAAAACACTTGGCAGTGTATCTGATTACATCGTCAAAGATAAAGAGGAATCTCAGGGAAGAAGTATGCTATTGCACTTCCCCGAAGGGTTCTCTACATTTATAAATTAAGATTAAGATTACTAAATTACCTTTACATGCCTAAAATACTCCTTTTTTTTTTTGACAGAAGTGATGGGTATTACAATATTATAACAGGTCAATTTAATTCAACTCAATAATATTACTTACAAACCACCAAAATTTCAAATATAGGTGTCAGACGAACAAATAGTCTAGTTTCATGATTAGATGAAAATAATATTCACATTCTTCTGATAAAAGGAGTGAGATTTGAACCAACAATCTCTCCTTAATGAAAATGATATGATGGCTAACTGAACTAGTTTCGACTGGTTAAAAAAAAAAAATTCATTTTTAATCAAGAATAATTTTGTAATTTTATTTATAAAGTGGAGTTCTTAATTATTTGTCAAGTGCGAATACACTTAATCAGAAAAGAATCGTGAAAAACATCATATTGCTCATCAAAATTGATTAAGACATGCTTTAAGTTTTACAAAAAACTGATTAATTGGAATGGATTCTAGAGAATTGGTTATGACATAAATAGTTTATTATTTGGATGTGTTGGTATAAATTATGTAAAAGTGATTTTGTACTGTAAATTTTAATTTTTATCATTATATTTTATATGTTAGGTAATAATGATCTTAGGAGTAAGACTTGAAAAAAGTTAAAACTATTACTTTTTATGAACTTTTACAAAACTTTGTTTTGGATTTTAAAGCCAAACGCCTTAAGATGGTGTTTGGGAGAGTTTCTTAAAAACAAAGTTTTGCAATGGAGCCTACTACGAGGGTGTTTTTTTTGGGTATTTGGTGGGGGGTGGGGTATAGGGATGGCAACGAGGCCGTAGGTTTGGGGCAGGGTGTCCTTTCTTTAATTATGATTTCATTTATATTTTTTTTATCTCTGACCCTGCTCTATTTAGAAAT
This sequence comes from Nyssa sinensis, assembly GCA_008638375.1. Taxonomy (NCBI): domain Eukaryota; kingdom Viridiplantae; phylum Streptophyta; class Magnoliopsida; order Cornales; family Nyssaceae; genus Nyssa; species Nyssa sinensis. The sequence continues at coordinate 978,543 of CM018048.1, read as the reverse complement.
TTGCTTCGACCCTAACCCCTATTTATATTTTTCGACTCCACCTTGTCCCAAATTTCGATATATATATTTTTTCAAGTAAGTTAAAACTTTTATTTTAATAGGTAAATTAAATTTTTTTTTGTCAAAATAATCAATACAAGGAAAAATAATATGAGTGTGATATGAAAAATCTTAAAACTAATTTTATATAGTGTGGTTTATAGGTAAATATAATGTATATAAGGATAATAAAAAAAGTAATACAATGACAAAAATATATTAAAAGTCCTACCCCGACTCCGCCTAGACATTGTTTATGAACATTCTGTACCTGCTTCATTAGAGATGAGACAAATTGTCATCCTTGAGAGGGAGGCTACCTTCCTCAAAACCATGGTTAGGACCCCATCCGAGGTTTTGGGAAGGCTTTTTAAAACCAAGTTTTACGGTGAAAGCCACTAAATCTCAATTATAAAACGGACTTTTATATTAGTTAAAAAAAACTTACTTCTCAAAATATGCTTAGCTTTTTACAAAGCTTTCTAAAGCTCTCTTTTATTTACAATTGTAAATTGATTTCACAAATAGGGTAACTATATAACATAAATTTATTTGATTAATATATTGTGTTTTGTCCATACCAAAGTTTATGGAATTATTAATACTATATTACCTACATTATTTAATACTTTAACAATTTTATATCTCATTATTTAAAATACAAAACTTAATAAAAAAAAATCAGAACAATAACATTACTATTATGTGACTGATAAGTTGTATATGGATTAGGTTAAATCGGATTATAATAAAATCAAACCGGATTGGACTTGACATGATTCCACACTGATTAGTGCCAACAAAGACCCGGATGTAGCATGCAAACGATGGAAATGATGGGTCAAACCACTAATTATTATTAATGTTAATGACTTGTTGTAGTATTATTTGGTCGTAAAGTAGTAATGGAGGACCCATTCAGTTTGAGTGAAGTTTTCTACGGAAGTAGCTAAGCAGCGTTTGACATATGCGGCACGTGATGGACTGCCACCCCCACCACCATGTAGGTTTTCCAATACAAAAAGTTATTATAATTAGATGAAGTCATAATCATGCTTAAATTAGGTTTAAATGATTATCCTCATCACCAAACATCCATAAAATATCCTCGATGTTTCCTTGATCACCTTTTCATTCTTTTTAAATATTATCACACTCTTAATCACCTTTTCGACTCCCAAAAGTCATGTGCAAAGAAAGGTTAAATTTGGATTGTACAAGAGCTATTAACCACTCCAACAAACAAAAGTAGAGCACTTCAAGTCTTCTATTATAATTTTTATTTGGTTAATGTGCGTAGATTTTGAGAAAAAAGAAAGACATGCAGTTCTAGCGTGTATATATATATATATATATATATATATCCACACACACTATTGCAATCACTACCAGCACCACTCGCAACCATTTCTATCGCCGCACTGAGACCACCATACACAACTACCGCTGTTATGACTATCACTATTGTTGTAACCAAGACTACCACAACAGCCATTACTACCACCAACTCTAGACCGTTGTCCATTGCTATCATCAACATTTATATTATATTGCGGCCAACACCACCACCGCCATCCTATTATAGGTACTGCTTCCACCGTCACGTAATATTATGAATGCTGTTATCATCATATATTCTTACATTATATTACGGTTATCATATTTCATTTATAAAATGATTCTAAACGAGTCGAGTTGATGATTGAAATTGATTATTTAAATAATTTTTTTATTATATTTAAGTTTAATTTATTTATATTTTAAATTTATCATAAACATACCTCAACTTATAACATGATTCTTTATATAACATTAAATTACTATTAACTTTTATTGAGTCAAAATTAATAAATTAATAAGATTAAAAATATGTTCAAATTTTATTTATTTATTTTATGAGTCAATTTTGAATGACATTCTAACTAAATAGATCATGAACCGAATTCAAGTAATTTTACAACCCTAATTATTTATTGAAACATTTTTTTTTTTTTGATAATTTAGGAGCCAATCTTATCAACTGCAACCTTTAGTCGCGTGATCGGGTATAAACTTAGAAACCTGTGCAAGCCCCCCGTCTCACCCGAGCTGGGTTATTACTAGGCTGAAGCTATGGGGGTGGCTCCCAAGAGATATCATTGTTTTTGTGGGAGTATTAAACTCATGACCAGGTGTATTTGAGAGACACTTATCACTGCGACTCATTAGTCACTCAACTCTTTCCCTTGTGGATTTATTATTGAAATTTAGTGTATCCTAGCATACTATAAATTTTATACCTGAAAAGATTTTCATTTCTTCTGATTTCAAATCCATTCATTTTAAACTTTCCAAATAGTTTTCATCTAAATACACTCTTTGTAGAATTGTGTCAAAAATGTATTATGTATCGATTAATTGAATTAAGAACAAGTAAAATTATAAGGGCTGTCTGTTTAATTTTTCTTTTTTAAATATTAAAGAAGATAAAATAAATTTAAAGATAGGGAACACCATTACGTTCCTTTTGATCATATGCGTTTTATGATATATTTTTTTCCCCCTCAATTATCCAATGAACCAACCCCCCCTCCCTACCCCCCTCCCCCCACACACACAAGGACTCGTGGTTTGGAGGGTAGGACCAAGACCAAATTAAAGGCACCCCATAAGTCTAGGGCTTAAAGTGTGAACTATCCTGCTATGGGCATGTTCTGGTGGACCCACTGAGCTAAAATGTTAATTGCCTATCCTTTTTGGTTCATCCAATTAAAGTGTAAAGTAGATCTTTATTAGGCACAGTGTGAAATCCTAGTGAAAGATAGGAAATAAAGGGTTAAAAGACAACAATATTAGTTCAAAAAGGTCTTTTCTCATTTTGAGAGAGAAGGCCTGCCAAAGAAGGAAGCAGCCTTGCTCTTTTGCATCACTTTCACAAAAGTTCAATTAAAGGGTAATTCAGTTCCTTTGTATTTTCAAGAAATAAAAAGGGGGAACTTATATTTTTGGGGTACAATATGTAATTTTATACAAGTTTTAAATAAAGTGTCATAGTTTTAATTGAAATAATTAAATCTTTTAATTTAAAATTATATGTCAATTTAGTCTAATTATAATAATAATAATCTAAAATTGTCTTGTAATAACAATAAAAGTGATACTATTATGTTCATGGGTATTAAAAGTCGCAAGGTCTCATTAATTTAATTAAAATGTACAAAGACAAATTGGAATTATTTCGTAGCAAACTTTGCAAAATACTTTTATAAATTAATAGTTTGTTCTTATTATTCATTAGTTTACAAGTTCACACGACTGTTTTAATTTTAAATTCTGAAAAATCAAATTACACAACAAACTACAACATGTACATAGATAAAACCTAATACAAAACCTGGAAGAAAAAAATAAGATACACATCTTTCTAGTACAAAAGTGAGAGTAGAGCTCACGACATTTCATTAAAAAAAGTCATGGGTTAGCAACCAAACCTCAATTGACATAAATTAAAAAATTTAATTGTTTGAATAAAAATTACATAGTTTTATTTAAAATCATTATAAAATTATAAGATAACATAATATAATTAATTAACTCAAATAATAAAAAAGCTAAAGCGGGGTGAGTTGAGAGATGAGAAATATTTTTAGATAAGTTTGGCATATTACGTGGTAATATTATTTTAATAACACTTTTCATATATATTATGTTTTATTTAAAAAAAGTTAAATCGCATATGACTAAATACTATTAAAAATAGTAAATTACACCAACCTTCTCTTAGGTTTATGACAATTATACTAATCTCTTCTAAATTTTTTGAAATTATATTGATATCCCCTGTTTTATCTGATAATATACAGATACCTCTTTCCAGTCAATATTTTCCTAACAATAACAAAACTACCCATTTCATATTTTTTTTTTCAATTTTTTAAATTTTGACTATTGTTTTTCAATTTTAAATAAATATTGATAAAAAACTTAAATTTATTTTAAAATAAAATAAAAGTAAGTTATTTACTTTAAATTTGTTTTTAAATAAAAAATAATCTTTTTAAAAAAAGTTAGAAAAAATTAGTCAAAAAAAAAGAGAAATAATTTTATCATTTTGAAAAAAAAATAATAGAAGAAAGTTATTTATATATTTTTAAATAAAATATAAGAGATAAATATAATTTTAAAAAATTTGAAAAAAATTAGTATAATTATTAAAAATTTTAAAAAATAATAATATCAGTATAATTTATTTTATCAATAAAATAAAAAAGGTGCATTATTGGTATCAGTATTATCCAAAAATTTTCGAGAAATGGAGCCAAGAGTATGTTAGCTGGAAGTGGCGGATAAAGCGAAGAATTTTCAATGTGGGCCCAATCTTACGTAGGGGGTGCGCACGAATGGCATCGTCGTCCATCGACAAGTGGATGGGCACACGTGCACACGTTGACAAAAGCAAATAACGAAAAAGCTTCTTGCTAAAACAATAATGAAACCTCAACTAAACAGTCACACAAAATATCATATTTTTACTGTGAACAAATTAGCTGTGTTCCCATCGTTAGGACAGAATTACCCTCACGCGCCATCCAAATTTACACCACCCCCTATATTTAGCCTCTTTTAGTTTTTGGTAAAAACAGTTATCTGAGCAATGTGCAAGCTTGTTTCAGGTGTGCCTATTAAGCAAAGAACAAGGCTATTCAAGTAATTTTGTATTTTAGTACTTCTAAAATATATTAACCATTATATAACCTTAGCCTATAGTTCCGGGTTTCGTTAATTACATAAATTATAGAGAAATCAAGTCATTGCCGTGTTTGACCTCAAAAGCCATAGTGACAGCATACATATAGACTAAAGAGAGAGAGAGAGAAACGAGAGAGAGAGAGAGATTTTTGATTTTTCAGTTCGTCTATGAGTCAGTAATCTCCACTTTCTTCTTATCCAATCTTGTTTGGTTTCTCTAATTTTTTTCCTTTCATTTTCGGGATGGAATTTCGATTTCGCACTTGATTTTCTTGAGAAAGGCTGCAAATTTTTCTCGGTGAGTTTTGATCGGTGAACAATTAGATTCGCCAATGAAACGAAACATTCGTCGTGAAAGTTAGGTTAATTTATCGATCAAGAACATGAGACGAGTGAATGGAGAGATGAGAGGTGTGAACAACACTTTGGAGACTATAAACGCTGCGGCAACTGCGATCGCCTCAGCCGAGAATCGTGTGCCTCAAGCCTCAGTGCAGGTAAATCATTTTATTTGATCCTTTAATTTCTCGTCAATTTTTTCATAATTATGTTTATTTGACTGTGGTGACCCACTAATGTGAGTTTAAGATGGTACGTGTTGTAAAAGCTGCTTATACGGTTCAAGATCTGTTGATTTATTCTGTGATTGCTGGTTGATTGGTTTTTGCCCTTTTTTTTCTGCTTATAATTTAGCGGATCATGATTGTTTTACATTTTCTTTAATTGTCTTTCGTTATTGTTCTCTGTTGTCTTAAAGGTTGATTTGTGTTTTCTGAGTAAGCATAGGGGTTTAGCTGCTTGTAGATTTGAACTTGCAATGCTTTGCTTTACTAGGATGAGGTTTTCATAGCTTTAAAGGTAGGTTTTGTTGTGTTATTATATGGTTATTAATGATGTAACAAGGTTCTTGAACTTTTGAGGTTCTAGTTGAAAGCTGTTAATTTGCAATACTGCCCGTGATTTCACTAGCAGGCCAGCTGAAATGTCTATCATAGTTTGTTTTCTGTCTCTCTTTAAGGCGTCATTTTTCTCACAAGTTTGTTTTTGTTAATTTGTGTTATTCCATGGTTAATTTTGAAATTGAGCTGTATTTGCCTTTTAATTATGGTCTGAGTGATTACAGAGGAGTGGATCTTCCTTGGAGTGAGAGACATTATGTTTCGCTGATGCCAACACGTTAGTACTTAGAAGCAAGAAAGAAAGGCATAACCTTTAATTGTGATGAAACACCTAGGGATTTTGTGGCTAACTAATGATACTGGATTAACCTTTCTCTAGCTTTGTGTTGTTCTATTCTTTCATCCAAAATGATACTTGGAGCATGCAATGTATATTTCTGAGTATAATGGGATTCAAAATGTTGACAAAATAGTTGAATTTATCATGGCTGTCCTGAGTCTCCTGACTGTGATGCTTTTGTGTTTGGGTCTGCTGAAATCTGAACCAAAATGAAGAACCCTTGTCCACCCATTTATGTATATGTATATCCTGCAACAGTTGCATTTCAACATTGAGTGGATCCCATGGATAAAAGCAAAAAACTATTGCATTCTCTATGAGGTGCTCTGTACAACAAAGTTGTTCACAAACTCTGCACCCTGCACTTTTTTTTGGGTTCCTTATTGCTAGGCAGCAAGGGGACTTGAGCTTTTGACATTCTGGTTGAGAGTTCAATTGCATACCACCTGGCCTAGTTGGCTGGTGTTTACTTTCTTTATCAAGTACAGTGGGCAGCCGTCTTCCATTGGATGGATGTCCAAGGGGTTCTCAAGAATTTGTTTCAGTATGATTCATTTTTTATTATACATTGTCTTCTTAAATAAGGCTATTTTGTATTTTTTTAGCATGGCCAGTGTATTTCATGTCGTCTATTTCTTCCAATTTTTCGGAAGTACATGTATACAAACAAAAAGATAAATATATGCTTTATGTTATGAACACAAAGTTGTATATAGGTTTTGGGGAATCACCATGTTCACCTCTATCTGTTACAGGTGCACAAAAAAACCGAGAACTGTAGCACCGAACCAACCCAAACCGAATGGGTCGGGTTGGGTAGGTTCGAAAGAAGATTTGGGTTAGGTCAGTTCTAGAACTGATTTTTCGGATTGATTCTGGTTTAAAGCTCAAATAAACCGACCCAAACCGAGAACCAGACTTTTCATAATTTTTTTTCTTCTTAGATTATATATATATAATATGTATTACAGTATTAATGTATATGTGTGTTATAATATGTATTACAGTATTAATGTATTAGTATATATATATATATATATATGTGTGTGTGTGTGTGTATAAATATATAAATGGGGGTTTGTAGGCTAGGCCAGGGGCTGCAGCTGTTGCACCAAATAATCTTATCAAAGCAGATTTGTTGCTCCATTTTTTAAAACCCTTTCATAGTGGCATTTTATACACATTCTATACACCAGGTGCATTTTATATATACACACATGTTTAAAATATATATACAATTATATAAACATCACTTGCATTATATATATACACACGCTCACAGGCACACACACGATCAAGGTGCAGGTGCATTTAGCATATATATAATATAAATATATATATGATAGAAATGCATTATAAATATATACATCGAGAGTTTTTAGAGAGAGAGAAACAAATAGCATTTGTTGGCCAAAAAAAAAAAAAAGCATTTCCGGTAGAACCGGAATTGACCCAACCCAACCTGAATATTTTCGGGTTGGGTGGGTCCGGTTCTATCATACCTTCGGTTCGGGTCTAGTTCTTATTTTCTAGAACCGTTCAAGTTCGGATTGGTTCCGGTTCTTTCATAACCCGACCCATGTGCACCTCTATGTTGGGAACTTGTGGTGCAACATTTGGGTCTACATCTAAAAATTATAGTTGGTGCAATTTTCATGTTTATGAAATATTTGTTGAATTGAACAATGACAAATAGATAAGGAGAGATCATGATTTCACAATAAAGAGGGATTATTTAATGTTCAATTTGCGGAAATATAATATTGATTTCCTTCAGGTAGGTGTGTGTAAAATTTATGCATTCTGTTTGTTAAAGAATACTTCCATTTGCCCAAAATTGGAGGTGATGTATTTTTTTTTCCAGTTCAAAGTAAATCTCTCGCCTTGATAACATCGGGTTGACACCAGTATTGTGCCCAATAACTTTTGCCCATACACCATTCCATATTTTGGTTTACTGTTCCTAAGGAGTAGGGATTACATTAGCTCAAATATAAATGGAGCAATAAAGGAAGTTTCTGTTTTGCTCTCAGTTTGCTCGTGTTTCAATGATGTGGATTGAAAGGCTACAGAGTTTTCATTTTATTACATTTCTCCACCAAATTAGTCCCTGAAAGAAGCTGAATGATGATCAATGTCAGTAAACCCATAGGAGAGGTTATAAGTGAGGAGAAAGTGGAAGTAAAGGGGACAACCATGAGCTGGAGTAGCTTTCAATGAATTTCTTTTAAATATTGAGTTACTACAGAGTAAGTCTGTAATACTTATGCTATGTAATCAACTTTTTCTACCGTTTAAATGCTTGAGGGTGCTCAATTACATTTGTGGTGTTTATTCATTTGTCTTTTGTGGACTAAGACATACCCAGTTAGATTATGGACTTTGTTTGATAGAGCGACAATAAATTTCTGTAAATGTGAAGTATTATAGATGCATTGAGTGATTTTATGTCTGTATCCCCTACGACTTTGCCAATCTGGTTGGTCATTTGCGAGGAAAAGAAAAATACTCAAAATGAGAGCTAATTGTCACTGATTTATATAGGTCAAGTAAAGTTTCTTCTCTTTTTAGAACTTATCTGCCAATATGCTGTTTGTTCTGTTTTCTTTCACATCTTAATAAATATCAAACCTGAACCATCTTGTCAGATGATTATAGATAGCATCTAACTCACCTCTTAACCTTGAAGATTTGTAGATATGTAGCTGCCCTTTTTAAATTTGAGAAGGTCTATGGTCTCAAGTACAAGAGTAAATGATCTCAAAAAAGTGCACGGCACGTGCTTAACAAAAGTTAATAAAGAATTTAGAATTAAAATAAGTACTGTTTGTAGCTGTGTCAAACAACAATCTGGGTTTTCCACCTCAAACTTTTCCGATTTCTTCTTCTGTGCATATTTTCTCTTAAGCTCTCTATTGCCTTCAAACATGTAGAGGCATTTTCTAAAAGTAGTGATTGCTTTTTCAGTGGATTTGATAGTTGAGGGAAAGCACTTGTCCATTCCATAACTTAGTTTTACTTTACAATGCTTGGCTTATTTTTAGTCAGTTGCAGACACAGCATGTCTAAAGTGAGTTCTTTATTGCATAATATGTACTTTTTTAAGGATCAACATTGCTTTGTTCTCTAAATATCATGCATGATAAATCTGAGAAATGATGGAGAGTTCTTTCAAAGGATTATTATAGATGCTAAGTGGATTGAAATTACTTTTGAGTTGCCCATATCTGTCTGTTAATCTTCTGTTAGATACAGAAGAAATTTAGTAGTGGTTTCTATTATTAATATTACATCATTGCTGTAATCTCTGGAGTATACAGAAAAGAAGATGGGGGGGCTGGTGGAGCATATATTGGTGTTTTGGATATCAGAGACACAGCAAACAAATTGGGCATGCTGTTGTTCCTGAAACAACAGCCCCAGGAACAGAGGGTCCAGCGGCTGAAAATCTGACTCAAGCACCTGCCATGGTACTTCCATTTGTTGTACCTCCCTCCTCACCTGCATCTTTCCTTCAATCAGAACCTCCTTCTGCTACCCAGTCTCCAGCTGGCTTACTGTCCGTCGCCTCTACCAATATGTACAGCCCTGGTGGGCCTTCCTCCATTTTTGCCATTGGCCCCTATGCCCATGAGACCCAGTTAGTCTCACCCCCAGTCTTCTCGACCATCAACACTGAACCGTCAACTGCTCCCTTTACTCCTCCTCCTGAGTCTGTCCAATTGACTACACCCTCCTCCCCTGAGGTACCCTTTGCTCGGCTTCTGGACCCCAACCACGAAAATGGTGAAGCTGGTCAGAGATTCCTTTTATCCCATTATGAATCTCTATCTTATCAACTTTACCCTGGAAGCCCAGTGGGCCATTTGATCTCACCAAGCTCGGGTATCTCTGGTTCTGGCACCTCATCTCCTTTTCCTGACAGTGAATTTGCTCCTGGGGGTCCTCACTTCCTTGAGTTCCGCACTGGTGACCCTCCCAAGTTTTTGAATCTTGACAAGCTACACCCCCGAGAATTGGGGGGATCATGGCAAGGATCTGGTTCTTTGACTCCAGATGCTGCAGGGCCTAGATCTCGGGATAGTTTTCTTCCTAATTGTCGGAATTTTGATGTTGCACCACTCACAAATTCGTTCAATGGATGGCGGAATGATGGAAATGTAGTGGATCATAGAGTTTCATTTGAGATAACTGCAGAAGTTGTTAGATGCGTGGAAAAGAAGCCTGCCGCATTGGTGAAGGCCGTGTCGGCATCTATAGAGAATGCAGAAATTGCTGCCGAAAGAGATGATAATTCAAGTGAAATGCCAAATGGTTATGGGTGCCCTGCTGGTAAAACGTCCAATGACACACCAGAGAAAGCTTCTGCAGATGGGGAGGATGTACAACAGCATCAGAAGCATCAATCAATCACTCTCAGGTCTGTTAAGGAGTTCGACTTCAACAATGCAGACGGAGGGAATTCTGACAAGCCTACTATTGGCTCTGACTGGTGGGCCAATGAGAAGGTCCTCGAAAAGGAGGTTGTGCCAACCAAGAATTGGAGCTTCTTCCCAATGATGCAGGTGCAGCCGGGTGTCAGCTAACTGGTATGCATCCTATTTTTGCTTCCATTGGGCATGTGCGCAACTTTGGGTTGGTTTGGTTTGAATGCTCTATACCTAGGAAGAAGTATCTCAGATAGATGTTAAGTCAACTTGTGGAGAACTATTGGGTTTTGGATTAAAGGGATGCGTTGCAGGATTGACCAAATACATGAACGTGGTCTTTTCACTTCCTGACCTGGAAGCTGACAAATGGGAAAGTTTTGTTAGGATTAGTGTGGAATGTGTATTATTTTTCTTTTGCTATAGGCAGAAGAATAGAAACTAATGGCACTCGTTTTCGGCCTTTGCTTATGTAGTATAAATAATATGTAGATTACAGGGGTAACAATGATGCTTCTGACGATGAAAATGAACATTTAGATGACTATTTTGCCAATTCAATACTGCTATTTTCGCATCTCACAAAGCAATGAGGTAAAGTTGTTATCTTCGTCTCTCTCCAGAAGAAGTGAAATTAAGATGGGGTCAAATGCTAACTTGGAATCTGAATTTAATACGCTGCACGTGAGTTTGTTCCCACATGCAGGTGGGAATGGTGTTTCTCGGTTTTCATCTTGCCAGTTGCCAGTTATTATTTTATTTTTTTCAAAAAATTTCTGGTGGGTAACCTCCCACAACATTGAGTACTTCCATGTTCGAAAGACTTGGGTTAAAGTCGTGCATTGACTGAAGAAATGGAGTGAGACTCAAAAAAGGGTGGGTAGTAACTGGGAGATAACTATCATCATCCAAATATTCTGAGGGAGACCTAGACCTCCTCTGCTAGCAAGGAACAGCCCGGGTGAGTGTGACAGAGAAATACAAGGAACATGGGAGAGCAAATGGAAGGAGAAAGGAAAGAAAAAAGGCAACCCGCCTATTGTGGCAACAGCCCCTGCAAAAGTGAGATAATGGAGCTCGTAATAGTCCACCAGATGTGTAAATCACTCAACCAACTATCATTTTTTAAGGATTAGGAAATTAATTTTTTTTTTAAGGGATCGGCTTTGAGTATCCCGAATCAGTTTACACGTATAAGATTATATCTTATTTTTTATGACAGTCAAATCTATCTTTTGTCAATGATCGGCACAGAAGAAACTCAAAATCGAGACGCTTGAATAGAAAATTAATTTTGCACATGATAATTTATGTAATACTTTTCAATAAATCTAGGTTAATATAGTATTTTGATTGTCTCCGAATGGTTGCTAAGCATTGAGTAGGGATGAAATATGGGAAGGGGAGGAGTGGTCATGGTTTTGACATCACGAAGCCATCATCAGCTAACACGAAAGTTAGATCTTCGCACTTATCTTGAAAAAGGGTTGGATCTGTTGAATTTTCTATTGAAGATAGATTAAAATATTTTTGTTTAATTAGATCGAGTGAGATGAAATAGATCATAACTTTTGATTGTTATTTCTTTTTTAAAAAATAACTAACTTTTAAGAATACAGAAATTGAAATTGATTTGAATAGATATGTGATGCCAATTCGAATTAAATAGTCATATATTCGAATTGAATATTTAAATTAAACAAACACATTATTTTGAAAATGTGTCTTTTTAAGAAAAGTTGTGACTCTAAAAAAATTTATCTATATAAACAAATTGTGATTTAGATTTTAATATCTTTTTAGTCACGAATATATTTTTTTTTTACTTATCTTTTTTAAGTTAAATATTCAATCAAAAATTCTATAGCAAATCTTCGGAATTAATTTTTGTAGGTATTAGTGATTTTATTATATTCTAAAAATATATTACTTGAATTCAACAACAAACTTAATTTAAATAAAAACAATTAATAATTTAAGACCATATTTCAAACCGTATCAAGATCACAAAACTACTGCATAACAGGATCTTCCCGAACGTACTAATATCACATGTGCTGCTGAAATATACTTGCTACTCACGTATTGAGGATTCCGACCGACCAAAACGTTCCTTCCACAGCCAAAATGAAGTCGTTTTGGCCGTATGAAATTTATAAAATTTATTTCATAAATTCATCACATGTGTCCCAGTCGATAACGAAAAACGATGTGGTCAAACAGCTGTCAACAAACATGAAGTCTTTAACAAACGGTGTCCCTGTACATAAGTACAGTTAAAGAACAACACCAGCCAAGTGCCAACAAAAGCCTGGTCCAGGTTGGACTGCTTTAACAACCCATGTTGAAGTTGCAAACAAAGTTCAAACCCTCTGCCCTCTAGCTTGTTCTTCACCACAAAAACCAATTTGACCTTTCTATATATTCCCACCCACAAGCCCCCCAACCTTGCCATCCCTTCAAAAGCAACTCTTATCCCTGACTCCACCACCACCCTCCATCCCTTCTTCCTTCCTGCGTCCTTGTCAGTTGCAGGGTTTTCCTACACATTTCTTGCTCTTTCTGTCAGCTGGAAAAATTCCAGTCACAACAATTAGGGGTTTGAGGGGCTGAAGAATGCCAACTTTTGCAGAATCAAGGCCTCCGTTAAATGGGTTAAACCAATACAAACCAGACCCAGTCTCCAATCTAGTAACCATTGATGTGGGTGGTCAGCTCTTTCAGACCACCAAACAAACCCTAACTCTAGCTGGCCCCAAATCCCTCTTTTCTGGGGTTCCCAATTTTTTTGATCAATGTGATGTCCCATTCATTGACAGAGACCCCGAAATGTTCTCAATCCTTCTCTCTCTTCTCAGAACTGGTCATCTTCCATCCAAAGCTAAAGCCTTAGATCTTCAAGATCTGATCTCTGAAGCTGAATTCTACGGTATTGAAAACCTTCTCTTAGCATCGCAATCGAACCCATCTCAGTTCGAAGCTTTTAATCTCGAAAAATCTTTGATTTTGCCCTTAAGTGGCCGAGACTCGCCCTCGGCAGTCTCGACGTCACCGTATGGGTCAGTCCATGTAGCACACGGTAGCAAAATCACGTCTTTTGACTGGTCTCTGCAAAGAAAATCCACAATTCTAACTCAATTCACAGTCGTCGATTCCCTATTAGCGATATCTCCCCACATTGCGGCGGCTGGTGCCACTGACTTGTCGGGTTTACAGATTATTGATCTTGATAGGGGTTTTGTTAAAGAGACCTTGAATTGGGAGAATGTAACTAGGTCTAGTTCAACAGTGCAGGCAATTGGGTCATCCCCAGAATTTTTATTTACTAGTTTCGAATCTGGTCGGCGGAACTCGAATTCAATTATGGTTTTCGATCTTCAGGGTAGTTTCCGTCCGGTTACAGAGATTGGTCATTGTGAAATTTATGGTGCCAATCTTGATTCAGCTATTCCAGCAACGAAATTGAATTGGGTTCCAAGTTACAAATTGTTAATGGCTTCTGGCTCTCATAGCGGACCTTCTGGTGTTTTGGGGAACATCAAATTTTGGGATTTAAGGTCTGGAAATGTAGTCTGGGAATTGAAGGAAAATGTGGATTGCTTTTCAGATGTCACTGTTTCAGATAATCTTTCAGCACTATTCAAGGTTGGGGTAAATTCGGGTGAGGTGTCCTTCACTGATTTGAGGACTATTGGTGCTGAGCATTCATGGGTTTGCCTTGGGGATAGAAGAAAGCTGATCAATGGGAAGAAAGAGGGGTTCGGATGCAAGATTGAAAGTCATGGAAATCAAGTATTTTGCAGTAAGGGAGGTGATTTGGAATTGTGGTCAGAGGTACAGATAGGTTCTTCGAGGTACAGTGAAGATGGCTTAGAGGGCAGGGTCTTCAGGAAGAACCCAATGGGGAGAGCTAAGGATATGGGAGGAAATAGGATAACCAACTTGGGTTTTGGAGGGAACAAAATGTTCGTGACGAGGAAGGATCAACAATTTGTTGAGGTTTGGCAGAGTTCAGTAAGGGGATTTTGATCTCAGAAGTTTTAGTCGGGATTGATAGGTAGAATATTATTTATCTTGTTAAATAAAATTTTTATTCTTCAACTTTGTAAATTAGTTCTTAGTTTGATTCATTTGTTAAATGACTTTGTATTCTATTAAGGGTTCAGTTGTTTATAAATGCTAAGTTATATCATATAAAGATTAATAGAAGATCACAACTTGATGTTTTTTTATATCTATTTTTCTGCCTGCTGAGTGCGGTCAACTTGTGCAGCAGGCACAGAATTTTATGTTTGGCATTCACTTTTGTAATGAGACTTCACACTTAAAGTGTGAGATTTTGCTTTCAAATGTTATGGAAAATAAGATGGATGGTTCTGTTTCCATGTGTTGCGCCCTATACATGATAAAAATTTGTGCATTGGCTGTGCAGTCCATTTCTGTTGTTTTACTAGTTAGAGTAAATGTTTTATAAATGGTAGTCCTTTTTTAGATGTTTCCTTGTTCATTTAGAGCTCTTTTGCATAATCTAAGAAGCACGGATAAGGACACGGGACACGAATACGATACAACACAGACACGCGGATACGTTATTTCTAAAAAAAGTAGGACACGGATACGTTAGGGATACGTTGAATATATATAAATGTTTTATATTTTTTATATGACCATATAATAAAAACTTAATGTTATTTCAACTAAACTTGGCATAGAAACACATAAATTTTAAATATATTATTAAGATATTAAAACAACAAAACTATTAAATAAAAATTAAAAAACTTCTTTATTTATTCATCAACATTCATGATTCAAGTGTCCGGACACGCGTTTGGGGAGTGTCTGAGAGTGTCAGTGTCCGACACGTGGCCGACACGGACACGTGAGACAAAATAGTGTTTCCGTCCTTCTTAGTGCATAATCAATCTACTTCTTAGATTAATGGTACCATAGGGATCATTGCAGTGTGTGGATTTTGAGTTGGATAGTACTCACTTCCATGACTAAATACTATAGTTGGTGGCAGTTTGCAATTGGTTGCTTTATGAGTACTTGGAAACACGTGATGTGAAAATAATCTGATTGTTGTAGGTTTGTAACTATCACATGTTATTCATAAATTTTAAATAATTTAAAGAACATATGGCATGATGAAAAGCAGAGCAGTTGGCACTGCCTGTATGAGAAATTTTATACATAAAGTTCATATATCTAGAGAATAAATACCTAAAATTGTAAAATTCTTGTTAAATTGCATTGAAGAACAGTATTGTCATTGTGAAACAAAATTGTTCAATAATAAGCTTATCTTGCTTCAAGTTATTGTTAGTTTGAGTCTTTGAGATCTAAAAGATTGACATAATAATTGTGAAACTAAATTAGAGTTTTGTCTTGTTGATTGATTGCTTTTATCCCGGATTATTTTTGGAACTGAATTTTTTTGTGACTCCAAGGATCAGCAATACAGTGAGGGTTTTTAGAGTTTGGGAAGGGGATTCTGATCTTGATGATGTTTTTATTTATACATACAAATGACAGAAATGTTGACAGAATGAGTAGATAGAAGGTCACCAGTCTTGTTAGGAGAATCAGCGATTCTTTTCCACCCTCACCAGGAAAGTTCACTCAGAAATCAGTAGAATTTCAATAACAGAAATAATAACCTCATAGTAGCATCTAAGCTGCTAATGTCTCCCTCTTTAGAGCCTTCGTACCTTTCAAAGGTGGTTGAATGAGTGACAAAAACAAGCCAGAGCCCATCTAGGCTCTTTATTTTTTATTTTTATTCAGGGGACTAGGACAGTGATGTTATGGTCTTATGTTGATCATCATTCTGGCTTGTGTTGATCATCATTTTGTTCCATCTTCACAAGTCAAGTTTCCGTCATTATCATCTGATTACTGGTATAATTTTCAACTGGCGATCCAAAAGTTGTACATGACATGATCAAATTTTTTAATGAAAGGGCGCAGCTGATAACGTATACTCTTAGATGTCTATTGCCGTCCAGGCCATACGGATTGCTACACATTTAGCATCTAGTTTGGATGACACAGCCAAGAAGTCAACCTTGGAGGAGCTTGCTGTAGAATGGCAGATGAGAAACAGATTACTCCCCCTCTCATCATTTTTAACAGTAGCACAGGTAGAAAAACTCAATCGATATAGAAAGAAGTCAAGTTTGGGAAATTCTAAAAGCTGATTAATTCACTACGACATTTATATCGAAATTAATTTATTGTAATGGTGAAAAAAAGATAATAGATTTGCATTCTAGACTTTTGAACACCATGAGACAGGAATCTCCATCATGAGGTGTGGAGAGCAGGCTCTTGGTTTGGTAGGCTGTTAGTTAACCAAATGAATAAAAAAATCATTTTGATTACATTTTTTTTCCAAAAATAAAAATAAAAATTGATGACTGTGAGTGTTTATAGAACTTTGGTACAGGCTATTTGCATTGCACAATATTGCTTCCTCTCTATAATAATAGAAGCATTTTTATTCACGTGGTTCAGGTTATATCATGTAAGTACAGACTTATCCTCATTTAATGTCCCAGTGGTTATGAAGTTGACTTTTCAAGTGTGAGTGATCTTAGTATAAGCTTTCTCTATTTTTTTTTCCGAATATAGAGTGAGGAATTCATGAATGTTGTAATATGCTGTATTCACTCTTTATCTTTTTCGATCCTAAGTTCTGATTTGGATTTGCACATATGTTGGGAATTCTTATTCCAGTTCAAGGTTTTAACAGTTTTAATATTTGAGTATTTAGGAGAGGGTATCTGTTTTGTGTTTTCTCCAATTCATTAACTTGGGGTACTTTAGTTTTCTTCAGAAACAAGGTTCAAGGTTGTAAAAGTGCCGCTATGGCCTTGGCTCCTACTGTTAAAGTAGTTCTAGGTTCAGTTGCTTTTGCAATCTTCTGGGTTTTGGCTGTTTTTCCGGCAGTTCCTTTTCTCCCCATTGGTAGGACTGCAGGGTCCCTCCTGGGGGCCATGCTCATGGTTGTCTTCAGAGTCATAACTCCCAACCAAGCATATGCTGCTATCGACCTCTCAGTCCTAGGCCTTCTCTTTGGAACCATGGTTGTAAGTGTTTATCTTGAAAGAGCCGACATGTTCAAATACTTGGGCAAGTTGCTTTCGTGGAAATGCCATGGTGCAAAGGACTTGCTTTGCCGAATCTGCATCATTTCTGCCATTTCAAGTGCTCTATTCACCAATGACACAAGTTGCGTCATCTTAACAGAGTTTGTTCTGAAAATCGCAAGGCAAAATAACGTCCCGCCCCATCCTTTCCTACTAGCTTTGGCCTCGAGTGCAAATATTGGGTCTTCTGCAACTCCAATTGGCAACCCTCAAAACTTGGTTATTGCCATCCAAAGTGACATCTCCTTTGGAGAATTTGTGTTGGGGATTCTCCCTGCAATGCTTGTGGGTGTTGTAGTGAATACTTTAATACTTCTATGCATGTTTTGGAGGTTGTTGTCTGTTGAAAAGGATGAAGAAAATGCTTTTGCTGAAGCAATATCTGAGGAAGATCTGACTTCTCATTTGTTCTCACCTGCAACTATGTCACATGTGACATCTTTGAATTCTCAAGAAAGGAATTCCATGGTGCAAGCTATGAGCGTCCGGAGCTCCCCGAATTCGAAAGAGAACATGGGTCATGGAGAGACTCTTAGAAACCGAACAAATTCAAGTGATAGTGATAGGAATTCAATTGTTCTAAAAGAGGGGAAGGGTGGAGACGATTTTTCTCAAACCGGGGAGGAGAATTTTCCTTCAAGGAGGTCTGCAAGTAATGAATTAAATGGGAGTATGGAAATTATGAATGGTTTGGAAGATGCAGCTCCGGTACAGCCTCTGGAAGAAAATTGGTTTTTGGCCAAAAGATGGAGGAGATTCTCCTGGAAGACGTGTGTTTACCTTGTTACCATAGGAATGTTGATTTCTTTGCTTATGGGTTTAAATATGTCATGGACTGCGGTTACTGCAGCACTTGCTCTCATGGTCCTTGATTTCCAGGATGCTCGGCCATGCTTAGAAAAGGTATATTATGTTTATATAATGATTAATTCAAGGTGTGGAATTTGTTGCATCAAATTCTATCTTGTAAGTGCCTAATGCTCTCCTGAGCTAGTAACAATCCTTTTTTTTTCCTTTCTGAATCAGGTTTCGTATTCTCTTCTGATATTTTTTTGTGGAATGTTTATCACGGTCAATGGATTTAACCGAACGGGGATACCTAGCACTCTCTGGAGCCTAACAGAGCCCCATGCACAGATCAATCATTTTAGTGGCATTGTAGTGCTTGCTCTTGTCATACTTTTCCTTTCAAATGTTGCTTCAAATGTGCCTGCCGGTAAGTTGATGCTAGTCTTCTTGTAATTGTTGTAATACATTTTCAATAGCACAATTGAGGGTGAGGTGTGGTAATTAGTCAAGAGTTTCTATATTCAAAAGCAAAAGCGAGAATGAGAAGCAAGGTAATTCAGTCAAGAGTTTCTATATTTAAAGTGCCATTTTGTGCATGTTATCCCAGCCTTGCCATATTTACTCTTCCATTTGTTTTCAGTGGACTTTATTTCCTTTATTGCTTCATTGAAAGCTTTTCAGTTCTAGTTTAGTCTCAAACCTAATTTTAAACAAGTTATTGGGTGAATACATTAATACTTAAATTGACCGTGTGCATATATCATTATAAAATTGGAGTTACCTAGATTACTCAATAAGTGTTCTGTTTATCCATGACCACTCCTTTTGTTGTTTGATTATGACTATCTTTGAAGTTAGTTTACTGATAAATATTTTTTGGGAGATGGGCAAGTAATTATTCTGTACCTCGAGTTATTTTTAGCCTAAACAGGCTTTCTACTGGTCACTTCCATCATTCACAGTATTTCATTTTTCTTTTCCATGCAAGAGGAAGTTTTGGCTAGCTCCCATTTCATTTGCATCCATAGCTCTTGAAACACATTTTGTTGGATGTTTTTGTCTTCTGTCACTTTTTCC
Source organism: Nyssa sinensis (assembly GCA_008638375.1). Lineage (NCBI taxonomy): Eukaryota > Viridiplantae > Streptophyta > Magnoliopsida > Cornales > Nyssaceae > Nyssa > Nyssa sinensis. The sequence goes on along the minus strand of CM018048.1, from coordinate 959,090 downwards.
CTTGGTTGAGTCATCAACATAGGATGCTTTGAGACTTGTCTCATTAATATTCTTTTGATGCTGATTTTGGTTAAAAATAAGTTCTTTGATTCTTCCTGCTGGGTTTGGATCTTTAATATTGTTACGACTTATAAAGCTGCTTTAGAGTATAGGCTGACTTTTAGCCCCAATTCAGCTCATATTATAGATTGCTTAAAAAATAAATCACTACTACTGGCATGTATTTATGAATTCTCTGCAAAACTTTTAGTATTCCTGATCCAATTTTGTATGTTCATGTGTTTATGTATACAAGTATATATAATTGAAACTTGCTCTGCTTGTGGGCATGTATGTCTCTTGTTTAGTTCTTCTGCTTGGAGCAAGAGTGGCAGCATCTGGGGCAGCTATTTCCTCAAGCGAAGAGAAGAAAGCATGGCTCATCTTGGCGTGGGTGAGCACTGTCGCTGGAAACTTGTCACTGTTGGGTTCAGCTGCAAACCTGATTGTATGCGAGCAAGCTCGCCGTGCTGAGTTAAGCTATAATCTTTCTTTCTGGAGCCATCTTAAGTTTGGAGTACTCTCTACACTCATAGTTACGGCTATTGGCTTGCCACTGATAAAGGGTTGAGTGTATGTCTTTCGAAGGCCAAGGATTCCTAACATTGCACTTTAGGCTTTGTAATCTTACGACTGCTGTATCATTGCGTGAACAAGAAAAGAGAAGAGAATGCTGGTAAGTGATCCAACAATTGGAAGGAGAAATGTTATTTCGTGTGTAATTATAGGTTGAACATGTAATGCCTTTCTTTATTTTGATCCTGAATAAAAACTCTTCTGTCTAAATCAATCCGTGGATGATCGCAATCCATGGTACGTTCACCATTGTTTTTTAATTTTTTTCCCTTGGTCTGTTCAATGTGAATCACATGATGTGTGAATTGCATTTCTGTGTATAAAATATGAACTCCTTGTAGGTAGTCTTTTGGTTTTGCCACTGTTGTTTATCTGTGTGTGTGTGTGAAAGCACTGTTGTTATGTGTTTCCTGTGTGTGTGGAATTACCTGGGTGGAGCTTTGCCCACTTGCCATGAATAAATTTTCAGTGAGACTGTCACATGTCATGCGACCTCCTCGTCACAATGGCCGTCACACGGTGCCACAGTCGTTTGGAGCATTTTTTTTCCGTTGTGACGCTTGGGACGAACTCAAGCGAATGACAGATTCTATATAATTAAGAATTAAGAATGATTATATTTGTAATGTGGAATAATCAACAGGTATACTTCCTAAAAAAAAGGTATACAACTATCCAAGCAAAGTAGGGATCAATTATCCAAATAAAGTGCGAGTATTTTCCGCAATCCATGAGAATTATCTGGAGTTGGGCCTTACTAATATAGATTTTTTTTTGTTATAAAACATATTTATTGTTAAGTTGTCTTGTTCTCTGTAAAGCAAATTTGTGTTTGAACAGTTAGTAAAATTTTCCTTTTAGATTTATTTGTGTTGGCAGTTCATTCCAAAGATCATGTTATTAAGTCTGTAATTGTTAAGTTAGGTTATTAGGAAATTAATTTCGTGAAGAATTGATCAAGTCAAACTTAATTACAGCTGCATACTTTTGGATATGAAGAATATTCATATCGTTTTGAAGTTTCAGAATTGTTATAAGTATAAACACACATGCACATCATAATGCATATTAGGTGCATTTATAAGATGTATGTGTTAAGTTTTTCACTTACGATTCTTCATGGAATGTATGTTTTAATGATACATAAGATAGACACTTAATTTTGACTATAGTCTTAAAATATATATTAGTTTTTATCCCTTAGGTAGTTGTTGGGAGTTTAATTCGAAATTAAAACAAAACTGATAAAGTAGTACCTCAACCGTTCAAATGTGTCCCTGGATTATCTGAACAGATAAATGAGTATCGTTCAGATGCGTGTCAAGATTGCGAGAATCTTATTGGTACCTTAGTCCAAATTATGTTGGGGTCAGGATTGTAACTATATATTGTGACGAAATTGAATATATGAACATAGGAAATTAGAATTACAATATTTGAAACTTTGAGAATTAAATATCAATTTTATAGTTTGGATTCATTATAGTCCCTTAGTACAAAAGTAATTATGAGGATATGCTAAGAGACATTTAGGACACACTTTTAAATCATTGTATGAGAAGTTGTGTACACTAAGTAACATGGATCTACCAGAGAGTCAAATTATGATTGGAAAGAAATGACTAACAAGTGCAATTAAGAGCAAAATGGGGAGAATTACGGGAAGGATTAATTAATAGGTAAAGTCTACCAAGCATCCTTCCTACTTCCATTAAGAAGAAAAGTAGTATTAGACTGTTAGGTGGGAATTTTTTATTTTTTATTTATTGTTTTCCTGGGAATGAAGATAAGTCATCAAGACTTTCAATACATAGCTTAGTTGTTGCATTATTAAATGATTTGAGGGGAAAATGATCAGTTGTTTGCAACCCCAAATATGCATCCCCATTAATAAAGAAGGCTTGTCGGCATATACTATATTGCACTGCAAAAACCTGCTCTTGTCATGGCTGAAACAACTGTAACAGAAGGAACCTATTTCTTGTTTCCTATCCTCCTCTTACCCCTGCTCTTTCTCATCCTCAAGCAATTCAAATTTTCCTTTTTATCAAACACCTCACCACTTCCACCAGGCCCAAATCCATGGCCAATCTTAGGCAACATCCTTCATATGGGAAAGAAGCCCCATATCACTTTAGCCAACTTTGCTAAATCTTATGGCCCCCTCATGACACTCAGACTGGGAACTCAACTCTTGATTGTTGGGTCATCACCAACTGCTGCAGTGGAAATTCTCAAGACTCATGATCGTATCTTATCTGCACGATATGTTCCTTATGCGGTACTAGCTAAGAGCCCGGAACTCAACCACTTATCACTCGGCTGGGCTGTTGAATGCAACGATGCATGGAAGTATCTACGCACAATATGTCGAAATGAGCTTTTCTCGGCTAGAGCTATAGAGTTTCAAGCATGTCTGAGAGAGAGAAAGGTAACGGACATGGTGAAATATTTGAGTGAAACGGAGGGTAGGGTAGTGAAAGTTGGAGAAGTAGTTTTTGCCACGGTGTTTAATATGTTTGAGTAGTGTCTTAATATCAAAAGATTTTATTAGTTTGGAAAAAGGGAGTGTTGACGGAGGTATGGAAGGACTCGTAAGGACTTCCATTGAGGTGTTTTCTGCTCCAAATTTGGCTGATTTTTATCCAATTTTTGCTGCACTTAGATCTTCAGGGTCTAAAGAAAAGGTTTAAAGAGTTGTTTGAGAGGATCTGTTTTATATGGGAGCCCATCATTAAAGAAAGAAGAGACCCAAAAAGAGGTGATTCTTCCGGCGGAAAGGATTTCTTGGACGCCCTCATCAACAATGGTTTCACCAATGATCAAATCAACAATTTGCTTCTGGTTTGCTCCATCTTTCTCTGTCCTCCACACACACACACACACACACACACATGGTCATTAGTGACCTATCACAACATTGGCCTACACTTAGAAACAAACGCATAGGTCTCATAATTTAGATCATATCTTAACAAATACAACTCTCTTTTATTTAGAGAAACAACATCCTCTTTGTCATTGGGAAAGCTCGGTGTTGAGATTTTGTCATATAATTGTAATTGATTCTTGTAGATTAGCTTTCGTATTTAGATTGATTGAGGGAATCAATCCTGTAATTTGTAGGAGGCAATCCCATGAGTGATTTGTGGGAATCTCGGTTATATAAACATGTACATACTGAGTGTAATGCGTGAATGAAAAAATTTTTGAATTTTCTTTTGTATTTTGAGTTAGTATCAGAGCGAGATTGTACCTATCTTGACGAACCTTGATCCTCGCGCTCGGTCTTAGCAACAGGGCTATCACTCTACTGAAACCCTAGTACTGATACAAGGGAGAGTTTGATTTCAGAAAGAACAGTGAATTCCTTTGTCAGAATCCAATCGCCATCAATTGCCGTCGAATCCAGTCTTCGATTCAATCTCAACCACCGTCGACTGCCATCGATCTATAACAAACCCACATCACTATTGCCGCCCTTCCACAGAATCAGAGGTTGTAGCCCACCTCTATTGTCACCCTTCTGGCCGCCGTCTCGGGTCTCTCTATTGATTGAAGCCAATCACCATTGCCTCCCCTCCGTCGAATCGGAGGTTGTAGCCCACCTCTGTCGTCATCCTTCTGGCTGCCGTTTCGGGTCTCTTTGTTGATCGAAGCCAATCACAGAACGAACGCTCTCTGTGCACCGTTTCGGTGCGGCAACATAATCTCCTCTACTCTTCTAACAACTCTAGCCCCAGTCTATACGAGTGTGGCCTCCCTCGCTTCCAAATCTTCTGCGACTCAGCCTCTGCCGTTCCTTCGCTCCGTCTCTCCAGTTGATTATACCGAGTCAAAGACCACTTCCCATTAGATAACGCCATTACCAGTGTCGATAACTAGCTCTTCGAAGGGTTACGTTCAGGCTCGTGTGGGTATCTTAAAAATCTCTCCGCATAGACATCCACTGATCGAAGAAAATTTCATTCTAACCGGTGAGATTTGCCTCGGTTAAGTCAGCCCCGTCCTCCCATATTACAGGTGTGAAGGGAAAGTAACTAGTGGTCACCCCGCTTATTCTCACAAAAATTGTGGGCTAATTTGGAGGTTTCTCAAACAGCAGATTTTATCGGGTTTTACTTAGAGGTTGACCACTTATATTTGTTGTCCGTGATCTGATCGTGTATTTCTAAAGCTCTTGTGAATTAGAGCACATTTTTTATTTTTTTAAAAACTGTAAAATCGAACCAAACCCCAAAACAACTACGAGGGAAAAAATTTTTGAATCGTATGGGACGAAATCAGTTCCTATTATTGTTAAATCTGAAAGTGTTTTTAATGCAGGAATTATCCTCATTGAATCCAACTATGATATTTGGTCCCAGTTGATGGAGATGCAAATTACTGAGCGGGAAAAACTCTCCTTTATCTGTGGCAAGACAAATCCACCTACGGAATCTGAAGATGGATATGAAAAATGGTATACTGAAAATCAAAAAGTCAAGAGATGGCTATTGATGTCCATGTCTCCAAAAATTATGAAGCGTTATTTATTCATATCCACTGCCCACGAAATTTGGAATGCCCTGTCCAAAGCCTTCTGCGATGGAAGTGATGAATTACAAGTGTTTTCCTTGAACCAGAAGGCCTTCACCACTAAACAAAGTGAAAAATCACTCTCTGTATATTATGGGGAGTTGACCGAAATTTTTTAAGAACTGAATCATCGTGATAAAGTGGTCATGAAAGATCTGGATGATGTTAAAGTATATCGGAAGTCCATTGAATGACTGAGGGTACACATATTTCTTACGGGATTGGAAGAAGATTTTGACAAAATTCATGGAGAGATTCTGCGCAAAGAACTATTACCAAATTTGGAGGAATGCTATTCTATGATTCATCGTGAGGGAGTACGATGTACCATTCTGAAAAGTGAGTCCGACAACTTTGAAGCTTCCGCCATGGTAGCTAAAAATCGTTCGCACCAGCAAGAACGAGCGAGGCCTAATCATCCTAAAACTGCCAAAGGTGTTGACAAGCCTACATACAAATGCACTTCTTGCAACCAAACTGGTCATACCAAAAGTTGATGTTTTGAACTTATGGGTTATCCAAACTGGTGGGATCATAGTCGTGATCCACGGAAGCAGAATTCCAAGACGCCCTCTACTATTACGGTTGTCGAAACAAGGCTGGATGATGATGAGACTAAACAAGCATCAGCATTTGTAGCGACTATAGACAAAGGGGGTATGGTTTTACATATCTCTATATCTGTTTCTAATAGTGCATAGATAATTGATTCTGCTTATGACATTTGATTCTAGACAGGTCTCCTCCCTTAATCCATCCTTACAAAAATTTGTATCTACTGCCAATGGTACTACAACCCTGATTATTGGGGAAGGTTCTTTGCCTCTCACTGAGACTTTAAATTTAGATTAATGTTTTGGTTGTGTCTCATCCTTCAATTATAATCTTTTGTCACTTTCCTAAATAACCACAGCCTTATCTTGTGTTGTAATTTTTTGGCCTGAATTTTATATGTTTAAGGACATCCAAACACGGGAAATGATTGGTTGTGGTGTTAGGTGAGGAAAGCTGCATTATTTGGACTTGGTGTCAAAGACTTCGGATAGGTTACAATAAGCTTTGACTGTGGATGGGTCTGAGGGGGCAAAGAAGAAATCTAACATCTATCTTTGGCATTGACGTCTGGGGCATGTTTCGTTTGGTTATTTGAAGAAATTATTTCCTAGTTTGTTTGAAAAATGTGACATTTCTACTTTCCGTTATGATGTTTGTGAACTGGCAAAAAGCCATCATGCCTCGTTTCCTTTGAGTTTCAATAAAAGCCCAGTTACTTTTATGGTTATACATTCTGATGTTTGGGGTCCGTCTAAAGTCTCTACTTTAGGTGGATCACGTTGGTTTGTTACGTTTATTGATAACTGTACCAGGATGACCTGGTTATGTTTAATGAAGTCCAAAGGTGAAGTGAACATATTGTTTCAAAAGTTTCAAAAAATGATTGGCATTCAATACAATGCATAAGTTCAAATTCTCCGTAGTGACAATGGTGGAGAATACTAGAGTTCTGAACTTCAAAAATATTTGGAAGCACACGGAACTATTCATCAAACTACTTGTCTGGATACACCTTAACAAAACGGAGTCATTGAGCGAAAAAATTGAAACTTGTTAGAGGTTGTTCGTATTTTATTAATAGAAGCTCATATACCATTATACTACTAGGGAGAAGCTCTTACTTCTGCAGCATATTTAATCAACCGAGTACCCTCCAGCTCTATCGATTTTCGAACACCAGTCCAAGCACTTGCTGAAGCAGTTGTTGCCCCAACCGTCCCAAACTTACCTCCTTATGTCTTCAGTTGTGTAGCATTTGTGCATTTCCACAAGCATCAATACACCAAGTTGACTCTTTGAGCATTGCGGTGCGTCTTTCTCTGATATGCTGCTCATAAAAAAAGGTACTGATGTTATCATCCTTTGACTTGACGAATGTTTATCACTATGGATGTGGTTTTCCATGAAGAATCAATGTAATTTTCCTCTGAGCCTAAACTTCAGTGGGAGTATCAGAAAGAAATTCAGACTCTAGACTATGATTTTCTAGAATATGATGTTCATAACTCTGAGGTAAGAGAATTCCCTGAATCAGGTAACCAGGGTGTGGGCAACTTGGATTCAAGTGTTGATGAACACTAAACAACCGAAGGTGTGGAAGAAACGGAAAGTGTGGCTCCACCTTTACCACTGATCTAGTCTGAGTCCCTCGTACCACAAGTAGCTGATACACCCAACCAATTTCCTACTATGGATGTTCCTAATTCAGTGTCTGAACCATTCAGGAAATAGTTACCACTGCGTCTCATTAGAGGTATTCCTAAGCCCACATATGAGCCCCAATTGTCTAGTAAAATTAAATATCCCATGAATCATTATGTGTCAACCCACCGTCTTTCAGAATCAAATCAGTTATTTGTAAATCAATTATCTACTATATCTATTTCTAACAGTGTGTAGGAAGCCTTAGCTGACCCAATGTGGAAGACCGCTATGAATGAGGAGATGAAATCCTTGCAAAAGAATCAAACTTGGGATCTCGTTGATCGTCCACAAGGAAAGAAATCATTTGGATGTCAATGATTTATACCGTGAAATATAAAGCAGATGGTACAATCGAACGATTTAAAGCAAGATTGGTGGCAAAAGAGTACTCACAAACTTATGGGATCAATTCTACAGAAACATTTGCTCCTGTAACTAAAATCAACACAGTGCGGGTCTTGTTGTCATTAGCTGAAAACTTGGATTGGCCATTGCAACAGTTTGATGTGAAGAATACTATTTTACAGGGTGAGTTGTCTGAGGAAGTCTACATGGATCTTCCCCTAGGATACATAATATAAAAAAGGCATAGTCATAAGGTATGCAGATTAAAGAAATTATTATATGGGTTGAAATAATCTCCGAGAGCATGGTTTGGAAGGTTTACAAAGTCTATGACAGCCTTTGGCTACCGACAGAGCAACTCAGACCACACTTTATTCCTAAAGAAACAACAAGGAAAGATCACTGCACTCATTGTATATGTGGATGACATGATGGTTACAGGAAATGATCCAGACAAAAGAAAGCTCTACAAAAGTACTTGTCCAGAGAATTTGAAATGAAAGACCTAGGTCCTTTGAAATATTTCTTGGGATCGAAGTGTTTAGATCTAATAAAGGAATCTTCCTCTCTCAAAGAAAGTTTGCCTTAGATTTATTGTAGGAGATTGGTATGACAACATGTCAACCAGCTCATACACCAATAGAAGAAGGTTTGAAGTTATGTATTGAGTCTGATCAGGTACCAGGTTGACAAAGGGAGATACCAGAGACTTGTTGGGAGATTGATGTACTTAGCACATACAAGACCGGATCTTGCCTATGCATTGAGTATTGTCAGCCAGTTTATGCATAATCCTAGAGAGCAACATATGAATGCAATCATTCGCATTTTGAGGTATCTGAAGTTTGGTCCTGGAAAGGGAATTTTATTCACTAGAAACACAGACGATCAAAATATAAATGTATATACTGATGTTGACTGGGCTGGAACAGTAGATGACATGCGATCTACTTCAGGTTACTTTACCTTTATAGGTGGTAATCTCGTTACCTGGAGGAGCAAGAAACAAAATGTTGTTGCACGGTCAAGTGCAGAAGTTGAATATAGAGGTATGGCACTTGAAATTTGTGAGGCATTCTGGCTAAGGCTCTTCTTGCAGGACTTGGGCTACTAATCTAGGCTACCAATTCGACTATATTGTGACAACAAAGCAGCATGTGATATAGCTCATAATCCATTTCAACATGATCGTACAAAGCATGTCGAGGTAGACAAATTCTTCATCAAGGAAAAGTTGGATGAACGAAGCTTGGAGTTGCCAAAGATTCGATAAGAAGATCAGTTGGCCAACATCCTCACCAAAGCAGTCTCAAACCAAGTATTTTCAAAGGTTTTAGGCAAGTTGGGCATGTATGACATCTATGCACTAACTTGAGGGGGAGTGTTGAGATTTTGTCATATCATTGTAATTGATCCTTGTAGATTAGCTTTCCATTTTTAGATTGATTAAGGGAATCAATCCCGTAATTTGTAGGAGGCAATCCTGTGAGTGATTTGTGGGAATCTCGGCTATATAAACATTGTACATACTGAGTGTAATGCATGAATTAAAATATTTCTGAATTTGCTTCCGTATTTTGAGTCTCAGTTCTTCCTTAATCAAATTTTTAGCAGGGCTGGTAAACTAGCAAGTTTCTTGGGATCAATTTGAGCTTGCCTAGCTTGTTAATTAGTGAGCTTGAGCTAGTTCACCATTTTAATCTTAAGCTTAAGTTCCTTGCTCAATTTTGAATCAAACCAAAGTTGATAGCACCAAGCTTGGCTTGAGTTGGCTTATAAATAGCTAATGAGTGTCATGCAGTTGTGAAACCATAACATTCTCACTGCATATATAAGGGAATTGTTCTAGGATATTCAACATAAATTATAGAAAGCAATAATAAGGTACAACAAAAAATTTATGATAACATTGCATTTGTGCGATGGACCAGTGAATAAAAGGGCCTTGAGAGGCGGCTAAAAATGCTGCGAAATGAACAATAATGACTCAATGTGCGGGCGATCATCAAATATAGTTCAGTTAGCATTTTGGAAGTCATTTTCTTGCATTTGAAAATATGGAGTGGAAATGTAGATTAAATCCAATTATTTACATTAGCATTTTGAAAATATGCTTGTGAAATGAACATCAATTACAATAAAATGGTACTCATTTACCATGTATATATGCATTGGAAAGAGCTGTTTGCTACTGGTATAGACACTAGTACATCAACAACTGAGTGGGAAATGGCAGAATTGATAAAAAAATCTAGAGTCCATGGAGAAAGTTCGCGAGGAACTGACAAGAGAAATCAAACAAGAGTCACTAAAAGAATCCCATCTACCTCAGCTACCTTACCTTCAAACCTGTGTTAAAGAAACTCTGAGGTTGCACCCTCCAGCACCATTTCTGTTTCCTCACCATGCACTTGACTCATGCAAAGTGATGAGTTATACCATTCCTAAAAATGCTCAAGTGTTAGTAAATATATGGGCAATTGGCCGAGACCCTGTCATCTGGGAAGAGCCATTGAAATTTAAACCAGAGCGGTTCCTGATCAACTCGACTATGGATTTCAAAGGGAATGATTTTGAATTCTTACCATTTGGTGCAGGAAGAAGAATCTGCCATGGCATACCCATGGCTACAAAGCATGTTTCCTTGGCTCTTGCTTCTTTGATTCATCACTTCGATTGGTGTGTTCGACATGGAAATGATCCCAACTGAGCTAGACATGAATGAGAAATTTGGTGTAACATTGCACAAAGAACAACCTCTACTTCCTCATTCCTAACGTTAAAAAATGATCAATGCGAGTACCCCATTTTCCATGCCATGTGTACTATATTTTGGTCGCTTTGTTCCATTTTTTGAACAAAACGTAGAATGTTTTATCATATCTCTTATTTGGTTCGATGGTTTCTATTTATGGCAACAATGGCGCTATGTAGTAGTTCTTTAAGAATAAAAATGTACTTTCTGGTACAAACAAAATCCTAATCGTTTCTTCTAAATATTAACAAGAAGTCGAGGAAGAATAAGAGACTGCGTTTCAATCTCTCTTTCAGATGACAAATAGAAATACATCTCCTCTCTCTCTTTCTCTATATATATATATATATATATCTCTTTACTAATAATCTTTTCTATATATATATACACTTCTAAAAATATTTTTTTTGAGAGTTTAGTTCTCGGGTCGGCTTGCTACAACGTTTTAAACTGAAATTGAATCTGACTTAGTCGTGGAGGGTTGCTCACCAAACTAGTAATGCTACACTCAATACCTCTTATTAACATCTTTCTTTGCCTACCACTCATTCACAATCAATGAATAAAATATCGATAAAAAGGATATATCACATGTTTCAAAATACAGATATATTGATGGATATATTACAACTATATATCCATATCATAATTTTTTTAATTTTAAAAATGATGAATATTTATATCAAATCATGAATGTTGAAGAGAGAAGAGAACATGAACTATATATTGAATATGTGATGAATGTGTGTCTATTACAGTCCTAGAAGAACTCTTATATAGGAGAGCTAGAGAGTTATACAAGGTAAGAACAAAGAAGGAAATAGCTATACAAGGTAAGAACAAAGAAGGAAAGAGGAATATGCTAAGATTATACTACAAGGTAGTAACCCTAATTATACACCGAGTCTATGATCTATAATAGTATACATCTAACATCACCCCTCAAACTCAAGGTGGTAGAACAGAAGCCAACTTGAGTTTGAAAATTAAGTCTTTAAGGCATCTAGGAAGAAGAACTTTGGTGAAAATGTCAACAACTTGATTAGCGGAGGAAACAAAAAGAAAATGAATAGTACCACGGAGAATGTGTTGTTAGAAAAAGTGTCAGTCGATCTCGATATGCTTGGTACGCTCATGGAAGACATTATTTTGAGAAATTTGGATAGCACTCTGATTGTCACAATGAAGAATGATAGTAGCTAGAGGTGTGAGTCACACCCATGTCTTCAAGTAACCAGCGAAGCCAAAGGAGTTTTTGAGTGGCATCTGCTAGAGTATGATATTTTACTTCAATGCTAGATCTGGTAGTGACAGTTTGTTTCTTACTACGTCAAAAAATGAGAGAAGTACAAAAGAAAAAGTAAAAACCAGTGACAGAATGGCGATCAATGTGGTCATCTACCCAATCAGCATCAGAGTAAGCACGTAAGTCAAGCGATGAATGAGTGAAAAAGTGAAGGCCATGGAACATTGTCCCTTAACATAACAAAGAATACAAAGAACAACGACATAGTGAATGGAGCGAGGGGCAAACATGAACCGAATCACAATATGAACAACATGAGTAATATTAGGCTGAGTAACAGTAAGGTAGACAAGACTCCCAACCAATTGGCGATATAAAGTGGTATCATGGATCGAGGTGTCATCCAATGATATAAGCTTAACATTGAGCTCAAGAGGGTAAGGAGCAATCTTGCTGTCAGTGAGTCCCGCACAAGCAAGAAGATCTGAAGCATATTTGACCTGAAAAAGATAGTAACCATCAGGATTTGAAGAAATCTCGAGACCTAGAAAATGACTAAGAGGTCCAAGATTCTTCATTTCAAAATATTGACAGAGAAACTGCTTTAGATCATTAGTGCCAAAGACATCATTGCCAGTGATGATCATGTCATCAATATAAAGAAGAAGTAAAATGGTCCTATGAACAGACTTGCGGATGAAAAGAACAGAGTCGTAAGAACTCGAAGTGAAACCAAAGTCGCCAATAATAGAGTTGAACTTGGCAAACCAAACATAAGGAGCCTACTTAAGATCATAAAGAGCACGACGAAGGTTGCAAACTTTGTGGAGAGGATGGTTATACCTAGGAGAAGGTTTCATAAAGACTTCTTCTGTAAGGTCTCCATTTAAGAAGGCATTTTTCACATCCATTTTAAATAAACCCTAGTTATTAACAACAGTGCCTGCAACTAAGCTACGGACAGAGGTGAAAGAACAACAGGTGCAAAAGTCTTTTCGTACTTAATTACATATTTTTGTGTAGAGAAGCCTTTGGCCACAAGACGGGCCTTGTATCGGTCAATGAAACCATCTGAGTGCATTTTAATTTTGTAAACCCATTTTCAACCCATAGCATTTTTGTTAGGAGGTAGGTTGACGAGGTCGCAAGTATGGGTTTTCTCGAGTGCCTATAATTCTTTTATCATTGCTTGCCGCCAAAGAGGGTTAGAACTGGCCTCACGATAAGATTGAAACTCTTGTAGGGAAAAAATAGTAGAAAAATAATGATAGTCATGAAGATGAACATGTGTTTCCCTTACCTACATAGACCGGCAAGATTAAGTACCAATAATGGAGGCATCCGATGAGGAGATCGATGTAGGTGAATCGGTGTCAATGGTAGGATCAACAGACAGAGCAGGTGTCTCAGGAGAACCCATAGGAGGAAGCTCAGAAGGCTTATCAGGAAATAGATCAATAGAGGAATCAGTAAAGAATGGGGGTGTTGGCGGACTGGATAAGTGAGATGAAGGAATATAGGAGAACATTTTGTGTTCTCAAAAGACGACATGACGAGAAATGTCACGACCTAAAATCGAAAGCTAAACCATTCAAATAAATAAACCCGTAATAAAAATTATCTCCAATTTTTTTGCATATTAATAAGTAAATCAGATTATTTCTAAAACTTTAAAGAAATATCAATTAACTATTCACTATCCACAAACAAGTAATAAATAACCTGTCTCCAAATGCACAAATGATAAAAAAATTCATAAAATAAAATTACTACATGTTTCGAAGTTTTCTAACTAAAATAAGTTGTAACCACAAATAGATGAAACTATATTGATCTCCAATTGTTATATATTGCATTGCATCTTGTATTAAAAGATATCACAGCTGATCTTTATCCATCTATGGAAAAAAATATTGAGGTAAGCTCAAAGAGCCTAGTAAGGTAACATAACATAATATACACTAAAATAGGTCAAGCGAATAACACGATTAATTTAGAAAACAATTGCTAATAAATCGAAGCATTTTACAAAGTTTTATATCACTTGAAAGCATTTCAATATTCACAATATGAAAATTGATATCATTTTTCAGTTTAGAAATCATTAACAAATAGTGTAGGTAACAAATAATATTTTCAAATTTGCATAAGCGTTTACCCTGATTGGCACAATAATCACATATGGTGCCCAATCATAGTGGAAATTACAGATGTCGCCAATATTGAAAGTCAACAATATTTATACTCTTGTTAACATGAGCCAGACTCCGACAGTATCCTGCCGGCACAAACAAACTACCAATAGTAGTAAACCATTATTGACACAAAATAGATTTCAACCAAAGCTCACACTCACACTAAAATAATTCAAATATCTAATAATGATCATATCGATAAAACAATTTACTTCGATAAATGGAATAATTTTCATGAACGAATTAATCAATGAACAAAGAACACATTTCACAAACAATCAATTTTGCTTGACCCAAATAATGATAATGAAACAATCAGAATATAGTAAAACATATTTTTGAACAAAAAATAATTTGAAATCATTTACTTGCATAAACAATTTTCATACGAATAGAAGTAAAAAAAATATTTATTTGGCATTTCTTAAAAAATTAGATATATCATGTATGTTCCCTTACCTCAAAACAAAGTCTTCAAATCACATATTGCACTTCAAAAGTGTCATTTGCAAATTCATTACAATTCTAAAATAGTTCACAATAACATATTTAATCACTTAGTTCGATTGGCTAAACTTGACTTAATTATACATGCCCTAATTAATATAGTGTCACGCGTACTTATTAAGCCTAAGTATCTTTAAAATACCTAAATGATGACCTTATAGTGTTATGTAATTTTTATGTAATTTTTAAATATTAATTTCTATTTTTCTCGAATTTTATCAAAATTACCCGATTAAGCTTAATTCATAACATACAGTCAAACATGTAACTAACGTGGTTCTCTAATCATCCAAAGGTCTTATCTTTAATCTGAGAACACTTCTAATAACTCAAATTTACTTGTAAATAATAAGGTGTACTTTAGTGAAATCTTAATTATTCGTATTACTTTGAGCCTCACTTTCTGTACCAATAACTTCATAATATCAAATACAACTTTCCTACCAAGTTTCATAATTTTCAAAATTCATTTACTATTTTTCTATAAATTAGTAAGATTTTATCAATTAAAAAGTAATAATAATTTATATAATAAATTTTTGAGTTCGGTACCTGGACTACTTGGTTAGGGTTGTCAAGTATTATAATTTAGACTCTTGTTTCATCGAATTAAGACTAGGGGTGAGCCATACTTTCCTGACTCACCTTGGCCTGAAAGTGAGTTTGTGCAAAAAGTGGTTATCTTTCCTAACTTTAACACCCAAAGTCTGCAATTAGAGCAATTCACCATTTTTGTTTTTTCTTTAAAATTTTGACTTGAAATTTCTCCCTCAATTCATATCCAAATAATGCAAGTTATATATAGATTTTGATCATTTTTTTCGAGATCTATCTAACTATATATCATAATTAGACTAAATCTTTCAAACTTGAAAGAAAACTCAATCCAAAGCTTGCGGTTACAATGTTTTCTTCAAAAACTTTGATCCTTTATATCTTTTTAAATGCATCCCCATATTAGGGACATTATATATAGAATTAAACCTTATTTCATGGGTAATAAAACTTGTTGGGTTCGTAATCACAGTGGAAGCGATTTCAAAAATCTATTTGGATATTTTTCTTTACATAAATCATACAATCTTGAAAAGAGAGGTTAAAATTACCTTGTTTTTGATAATTTTGATTGTTCAAGAAGACTTGTTAAATAGATTAATGCAATCTTCCTTTTCTAACTCCTCTAGGTCTTTTCCTCTTTTTCCTTAAGTAAACCGTATTGCAGGAGAGTGGGCTGCCTCTTATTTTTGTCTAGCATAAAAACTTATGATAAACGGCTCCCTACATATCATATATATAGAACTTAATTAGGGCAAGAGAAGAGATCTAGTGGGTCCTACTAAGTTAGCTTCCAATTAATCAATTAAATCTTAATTATTTCATAATTAGTTTTAATTGACTAATTAATTTTAATTGACTCCACTATATAATTGAAATTGCATTCCAACTTAGTAGAATAGAATAAACCCATATACACTATATTTTTGTAGTTGGCCCCTCTACATGGATATTAATAATCAGGGTTCCATATTATGCTGTCAAATTAATTCTCTAATTATTTTAAGAACCTAATTCAATAATTATTAATCATTTACAATTGGTCATTATTTCAATAAACAATTTACTAAAAAGACCAGATCTGGATTTCAGTGATTAACCTATTGAATTAACAGAAATGTGATATATATCTCTCTAATATATAAAGTGTAGATTCCATCTTAAAAATATGTGTTCCCACAGTCTAAATAATGACTTCCCAAGATACCGAGGTGTTGATCTAAAAGACCTCACTCATTGGTAACTTAAAGTCATCACTATTCAGAACTTGAGTTCATTATCCTCTCAAGATTAATAGCTTACTGCAAATAGTGAATAAGAAACTTATTAAAGGTTACAGTTCCAAATAACGCGTTTCTTATAGTGATCTAGTTCAGTGCATTCCTAATACACCAATACAATAACCTAGAGTCCACTACTTTGATGGTTGAGATAAACCATCTTATCACATAAAGATTAACTGTATTTTAACTTTGCAGATAAGATGTCCAGTCTTATCAATAGCCGCGAATAATTCTAGAATTGCCTATACAAGCAGTTCATATCTCCTGTGTATAAATCTCATTTATACACATGAATCACTCCTAATGACAATTCAAGGACTAATCATCTCATGATATAAAGTAACATCCAAACATATGGTAATATGAAACTCAATAATAAATCAAGTCTATTAAATAATAATAAAATGTCTTGGATATGAGGGCACAAATCCTAACAAAACTATATTTTCAATTTATTCAACGACCATCAAATCCATACTCAAAATCAAACCCTAACTTGATTGTTCTATGGTCCCTTTTATTTTGAGAAATTATAATTTTGAAAATTAATAATTAATTCATAAATTTTCTTACTAAATCATAACAATAAAATAGTCATACTAATTTGATAAAGTAATAAACTTACCTCCATTAATGCTTTCTTCCAAAATTAAATTTCTTTAATCGTCCATAGTACAGTATTTCTCTTTCCCTCTCTAGAATTTGAGATACGTAAAATAGAGGTCAGGGTTTGTTATGGTCATGTATATATAATAAATTAAACTTTTCATTATTATATTAGTGTCACATATTTATTTATATTTTAACTTAGCTCTAACCTGAATTATTTAATTCAATTATATAACCTTTTTATATTTTTATATTAAATTGTACCACTATCAATATCCAATTTAATTTTCTATAAGTTCATAAAATTAATTTCATTCGAATACATAAAGTGTTAGGCCTTAGTAAAAATATGGGTTATTACAAGAAATGCGAAGTCTCTTGGAGTAGGGATCCCAACATCTGTAACTTTTATGTTCAACTCCATAACCTAAGAAACAACAAAGATGAGCTTGGGGTTCTAGCTTGGTGCGTTCATCTGGTTGAAGGAGAACAAAACGAACACAACCAAAAATGCGAACGACGCTATAGTCAGAAGAAACCCGATAAAGACGTTCATATGGAGTTTGATTATTGATGACAAGAAAGGGAAGGCAGTTGATGGTATAAATGGCAGTAAGAGTAGCTTCACCCCAAAACCACTTAGTATATGAGGCAGAAATAAGGAGTGCCCGAACAGTGTCCAAAATATGCTTGTGTTTGCATTCAGCACAACCATTTTGTTGAGAATTTCTAGGGCAAAAACTATGAGGAAGAGTACCATTCTGACGAAGAGTGTTTAAAAAACCAGATTTTGTATTCTATGGCATTATTTGTTTGAAAAACTTTGATACAACAAAAGAACTGAGTTTTGATTATGCGGGCAAATTCAAAATAGATTTGAGGCAACTTTGAACAGTGTTTTATGAGATATAACTAAGTAAAACGAGAATAGTCATCAATAAAAATGACAAAGTATATGGATCCTCCCATTATATAATGAGGAGAAGGCCCCTAAATGTCAGAGTGAACTAAATAAAAAAGGAGCAGAAGAAACAAAATCACTTTTATTAAATGACAAAACAGGTTGTTTTGTAAGCTGACATGATAGGCAATCAATATTCTTAAGTTTAACTAATCCTAACAACCCATTGGAAACTAAAGTTTATAAATAACTGGATGAAACATGACCCAAATGTGAGTGCCAAAATGTTGCAAGAGAAATAGTGGAGAGGAAGGCTGCAAAAGAAAGTTGAGAAGTGAGCGAAGACGGAATGCAAAGATGGATGAGCTCAAACAAGCGACCAACCTTATGGCCTATCCCAATGATCTTCCCTATTTGTGAATCCTGTACACAACAACTAGAAAGAGAGAAAATAACATTTAGTCTAAGATCATATAATTGACCTACAAACATGAGATTGAGAGCGAGATTAGGTATAAGATAGGTGTTAGGAAGGAATGTATAGGAAGTGGAAATTTCTCTAATATGACTAACAGACATATGTGAGCCATCTGTAGTGTGGATTGCTCAAATGTGGGATCCAGAAGTTTTAGAAGCAAAGATACTAGAATTTGAGGTCATATAATTGTTGAACACGGAATCAAAATACCAAAAAGACTTACTAGAAGTGGGAGACATAGTGGTGAAGGATGGTAGAGCAAGAACTTGTTTAAAGATTGCTTCGAGGTCAGCAATAGAGAAGAATGAAGAAGAAGAATCGGGTATAAGAGATCCTTTAGCAGGAGTAACAACAAAGGATGATGCAGACCCTAGTTTTGATGGGTTACCAATTCAACCCTTTGACCAATTGGTGCATGATTGACGATTGGAGGTTTTGGGGAAGTCATCCTAATAGTGGCTAGGTTCTAGTTTCTGAAAAAACCTGTATACTCGTGGAAGACACTCGAGTCAAACATGGCCAGATAAACGACAATACTTGCAAAATTTTTGAGTATATGAACTTCGATTAGGTTGAGAAGGCCTAAAGGCGCAAATGCTGTGTATATGGAAGAGGGCCTAAGAGGACCAATACGAGTTTCTTCAGAGAGAAGTTCAGAGATGGCTTGCTCTAGTGTAGGAAAAGGATTCCGATGAAGCAAAGATACTCGAATAGGCTCAAAGTGAGTATTAAGAGCCATAAGAAAATGAATCAAGTGTTGTTGATCACGATAGGTAGCAAATTTTTCAACATCGATAGTGTAGCTCCATATGGGTTCTGAAGGTGTCAATTGATCCCAAAGTGTGTACATTTGGGATAGAAAATCATTAATGGATTGTTCGAATTCTTGTCGTGTATGATGAAGAGTATTGAGGAGCCGATA
Organism: Nyssa sinensis; assembly: GCA_008638375.1. Taxonomy (NCBI): domain Eukaryota; kingdom Viridiplantae; phylum Streptophyta; class Magnoliopsida; order Cornales; family Nyssaceae; genus Nyssa; species Nyssa sinensis. The sequence continues at coordinate 939,842 of CM018048.1, read as the reverse complement.
TTGGTAAGCAAGATCAGTAGTGGTGTAACAAGCCGCTAAGAAATCCCAAATCGATTTGGCAGTGGCAAAATATCCAAACTAAAAACTGATAGAAGAGACAGTGGTATTGCGAAACCACACGATGATCTAGTGTTTTGCTATCCCAATCTTCAAGTTATTCTAGAAATTTCCCATCAGTTTTTTCCTTGTCTTGCTTAGGTTCAGTGACATTTTACCAATGATTTATCACCATAGCTTGCGTTTTCAAAGAAAGCTAGACATGGCTTGAGCCCAATGAGTGTAATTTGAACCTTCGAAAGTGATGGTGATTGGCTGGGAGGCATCTGGGTGTTCTATAGGGGTAGAAATTGATAAAAAAAAAAAAAAAAACTTGCAGTAAGGGACTGTAGGGACCAAATTGATCAAAACAAAGCCCAAAAATGAACTCAGAAGGGCGAAATTGGCTAAGAACCTGTTTGAACCGACGCTGAACCGGTCAGAATGAGGCTAAAATGAGCGCTTGAAAAACTGGTAGGTGAACCAGTTTAAGCGTGAATCGGCAGTAAACCTAAGTAACCCTAGGGCTAGCATGGCAATGGCGTGGACATGAGTCTAATATGAGACCACACAATATTGCTGACATGGCAGTTATGTGGGACTAGAAATGACGTGTCAGATGATATGGTAGTGGTGACATGTATGATGATGCAACTGTTGGTGAGCCCAGTGGGTGATGTGTCGGATGACTCGACAGTGACATGGCTTGATGACGTTGCTCTAAGGCACACGTGGCTAGGTGAGAGAAGAGGCACACGCGTGGGGGTGCGTGACACTTGCAGAAAGCATGGTTGGTGGCTCGTGGGAATGCGTGTTACTAGTAGAGTGCCTTGTGGGGGAGCTTGACGGCGCGTTTGAGGGTTTTGGAGCTGTGGTTGGCAGATTTGGGTAGCTTCTTCTTCGAGGAAAATTTCGGTGGTAGGTTTGGGTTGTTTTATGGTAATAAGGTTGCAGACAAAAGCTCATTTTTGTTGATTGGTGTGATGAAGGAGAGGAATAGTGGTGGTGGAATGATGGCAGAAGTTAGAGAATGCCATTGATTACTGTGGCTCTGATACCATGTTGAAGAGAGAATAACATATGAACTATATATTGAATATGTGTCTATTACAATCTTAGAAAAGCTCTTATATAAGAAGAGAGTTACACAAGGTAAGAACAGAGAAGGAAAGAGGAATATGCGATACGCATAAGCTAGCCTAGGATACCCCCTTACCAATTCATCAAAAAAAGAAAAAGAAAAAAGAAAAAGGAATATGGTAAGATTATACTACAAGCTGGTACCTTAAGTATACACTGAATCTATGATCTATAATAGTATACATTTAACAATAGAAATTTTGAATAATATTTTTTGAAATATTAATTGACATATATATTTGATAAGCACATAGTATGAAATCAAATAAAAAATACACACTTATGAGAGTATAAATAACATTAATCACTATAATTTATATAAAATCTAATTACATAAACATAAATAAGGGTCAAATATATATACAAATCAAATAAAATTTAAATATACATAGTCTTTCGTATTAATAATGTAAAGCGTTAAGTTCCAATTATATTAGAGTTAAAAGTGTGATATAATGTGATATTTTGCAATATAGTATATCGCGATATGGAAGCGGTATTAATAGAATTTTCAAATTTAAAAATTTTGTGATATTTGTTTTTACAATATTTATCGTGATATGCGATATTGTGCGATATTTTATAATTTTTTTTTCACATTCAAATATCATATTATAATTATAAAAATTGCAATATATTGATCAATATATCATGAGATTTTACGAAATTTTATTCCATGCTCACAACTAACACGGTAGAAAAAAAAGGTGATTAGCTTAAGCATTAACATGATCTCATTTACTTCTCTCCTTCATTCAATGCTGGGAGAACTCTTGTTGTAAAATTAATGATCTATGCAACAAGAATTAATGAAGAAGAAAGAAAGCGAAGCAAAGAATTTATGCGATTCAACAATATGTCTACGTCTACAAGTGCAATTATATTGTTCACTATATAAAAAATAAGATTATAACGTATTTATACTGCATTGTACTTAAATCGTAATCCCTAATTGAATACATTAAAATTCTTTAGAATCAAGTTAATTTTTGAAAATTTATTAATTATTAAAATTATTAACTCATAAATATTAATTATTAAAGGCCAATTGAAATATCTTTTATTTGCTATCTAATTTTACCATAGATTCAATTTTCAGATCAGACTACACATCTTGGTTTGAAATGCATATCAGTGTGTGGGGATAATTATTTGAGATTTCGTGGGGAGGAAGTATCCTTGACAAGGATTTGCCATTGATTGCAAGTAATTTTTTGATCATGAGAGGATATGGGATCACAAATGACGCTATTAATGGAGGTTATATTCCTGATTATTTGGGATTACGATTCATTTTCATTTTAGAATATTTAGATTGGGTTGATTTAGTGAGATTGTTCGAGCTAGAGTTTTGCTTGGTTATCCTTTACATATGTCTTGCCTGATTCTGTTTGAGATGAAGAATCGTTACTTAGTTTGGGCAGATCCAAATTTCGCCAGTCTACTCAACTACGCTAATGTGTTTGAGTTTCATTTGACAGAAATAGTTTGATCTTTACATACTGCTTTGTACACGTGGCATAACATGATTTGATAGACGATTTCATGTGCTTACAGCATTATTTCAAAAATTTTATGTGGGTATTATCAACTTAGGTTTTAAAGCAATCTGATACAAAATAAAACTACTTTGACGTTTCATGAATAAACTAGAAGAAAGTAAACTTATTCCTGCAATTGGTCATTCTGCAGGAACCATTTGCTATCAACCTTTCTGATGAGGACGACTAGGAATGGCGATGTGCCAGGCTCCCTTCTCATTCCCAATCTTATTTATATTCTTCGTTTTTTATTCTATCCTACTTTGTCTAGAAGTTCATTCCGATTTCATTTATATTTTTTGATCACGTTTGGAACCTCAAAATTTTATTTTCTAAAATAAGTTCAAAAAAAAAATTAGTAAGTGAATTAAAATTCATTCAAAGAATTTGTGCTGCGAATTTTACAATGGAAATAGAGAACAAACCTGCGGAACATTTTTAAACACATATTTACCAATCATTTTCATTATGCCTGCATCAAGCCAGGAAACAAATAAAGCATTAATATTAAACCAGATAACTTCAAATATATCAAGTAAAAGATTTTTTTTCAAAAATTCTATGTTTGGGATATTTTAAAGATGATGTATCAAATTCAAGCAAGGTTGTAATCCATTCTTTATCAAGAGAGGAACTTCCAATATAATTTTTGCATGGAAAGATCTTAATATACATATTGGCACCCAACTGGACCGAAAAACTTAAGCCATTAAATCTAGGGTCCAATCATGTATATTAATCCTTGTTACACTCATTACCTAATGTAAGACTCCAAGCCTCGCATGTTACCTCAATAATAATGATCCTACAAATATGCCAGATAAAACTCAAACTAGCAGACGACCTACATGGCACACTCACTTCTATTACCAAATTGTTCTTTTTGGAAAAAAGGAAGAGTTTATATCTACTACTAGTCTTATTTCATCGGTATGCAATTTTCATCACATATTTTCTAGAAACCATCTCTTTCATTTTAATCCCTCCTTTGAATTGCATCCAAGATGCTGTTGAACTGACATAACATGATCCTTCTCGTATCCCCCTTACCTCTTATAGCATTTATTGATTTTACCTAGTGAATTCTACAAGTTTTGGTTAGTTTTGCAGTAGGACAAATTACTCTCACAACAATAATTACAGAAAGGTACATAAAAAGAATTTTTATTGATACAAATTCTCAACCCTTTCATTATCCTAAACAAATGGAGCATCCCTGCAGGTTTGGTTTATGGAATTGAACCACAGCAATCCAACAAGTCTCAATATGCCCGAATATATTTTTAGAGAGCAAAATCAGATGTAAGGTAAAAGGCACAGAGGTTTACCATCAATAAAACTGTGGTGACGCAAAAGATTGGTGACAATAGCTCCAGGATGAAGTGAATTACAAGTTATCTCCAGCCCTTCTTCCTGGTTAATTGCAGAAAAATAACCAACAGTGTTTATGAACTCTATGTTGTATGAGTTGTACACAGCACTCAACACCAAAAAAGAAGTAACTATTTACTTTCAGAGAAAAGCAAGGTTGCTAAAAGGTAATCAACATAGTAATTTGTAGCATATGGCTAATATCATTCTGAACAGAAAAATTTTCCCAAGTGGTACAGCTCAAACTAGGTTGCTGTTTAACTGCAATTAGCATAAAAAGAAGCTACAGAGATATTTCAAAGGAACTGGACCAAATAACAACAAAAGAACATTTTTCCATCCAACCAAGTGGCGGTTTCCCATTAAATGGAATCTGGGTAAACTGTTCAACTTCAAAGGAAAAAAAAATGTTCATGTAAGTGAAGGGTTTTTTCTAATGTTAACTAGAATGGAGAGAGAGTCTTAAAACTTATTGCTACCTCATCTTCTCTGGGTAAGCTTAAGTACTAGGTGTATCAATCATAAGGCTGCTTGAGAGGAAATTGACCAATATATAGCACAAAAATGGTGGATGGAACTTTTTCTATTTTCAAGGTAAGTACTAAATATCCCCCATGTCACAACCAGGATTAAAACCCTACTTCTACCCTTAGAGGTGGTAGGAGATACCACTCAAGCTAACAGCTGGTGGGACATCGCTAACACATACAAAAGCACATTCTGAATGGACTACGTTAAGAATATCCAACCTCAAAGGGGCTAGCCTAGTGGAAAGACGAGCTTGTGTAAGCACCTAGGTGTTGGTCACAGGTTCAAAACTTCACTAAGGCAGTGATCCACTTGGGGCCACCTACCGAAAACTTCACTAAGGTAGTGATCCACTTGGGGCCACCTACCGGGGTGTGAGACTCGCAAGTGTGATTTGTAGGGAACTGCATTAGCCGAAGAGTTCACCCAACGATGAAACTGGAACAAGGTTCGGTCGGTGGGGTTCTCTTCCATATAAAAGAAAAAAATGAGAAAAGCCTATTACATTGACAATTTTATAATAGCCTCGAGGGTGAGCCTTACGCAATGGTAAGGTTGCTCCATTGTGACCTAAGGTTAATGGTTCGAGTCACGAAAAGAGTCTCTCTGCTTGTGGGAGTAAGGCTGCATACGTTTAACCCTCTCCAAACCCTATAGTGGCAGAAGCCTTGTACACCGGTCTAATCCTTTCTTTTTTATTGACACCAAGAAATCTCCAAAGCAGAACAGAACATTGCAACCTCACAGGGGAAAAAAAACCTTGTGCGAATCAAAACAGGTGAAGTTGCTAACCACTCTTCCCAGTTGGCAGACCTAGCACCTCCATCAAGGCTTTGGCAGGCACTGGCACTGAAAATATTGTTTGTGTGTGTCCTAAGTCCTAACAACATCAAGAACTACAGTCATTAGGCACTAGTCTAGTTGCTAAGTATGAAACTTCTGATTAGAAAAAAATGGTTTACAATTTTCCATTTACCGATTAAAATGCAGTGAAATTTTCTATACGATAGATTTTCACTCAACTTGCTGGTAAAAAATTATTGAAGCAACCAAATAATGAATGTAAACAATGGATATATAAGCCGGCAGTGACAGAAGTTAATAGAGTTACAAATAGTGGATAGGAGTTCTATATGCAGATAGGAAAAGTAAGACACAAATGAAATTTTAAGAAACATACCATCAACCTGGCATACCTCAGATAGTAGGAACAAAGCTTTATTGTTGTCTATACAATCAACTTGGCGTGTATGACTTATTAAGTCCAATCAAGTGTGTCCTAAGGGTATCAAGCACCACATAATTAAAGGCACTATGGCAGTTGCTAATTAAAAAAAAAATTGCTGAATATAAAATGATTTACAATTTCATTTTACTGGTTAAAATGTAGTCCAATTGACATATTTTCACTCAACTTACATGTAAAAAACTATAGAAGCAACCAGATAATTAATACAACTATATAAGCAAACAGTCAGCAACATGATACCAGAAGTTAACAGAAATAAAAAATAGTGGGTAGGTGCTCTATATGTCGATAGGAAAATTAGGACAAATATGAAGTTTCGATAAATATTCTTCTAGTTGGACAAGGCATTGTTGAGTTAGGTTGTCTATACTATCAAATTGGCATTTTATGACAATTTTAATCAAGTAGTGCTCTTTGATTTTTATTTTTCTGTTAACGAATCCCTCCCTATTGTTGCCCTTCCAATGGACAACTAGAATTTACAATGGGGTGGAAGGGTATCAATAACATAAGCTAACATTAAATCAAATTTAAATGTTTTTGATTTGAAAAGAACTGAACACATTTTTGCAAGATAAAATTATCCTTACATGATGATGATAAGACCTTCAGGAAAGAACGATTCAGGATCAAACACAACCATCCTACTGTCTAGTTATTAAATAATTTATCACCAAGAATACCCCGATTACCTTCAAGCGCCTTGACAGCTCATTAGCATGCAATATGTTGGCAAGCTTTGACTGTCCATAAGCATACATACTCTTGTAACTGCAAAGGATAATAATAAATCAAGGAAAATAATTCTGTTTAACAGAGTTTAAGAAATATTATAACTTATAGGCACCTCATTTTCATAAACAAAAGTTCCTACGCAAAACTAAACACCAGTTAGAGAAGAACACATAAGAAAACTGCTGTTCACCTTGATTCATCATTGATTTTATCAAATCGAATTCCTTTACGATACACAAAGCTATGACCCCCTGACGAAAGGTTAACAATCCTTCCTTCTTTGTGATTTTCATGTGCTGTATTTTTCAAGGTCTCCAACAAAAGATTTGTCAAAAGAAAATGACCTGCAAAAATATATTTTTCATTTGCAGTTTTGCACAACACTTCTTGAAAGTTACATCTTTTATCATATTGCAGCCCTGCAGGCAATTGGTATTGAAGACTTGAGAGGAAAAAGGAAATATTCTAAAGAAGACTTCTCCTTTTGCGATTCTATGATACAGATGGAAACAATGAAGATAGATTTTCAACCTTGTGGAGAGTTTAGTTCAGACCAAGGAACACTATATAGTTAAACTAAACATCATTTTTGTGTTCCGGCATTCCTGACTTTCCTGGGATCTGAATTTTATACTCAGATAAAGAGACCAAATTTCAACCTTGATGATCTAGTAAATAATGATCTTGGTCCAATTCTTTTCTTACATATAACTTACAACCTTTAACAAAATTGCATATTTAGGCAATAATAACTATTGATAATGAATCTATTTTAGGATTCCAATCTTTCTGCTTTCCGTAAAAATAATAATAGTAGATAGATAGATAAATTATAGAACAAAGACCATTTCTGGAACTGAATGTTCAAGGATTTAAAGCAATTGAACTCAATTTCCTATAACAAAATTGTAGCAGTCACAAGCTTACATGTATAAAATACAAAGATCAAACAACTTAAATGTATCATACCTAAATGGTTAGTTGCAAACTGCAGCTCTATGTTGTCCTGGGAAAGTGTGAAAGGAGGACCCATAACCCCTGCATTGTTACCGGAAAAAACAAAGACAAAATTGATGGAGGAGGTCTTGAAGACAATGTTTATTAAAAACTTTAAAATAATAATAACACACGACCAGCTATTAACTTGAGTGGTATCTCCTGCTACCCCTAAAAGGGGAGGTGCAAGATTCAGGTCCCAATTGGGACATGGTGCATGTGTATTAACTATCAAAAATAATAATAATAACAATAACAACACTAATAATATGACCAATATATTCAATTGCTCCTACATGGTATTCTTACATAAGGAGGTTCAAAGGAAGACCCGAGGAAATATATTCCGATGCAAACTTCCTTATGGATGCCATTGAGCTGAGGTCCAACTCCATAACATCGATTTTAGCATTCGTGATTTCCTTAAGTATATCTTCTTTGACTTTTCTACCCATTTCTGTATTTCTTACTGCCATCACTACATGTACAGCATGCAAGGCAAGGACACGTGTGGTCTCTGTGCCAATACCACTTGATGCTCCTGAAATAGAAAGAATATAAGCACAGAGATATGCCAATAGCCCAATTTTCACAATGCTCAAGCCATGTAAGAGTAAATATTCCTAAATGTGCCTATCAAAATGCCAAAAATAGTCAGATTCCTACAACAGTTTTTTTTCTAATTGTCAGAAGCCTATAACAGTTTCATTTCCATTCTGATATGTTGCGTAGAGGGAGACGAAAAAAACTCAAGTCATTCTGAAAGAGAGATTGCATCAGATTCAGTAATATTGACAAGTTACTGGCAACTAGCAGTGACAAAAACTAAAGAAACCATTTATAATTCACCAAATTTCAGTAGAAGTTACAAGTCGGGAAGTTTTGAGGATATATTCAATGAACAAACTACTTCAATGAATTTACTTTTCCCACATTGACAAGTCTAGCACATCATGCTCTGACACTGCAAACTTCTCCTATGATTCAGGCTCACCACATCACTTTTCTCTTCTGTTTTACAATTTAAAAAGCCTAAACTCGATTGATAAGCAACCAATACATGGTTCGCTAACAGTTACATATATAAACAGACTATCAACCTATGAAAATGACCATACTGGATCCAGAATCAATCATATAATCACACATTAAATGGCAAATAATCTTTGTCAATAACTACAATTACTCAACAAAAATTAAACAAATAGAAAACCATGGTGGTGAGTAGGCAAAACCCGTGGACTGCCACCCATTTAATATAAAAATCGGTATCTTTTGTTCCTCCCTGCCACATGATAGATTGATACCATGAAATGAGGAATCATGGCAATAACTTTTTTTCTAATGCTCGGTCTCTTCCCAACTAAGGGACAGAATAGCTTCCCTCTGTTGTATTTCTCAGCCACCTCAACCATGGCAACAACTAACAAGAGATCTCTTTGGCTATTGATGCATTCAAGGGAAAGAGTTTCACAGTAGGAACTAGGAAACTTGCATGGGTTGCAATGATTTATTGCATTTGGATAGAAAGAAATGAGTACAGAATTCTTAATGGGTTGTTTGAACTTTGAACAAGCATGTTCTTGTTGTTCCTGGGGTATGTCTCTTGAATTTTGTCTTCTATTTTTTCTTTTAAAACAATCTAACTTACCAAAAAGACCAAAAAAAAATAGTAATATGTATTCCGAACTGAGGTTAGTAGACTAACCCAAAATCAATAATTATTAGCTATGTGATCAACTTGTAGCATACCTTACAAATACACATACAGATGATCAAAATTTTTCTAATACTTGCCATATTATTGAATCAGAACATATATAATTAAGCAAAAATAACAACCTCCAAATGAAACAAGAAACTTTCCAGTTTAATATTTTAAAAAACAGATCCAAGATTATTGAAAATATGCATTACAGGGAATCAGATGAGAACAAAACCTATAACAATGGCAGTGAGACCAGTTCCATCAATTCCCTCGGTGACCTCCTCAGCTGTCGAGGAAGCTGAGAACCCAGATGGCCCTTTTCTTCCAAAAAGCCACATTTGCGCCCAAAGATTAATTGCAAACCCCAAACAAAGTCACCCAGTATTTCTACTGACAAAATCAATGGAGAAACGTTAAAGTATATATACTAGTATAAGAGTATATATTATTATTATAGTAAATAGTTTAATGTTTCCTCGTTCAACAGGAAGCTTCATTGGTATGATATTATAATTCCCACCATTAGAAGAAGAAGTCAACTTGATTTCTTCAGGTTAATACATTACAATAGATAAAGACCAAGTAACGCAAAGGCGGCAAAATAATTAATCTTTATCAATTGCAATAAAACGGTTAGAGGAGCATGGTACGTAGTTTAAATACACAGAGCAACTGAAACACTAGAAGTAATAATTTATTACAAATTTAATGAGATTTTTTATTGTATTTATTTATATAAATAGTTAAATATATATATACATATATATATTTTATTTATAAATGTAAGTTCGAAATTAAATCACATAAATATTTGTATATATTGTGTAATTGGTATTATTTATTAATTTTGTAATACTAAAATTACTAATAACAATTATTAAAAAAAAGGTAATTATTTTAACCCGAATGTAAGAATCAGATAAGAAATCACACACACACACACACACATATATATATAACAATATTATAAATATAAATGTGAAATATTATTTAATTAACTATTAAATTGAGAGTATTGAATACTTTTTAAAAAAAAAAAATCACTGAAGACATGGTGATAATAAACTTCCTAACTGACATCACCGATGACATGGTGGCCTGTCTGTTATCTGTGGGTTGTGTTGACCAAAAGTTCTTTTATTATTCCATCACATGCATACGTATAATTTTATCAGATATTGAAATTATAGAAAATATCACATTTAACGGTGCAAAATTTTTTAACTAAAATTTTTTTGTGTTAAGTGTGAAGAATGGTCAATATACCAATTAGGAAAAGACTTTGGTCCTGCTCAGAATTAAAGATTACGATAATGAAACTTAGTCGTTGGGTTTATGATGCACAAAGTAAGAGATGACTGCCATAATTAGACCTTACTTTTATGTTTATTTTTATTTTTCTCTTATTATAATCTTTTGACAACAAAGCCTACCTTATTTATGTAATGCATATAATGTATCAAATGGACCTCTTAACTTTTGTGGGTTGTAATTCTTTTTTTTATGCTCAATGTGGTTATGTTCAATGTTGAAATTATCATAGGTCAAGAATTTACTTTTTATTACCTATTAAATAATTATATTAATTGAAACTTTGTTCGTGTTTTATTTAATGTCATATCATTACATATTTCGTCTTAAGCTCGGATAAATGAGAAAGGTTACGTAAAGAAATTGATGGTCATTGTAAATTTTTTATAAATCTTAAAATTTATGAAGCGTATCTCAAATAATTAAAATAAAATTTCATTTGTTATCATAACTAGTAGTAAAATTTAGTTTTATTTTAATAGTAGAAATTACTTTTAGAAAAAGTACAAAATGTGTTTATTGTAAATACAGAAACTGAATACTCTAAAATGCCAATTTACAGAGAACATAAACTGATTATGTTCTAAATTTAAACAGAGTTACAATTCCAGAATTGGAACCAGAAACAGATTACTGTTTAAAAACAGTACACAGAATAGCAAAATGAAAAAACATAAATTAGAAAAACTTACTAATTTCTGAATCAGGAAGATAAAAGAGACCAAGTTTAGCATTTTACGCTATCTCCTTAAAACAAATTACGCTTTCATACTAAGTGCTTACAAGTTGTGTCGACGTCTGCCTCCTAGGATGAAATGGTCTTGTACAGAGAAGAAGCACAACTGTCTCTATGCACAGCGAACCAAACTCTGAATTGAACTCTCTTAGACTCTATTTTAACTGATGCACAGAATGTATGAATAGAATAAATAATGCAGGTGAGTGTGGTGGTGTTTATATAGAGCATTCGTGTATGTTTGGTACAGACACGATGCTAACAGACGTTTCTGTTTATGGCTAACAATTGCAGCTTTTGAGGAACACGTGCAACTCTTTGGAAGAAGACAATTGTTCATTCAAAACACAAATCCAAAAACAACAAATCTTTGAATTTAATTAATCTAGAAACAATACGACAACGTTTTGGATTTGAAAATTTAAATAAAAGATTTCAAATAAATTTTCTCTAAAAAGATATATATACATATATATATATATATATATAGTGGGCCAATGCGAGAACCTGACCCAAGGGGGCAACATGCGTGTGTGGTGAACTGAGCATGTGCTAGGTCCTTCCCTATCCACAAAACTTGGGTGCCCCTAAAGGCCCACATCTTTCTTCAAGGTAATTGTATATATACTCTTTAAAAGCCTTGTACCCATCCTATCTGGGACGTAAGCTTTTCATAAGTTTCAAGCTTTTGTTGCCATTTTTAAGTAGTGATGTTTGGAGACAATTTTTCATTCACTCCTTAATGGTTTTGAATAACCTAATACATGATTTTAATGTCCTCATAGAGGATAACACATTTCTATGTAGACCCACCAAAATTAATGTGTAGGACCCACTTTAATTTTAGCTCAAAGATAGCCAAAAAATTATGCTCAAAAACCCATTTTTTTTAACAATCACCCACATGAATGAAATTGACTGAAAGTAATGCAAATGATATGCAGACACTAAGAGAGTTCATTTGAAAATTTTCTGTATAGATAAAAGGTAACTTGTGGCCTTAAACCTTTCCTTGTGAAATACTATCGGGATTACTAGTTGATCAATGAACATGATGCTTTGAACTGTTCAATCATTTGTGTAAACCAAGACAATAGAATTCAAACAGAATCTTTCCTAACGTAGTTGGTCTCATGATTGTGTTCATTTTGACCCTAAACAATACCTGATTTCATGAGTGTTCCTAGAGAATTTAGCATTTATCACTCTCATAGAATCGACCCAGTTCACACTCACATAAGTGATTTCTTATTAAGAGTATCTTGCTATACCCCCACTTGTATTTAAGAAGGTATAAGAATAATTAAAAGCTTAACTTATCCTATTCAACATTGCAGGCATCACTATTCTTATTATAGGAATGAATAGGAGATCTTATCTCCATAGTGATCTCAATGAGTTACACATAATTCGGTTGTCCCTTTGAACCTAGATCTTGGGATTTCCAATCAATTGGGTTGGGTTACCAATATGGAGACTCTTAGTGCACAGGCTTTAAAACCATTCCCCTCAATGATTTATTCTTTTGCTCTCTAGTCAAACCTTTGGTTAACGGATTTGTAATGTTATCTTTTGACCTTATGTATTCAATCGTCATAATTCCATTAGAAAGTAGTTGTTTCCCAGTATTATGTCTTCGATGAATATGTCGAGACTTACCATTATACATGTGACTCTATGCCCTACCAATCCTTGGTTGACTATCGCAATGAATACATATAGCGGGTACAGGTTTTGGCCACATTGGAATATCTTCTAGGAAGTGACAAAGCCACCTAGCTTCTTCACCAGCTTTATCAAGTGCAATAAACTCAGATTTCATTGTGGATCTAGTAATGCACGTTTGTTTAGAAGATTTTCATAATACCGCTCCACTACCAAGTGTAAACAAATAATCACTTGTGGATTTAGATTCTTTGTTATCAGATATCCAGTTCACATCACAGTATCCTTCAAGTATTGCTAGATATCTTGAATAGTGCAATTCATAGTTTTGGGTGTATGTCAAATACCTCAAAACCCAAACTTTTGCCTTTCAATGGTTCGGACCTGGATTACTAGTGTATTTACTCAATTTGCTAACAGCATAAGCTATGTTTGGATGTGTACAGTTCATCACATTCATCAGGCTGCTAATTATTTGTGCATACTCTACTTGTGATATGTTTTTGCCATTATTCTTGGATAAATGTAGATTCATATCTATAGGTGTTTTTGCTAGATTGCTATCATCTTGTTTAAATTTCTTGAGTATTCTCTCAATGTAATATGATTGAAATAATATGAGTCCATCTGATATTCTAGAGATCTTTATCTCAAGAATAACATCGGTAATACCCAAGTCTTTCATGTCAAACTTATTATTTAACATTTTCTTGGTAACTTTAATGAATTCATTATTATTACTCATAATGAGCACATTATTAACATAGAGACAAATAATGATAAAGTTTTTTTTTTTTGTGTTCTTAACATAAACACATTTATCACACTCATTGATTTTGAACTCATTTGACATCATTACACTGTCAAATTTCTCACGTCACTACTTCAACACTTGTTTTAATCCATAAAGAGATTTAACAAACTGACAAACTTTCTTTTCTTGACCTGGAACAATAAACTCTTCGGGTTGTTCCATGTATATTTCTTCATCTAATTCACCATTTAAAAAGATGTCTTTACATCCATTTGATGTATCTCAAGATTGTGTATAGTTGCAATTGCTATTAACATTATAATAGATAATATCCTTGTAACAGGTGAATATGTATCAAAATAGTCTAAGCCGTCCTTTTGCTTGTATCCTTTGATAACAAGCCTAACATTGTTCTTATCAATAGATCCATCTACTTTCATTTTTTTCTTGAATATTCACTTATATCCAAAAGGTTTTGAACTTTATGGAAGATCCACTACTTTACACGTATGATTTTGCAAAATAGATTCTACTTCATTTTTTATAACCTCTTTTCAATATGGAGTTTCAGGACTCGACATTACTTTTTTAAAGTTTTGAGGCTCATCCTCTAACAAATACGTTAGAAAACCTGGACTAAAAGATTTTGATGTTCTAGCCCTTTTGCTGCGTTTAGGTTCATCATCATCTTGTAGGTCTTGACTACTGCCTACTGCAGTGTCATGAGTTCTTTTAATTGAACTTAACCCCTGTGTTAATTTGTAAGGAAATGCATGTTCAAAGAACGATGCATTCCTCGACTTAATAATAGTATTAACATGCATATCAAAAAATTTTATTTATGAATCAGAAATCGATATGCAGTACTATTATGAGCATACCCTATGAAAACACAATAAACTGTTTTCGGTCTTATTTTAACCTTTTTAGGTGTAGGAACCGCTACTTTAGCCAAACACCCCCATACTTTTAAGTATTTGTAAGAAGGTCTTCGACCTTTTTATAACTCATAAAGGGAAGTATTGGTTTTCTTCTAAGGTATTCGGTTGAGAATATAATTTGTGGAAAGAATTGCTTCCCCCCACAAATTCTAAGGTAGTCCAGAACTTAATAACAATGCATTCATCATTTCTTTTAAAGTTCTATTTTTTTCATTCAGCAACTCCATTTTGCTAAAGTGAATAAAGTGTAGTTGTTTGGTGTATAATACCATGTTGTAAACAAAATTTACCAAAAGGTAATTCATATTCACCATCTCTATCACTTCTCAATATCTTGATTTTTTTTATCAAGTTGATTCTCAATCTCATTTTTGTAATACATAGACATTTCCAATGCTTCATTTTTACTTCTCAACAAGTAAATATAACAGTATTTTGTGCAATCATCTATAAATGTAAGAAAATATTTCTTACTACCTCTAGTTTGAATAAGTTTCATATAAAAAATATCTGAATTTATTAATTCTAGAGGTTCACTACTTCTTTCAATTGATTGAAAAAAAGTTCTTATAAGTTTTGCTTTCGCACAAGTCACACATTTATGATTTGTATCAAATTCAGTTTTAGGAAAATATTCCATATTAACTAATCTATGCAATGTATCATAATTAACATGTCTTAGTCTACCATGCCACACATTTGAAAACTCAAGCATAGAAGCAAAAATTGTGTTCTTATTATTATTAATAGAAAGTACAATAGTCATTACATTCATCTTAAATAGCACATTGCTCATATATCCCTTACCTACATATATCCTATTATTGGTAACGACAAATTTATCAGATACAAACACCAATTTGAATCCATTTTTGCTCAATGATGATCCAGACACCAAGTTCTTTAAGATTTCAGGCACATGTAGAACATTGTTGAGGGTAAGCTCCTTTACAGATGTCATCTTTAATTCCACTTGTCCTTGATCTTCAACCTTAGAAGTCGAGGAGTTACCTATAAAAAGTTATTCTCCATTATCTATAGCATGATATGATGAGAACATCTTTTTATTAGAGCAAACATGGTGAGTAACCCTAGTATCTACCCATTATTCTTTGATATTGCTGCCAATGAAGTTGACTTAGGAAACCATAACCGAAAGGTTCATTTTAGAAACATCTTCAGAGAGGTTATCCATTTGAATCATATTGGCTTGAGCATGTTTCTTACTTAGATTCCTTTGGTCCTTATGACTGAGACAGCCCTTCGCACGGTGCCTTTATTTGTTACACACATAGCACTTGCCTTGGAACTTCTTATTTGGACCTTGTTTGGGACCATCGCCACTGTGCTTCATTTTCTTATTCTGAGAGCTTTGCCCTTGTTCCATAACATTAGCCTTGGATTGCATAATGGCTTTCCCCACTTTCTTTTTAGAAGTACGGTTGTCTTCTTCAATCTTCAATCCTCAATCTCACAATTAAGTCTCTAAGTCTCATGTCATTGCATTTGTGCTTTAAGTAACTTGTGAATTCTTTCCAAGATGACAACAATTTTTCAATAATTGCAGTCACTTAAAAAGATTTACTAAGTGACATTTCTTTTGCATGAATGTCATACAGAATCACTTAGAGATCCTAAACTCGGCTAATCACTATCTTGGAATCGAGCATCTTTTAGTCTTGGAATTTTCCCACTACATACTTCTTGAGTCCATCATCTTCTGTTTTGTATTTCTTGTCCAATGACTCCCCAAGCTGTTTTGTTGTCTTGATTGTGCAATACAGATTGTATAATGTGTTATCTAGCCTTTTGAAGATGTAGTTGTGGCATAGAAAATCTGCAGGTTTCCAAGCCTCCACCGTAGTAACTACTTGTTGGTCAGATTCATTCTAATTTAATGTGGGAGCATCTTCACGAAAGAACCAAGTTAGATTAAGAGTGGTCAGATAAAACAACATTTTTTGTTGCTACCTCTTGCCATTGAATTTCTCTGGCTTCTCTCCATGGTTCACAGGTACAATTCCAACCATAGGAGTAAAGGTAGAGTTCACCAAGGGGTTCAAAGTTACTATAAGGGTACTTTCAGTAGTCATTTGGGCTGAGATCACAACAGTATATAAATAAAATTAATAAACTGTAAATCTATATTTAAACAGATTACTCAAGTAATGAAACAATACTGAATTTTATTAAATAAAATAACAAAACTAAATTTCTGCAGTAAACATAAATATAAACAATAATTTCAAATTCTGAATCTTTGCAACTTTTGGAAAAAATTTGCAATATGAAATATTGCAACAGTAAATTGATATATAAAATAATTTGTCTTAAGATTGTTATCAAAACTAGTAGTAAAATTTAGTTTTATTTTAACAGTAGAAATTACTTTTAGAAAATGTACAGAATCTGTTTTCTATAAATATAGAAACTAGATACTGTAAAATGTCAATTACAGAGAACGGAAACTGATTCTGTTCTAAATTTAATCAGAGTAGTGATTCCAGAATTGCCTGAATTGGAATCAGAAACAAATTACTGTTTAGAAACAATACATAAAATTGAAAATTGGAAAAACATAATTGAAAAAACTTACAGATTTATGAATCAGGAAGATAGAACAGACCAAGTATAACGTTTTACGCTATTTCCTTAAGACAAATTATGTCATCATACTAGGTGCTTACGAGTTGTGTTGACGTTTGCCTTCTAGGATGAAATGCTCTCACATAGAAAAGAAGCATGGTTGTCTCTATGCATAGCGAACCAAACTCTGAATTGAACTCTCTTAAACTCTATGAAAACTGACGCACAACATGTATGAATCGAATGAATAATGTAGGTGAGTACAGTAGTGTTTATATAAAGCATTTGTGTCTGTTTGGTACAAACATGATGTTCTGTTTATGGCTAACAGTCACAACTTTTAAAAAACAGGCGCATATCTCTAGAAGAATATGACTATTACAAATTTAAAAAGGGCAGGGTTTTGAATTTAATTAATTTGGCAACAATATGGCAACGTTTTGGATTTGAAGATTTAAATAAAATATTTCAAATA
Organism: Nyssa sinensis; assembly: GCA_008638375.1. Classification (NCBI taxonomy): domain Eukaryota; kingdom Viridiplantae; phylum Streptophyta; class Magnoliopsida; order Cornales; family Nyssaceae; genus Nyssa; species Nyssa sinensis. The sequence goes on along the minus strand of CM018048.1, from coordinate 922,070 downwards.
AATTTTCTTCAAAATGATATATACACAACGAGCTAAGATTTGAACCCGACCTGGTTTGGTGTAGGGCGGCGGTGGCTGTCTCTATGCATAGTGAACCAAACTCTGAATTGAACTCTCTCAAACTCTATGAAAACTGATGCACAGAATGTATGAATCAAATGAATAATGTAGGTCAGTGTAGTGGTGTTTATATAGAGCATTTGTGTCTGTTTGGTACAGACACGATATTCTGTTTATGGTTAACAATCACCGTTTTTAAAGAACAGGTGCATCTCTATGGAAGAAGACAACTATTACAAATTCAAAAAGGGAAACATTTTGAATTTAATTAATCTGGAAACAATATGACAGCATTTTGGATTTGAAAATTTAAATAAATTTTCTCCAAAATGATATATACACAATGGGTTAAGGCTCGAACCTGGCCAGGTTCAGTGCGAGGCGGCGGTGGCAACAATATGATAGCCTTTTGGATTTGAAAATTTAAATAAAAAATTTCAAATAAATTTTCTCCAAAAATAATATATACATAACAGGCCAAGGCTCGAACTCGGCCTGGTTCGATGTGGGGCGGCGGTGCGCACACGTGTGTTGTGAACCAAGCGTGTGCTTGGTCCTGCTCCATCCATAAAACTTGGGTGCCCCTGAAGGTCTCAAACCTTCCTTCAACGAAATTATATATATACTCTTTAAAAGTCTTGTACCCATCCTATGCGGAACACAAGTTTTTCACAAGTTTTAAGCTTTTGTTACCATTTTCAAGTAGTGATGCTTGGAGGCAATTTCTGATTCACTCCTTAATGGTTTTGAGCAACCCAATATATGATCTTAATCCCCTCATAGAAGAAAACACATTTCTATATAGATTCACCAAAATTAATATGTAGAACTCACTTTAATTTTAGTTCAAATATAATAAAAAAAATTACGCTCCAAAATCCATTTTTTCTAACATCATTTAGTTGATTAATTATATTAATTGAGCTAATACTCTTGGTGATCCTTATTTTCCAAATTGCTATCATGAATTTTTTTTTTTGAAAAATGAAATACAACCACCATTCTAAAAGAATGTTTTATTATTTTTTTTACACTTAGGACAGAGTGGACACTTTGGTTCACTAATAATTTAAATTTAAATATCTCACTTGTACATGAAATTTTGATAAAAAAAAAAGGGGGGGTAATACTGAGAGTAAGAGAATTAAAAAAAAAAAATGTCTCTAATATATTTAATAATTCGATTATGATTGCGCATGTGTGCAACTTTACATAATAATAATAATAATATTGCATTAAAATTACGACTGAACGAAAAACAATCATAAATGTCACAGCTCTTATAATTCATCTTTTATCATACATGTCTTGCAAAAGTGGGACTTACCCCTCGCACTATGAGACACTAGTGAATTCTATTTTTTGAGAGAAATAGTACAATAATAATGCTACGGAAACCAACTTACTGCAGAACCTTTATATATAAAAAGAGTCCATTACTCATGAGACAAAAGTGGGCTATAAAAAGGTAGGATATGTACCTTTATCCTGGATCAGTGATCTTATTTATTAGAGAGTAAAACCTTGAATTCCCATCTGATTGATGATATTTTTTCTAGGTCATGAGCCTAAAATAATCAAGAACATTTCATTGAGTCATGATCTCCAAAAATAAAGATGAAAGTCCCACCTTAATTATCCTACCTTGTGGGTCTCATGTATGGTAGGTCACACTTCCGTGAAAATATTGAGTTACAAGATGAGACAATTGAGGTAGGATGATTGTTGAAATCTCAAATGTGCAGAAACTGTCTGGTTACACAGGCATACAGGGACATACACAAAGGCACAAGTTGAATGCAGAGGTACATCCAGATTTGGAACAAGTGCAGAAACCTATGCGCAAGATTTTAAGGTGATTGTCCGTGTCATTGAAGAACTAGGACCATTTCAATCGTATGCAAAGAATATAATGCCCCTTTAAGGCCTTGTTAGCCTGTTAGGTTTCAAGCAACAAATAACAGTAATCATCACAGAAATTTGCAAGAATTTTCTGTTGAAAACTGGTTATATATGGAATGTCAATCATGAACCAAATCAAGAAGCACTGGTGCACGACTAAAATGCAACCTGCTCTTAATTGATCACTAATCCTATGTTAATTTAAAGCACACTAAGGGTTCATCCAACAACACTTGCTAGTTCTGCTAAGCATCAACAGGCTGCTTCTTTACCAGACATTGCTAAGTCACATTTTTCTTTGTATGATTAGTCGATTGGTTGCAGTTGGATATGAGGGCAGGCTCTTTCTGATTCTCCTCTTGTCCACAGAATCTTGAGTTCACCTCTCTTTCTCCCCAACATAAAAAGGGTCCCTGCATCAATATGTGAAAGTTATGATCAAGTAATTATAATATCTAAAGCCATTCCGCATCCCAATAAGGTTTTCCTTTGCTTCTTGCCAGAAAAATTACCGAGTGTTAATGGCACAATGTATAGTAGTGCCGGTTGGCCATGACCATCCATCAGGTTCAATGCCACATATGTTATAAGAAGGCCTGCCATAGATTTCATGTAAAAGATATATATATGAATATTGTGGCATTACACAATTCCAAACTAATATATATAAAAATGCATGACAATAGAAATATAGCAAATATTCTGAAGTTCTTTTTACCTCTTAATCTACTGTCAATTGTTAACAAACTATAAAGCTTTTAATATCATTGTAGCATTTGTATATTGTTATTAATTACCTAATCCATATGCAAACATTGCCCACAAAAAGTATCCAGCTCGAAGATTCTTCTTTGCTAGCCAATCATACCTGCAAGGACAATCCATTTCATTAATCAAATTCAATTTTTTTTGTTCAACGGTACAAATAATTAATTTTCAAATCGTTTCGAACTTGCCAATTTTACACCTAGCTGTTCTATTGCCAAGGTAGAAAGAATAGAAAATCTGGAATTTCACAACTCAGATTCAAGAATTTTTTTTCTCAAGGTAAATATTAAGCATAAGGAAAAAATTGCATTAAAGGGAGAGTGCAACATTATTTGTACAATATGCCAAAATTTATTACAGTTTTGAGTCCAGTTATTTTGGTTTTGAGATGTTTACATAACAAGTTTCCTACTGAAATCATGATGGCATGACTTCAAGCTATCTTATGAGTAACATCTTCCCTGGAAACCCAAAAAAAAAACTTTTAAGTTATTTTATGATTAACATATTTCCTTAAAAAATTCAAAAACTTCGAAATCTGCCAAATTTGACAAACCACAACTGTTGCTTTAAAGATATATCAAAGGATATTAGCTAAGCTCAAGCACCATAAGTATAAAGTACCAATAGGAACAACTCTCTCAAACAAGATAAGGCTGCAAATGCTTAGACCTAAGTGAAAATGCAATTAGAAGTCCTGGTAAAAGAATGTCTCCAAATCCTATGATGCTGTAACCACCCCATGGATCAAACATTCGTGGGATCTTCAGTAGCATTGGAACACCATCCTCCCCACTTTTACCACCACTTGCTACCTATAAAGATATGAGCATCGCAAATTACTATTTAGAATTCAAAAAAACTGAATATCCTGAACCAATTAATCAAAATCTAACGTTATGGTAAGGCAGAGGGTTACTTACGACAATCATCACACTTTCATGGAAAAACTTCTGTGAAACAAACACCCAAAATATGTCATACAGGAAAGCACAACTGAGAAGAACTGAACCCACCTGATCCACAAAACCACTTAAAATCATGTCAGGAAATATATGCTTAATATCAAGGGATATTACTGTTTTTGAAGGCATTCCATCAAAAATTGTGTCACAAAGTTATGCTGGCCAACAATTCATACTAATGAAAGCATTAATTACCAAATCAGCCATATAGGGTTCCTTGAAATTAAGAATATTAAATTTTCTTGAGCTTCTTCACAAACAACTGAGCTTGTCAAGTAACTTAACTAAGGCTGTTCACAAGCCAAGAGTTCTTGTTTGGGACAAAAATCCTAGAAACCCCAAAGAGAAAAGAAAGGAGAGCTTGTGCAACACTGGAAAATTCTCCTCTTTTTTCATCTTCTTTGGTGGGAATGTAAATGTTGAGTACCATATTTAGATACCAATGTGACCCAAACTTGATCATCTCCAAGCCATTCTTTGTTCACCCCTTATAATGTCAACTTTGTCAATGTTTTTATGTAAATTTTTTAGGCATCATGTGAATACATACAGCTGCACAGAAATTACCTTATAGAGCCAAGCCCAGTGTCATATTAAAATTAGTTATGGCAAGGAAAGGAAGCAATCTTTGGTGTTAATTGGGTGCTACCAGCCACGGTTGACGAATTATTGTTGGGGTGGAAAGGAAGCAACCAGAAGGGGTTGTAAAGGAATGTATGGAAGATGGCTCCACTGGCTCTTATGTGGAGCTTATGGAGGGAAAGAAATAGCAGGGTTTCTGAGGGGGAAGAAAAAACCTCCTTTTGTCTTTAAGGATAGCTTTGTGAAGTTATTGTGTTTTTTGGGCCGAAGAGGCCTTTCCCAATCATGTAAATGATATAGTTGATTTTTTTAGGGATACTAGGAGCTGATTTGTAGCCGATCCCATTTTTTTACATGGGTTCACCCCCCTCCGGCGCCTTTTATTATATTTTTCTTTTACTGATCGGAAAAAGAAAAAAATAACTATGGCAAAACACAAAACATAGAACTAAGAGCATCCTATAGAAGTTGAGCCTTTTTCTTTTCCTTGATAAGGCTTTTTTTTTTTTTTTTTCTCCTTTTGATAAGTCCTATAGAGGTTAAACTAGTTGGTGTGTAGAGGCCCTTACCTAAAATATTTTCTTAGGAAACTCAATCTTATTGGATTTCAGCTCTTTTTTTCCCCTATCAATGTTACTACTTCTTATCGGAAAAAAAAAAAAAAAATGGCAAAAAAAAACGAAAAAAAAAATTGGATCACTAAATTTAGTTTTTTGTAACCGAATTGTATTATGTCTTACAATATGCATTATTACATAGCAGAAATTGCTAGAGATTTAGCACTTTCTGGTAATTCTGGTTCACAAGGACATTAATGAACTCATTAGCAGTTATCATTGACATCACCATTTTTTTCCCGGATTTCAACTCTATTATCTGCAAAGCATTTTAAGAGGCAAACACTTGAAGGAATTCCTTAAGAATTCTAGATGTGAGAGGCTTAAACCTCACTCCCTTGTGTATGATGTTGAAAATACTTTTTTTTTTTTTAAAAAAAAAAAAATCGTGTAATTGCTGATATTAGCTGCAAATGCACGCACAGCCTTGAGGCCAAAGCCTTGTAATCCTTATAGACGTTGATATATGAAGCATAAATGTGTTAAATATTGAGATTAGTTGCAAATGCACACACCCAGCCTTGCACTGCTTTATGGATGGTGATATATAAAGCATAAATGAAAGCATGCAAGAACGCTAACTTAATTTTGTAGATATTATTACCAAATAAATAAAAAATTGTAGAAACACTCATCCACTAAAGTCAATTGAAAGAAATAGTAGAAAGCAAAGGTGACAAAAATTAAACATATTGATTAGTATAAATTTGAATATCATTAACGACATCTATCACTAGATTCTCAACGTCTTTGAGTGCACATGAAATACTCTATAGCACAACATAATTCAAATGAAAATATTACCAAACGTCATTGCAACCCAAACAATCCAAGAACTGGCCCCAGCACTTAAAGTCATATTCAACTGATAAAATGAAATGAGTTTGAGACATTACCTTGAGATTAGGTATATGTACAATTTGAAGAACTGTAATGATCAGTGCAATTCCCTGATTGAAGAACAAAAGAAAGAAAAACATAAGTAGTTGATTAAACTCCACCATAATTTATAACAAGACTGCCTCACATTAAACATCCATTTAAATTTGAAGACCTTAAGTGTTATCATGAACATATAAGACAGGTAGCAACATGCGGAGAAAGGACAGAGAAAGAAAACTTATTTGACCAGGAAGCCCATCCTATAATATGGAAAAAATCTTTTATAACATAAGATGGTACAATGAAATGAGAAATAGCAGCACATGCAGCATCAACAAACAAAAACTGGAGTCGAGGACTACAGAGTAAATTCTTTCAGAAATTTGCCTTAATGCTCTACCGCAAAGAAAAAATAAAACAATAAGTCAACTAGGTAATAATCCAGGAAAAATTCTCCATGTCAGGGAAAATAAAAAGTGACTTGTCACATTCTACACCAAATATACCAAACAAACACAGTTCTGAGCAAAGACTGATAATTAAACTATCTTCAGAGTATTTGTCTCACATGGGGACTAAAAGTAGGGCGCATCATTTTTTGAAAAGATCAATAGTAGGGTAACACCCAGATTTTTTTTTTATAAGCAGTAAAATGCCCAGATTTTGGTCTCATAACAATAATATTTGCCCCAAATGTTTTCAACATTATGATATTTTGATGGTAAATAGGATTGGTAATAGACATTACAATCACATACATACATACATACATACATACGTACGTACGTACGTACGTATATATATATATATATATATATATATATATTGCCAAAGTTCTTATTTTATTAGATTCTTTTTTTGTAAGCCAAAGTATTTTAGCATGGGCAATATTGTAATCTTCATTCCTCCTTTTTCATAATATAAATAATTGGTGATATGTAGCCAGTATTTTTACGCAATCCAACACTTGTCATATTTTCTCCACTCCTCTCTTCTCTCTTTTTTTTTTTTTCATACAAACCCTGAATATAGATCAATTTGATTTGGTATTAGAGCAATATCAAAGGTTAAATATTACTAAGGAGATAGTCGAAGGCTTCCGAGAAGTAGTACTAGACAGTCCAGGGCTGATGTCAACACCAATTGGGTCGCCTGAGGCTTTTGGTGAGTGTGGACATTTTTTTGAAATTTTTTGAGATTGTTTAGAGGGAGTTTTCTATTTTCGGATTTTTTTGAAAAAATAGGGGTCAGATTTGCAATCTGCATTTTCGGACAGATTTGGTGTTGTTTGTTTGCTTTGATCTGGTCCTCTAGGGTGCATCTAGAAGATCTATGGCCATCTCCAAGCAAATCATGTGCGTATTGATGATATTTGGATGTGATTGAAGTCACCTGGTGGTCTTTGTTTGGCCCCTTTTTTTGGCTTGCTTAGCTCATTTTGTGGCTTCCTGTATTTTAGTTTCATACATAGCTATTTGGGTTAGCTGGTTTTTGGTGTAGTGTGTTCTTCAATCACTATGACATGTTTGGTTCTTTGGCTTAGTTGGGTTGATTGGTTCCACCCTCTTTTTTGTTGAGTAATAGTGTTAATTCCTCCCTATGGCTTCATCCGATGATGTCAAACATTCTATTGGAGATGAGCAGATGCGATTGGTTATCTTTGTGAGGTTAAATGGAAATAATTATCACTCATGTCTCATGCTTTTGAAGTTTTTCTACGTGCAAACAAAAAAATCAAATATCTTATTGAAGACCCACCTTCTTCAAATGCAAAAAGTTTAGAAGATTGATAGAGTGAGAATTCATAGTCATGACATGCTTGTGGCTTAGTTTGGAGCCTTATGTGGTCGCAAATGTTCAGCTTCTTGATACAGCCAAAAAGGTATGGATAGCTCTTAAAGAGATGTATTCGCAAGAGCATAATGTCTCGAGTTGATGAGACTTTTGAACATATGTTCAATACTAAACAAAGTGACAAGTGCAGAACGCTATGGTACTTTGGAGGGATTATGGAAGGAGCTTATGCTTTCTCAGCCATTGAGTGCCGATTTGGAGGTCCAACATTGTCCGCATGAAAAGTTTCAGGTTGCCTTATTTTGTCTAACCTCAATTCCGAATATAGTGTTTTCAAAGACCAAATTTTGGCCAGTGAGAAGCTTCCAACTACAGCCAATGCTTACTCTCGTCTTCAATGTGCCTCTCGCATTCGTGGGCCTCTGCTCTAGTTTCTGCTGATGATGATAATAATGGTGGTTTCCGTGGTGACGGTCATGGTGGTGGCCAATGTTATCATCAAAGTGGTAAACGAGGTGGTGGTGGCCGAGGTTCTGGACATGGTGAATGTGGTAATCGTTCTAAATGGAAATGTACTTATTGGTGATACAGGGCATATTGAATATTATTGTTGGAATAAATAGGGGAGACCAGAACATGCTCATCAGACATCTGATGATACTACTGCTCCTACAGTGCCAACCACATCTTCAAATGATCCTAGTTCTTCTACTTCGAGTACTCATCATGCTATCACTTCTCAACTTAACCAGATTTTTCAACTGTTGTCTTATCTTTCCCCCCATTTATCTACCTCTACCGCTACAATTGCTAATACAAGTAATTTTGCATGTGTGGTTGAGAAGTCTCCTGCTCGGTGGATTATTGATTCTGGAGTCGGTGCTTATATATCTGATATTTCTTCTTTGTTCTCTAATTTTCGTCCTTCGAAATTCTGTATTGTGTTGGTTGATGGTTCCATTCGCTCAGTGCTTGGAACTGGCGATTTACAGCCTATTAAATCTCTATCCATGTCTTCTAATTTATTTGTACCTCATTTTCCTTTCAATTTATTATCTGTGAGTCAATTGACCAAGTCTTTATAGTGTTCAGTAACCTTTTCTCCCTCTTCTTGTGTTTTTTAGGATTTCAAGACGAAAATGGTAATTGATTCAAAGTATGAGCGTAATGGGCTTTATTGCCAGAGTTTCTCCTCTGCAGTTGCATTATCGTGTCGATCATCCATCCTTAAAAATTACATCAAGTTGTTCCTAATTTGACTCCTATATCTATTTTAGAACGTGAGGCTTGCCTATTAGACAAGCATCACTGTAATTCTTTTCCTAGTAGTTTAAGCAATCATCAATTTAGTCCTTTCAATATTGTACTCTGTGAATGATTTCTCTCATATGACTTGATTGTTTCTTATGAAAGATCATTTTGAATTGCCTAAAATTTTTATTACATTTTATAATGAAACTTGGGTCAATTTGACAAATGCATCAAGGTTTTACGGTCGGACAATGCATGTGAGTATAGTCAGTCCTTTATGGATGGTTTTTGCGTTGAATGCAGCATTATCCATCAAACTACCTGCCCTCGTACATCTCCATAAAATGGTGTTATTGAACGTAAGCATCATCATTTATTGGATGTTGCTCGTACTTTACTATTTAATATGCATGTGCCAAATTCATATTGGGTGGATGTTGTCATGACTTCTACTTATCTCATTAATCGCATGTCATCCTCAGTTTTGGCCAATAAGTCTTCTTTTTCACTCATTTATTCTTATGTTCCACCTTTTAGTTTGACCCTTTCGTGTTTTTGGTTATGTAGCTTATGTTCATCTTCTTAGTCCAGGTCAAGATACGTTGTCTCCTCGTTCTATCAAATGTGTTTTCTTGGGCTATGCTCATACTCAAAATGATTATTATTGGTATGATCATGTCTCTCATCGGTATTATACTAGTGCAAATGTTCCTTTTTAAAGTCCCCTTCTTTCTTTTCAACGTGTGGACACCATCTGGAGTATGCCCTAGTTCCTTCTTGTCAAGGGGAGATTCCTTTGCCGAGTTTGTCCGATTCTGAGTCCTCATCTTCTCATGTGGCTGCTCCTCCTTTACAGGTTTATCGACACTGCAAAGATCAACAAGTTACCCAATAGGCTCCTGCTTCTTCCCGAATCGCCCGAGTCTCTTAAGGTCCCACCTGAAATCTCACCTACTGCTCCATTTGTGGTTCCTTCTCCAGATTTGCCTATTGCCTGGTGGAAAGGTACTCGTAGTTGTACTTATCCTATTTTTAATTTTGTCTCACTTCATCGTCTTTCATCTCTCTTTTGTTATTTTGTTTCTTCGTTGTGTTCCATGTTCGTTCCTAGTTCATTTTCACGTCCTATTTCTAATGTACTGCGTTAAACAAGTAGCTATCATCATTACTAGTAATCCAATATTTCATGAACGGATGAAACACATTGAAATTGACTGTCACTTTTTTTGCGATGTAATCATGCCGAAGCATATTGTCACACTTTATGTTCGGTTTGGTGCTCAACTAGGTAATTTTTTTATCAAGTCATTGACCAGGTCCACCTTCAAGAATTTATATTCCAAGTTAGGCATATTTGACCTCTATGCTCTAGCTTGAGGAGAAGTGTTAAAGTTCTTATTTTATAAGTTATAGTATTTAAGCAGGGAAAATATTGTAATCTTCATTCCTCCTTTTGCATAATATAAATAATTCGTGATGTGTAGTCAGTATTTTTGCACAACCAACACTTATCCTATTTTCTCCTCTCTTCTCTCTTCTTTTCTTTTTACAAACCCTAAACACAGATCAATTTGACTTATATATATACATATATATCTTGTGATTAAAAATCTAGGATCTCAATATTCTTGCTCTCATTGTACATTATACAGAAAAATCTTGGGCTCTGCTGTTTTCTTTTTAATCCTTATTAAAAGACATCTCACAAGAGCTGAGCACATGATTGCTGGCCATTACTGAAAACCAAAAATTACTTTCATAAATGGGTGAAAGCATTGAGGAGATTATGCATGCCAAGTAGATCAGTTTTCAATAATTTTGAGAAGATAATGGGAAAAAAGAGATGTTTATCCTTACAAGTATGTCTTGACCTATCCAAGCAAAGGAAACGTTTCGATAAACTGCCCAAAGGACTGCAAAAGCTATGCAGAACGGAGAAACAGCCAAAGTAAGATATGAGACAGCTCCAAAGACGGGAACTTTAATGAATGATTCTCCAGTATGTTTGAACCACCTGAAATGTATTCAGTTAGTTCTGGAACATCCAAACGAAGGAAGTAAAACAAAAGAAAACCTTATTTTTATTTATTTATAAGTGTGAAGGAAACATGCTAATCTCATATCGCAAGACTATAAGAGAAATTATTGACCATTCCCAATCAGAGTACAATTCACAAATAACAGAAACTGAGGCTTGAAACATATTTAAGATAGAGCAAAATGTTCTACAGAAAGCCTTGCCACAAGTAGCATCAAACAAAAAATGTTACAAAGCCCAGAAGCATTCCTCACAACTACAACACATTTGAACTAGATAGGAAAAGAACTTATCCGGAGGTGGAAAAAGTAACCAGATAAAAAAGTAAGATATTGGCTAGCTCACTTTATAAAGTCTGAATACCATCTCCACTTACTAACACCTAACAATTTCCCGGCCACGGAGAGAGAGAGATCCAAATCAAATTGAGCATGGAGCCTCCTTAGTCCTTACAATACATTTTATAATATTGTAGAACCATTTACAAGTTTAGTGAGTGAATTGTGAATCACCACCACCAACCTCAGTGTTCAAGCATGTCTGCTATCTGTCTTGATATTCCACTCCATCTGTAGTGATAATCATAGTAACCTTCAAGCATGTATCCACAATTAAGTCCATTTCTCATATATCCCTAATTTTTTCTCCATTTTCAATCGAGTGCTCTATTTTGGATAGATCCAACCAAGTAACCTACAACCATATAATCTTCCAGGTGCACATTGTTTTCCTTCACATAACCATTAAATTTACCTCCCTTAGTTTGTCACTAGAGCATAGATATCCTCACCAAAGTCCCTGGCAACTCATGTCAAACTAGCATCCTTGTTCTACCCCACTGCCATCCATTGTCTACTCCAAGGTTTGAAACTGGCTACAAACACTATCACCATCCACATCTCCCAAACCTCAGACTTTTTTTTTTTTTTATATCAGTATCCACCACGCCTATTATCATCAATATCTTCACCACCCTTTCTCCCTACACACACATTTACATACACATGTGCACAAATATATAAAAATATATTTGGATGGTTTTGTTAACATACAAATTTCACAGGTAAATTGGAGGATGCAAAAGATGACAATACCCCTCTTTTTCAGTTCTTAACTCGAAACACTAAGGGCAAAACAGTAACTTACTTTCCAACGTCACCTCTTCCTATTCCTCCCACTTTCAATGAGCAGCCTCTCCTCTCTTTTCCCTCTCTCTCTCTCTCTCTCTCTCTCTCTCTCTCTCTCTCTCTACATATATATATATATATATATAACAATTAAGTGCCGGATATTTCTTTGAAGTTTCCAATCACCACCTCTGAACCCTTACCCTGTCTATTAATCTCCGTAAGTTCCGGTGAAGGAATATATGGAGGATGCCCCCATCCTTTCCTCGTGTTACCAGCTACCTCCACTACTTAAATCTTTACTATCAACCACCACTTCACTAGACCCCCTGAGATAACCCCCAAAGCCAAGGCTACCATCCACTAATCTCCACTGGTTCTAACAACGCCTAGAGGTGGAGACCAGAAAGTAAATGATTTTTTCCAACACCTAAAAAAAGTTTTAAAAAATAGAGAAAAGGTATTTATTGGATCAGAGAAAAAGAGGATGTTCGGAAAATAGAGCAGACGCCTAGTCGTTAAAATGGGTAGGAGATAAGGACCACAAGGTAAGGGGATGAGTGAAATTATGATTTTACCTTATTTTTCACGAGATAAAACTAAAAAATAGGAGTATTTTTGTCTCTTTGGGTGAACTGTTAACTTGACTGTAAAGCTGGTAGATTAACAGGACCTATATTTGAGTAGAGAAGTTTCTCTAAATTTTTTATAATAATGTTACAAGGGAAGAGAGTTTTTTTTTTTTTTTTTGGAGGGAGGGGGGGGAGTGTGTGTTTGTAAAGAGACTGTAAGTGGCGAAAGCACCTATGGAGGCAAGTGAAAGGATGTGAGCTGAGGACATGTAGTGGGCCCACTTCCATTTTGTTAAGGAAGCATAGGGAAGTGGTGGGGCAGAGGGGGGTACATAACTTTGTCTTATCTTGTATGACGACATATTGAGACTTCAATATAATCAGCAAGGACATCTTTGAAAGAACAAAAATAGAATGATAAAATGCACAAGCAACTTCTTATTATAGGTAGAAGATACTAATCATTATCACCTATATAATATTTAGTGTAGCTTTGGCTTCATTATAAAATAGTGCTAATGTTTGCCTACAAAAATCCTGTTTAGGTCATTCCTCTCCAACCATGCCCATACTTTCAGTGTAGATTCCACACACACCCCCCAAACAAAAAAAAAATGAGAGAAGAAGAAGAAGAGGTTTCTTGATCTTAGAGAAAGAGACGATTAAGAAAGGGCAAGAACTAAGATAAAATAAAGTTGTATAGTGTTTTCAGTAATGTCCAAATTCTAGAAGCTTGAACTGGTGCTTTTGCAAACAACTTGAAGGTTATCGGATAGAATAGCATTTGCAAATGACACACAGATTCACATCAAAAGGTTGTCATACTATGTTGACACATTTAAGTTGTAGCCAAGTGATAAATAGCCCACAGATGATGGGAAGGCTGAGTTTTAGCTGGTTTGGTTATTTAAATGCAGACTTTTCATAGCTATGGTGAAACACACAACAGGAGAGTAATTGTACCTCGACAGCAATGCAACTAAGCAAGTTTGCAAGCCCTGCAAAGACAAGAAACTACAAATCAGAATTAATGTCAACAGAATTGGCAAAGAAAACACCCCGTATGTTAAGATTCAAATACCTATGGCCACAATTTGCATAAACATGGAGTTTAAACATGACTATGTAAAAAGTAAAAACCATAATTGAAGACATTCAGTGTACAAGCTATAAAATGCAAGCGAATACATAATTATATTTGTACATATGCAGCCATGACCCATCAATTGTAAGTAGGATGTGGAAAGGGATGACTCACACCTCTACACCACCTATGCAAAAAAGGACCACCAAAACTTCAACGAACCAGAACGACATTAGTTTGTAAATTATAACCAAGAAGCATGAAGCAATAACAACAAACAGGACTGCTGATGTTGTGTTGATATCGACTACACCGCGAGCACCCATGCCTTTCACGTTTTGATATTCACTTGAACCATCCTACAATAACAAGATAAATTCATAGATCAGAAGAGATTCATAAGCTGTAAAGAAGAAAATCCTACTTTAGGAAAGCAAAATACTACTTAGTTAAGATTAGCAAAAAAATAACCTTTAATAGCTTCTCCAGTTCAATATCTGCTTCTTTGGCACTCCATGCTGACCAGTAAGATGCACACAATATGGTACCAACTGCCATAAGCCATAAAAAGGCTTCAGCCATGTCAACTAGTGGTCGTTGTGGAGAATATAGCTGCACAGAAACTGCAAACAAGTCTAGAACCTTAGCAAGCTATCTTATAAAAGTCATAGTGTGAGAAGAAAAAAAATGCTATCATGGTGTTTTTTTTTTTTAAATTGATTAATTTAATAAATAAATAAAGAACTACTTGTAATCAAGGCTGGAGCCAAAAAAATATTTGTTGGGGAGGCCAAGGTTACATAATTTTTTTCTTTTATAAGCAGAGGCCAAGCCAAGGTTTCATCTTAAGCCATGCTTTTATTTGTTTGTTCCGTTTATTGACTTCTTGTAATCTTCCAAAGTTGCTTTTTGTAAAACTATCGCCAAACAATATATATGTGTATGCATGCGTGATTTAATGCTTATATGTCCAAATAATTTTAAAAAAATATATATATTTTAAATGAATTTTATTTTTCAACAATATTTTTTCCATTTAAAACTAATGTTGATTCAGCTAGAGGCATCATATTAAATATTGAGAAAAAAAAAAAAAAAAACAGGGGAGAAAATAAGAAAGAAGGGAAAAAAAAAATTGAAATGCAATTCTAAATATATGAGTTGGTTGGGGGTTAAAGTTTTGATAAAATAAGATGAATATCGGGCCCCACCTTACAAATCTTTGAATCACCTTTTTTTTAACTTCAATGAGCCAACATTTGCCATAATGATTACAAGCAGCGGCGGACTTGGGGGGTGGCCGGGGCGGGGGGGCACCGCCCCTCCAAAAATGAGATTTTTTTTTACTAAAAGCTTATTATAAATTAGAACTTGCCCCCTCAAAAATTTTGATACTTGTAACAGCCCTCCTATATATATTTTTGAACCCCCCCACCCCCCAAACACATAACCTATGGGTCCACCATTGATTACCAGTAAGATTTGAAACCTTTTTTATTTTTTTGTTGGGGGTGGGGGGGATGAGGGACTAACTATGAATAACATGAATATATAAAAGAAATTCCAATGGGAGGGAGACCATAGCCTAGGACTTTCTTGAACACTTAAAACTCTAAAAGTTTCTGAATGAACACATGACTTGGATGAACTGGAATACACTTACACAAAAAGACAAGAAGAATAACTAGAACTCTCTTGAACACCTAAAACTCTATAAAGTTTCTGAATGAACACATGACTTGGATAAACCTGATTTTGCAGAGTTCCATGTGTCCTTTTTAAGTCATCCATTGATATTGATACGTACCTTCGCTCTAAATGAAAGGCTAGCTCCATTCCTTATGTTCACACCAATTCAGTTATTTCTAGACAGAGACCTGTATTGCTCATTACTTCAAATTACAACTGTTGAAGGATCTTGAAAACCCACAAACCAATTTGATTGGTAACGATTGCATTCATAGAATCTAAGTAATTTGTTTCCTCTTAAGAGAGTAGGTATAAATTCCTCTTCGCGTTGTTCTTCCTAATATGGTCATTTGGTCAACATTCAAAAACTGAACGTAGGAAGTAGTTATGTCCCCATGGCCATGACCCTAATGTGTGGTGTTCCATAGTTTAAACCCAAAACAGAAATAGTTTCATCAGTTCCAACAGATACTGACTGGCCAATATTATTTTTTTCAAGTGACAAAAAGGTTAAGACAAATATGACATCACTCTTAAAAACAAGTTCCAATTTTTCTTTGTAATTATGAAGGACGTGGGAAAGCTCACCTGATTCTAGGGGTGATTAAGAGTTGATTGTTGAATTCTTTACATTTTTGGACTAGTTGACTTTTTGAGTGATGTAATTTTAGAGTAGAGTGCATTTCTTTTCCTTTTTCCTTTTCATTTTATTTACATCATTCACGTTCATGGGCGTGGTCCCCTTTTGATCGCTATTTAAATAAATTATTACTTATTAAAAAAAAAGCTTACCTGATGAACTATTCATCAGCAGTTTTTCCAAGCTTGTACCAGCATCTTGGGGGAGCAAGACAGCAGGTATGTGTATATCAAGATTAGTCTCATCAGGCTCGCAAACCATCTTGTAAAGCTCTGCAGGGAAAAGAAACAAGTTTGATATAACATAAACAAATAAAACCTACCAAAAAAACATAAATAAATAGTGGGGAACCTCAACTCTTAGCAATGTAGTCGATCTTCATGTTTCATGCTGTTTGAAAGGCTTGTATGTGGAACAATTTTATCTACTCAACTCGACTGTGAATGATTGAATATTCTAAATCAGGACTTTCGTTTGTGTCAAAGAGAAATGAGATGTATATCAAGATAGCCTCCCTGATAAAGGTCATATTTTAGGGGGTAGTATAACAACATCACAAATAAATGAAGTACTAACCAATGAAACACACTACACAAACATAAGAAAAAGCATCAGCAATCAGGACAATTGAATGATTTATAACGAGTACCAACCACACACGTGCTCCCCCCACCCCCCCTTCTTCTTCTTCTTCTTCTTCTTCTTCTTCTTTATATGTAAAGAATTACTTCGTTAACAAGCACCCAGGAAAGGCAAAATACTTACAAAAAGTGAAGTGGCAGCTTACAAAAAGAGGCTTAAATTCCCAAAAACTCCACAAAAGTATCAATAGAAGAAGTGTAAGCTTCGATTACCCAAAAGTATAGTGATTTCAACAACCTATCTTTTAAACTACTAAGGGAAGTTACCTCCTCTTCAAAAATCCTACAAGTTCTCTCTTTCAAATACAAAGAGAAATTAATCTCCACACTTTCCTCATGCTACAATTAACTCGAGTCCCTTCCCACATCTTCAACAAATCTACCGCCAACCAAGGCATTGCCCAAGAACCAAAAAGAGAGAAGAGAAGATTCCATAGATCTCTAGCAACCGAACATGAATAAATAAATGGATTCTTCCCCCTCTTGGCACATGCAAATAAGCAATACCTATTGGCCAATCAAAACCCTCTTTTGGGCATGCTGTCTAATGTCAAAATATTCTCTCCCCCCCCCCCCCCCACCACTTCTTTCGTTCTTTCTTTTACTTTCCTCGTTGTCTAAGAGTATACCGACAACCCCATCAACTATGAGGAATCAGACTGTTAGCCAGCAAACAAGAAAAACAATCTCCTATTAAAGCTATCCAGACATTATAGAAATAAAATAAAATAAAAAACATATTTCCTTCAACTTTCCGCATCTCTCTTTCTTTTTCCTTGTCTTTTTTTTTTTCTCCTAATTGAACTTAGGGGTCCTAATATTCTAAAAATCCCAATAATAATTGTGAATAGTAATTTAGCAACTTTTTTAAACTCTGTTGTCTGACACTATGCTTTGAATGTTTCCCTCCAAGATGGTTTAAGTCATCCACATTGAACTAGCGTCTCGATCAATCTAGGATTCACATTAGCCGCCTGTTTACATTGATTTGCACTGCAAGGGCTCACGCTGCAATCGAAGGCAAGAAGACTAATGCCTCGAGATGCCATCAAGCAGGAACCAGTCATTTCCCATCATTGCCTAGCATGACATCTCCTATCTACCAAAAATAAAAGGCATCCCACATCTGCAGCAACAGACTATTCCTTTGATTTATATTAAGAATAAATGACTCCTCATCGGACTCAAAATCAGACGGGTAGCATGATGGTTATGCAACTTGGTATTTTTTGCAATTACCTTCAAAACATATATAGACGTCAGACACTCATCCATGATTCTGCACTGGGATGGCTTAGGATGTATATCCAAACAATTTCAAGGCCTTCTAATGGCCTGTTTCATGAATATTTCGTTTTAAATTAAGAGGATAAAGGTTTTTTAGTAATACAATTGACAAGATTCTTCTTCCAATCTCTAAAATGATCTTACCACTGCCTTTTTTAGGAATCACTGCAAGAGTTTCCTTTTATTATTATTATTTTTTTGGGTGGGGTTTCACTTTCATGACCTCCAAACAAATTGCATGGTAAACATCTTTGCTGGTTAGAAGCCATGAATGACTGAAGTTGCTCAGAAACACATCCAAATTGATTAACAGATGCATCAACTAACAAAAAGAAATATGTGATTACCTGTCTGGTTATTTATGATGAGGACTGCTGAAGCACCAGCAGTTTGTGCAATATTTGCCTTGGTAGTGAATTTGCAGTAACCTCGGTCCACCATTATGACATCTCCAACAAGCTAACAAAATCCAAATTATGAACCCATTGGAACTAGTTAACTCATAGAAAGTATCCAATTTGTAAAATGTATTAATGCCTATATTTATAGGTGGATGGAAAACCTTATTCTTTGGTGGACTACAACAATCACGAGGGTCTGAAAGAGTGAGGTGAGTTTGGTTCGCATTTTTCTCCTTCGACAGAATGGTAGTGCCAAATCTAGCACTAACACCAACGAATTCACCATTCTCTATGCCATCAACCCAAGCTTGAACTTTTACCTAACAAAATCAATGGAGGATGGATAGATAAAAATAAAACATATTAATAAAAACCAACAGAGTGCTAGACAAATAAAGAACTGAGAAGACTCTTTACAAATAAGCCATATTCATACTCTTTAAGTCTTAACTTTGGTAGAATACAAATAAAACCATCTTTATTTGTTTTTTTTTTTTTGGAGGGAGGGGGGGGGGGGGGGGGGGACGCGGCAAGTATCCAGAATAAAACCATCACCTTCATTGTGGTCCATATTAAGTTAAAAATAAAGTTTCACTAGAAATCAGTAAAAGGAGAAACAAATGAAAGAATTGGGCCAGGAGCCCAATAATGCTGTAAAAAGTAGGCAAGTTATTGTCACAATCCCAACTTTTTGACCTTCCTCAAAATTAAATTGCCTAAAAGATACCTATAATTTCACCATATATCTAATGTAGTATTGTCAAAGGCGACCGGGCGCTCGCCTAGGCGAGGCAAGGTTGAGGCGTAGCCGTGTAGTGCCTCAATACACTTAGGCGATTTGACTAAGGCACCGCCTAAGCGATCGCCTTGACTAAGGCAAAAGGAGATGAGATGAGAGTTTCATTAACGAAAACTTATTTTACTTAAATGTGCTCATGTATCTTATCTTGTTGTTTTTAGATTAAGGCTATTCTTGTTTGAACAATATTTAACCAATATAAAAGTAGTAGAAAGGAAAGAAAAAGTTTAGAATAGTCTCTTTGTTTAAAATTTAATTATGTTACGTCATGCTTTAGATTAATTTTTTTAGTATTAAAAGATAATTATTACATGAGATATTGTTTAACTTAGAATAAATGAACTCTTAATGTACAATATATATATATTTTTTTATTATTTAAATAAGTTAGTGCCTTTCTTCATTCAGATTAGTGTTTTTTTGTGGCATCGCTTTTCAAGCAATGTTGGACCTTAGTGCCTTGAAGGCGCCTTTCACCTTTAACTACATTGATCTAACGTGCAGAAAATTAAAACAAGATGCAAATTGCAAAAAAATAAATGAAGCCAAGTTGCTGTCAAGAAAATAAAAATAACCATTTTGATAAACTACTAGATTTGAACTATATATTTGAGAAAATTTTACACTAATTTTTAGTAAATATTTTGGGTGGGACTATTCCCACTCTAAGATGCTATGTTTTGATCACTTGCACTCCTCTTTAATGCACTTATAGGGGGGTGTATATTACACATGGAGGAGTGGGAATAGCTCCTCCCTAAATTTTAGGTAAAATTAAATTAAATAAAAAAACCTAAAGCAACCAAAGCTAATCAACTCCAAATTACACATAAAGGGAAAGAACATAGAAACACGCTGTAAGTATCCAGATAAAACCATCACCTTCATTGTGGTCCATATTAAGTTAAAAATAATGTTTCACTGGAAATCAGTAAAAGCAGAAACAAAATGAAAGAATTGGGCCAGGAGCCCAATAATGCTATAAAAAGTAGGCAAGTTATTGTCACAATCCCAACTTTTTGACCTTCCTCAAAATTAAATTGCCTAAAAGATACCTATAATTTCACCATATATCTAATGCAGTGTTGTCAAAGGCGACCAGATGCTCGCCTAGGCGAGACAAGGTTGAGGCGTAGCCGCGTAGTGCCTCAATACACTTAGGCGATTTGACTAAGGCACTACCCAAGCGATCACCTTGACTAAGGCGAAAGGGGTTGAGATGAGAGCTTCATTAACTGAAACTTATTTTACTTAAATGTGCTCATGTATCTTGTCTTGTTGTTTTTGGATTAAGGCTATTATTGTTTGGACAATATTTAACCAATATAAAAGTAGTAGAAAGGAAAGAAAAAGTTTAGAATAATCTCTTTGCTTAAAATTTAATTATGTTATGTCATGCTTTAGATTAATTTTTAAGTATTAAATTACAGGAGATATTGTTTAACTTAGAATAAATAAACCCTTAATGTAAATATATATTTTTTATTATTTAAATAAGTTAATGCCTTTCTTCATTTACATTAGCGCTTTTTTGTGGCCTCGCTTTTCAAGCAATGTTAAACCTTAGTGTTTTGAAGGCGCC
The DNA here is from genome assembly GCA_008638375.1 of Nyssa sinensis. NCBI lineage: Eukaryota > Viridiplantae > Streptophyta > Magnoliopsida > Cornales > Nyssaceae > Nyssa > Nyssa sinensis. The sequence continues at coordinate 901,389 of CM018048.1, read as the reverse complement.
TTTCGCCTTTAACTACATTGATCTAATGTGCAGCAAAATTAAAACAAGATGCAAATTGCAGAAAAATAAGTGAAGCCAAGTGGCTGTCAAGAGAATAAAAATAACAATTTTAAAAAACTACTAGATTTGAACTATATATTTGAGAAAATTTTACACTAATTTTTAGTAAATATTTTGGGTGGGACTATTCCCACTCTAAGATGCTATGTTTTGATCACTTGCACTCCTCTTTAATGCACTTATAGGGGGGTGTATATTACACATGGAGGAGTGGGAATAGCTCCTCCCTAAATTTTAGGTAAAATTAAATTAAATAAAAAAAAACTAAAGCAACCAAAGCCAATCAACTCCAAATTACACATAAAGGGAAAGAACATAGAAACAAGCCAAAGTATCCTACAATGACCATCATTACTTTATCCAATAGCTAAATTCCCGAAACGTAGAACCCAATGTTATATTTGTGTGTATGTGTATCAATATTTTGTAGATTTGAGTTTGAGTAAAAATGAATTTAATATGTGTTTGAGTCGTTGGAGATGAATTTAAGAAAAAAAAAATTTTGACTCAAATTTGAGTTGACTCACTATTTTAGAGCATCCCCAACCCACATCCTTCATTTTCAACTTTAATTTTGCATCTTCTTAAAATTTGAAGATGATGGTCCCATATTTTCGCTCCAACCATACCCATCTTCAAAACACTATTCACCTCACTTTTAAAAAAAAAAAAAATCTAAAGATCACAAATGAATGTCATCTTTATAACTTCAAATTTGAAGACGGGGCTGGCTGGTGTTGTGTTTTTCCATCCCGTCTTCAAATTTGAAGTTTTGAAGATGGCACAACAATAGAAGAAAATTAAAGAACGCGCAGTTGAAGAATCACAGGGGAAAAAAACTGGGTAGTAGAGAAAGGGAGCATTAGATGTACCAGTACGAAATCGTTCTCACAACCAGGCTTCTTTGGAGAAGAATCGTCGTCCTGAACGATATCACCGGCTGTCACCGTAGTAGGTTTGTTGAAGACGAGTAGAACCACCGCATATATACATATAATACATATAACGGAGCGAACAGTGTGAAAACCCATGAGATTTCAGAAGTTTGAAGCTTCTCGTTTCACCGCATCGGAACCTCTGCAGATATTGATAGGCTCAAAGATGATCAAATAAGGAAATGAAAATAGAACAATGCGTTCATCTCATCTCATCTACTGTGTTATGGAAGAAAGTCTTGCAGAGGTGACACTTACCAAATACGAGGTGGATACCACACCCACACGACATCGTTGACGCATTTGGGGTTTTAGTAGAATACAATTGCATACCAGTCCATCCCTCCCTCACATGAAAATAACTTTTCTAGAGGTGAGATCCAAGGAAAATTCTATCTATGTGAAAAAAAAATACATAAACAGGACATCTCTAATACACCCCAAGAGGAGCCATTTTTAAGTATTTTATGCTTGGTAGTATAAATGACAAAAGAATGGAATGACCTTTCATCAAACACACTTTTATGCTGCGTTTGGATAGTAATTCAGATATAATTTTTTAAAAAATATTTTTAAAAATTTTATAATTAATTCTTAAAAAATTAAAAAAATATATTTGAATATGATAATTTAAATTATAAAAAATAAAAAATAAATTAAAATTAATAGCTTGTCAAATACGTATCTCGCATTTTAAAATTAAAAATCTTATTTTGAAAACTAAAACAAACAAACCCTTATTCTCCGATCTTGTCTCGCCCTGCCTAAAGATTTATATAGTACGAGCACGAACAGATTTAGGGTAAGGGCAGTAAAGGCACTTGTCCCAATTGAAATTTTGAAAAATGTTAGAATTAATTTAGTATATTACAAACTTTTATAAGAATTTTATAGTTATCCCCATTGAAGTTTCTCTTAACTTGTCCCGTACAAACCCTAACTGAAATTTTGAAAAATGTTGATAGTTAGTTTAGTATTTTACACATTTTTATAAGAATTATATAGTTATTCTCACTTATTTTTTTAACTTGTTCGTACAAATTTTGAAGTTAATCTAAACGTGCTCTCGTAAATTTTCAATCCATTAACAAATTCTAACTTTTAAGAATATTATTTTTTTACAATATATTTGTGCCCTAAATCTTATTAAGCTCTTCAAACTCTCAACTCTCTTTTTACTATTCAATCGGTTTTGTATATTTTTATTACTTTCTAATATTTTGTTTGGTATGCATTTGTTTATTAAGTTATATCTTATTCATTGAGTTTCATCGTTATCATTATTGTATTATTATTGAATTACTAAAATTGATTTGATTTTAAAATGTATAATATCGAATATTTTTAAATTGATTAATACCATGTTTTGGTTTTAAAATGTTGATTTTTTTATAAGTGAGTTGAGAATGTTATTATACTGCTAAATTTGATTCCATTTGTTTTATTATGATGATGTTTATATAAGAATTATAAAGAATTAAATTCTTTGCAAAATAATGTTAGGGTAAAACTTTACCTTGAATTTCACTATAGTCCTTATCCATTAAATTTTGTCAATTTCATCTTTCAATTTTTAGTTAATTTTAATTCTGTCATTACGTCACAATTGAGCATTTAATGTGGACGAAATAAATATTACATGTGATCTGTGCGTGGTCTTTTTCTATCCACATTAAATGGTTAATTGTGACGAAATGATGAAATTAAAATAGGGTTAAAAATTAGAGGGATGAAATTTAAAAAATTAAAAAGATAGAGATTAAAGTGAAATTCGGGATAAAATTCAAAGGTGAAAAATGTAATTTACCCACAATGTTAATATCTTGTGTAATTTTTTTTTTTTTGATAAGTAATTGTAAAAATTATACCAAAACAAAAAAGTTCAAGAAAGGCTCACATAAACAACATGCGTGAAAGTTACAAAAAAAAAATGTAAATGAAAATCAAACTTTCAAAAAAAATTTCATATCTCAATTATTTGAGATATAAGTAATAATTGTTAAATCTTATTAATTTTACAAAATCAGAACTGATTTTATGAATGAGATATAATATATATGACAGTATCATTAATTAAAAAAAAAAATTATTACGTAATATATCAGACGCAATAAAATGTTGCTCGGAAAGAAATGATAGGAATGAACTAATGCTGGTTTATTCCTTTGCACCACTTTCAACTAGTCTTAATATTAATCATGAAGCCGATACCATTTTTCCAGCTTACTTTCTCTATTCAGAACCCGTTGATGATTATATTTTCTTATCTTAATGTATTCCTTGTGCCGTCTACGGCACCTCTCCCCCTGTATGTATGTATGTATGTGTGTATGTATTTCTCTTAGTTCATTCTATTTCTTTTACACTCCATTAACATTGAATTGTCAGTAATGACCTCAAGCCACCTCACCTTTTTTAGGGGACACTGCCTTTATAGACAAAAATTTCTTCCCACGCTTCTCTTTCGTCTTCATCTTTCCATAAACATTCTTTCCATAAGCATTTTCATAGAGAAATGTGCATTCTTGTTTTATCTCACGAATTAAAAAATTTGACACTAATTATATATTAAATAATAAATAAAATAATTAATTAATTAAGTTTATTATAATTAAATATTAAAATAAATTATTTATTTATACTAATAAATAAATAAAATAAACTATTTTTTTTTATTTCCACTAATACTTTTCTTTGTTTAATATTTTTGAAAGAAAAAAAATAGAAATATTTTATTTTAATTTTAGATCTTAATCTTTCAATCTTATCTTTCATTTGAAAAACAAATAAATATAATCTTTTACTATCTTTTAAAATTATTATTGATACAAAAAAATATTTTTACTGTTTCGATATATTTTTACTAATTTTGGTATATTTCAACGAAATAATTTTATTTTAAAAAAAAAATATGTGAATTTTGATATTAAATTAATATTTTATTTTAATTTACTGAAAAACGAAAATGTTTTAGTCAATGAAAAAAAAAAATTTTAATCATTGACTAAGTATAGCAAACAAGATAAATATGTCTCAAAAGACACCTTGGAGCTGGGTAGGTAGGGTCTTTCCTGCTCCGATTTTGTGGCTGCCCAACGGCCTTCTGCCAACCTTGGAGTGCATGCCCATTCAAAAAAAAAAGTTTAATCATTGACTAATATCTTTTTTTATGGCGCCTTGTTTCATAAATTGAATGTTGTTGATTTTGGGGTTTTTATAAGAGATTTTGATGGTAACTTTATTGGTGAAGGCCAAAGCAGGTGGCTTTTATGGATGTAGAGTTAGTGGAGTCGATGGCAGCTCTCAAGACTATTCAATTTGCCTTGCAGATCAAGTTAAGGGATGTTCTTTTGGAGGGGGATTCTATAGCAACTGTAAATGGAATCCTCTCTTTTGTAGGTCTTGATTGAGACAATCAACAAATATAATCACTCACGAGTTTCCTCGTCATATCAAGTATGTAGATAGTAAAACAGTGTGGCTTGAGAATGTCCCTTCTTTTATTTCTCATGCTCTTCCTATGGATAAAGCATCTCCATCTCAATTGCGAGCTGATGTTTTGAATTCTGTTTTATGATTTTAGTTTGTACCTGTTGGAGGTTTCAGCTTTACCTCTCATTTGAGATGAAATCCTCATCTTTGATCTCTAAAAAAATGAGCACACCTTTGTTTGTTTAATATGTTGACCCTTTGATCAATGTAAGAGGGTGGAGCTATTCCAACTCCTCCAAGTGTTATTCAACCCTCATTCACAGAAACGTTAAGCAAGAGTGTGAATTAAGGTGAAGTAGGGATAGCTCCATCCACATAAAATTAAGCCAACGTCTACTCAGACCATTAATATTCTCACGGCATCATGTGCCATGACTATAATCCAAAAATATGGTGGTGTAATAGGACGGATCTAGACCATAAATTTAATTAAGAGAGGAGGCAAAAATACAAAAATCAAAATTTAAAAGATTTTTTTTGAAAAATACGAAAATTTTGAAGCTGCAAATCAATTGTTATTTTAAATTTCTATAAAAAAATATATATAGATAAAAAATTAAAATTTTAAATGAGGAGGGAATTTAACTTTGCACACTACAAGAAAATAGGTCTTTCGTGGTGTTTCACATTCGCAGCAAAGTGTTTAAAAATCGCCACTAATTACATTTGCGGCGTTTGTGCGGCGTTTTATCTTTTTATGCCTCCGTCGTAATTTTGTTGCGGCACTTCAAGAAATGCCGCAAATTATTTGTGGCATTTTTAGTGGCGAATTGATTTGCTGTTAAAACAAAAAGTATCGTTTGACGAATATGGGTATAAATGTCGCATTTAGTGGCTTTTTTTAATTGTCATTAATTTGGTGGCACTTTCGAAACCGCCCCTAATAGACAACATTTGTGGTTATTGTATAAACGCCGCTAAAACTTTTTTCTTAGTGGCATTTAACAAACGTCACAATTCTGAAAGTTTTTGTGACCATTTTACTACCGCCGCAAAAACATTTGTGGCGTTAATCGTTCTTGACAATTATTTTACTGCCGCTAAAATGTGGCAAAAAATTCACATTTTACAATCGCCACTAAAAGCATTTAATTTTTGTCACAATTCTTTAAACGCTGCAAAAAATTTTATAGCGTTTATCTTTTGTGGTAATTTTTTATATGGAGAAAAAAGCTACCGCGAATATAGTCCTAATCGTAGGAATGATCACTTTTTAGAATGATTTTAACGTATTCCTACAAAATTTTAAACAAATTCACTAATAAAGTGCACTAAACACTCAATACATCAATTCACACACAAGATGTCTTGTACCAAAACTCATCAATTCATTTAAAACTAAATTAAAATCTCACTTGACATCACCAACTCAAATCCAAATTAATATCTATACAAATAAAATCCAAGATAGATAATCTCTCAATATCCAAGTACGATAGTCATCAAACAAGTAACAAATACAGTAGTTATCAACCACCAAATAACCAAGAAAAAAAATTCTTAAAAAAAAGTCTCAAACAAGTAAAACATGCTAATTAGAATGAACTCCAACTCCAAGCAGCATTAAAAGCAACCCACTATAAAAAAACAACAATCCAACAAGAAGCCCAACATCAAAAACACTTGACAAAATGTAAAATAAATAAATAAATTAGTTTATACAAGCTAATATTTAGTTGCAAAATCATGATATTAGAAAAAAAAACACATACCACATCACTAATTTGCCATGCAATATTTTCTCCAATATTCTCTTGAACCAAACACTCTCAAGGGGCCTTATTAAAGGATAGCGGGGCTTTGCAACCTCCTTAATATTTACTTCACAAAAGTATGGTCCAAGTACGTGCCACCCCTTCTACTTTTCTTGATGGGTCCAAACTAACAATGGATCCCTTCGCCACAACTACTTTGGGTATTTGGAAGTTAAGAAGATGAACTTTCATTCCCACCTACAATTATCATTATTACCTTTTTTTAAAATAAACCTAACTATTTAAGATTTTAGTTATTATATATTTATATAGACCTAGCAAAAAAAGTATATGTATAGAGTATTATATTATAAGAGAATGTTGTAATTATTAAATGAAAAACTTACCCTTAGAGTAGCATTGTTGTGATGAGGTTGCTTCTTTATTTTTTTTGTTAGAGGTTTTTACTTTAGATATTTGAATTGAATGATATGAGTCACTAATTACTAATGTAATCACCAAAAAGAAAACATATCTAACCTTATAAGGCGAAGAAGGTAGTGTCTGTGAGGGAGATGACAACTGATCATCTGAGTTTACAATCGCTGATAGATGTGGTTGGTGAGCACTTGATGCATCTGGAACCTATTTTGAAATAGATAATTATATTGTATATTGATTTTTTAAAATTAAGATCAGTATAATCTTAAATTTATAAACTCTTAAATTTATTATACTTGTCCAGTACTCGAACCAATAAAGGGTGCATCATTCATTGGAAATCCTTTTTTTTTTTTTTTTCCATATGAACTCGCATTATCTCAACTGTTGCGAATAACGATTTATATTTATTCTTCTATCCGTTGATCTCACCCTGCATCTTATCTAACTTTTCTTTTGTATGCTCAGATTCTCTCGTATTCTCATCATCCCATTTGCTAGCAAATAAAGTAGATGGGGTGGGACCTAAGCTGTAAGTCCTCACACGACTATGCCTTTCTAGTCCCATGATATTAGAGAAAACCTCCTCATGAAAATTTAATGATTGTGAAGATTCTAGTACCTGTGAAAGTTGTTCGTTGAACTTTTCCTGCAAAATTTTCATAGTTAGTTAATATAGTAAATAATAAATATCATTTTCATACAAATATGACATTTTTCTATGTGCATAATATGTATTAAACATACAATTGTATCAATTGATGCCTGGTCAACTATTTGACCATTTTTCTTGGTATGTGTTTGAATAAACATAGGAATTCGATCTTGTTCCTTCCTAGTAACTTTCTTCAACTACATTAAAAGATAGTGTAAACATTTATATTAAATTAAATATGTATAAGTACACAATATAATAACTTAAAATTCCCTTACAACTTAATATTTTATTTTACCTTATCCCGAACACGGCAATGGGCCATTCTTCTAATTGAGTGGCTCATCTTCTACTTAGCATGATTAGCTTTATTGATTTCACTACGTTCCTATAATAAATTATAGATTTTCAAGAAAATTTGTCAATAAATTGTGTAAGATAAATAAATAAAAAAAAATTACAGACAACTAATATTTACAAGTTTCATACCCTTGCAGATTTAGAACCCCAATGTTGGACTAGATATTCCCACTGATTTTCTATTACCCTATCTAGACGATGCGCAAGATGCTTTTCATCAGTATCAAATGCATCATAGAAATCTTTTTTCAAGCGACATTTCTAGTCCCTCCATTTCTTGGCAAGGAATTTCATGCAATTAAATTTAAATATATCTTCTAATTCAGTATTTTTCTGTATTAAAAAAATTACATAAGTAAGCATCATATAAATACAATAAAAGGGTTTTAAACTATCATTATTATATGTTCTTATAGTTCTTTTACCTTCACATCATCAAAAATACGATTCTTAAATTCTTTCAGCACGTTTATCCAATCTTTATATGTTAGGGGTAATCTTAGTCCGTTTCTAGCTATAATACCCAATTGTGTTTGAAGAGTTGTTGTCTTGTCTCCAATTGGGAAAAATAGCTCATCTAAATCTACATTCAATACATGCCTTATACCCCTATGAAGAATTTGCTTGAGAAGGTCCTCGAGATTGAGAACAATTAGTAGAAGGTACTGAACTTAGACTTAATCAATGTTAAAAATTACATAAATATGACCACTCTTTAATCTAGGAAAATGCGTAAATTTTGAATTAAAAATAACACATGTTAATATAAAAGTACATGCATACCTGCAGAAGTGCCCGACGGAGACTATGGTAATGTATGAACTGGTGATAATGGTGGTGGTAGTGGTGGTAGTGGTTGGGGAGGGTTGGTTTGGGGTTGGGGTTGACTGGAGGTGGGGGTGATGGTTGAGGAGGGTTGGTTTGGGGTTGGGGTTGATTGGTGGTGGGGTGTGATGGTCAAGGATTTGGGTTGATTGGTGGTAGGGCATGCGTTTATTGATTTTTTCAAATATGTTGTCTTCCGTGGCCTCATGTTAAAAAAAATCATAAGATTAGATAGAACTTAAACAACAATTAAAAAGAAGTTAATAATTCAAACAATCATTACAATGATAAAGAATGGGTATATGTGTTAGAAAAAAAATACATATACACACACTATAATAAGTTCATGCAAGAATAAAATGTTGAATATTGAAAATAAAATAAAATGATATTATAAAATTCTAATCATCATCATTCTCAGTGTCAACATCATCATCTTCAACAATATTTACATCAACTATTTCTCCATCGACACCATGCATAACCCATGCAGAATCTTCATCATTTGTGAATGTATTATCATCCAAATGTTGACCATTATATGGTTCCATTTGTGGTTCTGTCATGTGCTCTTTCACTAGCACATCAAACATGTATCTATGTGTCATAATCACAACGATATGCCAATCTTTCTCTAATGAATCTTGCACATACCAGACTTCTTGTGCTTGTGACACAAGAATGAAAGCTTCATTTCCCAATCGATTTTCTTTGTACAACAAATGTTTGAAGTCAACTAATGTGAACCCAAACTCATCTATCTTTCTTCCTGCAGTATTATTAATCCAATCACACTTAAATAACACAAATTTAAGATCATTTGTGTATCAAAGTTCAATAATGTCTGTTAAAACTCCATAGAAACTGACATCCCATTCCACTGGGTTCCTATCTCTTGCATTTACAAAACTAGTTGTACTTACATTTAACAAAACTCCACTATTTTGAGTTTTTCTTTTACTCTCACGATTTTTTGTTCGGAATCTAAACCCATTGATTACATATCCCGTATATCTCCTTCCCCACTGGTTAGGACCCGCAGATAATATTTCAACTTCAGGTGATATTTGTGCATTACTTTTTGGTCTCAGTTGCTTAACCTACATTTTTTTTTTTGTAAAAAAAAAATTAGCATGACATGTCTGACATACAAATTTAATTACGTATGAATATATCTACTTACATGATCCATAAACCAAATTTGAAATGTTTCATTGTGAATACGACAAATTTGGTGTTATCCTGCACAAGGTCCCTCATTTCTAAGCAATGTAACGTGTTTCCTGTCAAGTTAATGTGTTAATAAAGAATTACTCATATTATAATTCAGTCATATTTTTGTGAAATACAAGTGAGAGGTGACTTACTCTCGAAATGAAGTGATTGCATCGAAGTTCATTAGCACATACCGATGTGTTTGAGCCCATGTTATGTTATCAAAGAGAAATTATTTTCCATTCCTTAATCCTCGACTAGACTTGTTATTTCGATCATAATTCCTAATTAGGCAGTTGGACTTAGTTTCAACATCCTCTAAATACCTTCCACAAAAATTCTTGCATTCTTTTACTAAATACCCCTCAACAATCGAGCCCTCGAGATGAGCTCGATTACGTACATATAACTTTAATGTAAGTAGAAACCTAAAAGCACAATAAAAAATTGAAAATCTTAAAAACATTATACAATTCATAAAATTTAATATAGTAAATATAAAACTAAATACATTAAACATATACCTTTCAATGGGGTACATCCATCGATATTGCACCAGTCCGGTAATTATTGCCTCCTCAGCTAAATGGATCGTCAAATGCTCCATAATATCAAAGAAGGATGGCGAAAATATTTTCTCAAGATGGCAGAGTATGATTGCAATATGATCTTGAAGAGTTTGAAACTCTCTTGTAGTTATAACTTTAGAACACAACTGTTTGAAAAAATTGCATAATTCAATTATCGCCTGACTCACATTCTTTGGTAATGATTTTCGCACTGCTAGAGGAAGTAATTGTTGCATCAAAATATGACAGTCATGGCTCTTAAGACTAGAAATTCTGTGATCTTTCAAATTCACACGCCGTGAAATATTCAATGCATAACCATCCGGAACCTTGACATTCTTTAGCACTTTACAAAAAATATCTTTGTGTTGTTTGTCCATTGTGAAGCATACAACATTTATATACACTTTGTCATTCCCTCGTTACTGGGGGTGCAACATTTTTCGATTACCCATAGCTTCAAGATCACGTTGAGCCTTCAAACTATCCTTTGTTTTCCTAACAACACCTAATAGTGTCCATAATATATTATTGCATACATGTCTTTCAATATGGATAACATCAAGATTGTGATGGACTAGATTATGCTCCTAGTATGGTAATTGAAAGAATATGCTCTTCTTTTTCCACTACTTCTTCCAATTCAAATGATCTTTATCATGTGTAATTTTTCTCATTTTCTTCTTTTTTGTTCTTTTCTTTTTTTTAGGTTGCTCAACTTTTCCATATTTTGTTACCACACCATGTAACTATTGTAATATCTCAATCCCAGATAATCTTTTAGGTTGAACTTTCATCTCTCGCATGCCATCAAAAGATACTACATCTTTTCAAACTTATGGTTTGGTTTTAAAAATCTTCGATGACCCATGTAACAAAACTTACTACAATGAAACAACCATTCAAATCGAGTGTCTTTGTTGCAGCAAGGACATACATATCTACCTTTAGTGCTCCATCCCGACAAGTTTGCATATGCTTGGGAAGTCACTTATTGTCCATAATAATGTTGCATGCATGCGAAACATCTGATTTTTCGATGCATCATAAGTGACTACACCATCCACCCATAATTCATTCAGTTCTTCAATCAACAGTTGTAAATACACATTAATGTTATTACCAAGAGAACGAGTCCCATCAATTAGAACACAGATAAGATAAAAAATGGTTACTTTATGTACATCTATGGTGGTAAGTTGTATGGCATTAACACAACAGGCCACCTGCTATGAGTAATGGTCATTGTCCTAAACGGATTGAATCCATCAGTTGTTAGCCCAAGTCTAACATTATGACTGTCAGATGCAAACACTGGGTTTTGCTCGTCAAATTTTTTCCAAGCAAACGAATCAACAGGATGCCTTAGTACACCATCATCAGTGCGTCCCTCTACATGCCATTTCATGAAAAAAGCTATTTTTGATGACATAAATAACCTTTTAAGCCTCGGCTTTAAAGGAAAATACCTAACTTGTTTCGTAGCAACCTTTCTAGTTTCATCAACATATCAAGATGCATGACAATTTTTACATTCTGTCTTATCCTTCTCCTCATTTTTATATATCATACAATCATTACGGCATGCATCAAACTTTTCATAAGTGAAGACAAGGTCATCAATAATCTTCTTAGCTTCATAAAACGACTTTGGTAATGTTACACTATTAGGAAAAGCTTCTTTCAACAACTCTAACACCATCGTGAATGACTTGTCAGACCAAGAACACATCATTTTTATAACCATCAACTGGACAAGAAACGAAAGTGTTGTAAACTTATTGCAACCTAGATATAGTTTCGCACTCCGCATCTTTTAGAAGTTTAAAATATGCCTTAGTTTCTATATCAGGACCTTCTATAAGTTTGACTTGGCTCATCGTCAATAACATCATCCATGTTAGGAATCCCAAATGCATTATGTATCATTCCAACCATGTCATCACATATACTCGATTCTGAATTTGGTCTCCTCGTCTTATCATTATCACGTCCATCAGTGCATAAAGGTTCACCGTGATAAATCCAATTTTTATAATTTCGAAGAAACCCATTTACAATTATATGCTCGTATGCAACTTTTTCTTGAACAAGTTTGATATTCTGACACTTTTTACATGGACAATATATTTCTGACCCAGACAAGCTTATTAGCCATTGCAAAATTGAGAAATTCGTTGGCCCCTTTGACATATGACTCATCTAACCTAGTATTCCAAATCAATCCAACTCTTATCCATAGGTTTGTCCATCAACTATTATCACCTGAAGTATAAGAAATATATACTTAATCAACAAAAAATAAGAGAATTTGCTATCACTAAAATCAAATATAAAATATTTAATTCTTATTTGTAATGCATACATGATGAATCCTATTTCCTTCGACTCCATTCTATTAGATGAGGCGTTCTTATCCCATTCAGGAATGCACAATCTACATTGTATTCAATAGCTTTTACTTTTCTCTAGTATCAAAAAAATTTCGACAACATCTCCCCTTAGTTTTCCAAGTACATGACTTATATTAGTCACACTGCATTTTGAGCTTGTCAATTATAATGTGAGTATAACTAATCTATGTATATACCCAGGAGAACAATAGGGATGCTTGACGAGTTTTTTTTAATACAGAACAAAAAAAGAAGCTAACTGACTACAATGCAGATGGTGCATTCCTAAACTGTCCAAATTGGGACAATTCAAGAATCGTTTACAGATAAAAAATTTTTATCACCAACAGTACATAGTAGTTGTTAACTTCAATTAATTCTGTCACAAAATAATAATCCGTAGTTAACAACTACTAAGTATTATAGAAGTGATAGTGGCATTGCTCAGATTCCTCATCATAAACTCTTTAGACAAATCTTTCCACTCTTAATTAGAAATTATAAAGATAATTGTGATATGATAATAAGAAACAATGATTGAAAATTTTGTTATTAATTCCTTGGCCATAATACAAAATTTCTCATTTGATATGGTATACAGTAAGTGATTCAATTTGATTTTGCTCATCATAATAAAAAAAAATGTCAACAAATATTAAGTTATTAAATAAAAAGAAAGATTATGATGATAGACAAAAAAAAAAAAAATAGAGAATGGACATATTTACATAATCTACACTTGTACCTGTTGAGAAACAAGTCTTTGCCCCAAAATTTCATTGGATGGTAAAAGAGAAAATAGAAAGAGAAGAGACAGAGAACAAAGACAAGGCATACCTATAGAGTGCTTGAGAGATAGCACAAGCTTGATTGAGAGAGAGAGAGAGAGAGAGAGAGAGAGCGCACAAGATCAGAGAAACAATCTACATCCAAACACGATGTTTTGCCCCTTGTGAAACGATGTGTACGATGTAAGAGATAGTCGCTAGTGTCGATCAAAAACACATCGAACTGATGCTAGGTTTTCTATGAAGGAATTAAGCTAGGGTTTATGGGACAGAATATAGGGTTTCTATATCAAATTAAAATGGAATGAGAAAGGATTTATTTCTTGAAGAAGGGAATCTGAAAAGTTTCTTCTTTCAAACACATAAGAGGTTTCTGTGTATTAGCATGCAGGTATCGAAGGAAAATTGTGTTTTAATTTTTAAAAACTATACAAACCGTGTCTTTTTGAGTAATATGTAATAGTAGGCATTTATAGAACTATCGTTCCTTTGTGGCATTTTAAACAAAATCGCCATTACTTAGCGGCTATAACTCTAAACCGCCGCTAATTAGTGACAGATAATAAAAACCACCATTTTTATTAATTAAAACAACATCGTTTTTATAAAATATGTGGCATTTAAAGGAACCGCAGTAACTTTTGTGGCTGTTTCAAATCAAATGCCACAAATGTGCAGCATTTTCTTTTAAATGCCACTAATTTGCGGCCTTTTTGTAAATGGCCATAAAATATTTGTCGCTAAAGCCTCATTTTGTTGTAATGGCGGTAAGTTCCCGTCCCCTTGCTCGAAGAAGGGGTTCGAGGGCGGCAAAATTTTATTTTTTTTAAAATGTATTTTTAGTATTTCACAATAATTTTTTTATTGTCCTAATATTATGTATTTATAGTTGAAGAGTCGCATTGCTTGTAATCTGTAACTATTTTTTTTAGATCATAGTGAACTCGTAGCAGTCGTGAACATAATCCTATTTTAAGTTGAACTACGTAAATTTTTATATTCTTGTGTGTGCATGTAATTTTAAATTTATTTATTTTCATGTCAGATAGATCTTATTTAGGTAATTATATTCCTAACAAACTATGCATGCATTTTACCATGATCATGGTCACAACAGACAAACTCATTTGAAAAGAAAAAAAAAACTAGAGATATATATCGAGGGAACCTAGCAGTGCAATGTACTATACTCTATTAACTCATTGCTTTTCCGTACAAAGGTTAAAATTAAGTATTGTGATGGGGCTAGAGCATAAGTAAACTTCAAAGACAATAGTGTTGCATCATATGAAACTTGTCATATATAGTCAAGGAAATGCTTAATGTGTTCAATAACATCCACATCATCACTTGAAAACTTAATAGTAAGTTGAAACATTATTCCTGCTCGTAAATACATGTCAATTGAATATGTGCAACTTGTTGGAAAAAATAGATTTTGAGCATAGTTTTTTTTTTTTTTTTTGGGTGCTATTTTTGAGCTAAAATTAAAGGTGAATTCCACACATTAATTTTAGTAAGTTCACATAAAAATGTGTTATCCTTTATGAGGAGATTAAGATCATGTATTGAAATGCTCAAAACCATTAACGAGTGAATGAGAAATTGTCCTCCAAACCTCACCACTTGAAAATGATAACAAAAGTACTGAGACTTGTGAAAAACTTGTGTCCCATGTAGGATTAGTACAATGTTTTTAAAGAATATATATATATATATATATATATATATATAATTACCTTAAAGGAGGGTTTGGACCATTAAGGGCACCTAAGTTCTGTGGATGCAAGAGTTTTGTAGATGCAGGAGGACCTAACACATGCTTGGTTCACCACACATGTTGTTGCCCCACACCAAACTAGTCAGGTTTAAGTTTGGCCCATTGTGTATATATCTTTTTGAAAAAATTTATTTGATATTTTTCATTTAAATTTTCAAATCCAAAACATTGTCGTATTTGTTACTAGCTTTATTAAAATCAAAGTGTTGTCATTTTGTGAACGCAAAGTGAATTTGGACTAAATCGTTTTCTTTCCAAAGAGTTGAGGCTTTTCATGGAATTGCTTATGACTGTTAGCCTTCATGTATGTACCAAACATACAGACACAAATGCTCTATATATACACCCACACATTCACAACAGTAAATTAATTCACATCATTAGGTTTAGTGTGTGCATCTTGTTCATATTCAGAGAGTTCAAGCAAAGTCTGATTCGATGTTCACAAAATCTACAATGTTTCTTCTTCGTGTAAGATTACTTCATCCTAAGAAGCAGGTCTCCATCCAACTCGTAAGCACCAAGTACGAGGGCGTAATCTGTCATAAGGACATAACGTCAAATGCTAAACTTGGTCTGTTTCAATTCTACTGTTTGGAGGAATCTATAAGGTCTGTTCCAATTCTATTGTTTGCAAGAATCTATAATTCCTTATAATCCAGTTTCTGTTTTCAATTTTTTCTGTAAACTGCTTCTATACAATAATCTATTTATTCGAGAATTATAATTCTGTTTAGAATTTATAACAGAAACAGGTTTATGTTCTCTGTAATGGTTTATCTGTATTTTACATAAACCAGATTCTATTTCTTATTACAGAAAACAAATTTGGTATTTTCTAAATTGACTTATATTGTTAAAGTAATATTGCTTATTACTACTGATATACCATAAAATGATAAGCATATTCAAAACGTGACATGTGTCTGTACAAAGCTCTTTAGGGTATAGATCAAGAAATATTATTTTATCCAGATCACACGGGCATGGGAGGTTCAGAGGTATGTGGTTCAGAACATAACACCGCCTTTCATATCCTACCGTCCTCAAAATAAGGAAACTAAAGTTCAATATGACGACTATTATCTTCAGATATATTCAAATTTCTACTTTTATGGCTTCTAATCCTACTCAACTTAGGAGATCTATAATCTATAAATAAGACCATAACGTACACTTTCAATTTACGTTCAATTCTTCTTTTTAATTATAGCATTATTTTCTTGACTGACTTTATCATCAGAGCGGCTACTACCGGAGCCTTCCTAGTGACTCCCTAATCCCGAGTTCTTGACTAGGTAGCGAAGGAAGAGAAGCCCTTTTGATCAAAAAGAGAAACATTAGTTTGGCGCCGTATGTGGGAACGAAAATCATTCTTGTTATTTTTTCTTCAAAACAACAAATCTTTTGTATTTTTCTTCCAAAAGACAATGACTCTTAGCCTTCGTCCTAAAAAGAATTCTCAAAACCCTTAAAACCAGCCTCTTGCTAGAAGAGGAAGGGGACAAACGCCCAATCGTTTACAACAACAGCTTGATCGGATTCAACGACAATCTGATCAAATGCAGGAATAACTCACTGCCATGTCACAAGCCTTGGCTTCACTGGCCTAGAACCAGCGGAGCAACCCTCTTCCTCCTCCTACTAACGCTGTTCACGGAGGACCCTAGCCTCCTTGCCACTACCATAGGGCGAAGGATCTCCCAACAAGGGATTTCTTGACTTGCAACCAGGTACATCCTCATAATACCGCTCATATGAGGGTTAATCCCTAGACGTCAACAACTGTGGGGAGAGGGATGCTCACGTTTCATCCAGTTGTCCACTATCAGAGCAGAACGAGGATTCCTACTCTAATGGCCTCTGGAGCCAATCCAGTGCCACAGGAATTCCAGCTTCCTGAAACTCCAGTCCCTCCAGTCTTGAAAGGGCAACATCTTCTTGCTTAGCACCGAAAAAATTCCTCTCCTAAGTCAAGGATCTAGAGGTACAGGACAAGATTAACAATGGGTATCAATCCCACAACAAGTTTTACCCCGAGCCCCTCAAAGGGTAGAGGAGACAACAGGACTCTTAGGAGCAGACAATCTCAACTATAGGGTTTCATGCTCCTCTAGAGTAAAACGAATTAAGTAAATTTCTTGAGAGGTTCTCCACGCCATTTACCTCTGCCTATAATGACAGAAGAACGACCGAAGAAGTTCGTTGTCCGAAAATTCACCCTCTACGACGGATCTGAAGACCCTGGGGACCACCTATCTTACTACCAAAACATAATGGCTCTCCATGAAGCTATTAATGCCTTCATGTGCCGAACTTTCATGACAAGCCTCAAGGGTACCGCCCTTAAGTGGTTCCACAACCTCTCCTAAAAATCGATCAGCAATGTTTACAAGCTTAGTAGGCTATTTCTTGACCAATTCCTAACTAGTAGGAAGTTAAAAAAAGGACCAAAATTCTTGCTAACTGTAAAGCAAAACAAAGGAAGAATCACTTCAAGAGTACACAACTTGTTTTAACACCAAACTCACAGAAATAATCGATTACAGTCTAAGCTTCCTAGTGGCTGCCCTCACTTCGGGCCTTAGACCTGGATGCTTCCAAGGATTCCTCGACCAAAAATCCTCTCATCGATATGACAGCACTCATGGAATGAGCGTGGAAGTTTATTAATCTTAAAGATACAAAAACGTCTTTCCGAAAAGCAAAAGAACAGGCTCAAAAGGATGAGTAAGTTTAGAAGAGGGATAACAGTGCTAACAAAAAGAAATCAAGAGCCTCGACAAGAGAACAACACCCAAAGCCCAGAACAATTCTAACTCTGGGATGTATGAGACTTTCACCCCTCTGAATGCTTCTTTTACTCACATACTCCAACAAATCCAAACTTGTAAAAACTTGAGGTGGCCAAAACCACTAAAAAGCCACCCCTGATGTAAGAAATCATAACAAATATTGTGATTTCCATAAGAGCACGGGCACACAACCGAGGAATGCAGAGCTCTCAAGCAAGAAATAGAGCATCTCATTAGAAGAGGACGACTGAGAGAGTTTGTCCACCATGACGGAAGGTAGAACCCCCGTGACGAAAGACCACCTCAAAGAAGGTAAACGCAAAGGCATGAACAGAGAGAAATTTGAAACAATCAATAACGGCAAAATAATCAAGTCATCGTTGTGTTTCACGCTAACAATGCAATGACAGAGATGTCTAACTAAGCCAGGAAAAGGTATGCTCGAGAAGCAAGGGCAAAACCCGTGTCATCTAGATCTCGGCCATTGAGAAAAAGTTGAAGTCAGGACCTCAGATCCAGTTCTCTAAATTAGACCTCATTAGGGTATACTGTCCCCACAGCGATGCTCTCGTCTTCTCACTTAAAATCACTAGTTTTAAGATCAGAAGGGTTCTCGTGGATACTAGAAGTTCTACCAATTTATTATTCTACGAACCCTTCAAACACGTAAAGCTCAACTTTGATGACATTAGAGCTACCGCCACTATTATGACAAAATTTGAAGGGAATCCCAGCATCCCAATAGGCAGAATTGATCTACCGACCACAATAGGGGAAAGGGACGGACATAAGACACTGATCTCGGAATACATGGTCCTAGACACTAAATCTATTTATAATGTCATTATTAGGAGACCTTGGATCCATCAGATGAGAGCGATCACTTCAACCCTCTATCAATGCTTGAAATATGTCCATAATAACAAAGCTCTCACCATTAAGGACTGTCAGCCCACTGCCCGGGAATGTCATGCCCTCGCACTAAAAGAAAGCCCTCTAAATAGCAATTTTAGTATCCTCATGAGAGGAAAAATTCCTCATCTCTTAACCTGTATGAGGTAGAAGAATGCCCTTTTGAAGTTAACGAGCCGCTAAGTCCCAGAGGGAGAGATAACTAATGGAGGAGCCCATCAAAGTACTCATTAGCATTGAAAGAGAGGGAAAGTACGTACAAATTGGCTCAGCCTTATCTCCTTTCAAGTAAGAGGATATTTTTAAATTTATAAGAGACAAACTTTCGTTATTTGCTTAGGAAACAAGCGATATGAAGGGAATAAATTCTACTTTTCTCTCTCATAAGTTGATGACAGATCCGAACCATCCCCCGGTAAGACAAAAAATGAGAACATATGCCTCTGAATGCCATAAAATTATCAATAAAGAAGTCCAGAGGTTGCTAAATGTTGTAATGATAAGAGATGTGTTTTACCCAGAATGGCTTTCCAATACAATTCTTGCAAAAAAAAGAAGAACGACAAGTGGAGGGTTTGCGTTGAATATACCGACCTAAATAAAGATTGTCCCAAGGACAACTTTCCTCTTCCTTGAATTGATCAACTTGTTGATGCCACAACAAGTCACGAGCTTATGAGCTTCATGGATGCTTACTCTGGATACAATCAAATTCAACTGTATCCCACAGACCAGAAGAAAACAGCCTTTATATCAGAACGAGGTCTCTATTATTATAGAGTGATGTCGTTCGGTTTAAAAAATGTTGGAACTACGTACCAGAGGCTTGTAAACAAAATATTTGGCCCCCAAATTGGGGATACAATGGAAGTCTAAATCAACGATATGCTTGTCAAAAGTGTTCGAAATGGCGACTACATCCAGCACTTGAGCCAAACGTTTGATATCCTAAGGAAACATAGAATGAAGTTAAATCCTTTAAAATGTACTTTCGGGGTCACATAAGGAAAATTCTTGGGTTTTCTAGTCTCCCAAAGAGGAATTGAGGTAGATCCCTCACATATCAAAGCTCTAATTGAACTAGAATTACCTAAAACTAAGAAAGATATCCAAGGCTTAAATGGAAGGATAGCAGAACTGAATAGGTCTATCTCTAAATCTATGGATTGGTGCCTTCCCGTTGTATAAAGCCTTGAGGGGATGTAAGGCCCTAGAATGGACCTCTGAATGTGAAGAAGCCTTCCAACAACTCAAGCATTCTTAGCCTTCTCCTGAACTCCTTTCAAAACCAGTGTCAGGAAAAAAAACTACTCATGTACTTAGTAGTATCAGAAAGGGCCATCAGCTCTGCGTTAGTCAGGGAGGAGAAATGAACTCAAAGGCCTATATTTTACGTCAACAAGGCACTTCTGGACATTGAAATGAGGTACTCCAAAATCAAAAAACTGGTTTTAGCCTTAGTGGTATCTGCTCAGAAACTCAGACCATACTTTCAAGCTCATCCTATCATAATCCCTACATCCTATCCTTTAAAATCAGTCCTTCATAAACCCGAAGTTTCGGGACAACTAGTCAAATAGTCAATAGAACTAGGAGAACTTGACAAATCCTATGTACCGCGAACTGCTATCAAATGCGAGGTATTAGCAGACTTTGTAGCATGAGTTCACTCGAACACTGCATTTGAAAGCTCAAGCCACTATAGACACTTCGGTATGACTACTTTATACCGACGGTTCATCTATCAACAAAGGCTCTGGAGTATGTATAATATTTCAGTCCCCTGAAAGGATCGTAACCGAAAAAGTCGTTAGCTTAGGATTCAGAGCCTCCAACAATGAAGCCGAGTATGAAGCACTTATCCTCGGGATAACATTGGCTCTAGAATGCGAAGTTCTAGATCTCGACGCATTCTTTGACTCTCAGCTTGTGGTGAGTCAAGTTCTAGGAGAATTTTCCACTAAGGATAATAGAATGACCAAATATTTAGAGCTAGTGGAATCACTAAAACAGTCTTTCTGTAAATTCACTATTCAGAAGATTGAACGAAACCAAAACTTCAAGGTCGACGTTTTAGCAAATATGGCTTCCCATCTCAAGCCAGAAAGAGACTCAATAGTAAAGATCTCCTACTAGTTAAAACCTAGTACTGAGGTAATACAATCCCTTCAAATTTTAGAACAACCTCAGAATTGGATGATCGCCCATCATCTAGTATCTGAAAGAAGGGATGCTTCTCGATGACAAGAATCATACTAGAAGAATTTGAATTAGGGTAGCTCGATATTTAATTCTTAAAGAAAATCTATACTGAAGGTCCTACACACAGCCCCTCCTACAGTGTTTAACTCTAAAAGAGGCCCACTGCGTCCTAACCGAGATACATGAGGGGATCTGTGGCAACCATAATAGCGGTAAGACCATAGCCCACCTGAACACTAAATCAAGGCTACTATTGGCCTAGTATGTTAAAACAAGCTAGGGAATATGTCCAGAAGTATGACAAATGTCAGCAATTCGCTTTATACCAACATCAACCTCATCATGAACTCGTCCCTATTGCAAGTTCCTTGGCCCTTCGCCCAATAGGGGAATGGATATTGTAGGGTCATTGCCAAAAGCTCCTTAGAACAGAAGATTCCTGCTAATAGTTATTGACAATTTTTCTAAATGGGCGGAGGCTGAACCACTAACCTATATAACAGAGGTAGAAGTGAAGAATTTTACTTAGAAAAATATAGTATGCAGGTTCGATATACCCTGCGTCATTATTTCAGACAATAGGACACAATTGACTAGAAAGGTATTCGAGAAGTTCTGTAAAGACCTACACATCAGTCACCACTTCTCCTCTCTACGGCACCCTTAAGCTAATGGGCAAGCCGAAGTTACCAACCACACTATTCTTGAGTCAATTAAGAGAAGGTTGGAGGAGGCCAAAGGAAAATGAGTCAAAGAACTCCCCGGAATACTCTGGACCTATCAAACTACTAAAGGACCCCAACTACAGAAACACCATTCGCACTTGCCTATGGCACTGAGGCAATCATTCTTGTCGAAATTGGTATGCCAACCCTTAAGACAGACTACTTTGACCAAGGGACCAATAACTAACAGCTTATAGAGAATCTAGATTTATTGGAAGAAAGACGTGAGCAAGCTCGGATTAGGACCGAAGCCTACCAATAAAGAATGGTTAAATGTTTCAACTAGGGGTTAAAACCCATCAATTTTCCCAAACACTAAAGATCCTACCATGGAAAAGCTTTCCCTTAATTGGGAAGGACCTTACAAAATAACCAAGATCGTCAGACCTACGACTTATTGATTAGAAGATTTAACTAGGAAGCTTTTACCCAGACCTTGGAACATCGAACATTTACACAAATTATCAATAAAAAGCTACTTTTAATTTTTCTCAGAGTTTTTTCAATCAATGTACAGACCCCTAAAAGCCTTGTGTCCATTTTATCAATGCACAGACCCTTAAAAGCCTTGTATCCATTACAAGTGCCACAGGTCTGGTCTATTTTATCAATACACAGACCATTAAAAGTCTTAGTATCCATTACAAGTGCCACAAATCTGGTCCATTTTATCAATGCACAAACTCTTAAGGGCCTTGTATCCATTGCAAATGCTATAGGTCTGGTCCATTTAATCAATGCACAGACCTTTAAAAGCCTTGTATCCATTACAAGTGCCACAAGTCTGGTCTCTTTTATCAATACACAGACCCTTAAAAGCCTTGTATCCTATTACAAGTGTCGCAGGTCTAGGTCCATTTCACTCAATGCACACTCTTAAAATCCTTGTATCCATTACAAGTGTTATAAGTCTATCCATTTCACTCAATGCACAGACCCCTAAAAGCATTGTACCCATTAAAAGTGCTAGAGGTCTGGTCCATTTAATCAGTATACAGACCCTTCGAGACCTTGTATTCATTACAAATGCTATGGGTCAGGTCCTTTTTTCTTATTCCACGGGCCTCTAGAAAACCCTTGTTTTATAAACAAGTGATATAAGTCTGTATATCATGAATCGTCAGTATACAGACACTTGAGAAACCTTGTTTTAATTATAAGTGTTAC
Organism: Nyssa sinensis; assembly: GCA_008638375.1. Lineage (NCBI taxonomy): Eukaryota > Viridiplantae > Streptophyta > Magnoliopsida > Cornales > Nyssaceae > Nyssa > Nyssa sinensis. The sequence continues at coordinate 878,381 of CM018048.1, read as the reverse complement.
GGTTTTATATATCCTGCTTTTTAGATTTATGAAATAGCTTATGAATGCTTTGAAGTCTTTAAAAGGCTTATGTTTTCTACTGGCCTAGATGTTCAAGAAATTATCTTGAAATCAGACATACCACAAAGATATCAAGCAAGACACAAGTTCTGGAAGGAATAAAATTTCATATATTAGCCCAAATATGGGAAAGTTACAAGGAACAAATATATATAAATATATATATATATATATACACAAAAACATCCCTAGTCTACTCGGTTGCTGGTTCAACAGTCTTTGAAGTAGCAGCTTGAGGGAGTTCTAGATCCACCTCATCTTCTTCGTCATCAGCATTCGGCGCATTGATCTCAACTTAGAAGATTTCAATGTCATCTACCCCAGTCAAATCCAAGTCAGGATCCTTCTTGCGAAGCTTCGCCCTGAAGGTTCGGTATCCATGCTTAATCAACTCACCGCCTAGATCCTGGACTTCAACCTTCAGTTTGACCTCTGACGGCTTCAGCAATATCCTGAACCTTTTGAATAGAAACAGCCTGGAAGTTTGTAAACCTATTTTTGAGGTCTTCTAGTTTGGTAGCAAGGGACGTCCTTCTCAGACTCCAGAATTGAGTGAGAATTGGTAGTTTCCTTCAGTTTTTCCTCGGTCGCCATCACCAAGTACTGCGTAGTTCCCAGCTGAAATCTGGCCTCATCGAGCTCAAATTGGATGGTGTCAATCTGTTCGAGAGCCTCGAGGGAGTCCATGATGGCTGCCAAGCCATGCATAACCTAGAAAAAAATAAGCAACACAATCAGGTCAGAATATGTTATAGAACTAGGAAGGTAAAAAACAAAAAAAAAAAAAGAATGAATGAAAAAATCATGCGAAACTCACCCTCATGTGAAAGGCCATCAGATCTTTGACAATCTTCTGAGGCCTCAACCCTTTGAACTTGCTTTAGGCCTGTTGCCCAAGAGTCCTCATAAGCCTTCTTCATGGTCGATACACCGAAATCATTAGACTCTGGGGAAACAGCAACAGACTTGCCCTTCCCCCTTTTCTTCTTTAGAGCAGTGGGCATCGGGGGCAGATGGGCCTCTTGAACAGTGGACATCCCTAAATCCTCCGAGACGGTTCTCTCAGGGGGAGTTGGAAAACTAACCTCCTTCTTTTCACTTGAAGGAAAGCCTCGGCAAGGGAAGAACTTTCCTCAACTTTCTTCTTCTTATTCCCTGGAGCCCATCCGGTCACCAAAGATTTCTTCAAACTTTCGGTCCGATCCCGCATTAAGTCAGCATCCATCAAATTTTTAGGGCAAAGAATGGCGTTGTGAGAACGATTGCTAGTCTGAAGGAGCCTTTTGTACTTCTGTTGAAGATCAATCTCTTTCAAGCTCTCTTAGTTACACGGAAGCACATGATTAGGCTCAAAGAGAGAAACAATAAACAGAATCAGAAAGCCCAAAGAATGCAAAACAAAAAAGGGACCTCATCCTTAATCCCAGTCTTCCGTGAGAAGGTTGAAACTCGACTCTCGAAGTTCTCGAACTCCCATCCTCCTTTTACAAAGAAGTACCACTTCTTTTAGGTCTTGTTGGAAGTGGGTACAGAGAAGAGAGGTCTGAACCCTTTTGTCGAAAGATATATAAAACATGCCCTCCGACTTCAGGTATTTCATGTCCATATTGCTCCTTATCAATGGGAGGTTTACCTCGACATTGTTTAAATGTTCTAAAACTATTAACCTAAATAAATGCCTCCAGTTGTTTATATTCAGATCAACGGGACAGATATTAAACCAATTAAAAAACTTCCTAATGAAAGGGTGAAACGGAAACCTAACCCCTTATCTCAAACCACTCAAGGTAAACACATATCTCACCTTGCTTAGTACTGGAGGGGCGATCCATGAGTCTTGGAACCCTACAGGACACATTTGTGGGGAAGTCAAAAGCAGCCCTCAGAGCATCTATCATACCCTGAGTCGTGGCGCTTTCTCCCTCCTCCCTTTTGTAGGGTCTGCCCGAGGTTTTCCCCACGATATTTCTAAGCTCTATAAAGTCCTCTACTATCCTAACTTCAAAACCAAGATTTGGGTTACTGAAATTTCTATTTTCTACATTCTCTGATGTGCTACTAGCTATAAGGTTAACTTTCGTTTGGTCGTATTTATCCAAGGTCTCTTCTATTTCATAGCTGGTGCTTTACTGAGCATCAGAGGGCGACATGATCTAAATAGAAAATGGAGAAGAGTAGAAGAAGATGCAAGGAATTTAGAGAATGTTTTTGGAACCAAACCTGACCACAAATATGATTAGAGTTGATCTTTTTAGACGTCAGAGTTCGTCTCACTCGAAGTTTTCTCTAGGCGATGTAATAAGTTTTCGAAAGGTAGAAAATGATGAAAGGAGGGGCATCAGTGTGCTCCCCCCAACCTTTTTATAAAGATCTACAAGTTGTCATTAAGGAGGCTCTCAATTTCGAACCATCGCGACAGTTAGAGCAATAATGGCCTTGTAATTTCAATCGGCAACTGACGCAATGAATGTCGCATCAACAGTTGTCTCCTCAGAATACGGAGCAATGCATTTATATCTATTACGCGTGTAACACCTCAGAAACCCTAACCTCAACTCTGCACAGGTACCATAGAACTGAGACTCGAGAGAGAATAATTGATATACCATAAAGTGACAAGTATATTCAAAACGTGACACGTGTCTGTATAGAGCTTTTCAGGGTACAAAACAAGAAAGATTATTTTACCCAGATCACACAGGCATAAAGAGTTCAACAATATGTGATTCAGAACATAACACCATCTTCCATATCCTACCGCCCTCAGAATAAGGAAACAAAGTTCAATATAACAACTATTATCTTCAGATATCTTCAAATTCAAATTCCTACTTTTATAGCTCATAATCCTACTCAATTTAGGAGATCTACAATCTATAAATAGGATCATAAGGTACGCTTTCAATTTACGTTCAATTCTTCTTTTTAATTACAACTTTGTTTTCTTGACTGACTTATTATCAGGAGCAGCTACTACCGGAACCTTCCTAGTGACTTCCTAATCCCGAATTCTTGACAAGTAGCAAAGGACGGGAAGCCCTTCAGATCAAAAAGAGCAACATCAACTACTACTTTTCTAACATAACTAACCCAAAACAAAAAAGGGAAATAAATTAGTATAGCAGCAATATAAGTCAACTGTATTTCTCAAGTTTGTAAGAAGGTGAATAACAATTAGCTAATGAGAGGTTGGGTGGGTAGTGACTTCTCATGGCCTGCTTATGACCGGAGGCTTTTAAAAGCTAATTAGCATGCTTTAGACGTTGATAAGCTGCCCTGCATTTGCCAAGGCAAAAGCAACCCAAGTTTCACGATGTCATATGCCACCCAAGTTGTGGGATCAAATTTTGAATTATATTATATATAACCAACCATTCCAAGCAAGAAAATGTATATATAATAAGCGGATATCAGGAAATACAGGGAGGAATCTAGCCACTCCAGAATAGTACTTCAAGAGGCTCACAAAGAATGGTGTAGTCCACGAAACAATTAGATGGAAAACTCCAACCTACCAGGGACAATGTCTTCAGTCCTAACTCACCAAGGGATTATGAAATCAGCTGAAACTGCCTTTCTAATCTCAATCTCAATAAGGATCAGCCATTGAATATCTGAGCAAGATGCAGGTTCCTCATTCTAACCATACCTCTAATATCAACAAAAACTAAGTTTTTTTGTTTCAGTGGAGGAGAATCAAGTGGCACCTAAAAATGGCAAGCTAAAAAAAATTAACATTGATTTCATTCAGACAATGCCATAAAAGAAAAGAACAGAGGTGCTGAGATTGTACCAAAAAATCGAATCAACAATTCCAGCAAATGCATCTCTGTAAAACAGCAGTAGCATATGCTTATCTAAAGGTTTTTTATGACTAAAACTAAAGGGATATTCTCTAAATCATGAAGAGAGATAATGAAATAAATTCAAGCAAGTTACTATGCATCATTACATGCTTTTAACATCGTACATCTGATATGAAGTCCTATGGAAAGCACATACCACATTACAAAAAAAAGACCACTGAAACTTAGTTATTCAGATACCCTGCACAGGAAAGAGTAGATATCCAGATAAATAATTGAACATTACCACATCTCATGCCACCTTTCCAAATCGGAAATGACTACACAAACTGTGGATACAAACCAAACTTAAAGCCAATCAACCATGCTCAAACATTTATATATTCTTTGCATTCCCTCTACACTGAGTTATTGGTGTGAGACTCCAAACATTATTTCTTTCTAATGATAAATATGACTCAAGCAAATCAAGGACAAATTTCAGTTTTGATCTGAAACATAGAATGGGAAAAGGGTTTCAATCATGGACTCAATTAGCATGAAAGGATTGGTTAAGAAGTTTGATTCCTATCTGACACTCATCCCTCACATTAGTTTGGATACAGATGACCTTCTTTGAGATCTTGGGTTCCAAATGCCATAAGCCCACCATCAGTTTTATGATTCATATGGCTGCAGAAGTTGTTGGCAGCAAAGTGTTCTGATAAAGCATAACTTCCCCCTGAGAATCTCATGGCTCCTCTGTTCATCCTCAGACCCAATATATTACTGTCTCGGGATGAATTATCCTGCACGTTTTGTCTTGGAATGTTAAAACCATTATCCAAACCACGACGAAGTGGAACTGGAAACCCAGTTCCCATACTTGAACTTTGACTGACATGTTGGTCAAAACAGTCAATATTCTTGGAACCCATTTGAGGGAACTGATCTTCTTGCTGGATGCATGAAAGGTATCCATGGTGGTTACTCGCATTAATAATTAAATTTTCTCTTTCTGAATTCATGCCTGTAGTTACTCCCAGCAGCTCCTGGCTGAATATAATTGCATGAAGAAGAATTGAGCCCATGGTTTTCAACTAGCGGCTTCGATAGTACAGTGGGTAAGGTCAAATATGAAGAAGAAACTACCTGATCAGGGGGATTGGATGAATAATTTGGCCTTTTACCAGAAAATCTCAACCTCCCTCCTTTGTCCTTTTCATTTGATATAATGGTTGCTGGGGCTTGGTCATTGTTCTCATCAAGAACTTCATAGCAGTTATTAGAATCAAACATCCCATTGCTTTTTACAGATTTCTCTAAAGATCTACCATTGCTATTTTGAGTTTTCTCACGCATCTCAATGCTGTTCTGATGCTGCAATAGGGCAACCTTCTGCACACAACTGTCTTCTTTCCTTGTAGGCCTTGAAGCGGTCTCAACTGCCACCAATTTTTTCATCTCTTCTCTCATACATGTAAACATGTTTTCTCTCGCAACTTTAAGTTCCTCTAATATAGACTCCACAAAGATCTTAAATTCATCCAGTGAAACAGGCTCATGGGTAATGCACTTATTCTTCTTTTTATTCCTATCTTTAAAAGAACCCCTCTTCTTCTTAACTGTAATATTTTTCTTGCTCAAACCGATATTCGTTTTATAAGCTTTCTGAAATTTGACATGGCCCCCCATACTTGGTTCAAATTGATCCCTCTGCTGAGATCCTGGAGTATCACTCGTTTCACCATTTTCAGGCAAAATCAAATTGGAAACTAGCTTATGCTTCTTGAAAACTGGCTCACCACTAGAACTTGATTTGGAATCATTGCTTGAAGAATCAAAGTCATCATCTCTCCTCCTGAACTCCCACCGGTGCTGGAATTTCTGTTCCTGGCTCATTTTGGAACAGGGATATTACAAAATCAAGAGATTCACAAACTTGGATAGTCTGAAACTTGAACCACAATCAAATTATGCATGCAGTCAACCCCCAGAAGAACCTGATTGTAAATAAGTAGACCCACATCGTGTCAGTGCTTCTATATGTGTCTCAAAGAGAGAAAAGTATTGGACAAAAGGGTTTCCACTCCAAATGGAACTTGAACTCATTTCAAAGATGAAACCAGTGATTTTGGCAGGACCCGTTGCTCACAAACTAAATTCTCTTTATCGTCTCTGCGGATAACAGGCAAACAATGATCAGAAGTACATAGGAAAACAGTTGATCCAAATGTCATCACAAGAAGTTTCAGACAACAATTTAACATAAAAGCTAAAACAAACAACCAGACAAGACAAGAAAACAAATAAGAGCATAAGAAAATGGCACTTCAGAAGAATCCACCACAAGCCAGAAAGACCTAATATCATAGAACTTCAATTGATTCCCTAAAGATTTAATTTTGTAACATAACCAATACTATCTGAATAAGATTTGTGTAAAAGAGAGCTGAACTTAACAATCGGGACCATGAAATAGATAGCAACAAACAAGAAAACCCAGATGAAAAGGCAAGAGCACAATCTAGTCCACTTAAAATAAAATAAAAACCAATATTAAAGAGGCCCACAATGAAAACCACAAAAAAAAATCAAATAACAATTATCCAAATCCCAAATCATGAACCCTACAAATTAAAGTAGACACAAACTTGTATAACAAATCAACAATAGCATAACTTAGTCCAAAAAAAAAAATCAATAATGGCATAAAAGATCACAAACACAATAAGACACCGAAAAAGAAGTTGTATAATAGCAATCCCAGAAACACAATCGCAAGAACAAAAGAGGGCATAAATAAAATAATACAAGAAGGGGGAAAAAAAGCTATCAAACAATAACTTTTTTTCCCCGTGTTGGTAGATATGTTCTTACCATATAGCAATTGATGAAATAAGATTCAAACAAGGGATTCCTCTCCTCATCCCCAACTTCTTTCTCTCTCTGATGAAGCAGCTTTCCTTCCGGATTTATTCCTTGGCCTTCTCTCTCTAAAAGGAAAAAAGAAAAAAATTACGATTTTTATGTTGTGTAAAGGTTCTATCTATGCAGTGTTTTTCTGTAAATGGGTGGGGAGTGAGTGAGTGAAATGGGTGGGGTAGGGGGGGCAGAGAGGCAATGAGAGTTATGGTGTGATTCTACCAAAAAAGGAGAGAGTTATGGTGTGAATTGCGATTACCCTTTTTTCAATGAGCTGGTCTGGTAGATATCTGATAACATATTTAATGATTTATATTATTTATTTATTGATAAATATTATATTATTTATTTTTGTTTCAAGAAAGTAATGTTTTTTTCCACCCAGATTTCATAAATCACACCTTCTTCTGTATCCAACAAACTCACCTTTAATAAGGAAAGGAAAAGCCAATAATGCAATGCTTCTAACCAATTGGCCAAGTCCACTTGTGTAATTTTTGTGGGAAAAAAAAAGTTCAATGGGATGATAGTGCGATTCTCATTATAATTTATTATTTTTATAGAATTGTGTAAGACTTACAATAATACTTAAATCACAGTAAAAATAGAATTATGTTATTATTTCATTAAATTATTTTTCAAAAAAAATATCATCAATTTAAATCTCATCACTTTTATTATGAAATATAGGAATTATTTTAATTCAATCATGAGTTTGACTCGATTGAGTCGTCTCTTTATGTATTTTTTCATCATTATAAATGTGTATTATTAGATAGATTATATTGTAATATCATATCGATTTTATTAAAAAAATAATACACTACTTTTAAATTTTATATTTCAAAAAATTACGAATAAAAAAAAATTAAATAATATTTCTCTGAGTCCCAGTATAATTTTTATACTAAAGACTACTTATCTATTAAAAATTATCTCAAATAATATGATATTACATTATTAATAATAAATTAAATTATATAATTAATGTGAAAGAAGAATAATTAAAATCATTTAATATGTAAGATTTGAGAAATATAGCATTGTTTAAGAAAAAAATATTTGTTTTCCCTTTGTCTTTTTTACTGTGAGTGTTTTTTTCTTCCTTGTTGGTTCTTTTTTCCATTTTGAAGTTAGTTTACCTTTTTGGTCGGTGCTTAAAGTTCGAGCCTGTCTATATTGTAGTTCTGATGTGACACTAATTAGTTCAGACAGCTTTGATTTTGATTTAGGCATTAAAACATATTAAATGCTTGATAAGATGTAATTCCATATGGTCATAAACAATTGCGTCCATCTAAATAAAATACTCTTTTCATTGGCTGAAAAAAAAAAAAAAAAAACCTTTCTCTTATCAAATATATATATATATATATATATTATATAAAAAATAATATATATTTGATTTAATACTATTTAATGTAATCTTATAATCTAGTATTTAAAAAATAAATTTTCTTGTAAAAATATAATAAAAATTACTTAAAGACCATAATAGAATGAGCATGTCACATTAAAGCACATTCATGAATAATAAATGTGGCATTACTTTTTTTATATTATTTTTTGTTAGGATTATCAACAGATCATATTTAGTGCAAATTTGACTGAGATTTGGAATCCCATTCGATTACTAATATTGAAATACAAATTGGATTCTAAATTGATGGATCTTAAATAATTTTATATAATTTAATCTTTGATAAAATTATAATATTATTCTTAAAATATTATCCATAAAATATATAAAAATATTATTCATTGGATTTGAAACCTAATTTCAACTTACCTAAAACCTAAATTCTATTTTTTTCTTAAATGTTTTTTTTTTAAATAAAATTTTAAATGATACGACATTTTATTTGCAGTACATCAATTCATAAAATTATATACATTTAATATAATTTTTGTCACATCATTTAATAAATTACTTTAATAAGGAATCCCTCAACCAAATAAAAAAAATCATCAAAAAAAAATCAAAGCCCTCCGGGGCGTTTGCCCGGGCAAACAGCCAAGTCATGATTTTATTGTACGAAGAAGAGTGAAATCAGTTTTTGAGATATTTTGCTTCATTTTTCACAGCAAAGTTTTTGACAGCAAGCAAAATCATGGTATGGAAAAACTAAAAAATTAGAATCTAAAAATTAATTTTACTTTTTACGACTTTTATTCTTGAGCATCTTCAATGCTAAATGAACATCTTTCAATATTAAAAATCATTTCATTCATGTCAAATATATATTTTCATGTCAAATATATATTTTGGTATTGTTAGAATATAAAAATACAAGAGTTTGACAACTCTCTTTCAATACTAAAATGTCATTTTTAACACAATTACTTTTTTTTCTTAAAAAAGTAGTGTGAGTCCTACCTCCGTTTAACTTTTATTTAAAAGAGTAGCGTGAACCCCACATCTATTTAACATATGCTAGTTGTATTCTACGATATGACATAAATTGACACTAGCTTACCTTTGATGTCAAATTAGGAATACAACTTAGACGGGTCAGATTCAGGTTGAGTCATATTCAAGTCCAACCCAAGATTTATAACAGTTAATCTAAACCCGACCTTGAACCCGAACAACTAGTCCTCAACCTGACCCGAATTAAAATTCATTAGTATCGGATTCAATCCGAACGGAACCGAGCTTGATTATTAATTTTGATTTTTAGATTTTATTTACGATTTCTTTAATAAATTATTATATTTTTTCCTATTTTGATTACACACTAAAAACTTCAATAATTTCTCCTTCAGAAATTTTATTAATCTAATTATAGATAACTAAAGTATGAAAATTATAAAATACAAAATATTGAATTTAGGTTTGGGTTCGGGTTCGGGTTGGGGTTGGACTCGAATTTTCAAAGTCTCAACCCAAGTCCAACCCTAATTTAGATTGAACTTGAGATATTTTGTCGAAACACAACCCAAAGTATAAAAATGAAGTCCAAGCCCTAATATTTTCGAGCCAAACTCGGGTTAGGTTTGGGTTAACCCGTCCAAGTTGTACACCTATGTCAAATATGACATTAAAAATGGCATTTCCATTCTTTGTCAAGCCAAATAATCATCTCTAATACAAAATGCTATATGGGTCATGTCAAATCTATATTTTGGTATTACTACAATACCTAAATTCTATATTTTAGTAACTATGCTTCAATACTAATATGTCATTTTTAATACAACAAGTGATCCAATGGTTAGCAAGTGGCCAACAAGTAAGCCAAAACAAAAGAATAAAATCTTACTTTCAAATGATGATGTGGCATGAAATAACATGTATTATTCTTCATGACAAATATTGCATTGCCATAATTTGGCAGGTTAAATATCATACCATTTCAGCAACATTTTTTACATTCTTGTCATACTTTTGAATTGACATGACATTTGGCACATGCATTAAAGAAGTAGTTAAATGTCATTTCATCAATGTCAAATTTATTTTTTTGCATTGCTACAATACAAAAATAACAAATTTTTAAGGCTGCGTTTGGATAGTGATTCAGATATGATTTTCTGAAAAATATTTTCGAAATGTGTTTCAGAATTTTGTAATTTATTTTTTGAAAACTACGAAAATGCGTTTGGTTATGCTAATCAGAATTCAGTTTCTGAGTTAAAAATTATGAAAATGTGTTTGGATGTGGTAATTTTAAAACAGATTTAGAGTTAAAAAAATATAAAAATGCGTTTAGATATGTTTAAAAAAAAAATTTAATATTATATCGGCTACCTCCTCAATGTTAACCCCTCTCTCATGAACCATCCATCACTAGTTTCATCATCACTGTACAAGATCCCATCCATAATCATCAATCCATAAATTATCTCTTCCATGACTACTCCCTGTACAAGATCCCAACCATTGTCATCAATCCATAAATTCTCTCTTCCATGGCTACTCCTTTGATGAAGAAATATATAGACAAACATACACACAAACATATATATTTATATATAATAATGCTAATTATATATACAATATATATGTGTGCATAACTTTGTACAGATAGATGGTAGGATGGGGTGTGAGAAAGATGGAGTAGTTGCAGAGAGAACCATAAAGAATGGGTTTTTAGAGAGAGATTTTTGGGTTCTTAGAGAGTAGTTAGAGAGAGATTTCTGGGTTCTTAGAGAGAGAAAAGAGGAAGAAAATTTTTGAGTTTTGAGAGAGAAAATTATAGAGCTCCCATGGAGCACATGGCTCTGTGCCGGTGCCGAGGCCTCGAGGACGGCGACGATGCAATCAATGGCAGATGATAGCAACGATGCAATCGACAGTGCTGGTGCCGATGCCTCGATGACGGCGACGATGCAATCAATGGTAAAGAGATCGAGTCAGCGACTAGGTGTTTAACGGTGGTGGCAGAGAGCTACGACAGTGGCGGTGGTGCTGGCCGACAATGGCGACGCCCAATCTCTCTCTCTGATGCCCGGTCTCTCTCTCTCTCTTTAACTTTCTCTGGTGCTTTCTCTCACTCTTACTTTCTCTGGCTGTCCTATGTCTTGAAAACCACCGACAAGACCTATTTCACTGTTTGGATACATCACTTATGAGGGTCCTCACAGACGGTGAGATGCATTTCAAAAAAGAAGAAAACTCTGAAAACTCAAAAATTCATTTCAGTTGTGTATCCAAACAGCATTTCAATTTTTTGGTTTAAGAAAATTTGTTTTGGATATGTATCCAAACACAACCTTGATAACTCTATTCAAATACTAAATTGTCATTTTTTTAACACAATAATTATTTTTTTTTAAAGTAAGGTAGACCTACATCCATTCGACATTTACTTTAAAAAGTAGCATAATTTACACATCCTTTTAACATATACTAGTTTATTTCATTATATGTCATAAATTGACGCTACCTACTATTCATGTCAAATATGGCATTGAAAATTTCATTACCATTATTTGGCAAGTCAAATAGCACCTAATTGGAACAGTAAATTTTACATTAATGCCAAATTATAGAATTGGCTGATACGTCAAATGGCACATGCAATAATAGTTTTTACAGTTAATGCCAAATTTTGAACATGTATAGAGTTGTTTTAAGCTCATCATTTACACATTACTCAATATATATTATATAAAAAGAAAAAGAAAAATCAACAATTTGAATCACTTATTCATTGTATCTCGGAACGTGAAAAAAAAAAATAATCGGTTTAGATCACTCATTTCAACAAAACAGACTATAAATTTGAACCAAAAATAAATAAAAAATAATTCATTCTTTTTGCATTTCCCCTCTTCTCATCAACTGACAATTGCTCTTTACTGGGAATTTAATTAAACGATAATTAGATAACCAGGTGGACCATCTTTGTTTGATCTTGTTAGGGAAAATAATATTTTATTAGAATATTATAATTGAAAAAAATTTATAACACTTTAATGAATATTATATTATAAAAATAGTTTGAAACAATTTTAGAATCATATAGAATAGAAACAAAATTCTAAAATATTGTAAATATAGAAACAAAAATTAAATAGAAACAAACAAAAATTAGAACTTATAGTTTTTTCACAAAAATATCAAAAGTAAAGCAATGGTGACTGACTAAGGCTAATGTCTTGGACAATGTCCTTAAGACAATATCGCCCTTGCATTAATGTTTTTCAGTTTTTAATGGCGTTTGTCTTCCAGGATACAATGGTCACACACAATAGATGGAAGCACTCAAATCTTATGTGCACAGCGAAACCAAAACTTGTCTTTGAACTCTCTTAATATGCAAACTCACAGTATATATGAACTTAATTCTAAAACTCGTAAAATTGAATGAATGATGATGAAGGTGAATTGGATTTATATAGGCAACTTGGTGGCTGTTCAAATAGACACGAACCTAAAAGATGCATATGTTCATGCGAACAGATATAATGTGTCTTTTCAATTCACAAGCTTCAAGCTTTGATCGACATGTCTCTTTAATTCAAAATTGAAACAATATGACTCTTCAATTCAGATTAAAACAATGTGTCTTTTTAATTCAAATTGAAACAACGTGACTCATCAATTCAAAATTAAAACAATGAATCTTTTCAATTCAAAATTGAAATATCGTGACTCTTCAATTTAAAATTGAAACATTGTGTCATTTCAATTCAAATTGAAACGACATGACTCTTCAATTCAAAATTGAAACAATGTGTCTTTTTAATTCAAATTGAAAGACTATGTCCTATTTAATTCAAATTGATGTATTAGACACACACATATACATACATATATATATATATATATATATATAATATTGTGTCTGTTTAATTTGAACTAAATACCTTTTAAGTTTGATATATGTATGCAAAAGGTATATGAGAAATGAGTTTTCTCAAAATGAATATTATGACAATTATTTTGTCTAATAATTAAAACATATATATATATATATATCTTCATATGCTTGAGTCATATAAAGTGTGACAATAATATTATTAATTAAAGAAAGATTATTTATCATTTCTTTATACATAACATATACAACTATTTGTTGAAATAATATTTTATTGCGATGTGATTATCCAATATTGGTAAATTTAGAATATGATGATCATCCTTTAAAGTCATGCTTGATCTAAATATATTGCATTAATTTTTATATGCAATTCCTTATTGAATTTATTAGGAAGATTTTCCTTTACTACATGTGGTAGATATTCGAGAAAATCTTAAACATGGTTTATTGTTGAGTTAAAAAGACAAAAATAAATGTTTAGATCATTATTCAAATAATTGTGATTTGAAGGTATGTTAAAACTAGAGGTGGTAAAAAAATTTCTTACATTTATTGATGAGAGCACAAGTTACTGTTATGATTACTTGTTGAGAAGGAAAGATGGGATCTTAAAAATATTTATACATTACAAGAGTGAGGTTGAGAATCAACTTAATAAGAAGATTAAGATGCTAAGAAATAGTGAACACAAATCACTCCTTGGTAAGTTTTGTTATAATGTAGTACTATTCTACACCTTAGTCTTCTTAGAAAAATGAAGTTGATGAACGAAAAAATAGAATTTTTGAAGATATACTTAATACTATGTTAATAAGTTCTAAATTATCTCAAAATTTATGGGGAAACCTATGTTCTACACAAATTATATTTTCAACCAAATACCTCAAAAGGAAAACCAATAAAACCCCTTTTGAATTATGGAAAGGTCGTAGACTTTCTTACAAATACTTAAAAAATGTAGGGGTGCTTCGCTAAAGTAATGGCTCCTATCCTAAAAGGATTTAGATGGGACCTATAACAGTTAACTGTGTATGTTAATAATAATAGTGCATTTCAGTTTCTTATTTATAAGTATGAAATTCTTGATATGCGTGTTAATATTATTATTGAATTAAGAAATGCATTGTTCTTTGAACATGTATCTATTTAAAAATCCACACAAGAAACGGGTTCTTTTAAAAGAACTCATGACATTACAAATAGTAGTAGTCAAGACCAAGAGAAACAGTAAGATAATGATGAACCTAGACGCATCAAGAGGGCTAGAACATCAAAATCTTTGGTCGAGATTTTCTAACTTATATGTTAGAAAAATGAACTTCAAAACTTTTAAAAAAATGATGTCCAATTTTGAAGTTCTATATTGGAAAGAGACAAGTGTGTATGTCTTAAGGATGATGAAAATGACTATGTCATTAATTGTCTCTATATATGTGATTTGCTCATTATGAGTAGCAATAATGAAGCAATGGTGATTAACCAAGGCTAGTGTCTTACATTATATCCTTAAGACAATATCGCTCTCGCACTAATGCTTTCGAGTTTTCAATGGCAATTATCTCCCAAGATACAATGGTTACGCACAATAGATGGAAGCACTCCAATCTTATGTGCATAACGAACCAAAACTTGTCCTTTAACTCTCTTAATATGCAGACTCACAGTATGCATGAACTTAATTCTAAAACTCGTGAAATTGAATGAATGACGATGAGAGCGAGCTGGGTTTATATAGGCCACTTGGTGGCTGTTCAAACAGACGCAAACCTAAAGGGTGCATATGTTCATGCGAACAGATATAATGCTTCAATTTGAATAGATGTATCCATTAGTGAACAGAAGCACCAGCTAAAGAAACGTAAATACTCTTTGAATTCAAAGGGATGCACCTTTTCATGTTAAATGTTCAGTCAAAATTCAAAAACGTAAAATTTTGAAAATATAATTTAAATAAATAAATTTATTTAAATAATTCTTTTTCAAAAATATATATATATATATAGCGGGTCAAGACCCAAGCCCAACCCAAGGTAATTGTATATATACTCTTTAAAAACTTCGTTCCTAACCTATGTGAGATAGAAGCTTTTCACAAACTTCAAGCTTTGTTATCGTTTCCAAGTGGTGATATTTGGAGTCAATTTCTCATTCACTCCTTAATGGTTTTGAGCAACCCAATATATATGTTCTTAATCTCCTCATGAATGAGAACATATTTTCATGTGGACCCATCTAAAATAATGTATGGGGCCAATTTTAATTTTGACTCAAAGATGGCCAAAAATTATTTCTCAATAATCCATTTTTCCAACTATCACCCACATGAATAAAATTGGCAAAAAGCAATGAAAATGATATGCAGACACTAAAAGAATTCATTTGGAAATCTCTTATATAGATAAAGGTAGTTTACGGCCTTGAACCTTTCATTGTGAAATACTATCGGAGTTACTAGTTGATCAATGAATATGATGTCTTAAACTGTTCAACCGTTTGTGTAAACCAAAACAATAGCATTCACACATAATTTTTCCTTACATAGTTGGTTCTTATGATTGTATTAATTTTAGCCCTGAACAATTCCTGGTTTCATGAGTGCTATTAAATAATTTAGCCTTTGTCATTCTCATAGAACCAGCTCAGTTCACACTCACATAGGTGATTTCTTATTAAGAGTATTCTGTTATACCCCACTTGTGTTAACAAGATATAAGAATTATTAAAAGTTTAGTTTATCATGTTCAACGTTGTAGGCATCACTCTTCTTATCATAGAAATGAGTAAGAGATATTATCTCCATAGTGATCTCAATGAGTCACACATAATTCGGTTGTCCCTTTGAACCTAGATCTTGGGATCTTCAGTTAGCTAGGTTGGGCTGCCATTATGGCAACTCTTAATATATTTGCTTTAAACCCATTCCCCTCTATTTACTTGTTCTCTTGTCAAATATTTCGTTTAACGGATCCGTTATATTGGCTTTTGACCATATGTACTCAATGGTCATTAATACCATTAGAGAACAGTTATAACACGATATTATGTCTTCGATGTTTAAGGCAAGACTTACTGTTCTACATATGATTTTGTACCCCCTCCCCCAAATTACAAATTGGTTATCATAATGTATACATATTGCGGGTACACATTTCGACCACATTGGAATATCTTCTAAGAGACTGACGAAGCTACTTAGCTTCTTTGTGCAATAAATTTGGATTCTATTGTGAATCTAACAATGCACTTTGTTTAGAAGATTTTCAAGATATCACTTCTCCTCCAAGTGTAAAGAGATAAACACTTGTAGACTTTGAAGTCTTTGGTGTTCGATATCTAGTTTTATCACAATAGTCTTCAAGCACAACTGGATTCCTCCAGTAATATAATGCATAGCTTAGAATGTATTGAATATATCTTAAAACCCTAACTATTACCTTCAAGTGATCTGGCTTTAGATTACTTATGTATTTACTCAACTTACTGACAATGTATGTTATGTATGGAGGAATACAATTCATTACATACATTAAGCTGCCAATTATTCTTGCATACTCTAATCGAGTGGTATCTTTATCATTATTCTTAGATAAACATAGATTTACATCTATAAGTCTTCTCGTTGGACCACTATCTTATTGGTTAATTTCTTAAGTATTCACTAAATATAAAATGATCAAGTCAATATTAGTCCATCCAATGTTTTAGAGATTTTTATCCCTAATGTGACATCAGTAACGCCTATACATTTTATGTTAAACTTATTGTTCAACATTTTCTTTGTAACTTTAATGACTTCATTATTACTATCCATAATGAGCAAATCACTAATATAGAGACAATTAATGACATAGTCATTTTCATTATCCTTGAGATATACACACTTGTCTCTTTTCAATATAGAACTTCAAAACTAGACATCATTTTCTTAAAGTTTTGAAGTTCATTTTTCTAATATATAAGTTAGAAAATCTCAACCAAAAATTTTGATGTTCTAGCCCTCTTGATGCGTCTAGGTTCATCATTATCTTGTTGTTTCTCTTGGTCTTGACTACTACTATCTGTAATGTCATGAGTTCCTTTAAAAGAACCTATCTCTTGTGTAGATTTGTAAGTAGAGACATGTTCAAAGAACAATGCATTTCTTAATCAATAATAATATTAACACGCATATCAAGAATTTCATACTTATAAATAAGAAACTAAAATGCACTATTATTATTAACATACACAGTTAGCTGTTATAGGTCTCATCTAAATCTTTTTAGGAATAGGAACTACTACTTTAGCCAAGCGCCCCCATATTTCTTAAGTATTTGTAAGAAAATGTACGACCTTTCCATAATTCAAAAGGGGTTTTATTGGTTTTCCGTTTTGAGGTATTTGGTTGAAAATATAATTTGTGTAGAATATAAGGTTCCCCCACAAATTCTGAGATAATTTAGAACTTATTAACTTAGCATTAAGTGTATCTTCAAAAGTTCTATTTATCCGTTCATCAACTTCATTTTTCTAAGATGACTAAGGTGTAAAATAGTACCACATTATAACAAAACTTACCAATGAGTAATTTTTGTTCACCATTTCTTAGCACCTTAATCTTCTTATTAAGTTGATTCTCAACCTCACTCTTGTAATGTGTAAATATTTTCAAGATCCCATCTTTACTTCTTAATAAGTAATCAAAACAGTAGCTTGTGCTCTCATCAATAAATGTAAGAAAATATTTCTTACCACTTCTAGTTTTAACATACCTTCAAATCACAATTATTTGAATTAATTCTATAGGTCCAATGCTTCTTTCAAGATTGAAAAGAAGTCATTGTAAACTTTATTTCCACACATAATATGTTATGCCAAATAACTAAATGCTTAATAATGATCTAAACATTTGTTTTTGCCTTTTTAACTCAACAATAAACTATGTTTAAGATTTTTTCGAATATCTACCACATGTAGTAAAGGAAAATCTTCCTAATAAATTCAATAAAGAATTGCATATGAAAATTAATGCAATATATTTAGATCAAGCATGATTTTAAAGAATGATTATCATATTCTAAATTTAGCAATATTGGATAATCACACCACAATAAAATATTATTTCAACATATAGTTGTATATGTTATCTATAAAGAAATGATAAATAATATTTCTTTAGTTAATAATATTATTACCACACTTTATATGACTCAAGTATATGAAGATATATATATATATATATATATATTTTAATTATTAGATAAAATAATTATCATAATATTCATTTTGAGAAAACTCATTTCTCATATACCTTTTGCATACATATATCAAACTTAAAAGGTATTTAATTTAAATTAAATAGACACAATATTTTATATGTGTGTGTGTGTGTGTCTAATACACTAATTTAAATTAAATAGACATACTCTTTCAATTTGAATTGAAAAGGCACATTGTTTTAATTTTGAATTTAAGAGTTACGTCGTTTCAACTTGAATTGAAAAGACACAATGTTTCAATTTTAAATTGAAGAGTCACGATGTTTCAATTTTGAATTGAAAAGATACATTGTTTCAATTTCGAATTGATGAGTCACGTCGTTTCAATTTAAATTGAAAAAACAGATTATTTCAATTTGAATTGGAGAGTCATATTATTTCAATTTTGAATTGAAAAGACACATTTGTTTCAATTTGAATTGAAAATACACAATGTTTCAATTTTAAATTGAAGAGTCACGATGTTTCAATTTCAAATTGAAGAAACACGTTGTTTCAATTTCGAATTGAAGAGTCAAGTCGTTTTAATTTAAAATTTTTCCAAGTTACTAACTATCACATGGAAACTTGAAGAGATTAATGATTATACATTAAAATAACATTAATTCTTTAATATATAATTATTTTGCAATTAATTTGCATTCATACAAAAAAAAAAAAATTAAATGCAACTAGCAAATAATTATGAATACACACTTGCATACATATTGCATGTATATCTATTTAAATTGTATGATATTTTATATACAATAAATATAGAAGAATTTCTTAATAATATAATGTCACCTTTGTAATTTAAAATAAAAAGAACACATAAATTATATTATTAACTATTTCAATAAATATGAAAAAGCTTTCAATTAGAAATATCAATCTAATTTAAACAATGATATTTTTCCTACCGACACTAATCAGTATTAGAATTTCATACTAAAGCATTATCATCTTCTTGCTTTAAATAGTAACATTGCAAAATATTTATATTGATAAATTAAATATCATGCCAAGTTCAAGTAACATACTAATTGTAAAAGCATATAATTTTCAGTATGCAAAAAATTGGAATTAACCAAGTACTATATCTCATAAGTAAACTTGATATAAATATCCACAAATTAAAACCTGTACATTAACAAACTAGTAAATAAAATACAGAATCTGAAATTCTGTAATTTGAATTTAAAGTAATCAAACCATAACTAATTTTAAAATTTTATAAATTAATACATGTATATAAATTGATAAAGATAAAGTTAGATATTGTCTTAAGATTGTTAGGAAAAATTATATTTTATTAGAATATTATACTTAAAAAAACTTACAGCTGCTTTAATAAATATTATACTATAAAAATAGTTTGAAACAATTTCAGAATTGTATAGAAGAGAAATAGAATTTTCAAAATACTGTAAATACAGAACAAAAATTAAATAGAAATAAACAGAAATCAGAACTTATAGTTTTTCACGAAAATACCAAAAGTGAAGCAATGGTGATTGACCAAGGCTAGTGTCTTACACTATGTCCTTAAGACAATATCGCCCTCGCACTAGTGCTTTCTAGTTTTCAATAGCGGTTGTCTCCCAAGATACAATGGTCAGCACAATAGATAGGAAGTACTCCAATCTTATGTGCACAGCGAATCAAAACTTGTCCTTAAATTCTCTTAATATGCAGACTCACAGTATGCATGAACTTAATTCTAAACTTGTCCTTATGTGCACAATAGATGGAAGTACTCCAATCTTATGTGCACAAGCGAATCAAAACTTGTCCTTAAATTCTCTTAATATGCAGACTCACAGTATGCATGAACTTAATTCTAAAACTCGTGAAATTGAATGAATGATGATGAGGGCGAGCTGGGTTTATATAGGTGACTTGGTGGCTGTTCAAACAGACGCAAAGCCTAAAAGGTGCATATGTTCATGCGAACAAATATAATGCTTCAATTTGAATAGATGCATCCATTGGTGAACAAACGCACTAATCTGAAGGAACGCACCTATTTATAGTGATTATTAAGTCAAAATTAAAAAACATAACATTTTGAGAATATAATTTAAATAAATTTTCTCCAAAAAGATATATATATATATATATATATATATAGGGCCAAGACCCAACCCAAACCTAAGGTAATTGTATATATATACTCTTTAAAACTTTGTTCCCAACTTATATGAAACACAAGCTTTTCGCAAGCTTCAAGCTTTGTTATTGTTTTCAAGTGGTGATATTTGAAGTCAATTTCTCATTCACTCCTTGATAGTTTTGAGTAACCCACTATATATGTTCTTAATCTTCTCATTGATGAGAATATATTTTCATGTGGACCCATCCAAAATAATGTATGGAGCCCATTTTAATTTTGGCTCAAAAATGGCAAAAAATTATTACTCAATAATTCATTTTTCCTAACCGATCCTTGAAGGGATGCTAATCTTAAAAAAAAAACAAATGATTTGACACCCAAGCTCACAAAAAATGTTCCCCCCCCCCCCCCCACCCAACAAGAAAATGGGAACAAAAAATAAAAGAGGAGGATATATATTTTTTTCTAGCCCAAAATTAGGCCCATAAGGGTGAGAATGAGAAGCGTAGGCCCAAAATATTTAACGGGAGTGGTTCTAGTCTGATCCGATTTGAAGAATTCTCTAACAATCTCTTACTTTGTTGGCTCATCTAAACTGTAAGTAAGATTTGAATACATACATGCAAGGGTGCACATGGATTGGTTGGGTCGGGTTATAGTGGAACCCGAACTGACCCAACTTTTAGGCAGTTCTAAAAAAATAGAATCAGAATTGGAACCGGAACCTGCTAACAAGTAGAATCAACCCAACCCGACCCAAATATTTTCGGGTTGGGTTGGCCTGAACCATTTTTTTTTTCTTCTAAATTTGATATTAAACAACAAAATTATTAAAATGGGTTGACTTTTTAATATTCCTATAGTCCCTATCTTGCAAATCTCTCACAGATAATAATAGACAGTACAAAAACTTGTTATGTTACTTTCAAAGGATATGGTATAATTTTTTTTTCTTAAAAAGCATGATTAATATTTTGTTATAAAAATGATAAATTATTTTCACATTTATATTACAATGATCAAAACTAATTAAATAAAATGATGAATAAAAAGTCTAAAGAAGTGTGAGAGAATAACATTGATTACGGGTAGTTGTTATAATACATATATAATATTTAGGACTAATAATTTGTTGATATATATATATATATGTTTATATATTTGTATTTTCAAAATCATAACTTGGTTTCGTTCTCAAATCCTTTTCAAAAGTATTAGTAAAAAAGAGAGATTAAAGATCACCTTCCTGTTTGATTCCACTTAAATTGGTGGGGGATTTTAGAAAAAACAGGGAGGAATTGTCAAATTAATTTTCCAAATTAAAAAAATCCAAAAGGTTCTTAGGGATAGATTTGTGGTCAAATTCACATTGAATGTGAAAAAAGAATCAATAAATTTATTAATATGTATTATATATACACTAATACATTACTTCATTTACTTTCTAGCTTTTGTTTTTTTTGAATTGGAATTCTATTCAATATGATACACACACACACACACTAAAGCACATATATTATTTATATATATAATTTTCAAGAATTTTTTTATTTAAAAAAAAAAAAAAGTTTAGTTCTGGGATTAGGTCGGTTAACCTGAACTTTAAACCGGAATCAACCTGAAAAAATCGATTCTAGAACCAATCTAACTCGAATCTTCTCTAGAACCGACCCAACTTGAATTATTCGGGTCTGGTTGGTTTGATTCCAAAGTTCTGGTTTTTTGTGTATCCCTACATACATGGATAGAGCCAATGAACACTTTACACTTTTTTTAATTTGTTATCTTCAATGAAGTTTTTATCCACATTTAAATCCCAATTCCTGATGGGCTTGAATGTTAAAGGGTATATATTTTACTGATTGTATTTTTATGGAGGCTAAGAAAGGATCTACTCCTTGGGCATGATTCAAATTGAAAGAAGGTAAGGATAGGAATGGAAGCGGGGCGGGTTTCTTTTTCCAATTCTGATCTTGTTTATATTTCTTAACCTTGTCCCATCTCGCTTAGATGTTCATCCCAACACCGCCCCATCCCTCCATGTCCTGAATCCCGATATTTTTTTTCAAAGTAAGTTAAACTTTTTTTTGGATAAAAAAATTAAAATTTTATTGCCAAAACAATCAATACAAGAAAAATAATATGAATGTGATATGATAAATCTTAAAATTAATTTTATATAGTGTGTTTATTGATAAAACTAGTGTACATAAAGATTTTAAAAAAGATTAATATATAAACGGGGCGAGGGTGACCATCCTCCAACCTCACCCTAAATCCGATTGAGTTTTCAAAATCCCACTCGACCCTATTTATGAACACCTTATACCCACCCCATTAAGACTAAAGCGGGACAAATTACTATCCTTAGACAAGGAGGTGCAAGAAGTTTTGCCATGGAACAAGTCAATAATATTCTACTATTTGGATAGGATATTTAGCTTTTAAAAGACACAAAAGTATAACATCCTGTCTACATTGCAAAATGTCGTTTGTTTGATTCACGAAACATGTCAATAGACCTGAATCATTAAAAATTTGCGGTCTATTGGTAAGCAATTCTCCTTAGTTTTTTGTTTTCTCGCTATCTTTTGGCACATTTCGAAGAATAAAAAAAATCATAAATTAATTTAGAGCCTCATGCATTACGTTGGTTTATATCTGCATAACTGATATCCTCTGTTTCACTTCAACTTATTGATTCGGGTTACATCAGATAGTGGGATGGTGAACAGATTTTGGATGTTCAAGATCAATTTAGATCAACCTCTGTTGTTGCATATTAGCAAAGCTCATTACATTACTTGCACACTAACTCATGCTTCCGCTATTTCGTGCCTGATTTAAATTCATATCAAATTTATTTTTACTAAAATTTAAATTTATAAAACAATGTTAATGAACTTAAATTACTGTTTAAAGTCAAATTTAAATATTTTGAGATAAGATAGAAATTTTTTTTTTGTAGACATGATGAAATTTTTTCAAAACATCCGAATAAAACTTCACGTGACTATAGTAATAGAGGGCTTCATATTAAATTAAGTTGGAGATGGCCTTACTATATATATATATATATATATATATATATATATATATATATATATAATAATAATAACAGGGTTCAAGACTAAATTATTAGATGATCCATATTTTTTTATATATGATGATCACCTCAGCTACTCTCTTCCACCACCAACCCATTAAATGATGTGGTACCAATATGCTGCTCCCCTTCTTTGGTTGATCCAAAGTTTGAAATCCTAGAGAGAGGCAGGCCATTTTGTCATGCCAGAGCTTATGTAGCTTCAACCAACATTTGTTGTTTCCTTTAGAGACAAGTAATGGGAAATTAAAATGGTATATCCTTGGTATCCACCATGTCAGATCCAGAGTTTTTTCTTCTTTTTTATTTTTTTTTTGTAATGATGAGAAATTTTGTGGGTAGCTTGCATTTCGATGGGTAAACTTCACCTTCCCTTCAAGAAAAATTATTCAATGGTCTTAATAATTAAATAATAAGCCACATGTATATGTACATGTACGGTATATTATTATATATGTAACTTTTCATCTAACTGTTGTGATCATGATTCCAAAGAACCACTGAATTATTATTAATTTCTCAAAGAATTTTCACACAATTTTAATTATGCAGTGAGGTGATTTCCGACCACTCAAACTAGCGACTTCTTGTTAATATATTTAAAAATTCTCTCAGTTGAACTAGTCGGTGGGGTTATGTTAGATCCAAAGTTGGTGTGTGATGAAATTAGAAGTGTTTGGTTGGCATGGCTCCCAGGTCCTCTGGGTGTCTCTCATTAGTCCTAATTTTTATGAGCAAATAAAAGCAGCATTAAAAGCACTATTTTCTTGTAAAATGCTGAAAACTAGTGGAGGATAGGTCATAGGTGATATAATTATGGCACAGTGACTCGGGTGTCATCTATCAATGCACCTAACCATTAGATGATGCATGACCCAGACACACTATAAAGCTTGACCAGCTGCCTGACGTCCAGCCCATTGTGTTCCCAGTGCTTGTGCCCACTTTGTTACGGCAATTTTTACATTTTTTCTTTGTTATCAATCCCCTAGTTTATATATATTTATATATATAACGTCCAGCCCATTGTGTCCCCAGTGCTTGTGCCCACTTTGTCAAAGGCAATTTTTACATTTTTTCTTTGTCATCAATCCCCTAGTTTTTATATATATATATATATATATATATATATACACACACACACATACATATATACACACATATTAGTGTTGAGCTTGTGCATTGCACACGTGTTCTAAATTTGATTTACAAAACTCACTCTCAAATTATACATTATAGTTGTAAACAAATAGTGTATGTACATACATACATATATATATATATATATATTTAAAAAATAATAAAGTATTACAACACACGAATTATAATCAATCAATTAACATGCTAACATATTATAAACAATAACTAACTAACATAATTAATTATACACAAACTCATATCAAGAGTTTTTCAAATATGGATCTTGAAAAGTAACTTAACCTAACCCGGATATAAATAATGTTCACATCTCTCCTCATGGATGAGTGGGACTCAAACTCATGACCTTCCTTTTAAGGAAAAACATGATTGGCTAGTGATAAAAAGAAAAAATCACAGAGATCATATGTTTAATACGATAAAAATGATATAGTTATCAACATAAAAACCAAATAATAATTTACTTATAGTTAATGACAAATGTAATAAATAACTCATAAATAAAAGACAATAAATAACAAGAACTTAATAAATTATGAAAAAATAATAAATTAGTCTGAAAATAAAATAAACACGTCAAACAAACAACTCAAGTAAATATGTAAGTAAACCACAAAATTAAATGATGTGAAGTAACACTACAACAACACATAATTTGAGAATTACATTTTGGGTAAATTACATTAACGTCTCTTGAAATTTTTGATAATTACAAAAATTTCGTTCGGAGTTTCTGAAATAAACTAATCTCTTATATTTTTAAAGACAAACTACAAAGATCTCCCTTCCAACCTTATTTGTTTTCAAAATAACAAAGGTATCCATTTTATTTATTTACTTATTTTTATATTTTTTTAAAGATTTTTTTATTTTATATAAAAAAATAAATTTAAGATAAATAACTTATATTTTTTAGTTAAAAATATTTTAATTAATATTTATTTGTAACTGGAAAAAAAATTGAAAAAAATTGATCAAATTTAAAAAATGCAACAAAAAAATGAAAAAGACACTTTTAGTTATTTAAAAAAAAAAAAAAGAATTGGAGAGGAGACCTTTGTAATTTATTAATAAAAAAAAATTAGTATCATTTTAAAAATTTTAGAAGAGATATTTATAATTATAAGGAATATAAGAAGCTTCACGAAAATGATCAATTGATGTACAGAAAGTGATCCCCTTTTTCATTTTTCTGAATATGCATCCCAACTTCCTTTATCACTGTTATTGTTATTGTTATTGCAATCAAATCATTAATGACTTATGGTAAGTGGAATGGGGTTTTCTTTTATTGAGTTTTGTCACCATCACCATGAAACTCGTGGTTAGATATGCATTGGATTCATATGCACGTAGTAAAACCACGAAATTGAAGAGAGAGAGAGAGAGAGAGAGAGAGAGAGAGAGAGAGAGAGAGAGAGAGAGAAAAGATTAATTAATTAATTTTAGTTGGAGTCGGAACCACGAATAATTGTGGACAGTCACATTACTATTATTAATTTAAATAGATTGGGATGCAACTATGCAAGTGAATATACTTGTGCTTTTCCCCTTATTATATACATATATATATATATACACACACATTATATATAATATATAATAAATTAAATATTCAATTACTATCTATTGTACTTTCTTTTATACATTCATGAAGAAGAGAATTTAATTACAATTAATATGTGTATTGTAGTAATAAAAAATTGAACCTAATTAATTAAATAGAAGAGAGGCACCATTTAAATAAATTTGTATAAAAAAAAATAATATCCATGAAAAATGTATTTTTTTTTTAAGTTTTATTAGAAATTCGAGTCAAGATGAATCTTCTAATTCTAAATTTCAAATTTTATAAAAATCTTAAAATATTTACTAATTATATAAAAATCTTATAAATATGAGTCTTGAAGCCTAATACAATTTATAAGTGAGAGTAGAATTCATAACCGTCTCTTCAAATAAAGTTATAACCATGAGTTATAGTTAGGCTAACGTCATTGGCCCATTAAAAATATTCGAAAAGAAAATTAAATTTTCGAAAGAAAATAATAAAATACAAAATGTGATGAGGATAGTTGTTGGTTGGCGTACAAGATCTTGCTTTCCCATCACAAGGACAACCAATCGCCATAGTAGTTGTCAGGGCTTGTGGTCCCACTATTTTGTTCAATTGGGCCCAACCCAGCGATCACGGGCCCATCTGACC
This sequence comes from Nyssa sinensis, assembly GCA_008638375.1. NCBI lineage: Eukaryota > Viridiplantae > Streptophyta > Magnoliopsida > Cornales > Nyssaceae > Nyssa > Nyssa sinensis. The sequence continues at coordinate 851,519 of CM018048.1, read as the reverse complement.
TAAACTTGGACAGCCCAGACAAAATAGTATCTAGAAATGGCATCTTCTGCACTATGGAATCCAATGGCTGCTATTCATATATGTACCATACACATGCATGCTTTTCATAATTTCATGCAAACAACACAAGGATGTACATATATGGTCATGTGGTGCCATGAATGTGGCATCAATGTGAATCAATGACCAAGGTGGGTCAACCCTGAACCGAGAAAATTACAATAAATAAACTAAAATATGAGTTAGAAGATTTAAACTTGTAATTTCGAGAATGAAAAAAATAATAATTTTACCATCTAATCAATTAAAATTTTGTTTTAAAATAAATTTTCTTTAAATATTTGTATCCAATGAACCTAAATACATTATTTGTGCTTTATAATGTATATTTATATGTAATCATATACATACACAATTATAAATATATAGGTTACTTATTGTGCATATCAACAATTTCATTTTGAAATTATAAATTTGTTTTATATTTCTTAATTTTTTAAGAATTAGTAATAAAATCACCCCATGGAATAACAAAAAGTTATTATTTTTCTCAAACTTTTTTGAGTTTTCACAATTATTAATATTAAAAAATATATATTTATGATCTTCCGACTTGATCAAGACTTCGATAATTGAATCAGTAATCCATTAACCCAATTTCTTCGTTGAGTTGATGGCCAAACTGAATTTAATAACTATGCAAATATATACATATATATATATAAAGATTATTATTTCCATTAAGTTATTAAATTTTTAGAGAAATGCACCACTCAGATTTAATTTTATTCAAATTTTAAATATATTTTTAAAAACACATGTGAACTACTAAATTACTAAAATGTAAAATAAAAATTTTAAATCAATTCATTTTTTTTTATAGAACCGATTGCGATATTTTCCAAATAGAGTCCGATCTCAATATATATATATATATAGACACACACCAAATGCCATAATTCTTGATTTTAGATAAACTTCCACATGTACAGTGGTTGAAATATTGACCAATATTAGATGTCGGTTGGAGAATATAGAGAGATGGTGTCAAATTTTGATGTCTTGACTTTTTTGATTAGTGCTCTCACCCATTTTTTCATATTTATCATTTGTCCTTTGTGTTTTTAAAGGAGGAAAAAAAACTCAATGTTGCTTTTGATGAGTCATTTTGTCAACTTTAAATAAATGAAAATCAATATATATATATATATATAGAGAGAGAGAGAGAGAGAGAGAGGTGATTGGATGATGATGGCTGAACATGGTATTGTGGAGGAGACACAGAGATAGAAAACAACATCAAACTTTTTGCTTATGTCGGAAGTTTTCATGTGGCAGTGGTCGATGCAAAACCAAAACCAAACGTCGTCGTGTATGGCTACGGAAGTCAATGTCATTACTATTATGTATTACTAACGAATGCCGCAAATGGGACTCTTCTTCTTCTTCCTCTTCCTCTTCCATGCCTCTCCCTCTATTAATGGGTGATGAAGGAGCAAAGCTTTCGTGGCAGGTACTTCCTCCTCTCTAAACAGAAAAATTGTTCATGAAGAAACTTTGATGAAAAGTTTTCCTAGGAAAATAAATTTTCTTCCATCCATTTCAATTATATTTCGAAGAAAATTTCCACTGCAAACATTTTCTGTCAAAACAAACAAACAGATGCTTTTCTCCTTCTTAATAAAATTCAACAAAGTATAATGCTTAATTTAGCTGGACACCCAGATATCAGAACTCATAAGATACCATATTTGATTCATTTTACTACATTTCTTCTAATTGCTGTGAACTGTCAACTTCTTTTATCAAAGCATTGAATTCTTGTTTTTCCGGGTTTTGATAAAGAAAAAAAAAACATTGAAAGTGAATTGAACTGATAGTGATATGTCACATCACATGTACTCACTTTGTTTTATGGAAAGCTTTATTTATGAACTGCAGTCTGCAGTTGAAAGGGGGCATTTCCTCCATCCCTAAAAATAGGATTTGCATACATACATGCATATATATATATATATATATATCTATATATATGTATGTAAGTAGTAATTAACAACCCTTTGCTCAATTCATTTTCTTTGAATGGTTTTGAGGTACCAACAATATATCCAAGTTCTCAAAGATTTACCATCTAGGCAAAGAGGAGATTTGTGTTGCAAAATTAGAATCCTAGAAGAATATTTTCCCTAGAAAATGCATAAGGTCTATATTTTAATTTTTTGTGGGTTCCCTGTTTTCTTCTTTATTCTCAGGTTTGATGATCTCGAATTAGTGAGGTTGTGCTGGATAAAAATTACGTCCTGTATCTGAGTACTCAATTCTTTTGTTATGGAGAGGAGATTGCCAAAAAGCCCCCCGCTATGTGGAAAAAGCCACTCAGGCTGTATGTGGGGATTGATTGGTATCCTTGACTTCTGTCGAGGCAATTCCAACAGGAAGCTTCTTTCAGATGGGAAGCATTTGAACAGACATGATGTTGGTGAGAAATCCTTGATTATATTACATGATGATACTCTGATTCGAAATTTTTACCATTATTCATCACACAATACTTCTTAGTACCTGTTTTGTTAGGTTCACACTGGTGGCCTTTTTTTTTTTTTTTTTCTTTTAAATTTTCAAATTCTATGTGGATACTCTTATTCAAATTTGTATTTCATTATTCGGTGCTGCATTCAGTAAATTGTCACAGCATTAATGTTGAAGAGAACTGTATCTGGACATAAGCATAGTATGTCAGACAGTAATTACTGAAATGTTTTGATATTGTTTATATTTGTCATTTTACCAAATGCAGTTAGTCCTTAGAGAAAATGGTAAAATGTGAAGTTTAAAACAAGTATACCTGCAGATTGCTGCACCCTCAGATGATTTTCATGTTCCATGCCCATATATATAATCCCCCCTTGTTGGTACAATGCATTTGCTTTGAGATTTAAAGTTGTTATGTTTATTAAGTTTGAAGATGTAATTGTTCTTCTACAGGCCCAGGGAAGGCAAGGAGCAGACTTAATTTGCTACCCAAGTTTGATGAAAAATGCCAAGGGAATGATGTAAGCACCTGCAACTACTTCACTCATCATAATATATAATGATATTTTGAAAAATATGAGTGCATGACCAACGACATGGTATCTAACAATGTACAATGCCCGTTGATCTTCCTTTTTTCCTTTTAATATTTGATAGTTCTTCTCTCCTAAGGATTTTGTGAGGTAATCAATTCAGTAGAATCCTCTGGCATAAATTTTCTATTCACAAATTAACATTATTCTTAATAAGCATTTCTAAGTATCTGGATGGAAATGAAATTCAGGTCATAGCCAATTACTCCATACAATTTGTCAAAGTATCAAGAACCCGAGAAATTTTTATTTTTTCAGGAAGTTAGATTGATTCATTTGTTGCCTTATCACGTTTCTTTCCTTTATTTTCCCCCTTCTTTGTCCCCCTTTCACCCTTGTTTTTCTTTTCTGTCTTGGTAGCTTGGTCAATCAGCAGTAAAAAGATAATCCTTTTCCATAAACTAGGAGTCAATGTGCTTGATTTCACATAACTTACCGTGTCATGCATCCTTTCTCAGTTTCTTTTTACCCTCTATGGGAAATTTATTGAATAATGAGTGGAAGAGTTTTCTACTAAGATATCTGAAGGATGTTTCCAACTTGAATAATTAATTTAGAAACAATTATGAGTTGATGCTTTTTGGCAACTTCAATTTGTTCAGGATGGAGACAAAAAAAGTCTGACAGTTGATGCTGGTGAGAGAAGTATAAAGAAATTCATCAAAGAAGAGATGTCCACTAAGCAGCTCATAAACAAGCAAGCTACGGTTACTGAACTGAAACATATACATTCTGATTCTGGACTTATTCGTCACTTGGCAAAGAACCATAAGAAGTCAAGCAAGATTTGTCAAAGAGCTTATCAATTTCCTGCTCAAGATAGGAGAGATGTAATAAGTGTGGGGCATCAAGCATCTTCATTCTCGAGTTCAATGGAAACATCTTCAGATAAGCTCAATTTAGCAGCAATGTTGGAAGCATTTTGCAATAAGATTCGTCATGAAAATGGAAGACAATATGGTAATGAGCAGAGAAGCATTACTTGTGCAAGGAACGATCTTCTTAACGATATCAATTTGCAGCAAACAGCCAAGGCATTTATAGACCAGATGTTTATTGACAACAAATACCTCAGCAGAGACAGGGTAAGCCACCAGTCTAAACACCTTTTGGGCGTGTTTGAGATTTTGAATGCGAACAAGGAAATATTTATGGAACTCTTGCAAGATCCAAATTCTCTTTTATCGAGACACATCGAACACTTACAGAATTCTCCAACAGAGAAGGAAAAGACTGAATCATTCCCAGAAGTGAAATTCTTAGAATGTATTATCAGTAATCCAAGGAACTGTGAAGAGGCTGGATGTACTGTGAAGTTTCGGAAGCAAAATATGCACAATTTTTTAAAAAAGATTAAGTCTCGTTATGGATACTTATCAAAGGGAAGAGATGATCCGCAGCCTCCAAATAGAATAGTGGTTTTAAAGCCTGGTGGAAATGGCATGCAAAATTCTGAAAATGTAACCTGTAATTGCTCATCTCTACAGTTACATCATAACCTGAGAAGTAAAGGGCGAAGAGTAAATCCTGCATATTTTCCCTTCAGAGCTTTTAGAAGGAAGTTGAAATATGTGAAGAGAGCACACAGAAAAAAGCAGCACTGGATGTCACTTGATGGTGCTTCACATAAACTTCCTTATGACCACCAGAGCTTAAAAGAGGGCAGCAAAGGAATTAGTGACAAGGCTTCTATTGGAAAAACTGTTGAGTCTTCTACTGATGCCAAGAGGAGGGATGAGATAGGCAAGCCAAGAGATTCTGAATCAACCAGCAGTGAAAGTGTTTGTAAAAAATTGAACTTGTCAATTGTCAGTTATTATAACCAAAGAGAAATTGATATATATTTAGAGGCTAAAAGGCATCTGTCTGAGAGGTTAAGCGAAGTGGATGGGGGTGATACATTTTCAAGCACACAGGCCCCAAGAACATTGGGGCGGATACTATCTTTGCCTGAACATATCTGGGCCACTCTTAGCCCTAAAAGAGACGGTGAACATGGTTCTGTTTCTGCACAGATGAGCTTTTCCTCTTCCAGCAAGGCTGCACAGAATGTAGAGGTTTCACAATGCATGGATAATGGAAAACCTGATGGTCAGTTGCAAATCTTTGACCTAAAGCCAAATAGCCCAGAAATTTTTACCCCTATACCAAAGTGCATGACAACATCTGTTCCACTAGACATGATTTGACATCTAAGTGTACAAGTGTCCATTTTCAAGAATTCCTTATGCTCATATCTTGTATCTTTTTTTAATCCATGGCAATATACTTCTGTAGGTTGTGTGAAGATTTTGGAAATAAACGACAGTATACAACCAGGAGATTTTAATCTTTTGGAACTAGCCTGTGAATCAAATAGCACACTTGTTGCCAGTGGGAAACAAAGCATTGATGCGACAAATACATGTGAGGAAATTAGACATTTGAAGTGCCTAAGATCGGTAAAGTGCTTTACCCTTTCAATATACAACCCTTTAGAATTTTGTCCAATCTTTTCTATTGGTTTTGATTTAAATGCCGTCGCTCAGTTAACAAAGAAAAAGCGCCTGACTTTAGCAGTTGACTGGTAAACAGACAAAGCACTGATGCTGCATTTTATTTTTTTTATGTTTTGCCACCCCTTGGGGTTTTTTCTTTTTCTTTATTTCCTTTTTTACAGGATTCACCTTTAGATGTTTCTTCATCAAGTCCTTCAAGCATCCATAGAGTGGAAGTTTTGGATAGTATAAGTAGAGAAGAGCATCCAAGTCCAGTTTATGTTCTTGAGCCAATTTTCACAGAATTTGCTAGCCCCACAAGCACCATTCCCCAACCTGGTAGGTTTGTATGAGATTAAGTTTTGTTGTTCTCTTGTTTTTTTTTCTAATCTGCAATTCAATTAAGTGATTATCATCTGCAGCTCAACCGCCAATCCAACCACTTCATCCAAAAATCAATTTAAGTAACTGTTCAGAGGACAATGAATGTGTCTCTAAGTATGTAAGAGCAGTGTTGCAAGCTTCTGGCTTGCATTGGGACGAGCTCTCCACGAAGTTTCACTCATCAGATGAACTCCTTGATCCATCCCTTTTCGATGAAGTGGATTTATTTCATTTTGAATCATGTTGTGATCACAAACTCCTTTTTGATTGTATTAATGAAGTTCTATTGGGGGTATATCAACGCTATTTCAGATGCTCCCCTTGGGTATCGTTTCTTGAACCAAAAATCTGGCCACTTACTCGGGGGCGAAATTTGGTTGAAGGGGTAATTAAAGGAGTTAATTGGTACCTTCTTCCGCCAACGATGCCACGGACATTGCAACAAATTGTTGGAAAAGATATGGCGATGTCTGGAAAATGGATAGATATCAGACTTGATAGTGAAGATATTGTTGTTGAGATGGCAGAAGCCATTCTAGAAGAATTGACAATGGAAACAGTAATGGAGATTCAAATTTGAAGAACTTTAAGTTGCTTTCATGCTCCTTTCCAAATTAGTGTAGAAAAAAAAACAGAGGCAGTTTGTACAGTACAATCAAGTGTCTGCATATACTTAATAATGCCAGCAAGAGAATTCATTGATTTACTGTTGGTTAGTTTGGAGCACCATTGCCCTTGATAATCTGCTTGTTTTTTAGCTTTCTTTCTGTAATTTACAGAAAAAAATATTTATTGTTTTTTTTTTATGAAAATCTTTTTATTTAGTGTGATGTATTAAACTCTTTTTTTCTGATGATTTATTCTTAAAAATGAATACAGAGGGGTTTGATTGAATGTATAAAATCTAAACAAGTTGGTCTACCAATGTCTGGCCGTATATATTGTGATTTTGTTATAAAAATTATGTTGGAATGGATTCAAGGAGTGGCACCATAACATGCCACTTTTCAATTGTGTGAACAGGTGAGAGGGCAGCTAAAATGGAGCATTTTTTAGGCTGAGAGACAGAATTTTGTCTTTTAAGATATGAGATCCAAAATTCGTGAAAGGCAAGACTGTTACGTATTCAATTTTTTTTTTCAATATGAGGACGGAAAGAAGGAAATCGAACTTACAGCCAATTGCATGAGTGAGCACTTGCACCACTCATAAATAATCTCAATTCGGAGACTGCTACATATTCATTGTGAGGTGAATAATAGTATGCTGCATTTTCAACTAAGGGATATAAGTTTCTCCAGACCTTTATTTTAGTAAAAAAGAGGTAGTTATTGTTTTCAGGTCAATCATATTTATTGTAGGAGAATCAAACTCATGCTATTTGCATGAAGAATTGGCACTTGCACTACTTGGATAGCTACTTTGAACAATGACTGCATTCAAAATTATCTTTATAGACTTGTGAAAATTATGAGTAACATTCTTATTGCTATAAAAAAAAAGAAAAAAAAAAGGAGAAAAAAAGAAGAAGAAAAAGTTGGGGCTTACACAGAGAAAAGGAAAAGAAAAATCCGAGGCCAACATGGAATTTGATTCCTGGAGAGTGGAGACACAAGATTCCCTTTATTTATCCTCCACTCTGATGAAATAATTTCCTTTTCAGACCAAAAAAATAAAATAAAATTCCTTGCTTTAATCAATAAAGATAAAAAAAATAAAAATAAAAATTGGCTAAGTTTAGTTGGGTTGAGAGTGACGGGGAAATACTGAAAAAGAAAATTTAATGTTTTAAAGATTTTGATTAGCAACAAAGTATAAATATGTAATAAGTGATTTAAGTAATTTTTTCATAACTGTTTTGTTTCCCTTCAAAAACTAATACATTTTTTATGCATAAATTTTCTTATGGAAAGTAGTAATGCAAGTTTTAAGGTTGTGTATGGTAATGTTTTCTATTGGCGTTGAAGGAAATAAAGATTTTAATGAAGGAAAGAAAGATTTTCCTTCTTATTTAATTGGAAGACTTTCTTCTTTGGAGAAGAGAAGATCTTTTCTCATTTAAATGGATGAGAAGACTTTCCTTGTTCAAAATGAAAGATTTTCCTTCTTTATAAGGAAAAGATTTCATCTCCTAAATTTGGTGGATTGATTACATTTTATCTTATATGGTTTTATTCTTCTTCTTGTATATATCTCTTTTCATTGTAAAGCTTGTATATGTGTGAGAGAAATAAAATAAAAAGATATTGTGGAGGTTTAGTCCGTGGATGTAGGCAACCAAAGCCGAATCACTTAAAAAGTGCCTAAAAAGTTGCTTGTATACGTGTCATTTTTTTTCCCTGGTTTTTGTATTTTTAAGTGCCTTACCAAGAAGAAGGTGATTGGACTGGATAAAGAGCATGATGGACTCTACTACTATCGCCCCATTTCTTTTCCTACTGTTTTGGCTGCACAACAATTTCTTGCATTAGATCTTTGGCATTGGCGTTTAGATCATCTATTCCCTGCTAGGCTTTCTATTTTGTCAAAAACTGTTACTGGCATATCTAGTTGTTCTAATAATTTTTGTACTATATGTCCGTTAGCCAAGCTGTAATACCCCAAAAAATTCGATGTGAACTAAGACGGCACCCCGACCTAATAAAATTAGGTTATGTAACGGTAATGTTCGAAATAGCTAAAAATACATTAAGTCATAATGAGATTAATTATCCTAAGATACGAACTTAATAAAAACACCAAAGATGGTGCATGCTCAAGAAATTGACAACTTGGTCAACCGAGTCATAATAATTTAGACTAGTGCCGAAATTAATATATATGCATAACTGAAGTCGGGAAGCTTCCTTATGGGAAGTAGTTGGGGAGTTGGTGGAGTAGGTAGCTTATATGTGTGTGTGTGTGTGTGTATATATATATATCAGGAAGCTACTAGCAACAGCCGAAGTATTGGCATTCCTGAGACATTTTGGAATGCTCTTATACATATATATATATATATATTTATGCATTGATAGTGTGGGGTAGATACAACCGATAGAGAGGTTAGTTGTGTAAAGGGAGAAAGTAAGGAAGAAAGAGAGAGAGAAGCAAAGCAGCGACAGAAAATGTAATAGGAAGAGGAAAAAAAAAAAGAGAAGAAGAAGAAAAGAAGAGGGGAAAAACAGGAAGCTTAAACAGGTACATAAGCTTTGCTAAGTTTTATATTTTTGATGGTTCCATTAAAAGTTATAAAGCTCCCATTGATTATAATGGGTGTTCAAAATCAAGCATCGATCTGATGGTTCCATTAAAAGTTATAAAGCTCGTCTTGTTGCTAAGGGATACACTCAAACTGAAGGTCTTGATTACCATGAAACCTTCGCTCTTGTTGCCAAGTTAGTGATCGTCCGTTGTGTGCTAGCTGTAGCATCTATTAAACAATGGTCTCTCCATCAACTTGATGTCCATAATACTTTCTTACATGGAGATCTCCATGAAGAAGTTCGCATGCACCTTCCTCCTAGATTCCATCGTAAGGGGGAGCACTTGGTATGTCGATTACACAAGTCTTTATATAGACTCAAACAAGCATCTCGTAACTGGTTTGATAAATTTTCTTCGGCTCTTCGTCATGCTGGTTTTAAACAGTCTGCTTGTGATTATTCCTTGTGTATTTCCACAGTGGGTTCCTCTACAACTATTGTATTAGTTTATGTGGATGATATCATTATTATTGGCAACAACAATCTTTCCATTCAAGCACTCAATGATTTTCTTCACACTCGCTTCCATATCAAAGATCTTGGTCTCTTAAAATATTTTTTGGGTATTAAAGTTGCTCGATCCAAACAAGGAATCTTTCTCTCAAAAAAAGTATGCCTTGGAAATCTTACATGATGCAGGTCTATTGGGTGCCAAAACTATTACTTTTCCTATGGTCCAAAATATCAAACTTACCTCAGATGATGGAGATCCATTGGATGACCCTAGTCAATATAGGCGATTGGTTGGGTGACTTATTTACCTTACCATCACCCGGCCTGATATTGTTTACTTGGTACAACTTCTTAGCCAATTTATGCATATGCCACCGAAATCACATCTTGATGCTGCCTATCATGTACTTCGATATCTTAAGGCTGCACCAGGAAAAGGGATTCTTTTGTCCTCTTATAGCTCTCTTCAGATTCAGGCCTATTGTGACTTCGATTGGGCAAGTTGTCCAACTACTTGACACTCTACCACGGGATATTGTATCCTTCTTGGAGCTAGTCCTATTTCATGGAAAAATAAGAAACAATCCATTGTCTCTCGTTCCTCGACTGAAGCTAAATATCGGGCAATGACTTTTACCACTTGTGAATTAATTTGGCTAACGATCTTTACTTAAGGATTTGAGAGTTAATCATTTACGGCCTATGCAACTTCATTGTGACAACAAAGCTGCTATCCATATCGTTGCCAATCCCGTATTTCATGAGCAAACAAAACATATTGAATTGGATTGTCACCTTATTCGTTAAAAAATTCAAGCGGGGTTTATTCAAACATCTTATGTTGCTTCTTCTCATCAACTCGCAAATATTTTCACTAAGTCACTCGGAATAGAGCAATTTACCTATCTTGGTAACAAGTTGTGCGTTCATGATATTCACACTCTAACTTGAGGGAGAGTATTAACGTTATTCAAGGAAATGAAGACTTTACTGAAAAAAAGAAAGACTTTCCTCCTTATTTAATTAGAAGACATTCTTCCTTATTCAATTGGAAGACTTTCCTCATTGAGAAACAAAAGACTTTCCTCTGTGAGGAAGAGAAGACTTTCCTCATTCAAATGGATGAGAAGACTTTCCTTGTTTAAAATGAAAGATTTTCCTTCTTTATAAGGAAAAGATTTCCTTTCTTAAATTTGGTGGATTGATTACATTTTACCTTATATGACTTTATTTTTCTTCTTGTATACATCTCTTTTCATTATGAAGCTTGTATATGTGTGAAAAAAAATAAAATAAAAGAAAAAGATACTGTGGAAGTTTAGTCTGTGGATGTAGGCAACCAAAGTCGAACCACATAAAACTTGTGTTTATTTATTCAATTCTTCCCTCTTTATTTTATTTTTACAATTTTTGTTTTTGGTTTTTAATTTTTTAAAATAAAAATCAATTCTATTTTTATTTTTAAAAGAGGACAAAAAACTCAATTGATATAGCAAAATTATTTTTAAAAATATGTGTTTAGTAAACAAAGTAACGTCAAACCTAATTTTCATAAAAAGTGGAATAAATGAGATCATTGATAATCAAAGTTGTAAACTACATAAATAATAAATAAAAGAGTAAATTATGTTTTTTATTTTTAACTTTATCTCGAATTTTACTTTAATCTCTATCATTTCAATTTTGTCAATTTCACCTTCTGCTTTTTTGTTTTATTTCAATTCTGTCATTCTATTATAATTGATTATTTAATGTAAACGGAAAAGACCACACGCGCAAGACACATACAAATTTAAAGTAAGTCTTTTTCATCTACATTAAACGGTCAATCGTGATAAAATGATGGAATTAAAATAGGACTAAAAACTCGAGGATGAAATTGACAAAATTAAAAGAATAGAAATTAAAGTAAAATTGGAGTAAAGTTTAAGAGTAAAAAATATAATTTATCCTAAATAAAATAATAAAGCAGCTCCAAAAAAAAAAACTAGGATTAAGAATTTGTACAGTTTAGTTGACAATACTAATAATAACTGGTATCATATAGTAAGTAAAGATTACAAATTGACCTCCAATTTAGAAACAGTTTGTCAGTTCTATTATGTCACGGGAAAGAAAAAGTTTAGTGAGAAAGTCTCATCCCATAATATTATACTTAAATTTTAATATTCTACAGAAATTTACGAGAGTCTCACATGAATACTAATTTTATAAGACCTTTGTACTTAACTTTTTTTTTTTTTCTGCCGTGGTTAGGGAAGAACTACCATGGCCCAAAGGAGGTAATCCCACCCCCCTTAATTTTTTGTTATTTTAAATTTTTTTGTATGCTTTGAATTCTTTTTTTAAATATATCTTTTTAATTTGTATTTTTTTGCTCCTGTAAGTCAAAAAATTTCACACTTTTAATTTTATTTTAATTTCATTTTCAGTTTTTAGTGGGACTTTTATATGCTTTTTGAATTTTTTTGGATAGTCTTCAGTTTTTTTTGAGGGTCATTTTTTTTATTAGATTTTTTGTTTAATTTGTAAGATCATCTTCAATGATTACTCGTAATTTTATTTAAATTTAAATAAAAGCTTTGTTTAATATAAACATTTCCAAATGATCATATGTAGTTTTATTCAATTTTTTTTTTTTATCATGTTTTCAAAATAATTCTTATCTTCTTGCAAAAATTTTAAGATTAACTATGAACAATGATTTAAATAATTAAACAGTGTTTTACATATTTGGATTAATACTTTAAATTAATTAATATCAATGAATTTGAGGAATTATGTAGCAAGTTGCATTGCTCTGTGAAATCATTGTATTTTTTTTATTCTCCAACAGCTCTTGGTGGCTAGGAGAATACAAAAGAGCGCCCCCCCCCCCCCCCCCCCCCCCCAAGTCACTTATTTACCTACATTATATATATTTTGTTTCCAAAAAAGTCGAGGAATGTTGATCTAATATATATATATATATATATATATATATATATATATATATATGGAATAGCAAGAGGTAAGTTTCTTCGTACTCAGTTTGAATAACTACTCATTGTGTTAAAGTAATAATAAAAAGATTATTGTTTGAATTAAATTGTTAAATGTTTAGATGATTTTTTAATAAATATTTATAATAAATTTGATCAACGTAAGAGTAAAAATTAAATTTATTATCTTAAGTAAAATTACAGCTTAATAAAAAGTGGATAAATTACACTTTTCTCTTAGAACTTTATTCAAATTTCATTTTAGTATCTACTTTTTTAATTTTGCAAATATAATCTTTCGATTTTTAATCTTATTTTAATTTCATCATTTTGTCATAATTGAGCGTTTAATGTGAATTGAATAAATATTATAAGTGACTCGCGCGTGGTCTCTTTCCAACCAAATTAAACGATTAATTATGATAAAATGATGAAATTAAAATAGGACTAAAAATAGAGGGTAAAATTGGCAAACTTGAAAAAATAGAAATTAACATAAAATTTAGAGTAAAGTTTAAAGATGAAAAATGTAATTTACTCTTAAAAAAATTGTAACTAATAAATTGAAATTTTGAATTTCATGGAAACAACCTCTTTAATTAAACTAAGATTAGACTTCAAAACGTTGTAAGGCTATCTCTAACATTGACTCGAATATTTATTCAAATTTATACTCAAATTTAAGTAAAATCTTCATTTGAGTTTGATGCTCTTCCAAATAGTTTGTAAGAACATTTTCAACAGTTGTTCAAAAATAGACTCAAATTCAAATTTGAATTAGAATGTTCAAAAACTCATCTCCTGCAAGTGACTTAAAACAAATATCAAATTTGAGTAAACTCACAGAATTAAATTTGCATGTTACTGTTTATTGAATCAAATATAGCTAAAATAACTTTTAGGAATAAAGTGGAATAAGGTAGAAGTTTTTTAAAAAATTTGAGTAAAAACTTAAGTGACTATTAGAAACCACCGACTCAAATATGACTTTTACTCAAATTTTGATTTAAATTTAAGTCATTGTTGAAAATGTTCTAACTAATGTCAATTTGAGTTTATAAATAATATTTTATAAATTTGAAATAAAAATTAGATTTATAAGTAATATTTTATAAATTTAAATTTAAACTTAAATAAAAAATTGAGTTATTACTAAAGATAGTCTAAGATCGTTACAGCGTTTTATCTGTTTTATTTTTAAAATAAATTTTATTTTACAATTTTTAAAAATATCAAACGGACTTAAAAATTTTAAAAAATGAGGCAATCCCCCACAAGTAGGCAATCTTGTTTCTTATAACATTCTTTTTGTAACCCAGATACTTAGGGTTACTTCCCGCCAAACTAAAACCCTAATAACTTTTCTTCTTCCTTCTCTCTTACACCAAAAACCCTATCTGCCTCTCCACCAACAGCTGCCGAACCCCATCTATGGAAGCTCAGGCTGTCAAATCAAACCTAGTTCTCATCTTGGATTATGGTTCGCAGTACACACACCTCATCACTCGCCGAATTCGAAGCCTCTCGGTCTTCTCTCTTTGCATCTCGGGCACGTCCCCGCTCAAAGCCATTACCGACCTTAAGCCAAACGTTATCATCCTCTCCGGTGGTCCCCACTCCGTTCATGCGGACAACGCGCCAAGCTTCCCTGCTGGGTTCCTCGAGTACGTTGAGTCAAATGGCGTGTTCGTGCTGGGTATTTGTTATGGGCTGCAGCTGATTGTGCAGAGACTTGGCGGTGTCGTTAGGGTTGGCGAGAAGCAGGAGTATGGGAGGATGGAGATTGAGGTTGAGAAGGCTTGTGGGTTGTTTGGGTCCAAGAAAATTGGGGATAGGCAGGTTGTTTGGATGAGTCACGGTGATGAGGCGGTGACATTGCCCGATGGGTTCGAAGTAGTGGCGCGGAGCCAACAGGGGTCCGTGGCTGCCGTGGAGAATCCGGCAAGGCGGTTTTACGGGCTTCAGTACCACCCCGAGGTAATTGGGTTTGATATGTTTGGGTTGTTAAAAGTATTATGCTTTGATTCTTTACATGGAACAATAAATTACTTACTAATCATTTGTATTAAAAATCATTACTGATTGATTGATGAGGTTTTTTTCCCAAATTTGTTAAAAAAAATGTATTTAGTGTTTTTTTTATTTTTATTTTTTTATATCGGTGTATTTGATGTTTCCTCTGTTTTCCACTATTTATCAATTTCATGTAGCTTCTCATGTAAAAGGGTTTCCAAGCTCTATTTTTTATAGAAATGATTCATATGCCTAAAAGAGCTGACGTGTTCAATTCTTTCCCCTGCATCTTTTGAAAAATAAATTGAGTACCCATTTCCCATGATTTTTTACCAAGAAAAGTTGACATTCAAAATATGTGCAGAGGAAGAAAATATTTCTGGCAAATGGTACTTTTTTTTTTGTATTCTAACTTTTTTGATGTGGCCAGAGCGTTTTAAACTTAACGGGATGATTGTGTTTTGCTGGTGTTTTTCAAAGTTAGGTATGGCTTGATGTATGCACAGGCTGATTAATGCTATTGCTCCTGTGTGTATGGCATTGATGGTAAAAGTTGATACAAAATAAATATGAAGGAGAATTGTTTCTCATCCAATGAAATGTGGAGAAAATTGTGTTGCTATTGTAGTGCGTTTGATGAAACATTTCAAAATTGGATTGGCATCTAGATTTCTGTCCTAGAAGGCTAGACCATGAGTTTGTTGAATCTTTTCCAGGTAACACATTCAGCAGAAGGAATGGAAACACTGCGATATTTTCTCTTTGATGTTTGTGGAGTCACTGCAGGCTGGAAGATGGAAGATGTACTAGATGAAGAAATAAAGGTTATCAATAGCATGGTGGGCCCTGAAAATCATGTGATTTGTGCATTAGTCTGGGGGCGTGGATTCCACTGTTGCAGCGACTCTTGTTCATAAGGCGATTGGAGACAGGCTTCATTGTGTTTTTGTTGATAATGGTTTATTGAGGTAAGAGTGGAACCATGTTATTGCCAGACATACAACAGGTAGCCTGTTCAGTTAAAATGTTTGGTTTGAAAATTGTCATGAAAAGAAGTGCTTTGACAAATATTTATGCGTGTCTAAAACTTCCTTAACTTAATTCTGCTACTCTGTGTCATTTGAATTTTGATTATAGTTTTTACTGCCTGTAGGTACAAGGAGAGAGAGCGTGTGATGGAAACCTTCGAAAGGGATCTTCATTTGCCTGTTACTTGTGTTGATGCAACAGAGCAATTTCTTAGCAAGTTGAAAGGGGTGGTGGATCCCGAGATGAAGAGGAAGATAATTGGAAAGGAGTTCATTTGCATCTTTGATGCTTTTGCTCAAGATATGGAGCATAAATTTGGGAAGAAACCTGCTTACTTGGTCCAAGGAACTTTATATCCAGATGTGATTGAATCTTGCCCACCACCTGGAAGTGGAAGAACCCATTCCCACACCATCAAGAGTCATCATAATGTTGGAGGGCTTCCCAAGGACATGAAATTGAAGCTCATTGAACCACTTAAACTTTTATTTAAAGATGAGGTTTTGGATTATATTTCCCGAAAACTTTAGACACAGCTTCTGTATTTTGCTCCTTTAATGTGCTGCATTGCCTGTTGTTTGATTGCTTTCATGTAATTCTTTTGGAAGGTTCGTGCATTAGGAAGAATCTTGGATGTTCCTGAGGCATTTCTGAAGCGCCACCCATTCCCTGGACCTGGCCTTGCTGTACGTGTTCTGGGTGATGTCACTGAAGGAAATGCTTTGGATATCCTCCGCCAGGTATATGATGCGTGAAATATAACACTTGGGAGTTTTGGTCTACCCTCTGGAAATTATTCCTGATGAATGGTTTTTTCCTTAGGTGGATGAGATCTTCATTCAGTCAATCAAGGATGCCGGGATCTATGATTCTATATGGCAAGCTTTTGCAGTTTTTTTACCAATAAGATCAGTTGGGGTTCAAGGAGATCAAAGAACACATTCTCACGTTGTTGCACTAAGAGCTGTTACAAGTCAAGATGGAATGACTGCAGACTGGTGAGCATGTTTTCATTGTTCATATGATATATATTATATGCTACCTTCTTCTAAAAGAGCATCTGGATGTTTGCTAATGGCCTTGTCAAGTTGAATAACAGTTTGTCTTTCTAAAGATTTTGAATATTCTTCATTTCTGTGTTAACCATGATATGAAATTTAATTTTTTTCCTTTTGCTTGTTAATCTTGTTTTGTTGAAAAGATGTAGTAGTTGGCTAGGTGCTTTTAGGCATACTTACCACTTTACTCAAATGTGAACATTTATATTTCCAAAAGGGAGATGGGGGCTTTTGTTATAGAAGAATGTCTCTTTGTATGGGATACATGAATGGATGCCTAGAAAAATAAAAAGAGCATTGAGGAATGTAGTTATGAATGAATAGAAGCAACATTTTGATTTAAAATTAAGGTGTGTGTCAAGAATTTATCATGTTGACAATCGATCATGATGTTTTTCACTTGCCTTTGAGCTTGGTTATAAGGAAACACCATAAAATTAATTAGTTGAGCTTTTTAAAGTATTGCATTCTGTCAAAAATCTAATATAAGTTCATATTCATTTTAGATTTTTGACATAATGCAATACTTTATTTATCAAAGAAAATGAATTCGCCCTCATTGCCTCTTTCTGTAAAGGGTGCTGTTTTTGTTGAAGTACTTATAAGTGCTCTCATATACATATTTTTTCACCGCCTTTGGAAATTGCAAAACTCCAGGTACAACTTTGAACACAAGTTCCTTGATGATGTGGCTAGAAAGATTTGCAATGGTGTTCGGGGTGTCAACCGAGTTGTTCAAGACATTACATCAAAGCCTCCATCAACAATTGAGTGGGAATGATTCCATGTTGATGCCTCTAGCTTGGTGGAAAAATGAGTAAGGAATTTATGTGACTTTATGTCGTAGTCATATATTCTCATTTCTTCAAATTCAGTGAAGTTGGCAAAAAGGGAAATGATTAGTGGAAATTTACATTGTGCTCATAGCGACCGATATACTTAGCTTTGTTTAGGTAATGATTCTTTTTATGAATAATGCTTTGAGGTATGCGTATGAAAGTATATTTATTCAGTTTCCAATGTAAGTTTCAGAGATAATGAATATATTGTCAACTTGATATTTATCTATAGATGTAACGAAATGTGAAAATTGTGTTCGAGAATTCGTTGTGCTTACCACTTCATTGGTAAGTCTTTTTGAATCATCTTTTCGTTGTAACTGATTGAGCAACTGTGGTTCTTTAGTCTGCACACTTTTGACCATTTTTGCAGCTTAAATTCAAAAGGAGCAACTGATGATAAAAATACTAATAGCAATACGATCAATAATGATGATAACATGTTTTATGTTAGCACTATGACCATTAGTTTTTATTTGCTTTACGTTGTGGGCTTGAATTTTCAAGGATATATGCAGAACTTAGCAACTTGCAAGTGCCCTAGAGAAGGGAATCGGCAAGAGAGCTCAAGAAAGTTCTGAGTGATTGGGACTTGTATTACTTAGTGATTGTGGCATGTGGTCTCCACCATCATGTTGTTGATTATGATATGTAATCTATGGAGAATCTATCTTCCCTTATCAAAAAAGAAAGAAAGAATCATCTTCCCTTACCTGACCTATCATGATAGTTATGGTGGTGCTAGAATCTCTACCCAAGTGTTTATTACTGTAATGTTTAATGACAGTCGATTTTTAAGGAGTTAAAAGCACCTTTTGTCATTGCTGACTAGGGAAGAACTAAGGAAACTTAAATCAGCAAGTTCAAATCATGACACTAAACCCTACCTATGTCTAAACAACCATTTGTTTGTAGGATCCGATTTAACTGAAAAAAACCGATTATCAATTATCTATTTAATAATGTCCGAGTCCCAAATTTCTGTACAACTGCCAGCACTGGATTTGTCTTAACCAATTCAACCCTCTCTTCTATCATCCCTCTCTCAAGCCTGCCAAGAATGGGGCTTCTTCCACATTATCAACCATGGTGTCTCCAAGGTTATTTTCAGCAAAGTCAGTCTACTCTCAAAGCATGTTTTTAGGCTTCCTTCAGATTCCAAACTCAAGCCAGGCCTGTCATCATCCTTAAAAACCTACACTCCCCACTTTATAGCCTCTCCTTTGTTCGAAAGTTTGTGAGTGTCTGGACCAGATTTTTTTTTTTGCTTTTGCTAGGAGTTCTGCTGACATACTTTTTGATTATCAGAATTCTGAATTCAGGTTCAATTGTTTTAATTCTTCTTCTGGTTCATCTTCTTCTACTACTTCCCTCTCTCTCTCTCTCTGAGCTTCTTAACACTCTTTATAATCTCATCTTGATGTTTCTTTGTATTTATCTTTGTTTATTTATGCATGTCTTTACCCATCATAGTGACATATTGCAAGAATATGGGAACAAGATGGTGGAGTTACAAAGAGAATTAATAAGGCCACATTAATGAGTTTGGGAGATGGTTTTGAGGGAGTTAATGAATCTGAGTTCCATAATTGTCAAGTTTGTTCGAAGATAGTTAATTACTCCCACCTGAGACTGTTGAAGACAAAGAAGTTGAATGACTTGGAATGCACACTGATATGAGTTGTATAACCATAGTCTACCAAGATGATGTCAGTGGGCTCCAAATGAGATCAAAGGGAGGCAGTGGATAGATATTAACCCAAGTGAGAGTTCTTTAGTAGTTAGCATTGGAGATCTGATGCAGGGTCGGAGCATGGACAATTAAGATCATCGGGACATCGAGTTCGTCCTGAAGTGATTTGTAGACCGCCTCTTGTTGGCTTTTCTCGGTGCCTTGAGGATGAGAAGGTGATTTTAGCACCAGATAAAGTTGTGGGAGAATGGAACTCAAGGATCTATAAGCCGTTTTTTTGCTTATAGATTATTTGAAGTTCAGAGAGAGTAACAAAGCAGGCAACTTTGAGAAAGTTGGCTATACTGTAAAGGTGTATTTGCAGGAATATAAACCTTAAATGGATGATCAGCACTAAAAATTACACTACCTGCTATGCTCATCTATTTGTGGTTTTTTCTTTGTTGCTGTTTATATAACTATGAAGAACATGTGGTTTCTTAGAATTCTCTGCTTTGTTCGACTACCAAAAAAAAATCATAGTGCATCTCTATCTTGGAAATCACCAAGCGTTTTCGTGAAATTTTGGTTTGTTCAATAAGCAACATGGTTTTAGTCATGGTATAATGTGTTTTCTGATTCCTAAGTAAGCATGGTGAAAGCAGGAAATGAATGTGTGGGGATTGAGATGAGAGAGATTATGAAATCTTGTGGGTTTTAACAGGAAGCATCTGCAATTCAAGAAAGACATGGATATTACATATTCTACCTATTTCCAAACTAAATCAATAAACTAAATTCATCTTCACGTTTAAAATTTTTGACTTAAAACTTTTTGATATATATATATATATATTGAAGGAGATAATAGTCAAGTCGTGGCCCCACCTTGTAGATTTTACTGGCCAAAATATCTTATAGTCTGTTTGTTTTCTAAGAAAGTAGGATTTATGTGATTGAAGATAAGGGAAAAGTCATGAACCCATGTAACTGTCTGAAGAAGAAAATAAGAACATGGCGGCGGAATGAATTTCAAATTCAAAGAATGACTGGGGACTATGAATTGACAAGGAGCTAAAAATTGAGAATTATACAATCTGTGGAAGAAAATATGAAGGAATGACGACAACTTAATTGATTTACAAGACAACAACAAACTTCATTTCAGTTATCACTGCCAAAACTCTTGCTGTCAGTCTATGCTTCTGGCTTGAAAATTTTCAAATTAGTGAGGCATGTGTTCATAATTAATCACTTATATATCACGTCTCTAATTAATTCGTCACACTTTAAACGTTATTTTCAAATTAGTGAGATGTGTGTTCATAATTAATCACTCATATATCACGTCTCTAATTAATTCATCACACTTTAAACGTTATTTCACTCCCTTTACTGGGCCCGTAGACGAGATGATTCAAGGGCTAGTCGAGTATACGAGATTTTTGACACTGCAAGGTCCGGAAAGGATTAAAAATTATTATAATGAACTTCTTATTAGTACCCTTGAAATAAAAGAAAAGGAAAATAAAAAATGTGATTCCTATGTAATTTCGAAGGAACATAATGTGAATCTTATTACATATTTGAACCCAAGACCTTTTAAAGGAGAGTTATAATATCATGTTAGATCACCTATTGTTCTAAAAGTGTGATTCTTATGTATAATTTTGACGGAACAGAGTGTGAATCCTATTACATATTTGAATCCAAGACCTTTTAAAAGAGAGTTTTGATATATTATTAGATTATCGATTGCTCTAAAAGTTTAAGCTGCTAAGAAATAGATTCAATAATTTATTTCAAATTATTTTAACATCGTGTATGCCAAATCCAAAGAATTTCAAGCAAAAATCTAGCCAAAAGGTGGAGGTATCCCCAAACCCTTCCAAAGTTTTTAAAATTATATTTTTTTTTACCCCTATTTTTATACAAATTTAAAAAAAAAAAAAAACTAGAAGTGGCCCCTTCAATTTTTTTTTTCATACTTCTACGCCTTAAATTTTAATTTTTATGTTTTTGCCACTCCCATAACTCTATGCACTAAATCCGCCACCGGCTTTGTAATCATGGTGTTTTGGGGGATTTCCACTTCTAGGCCTGGCTGATTTAAATTTGTGATTGCAGAATTGTGTTCATATTTAGTCAGCCTTCATTGTTGAATAAATTTCGTTCTACTCTGTTCCTTTTTGACTAATCCATAATCAACTTCTTACTTTGTCAAAAGTGAAACAACTCTACTTTTATATCTAAAAAGAGATTGATTCTAGATCTCACCGATCTTATTTTAATTTTAACAATGGAACAAACTTGATGTTTTCACTGCTTATTGCTTACACACCCTTTCAGATGTCAATGGTTAGAAATCTATGGAAGGGTTACAAATTACACAATTTTACAATACATGGAAATTTCAAGAACTGAAAACAACCTACAGCTGTTGCTGTGAGAATGGTCTTCTTCAACACTTTCGAATAACTCTTTGAAGCGCTTGTCTGATCATCCCTGATGACACAACCATCGATCCCTTCAACTGCAATTAAAACACAGAATCAGTTAAAAGATTCATTAGGAAATAATAGTCATCAACATTTCTCAAAATCAAAGATAACTTCTGAATTAGAAATGCACATTGATGGTGTTTCAATACAGAAATGATAGGAAACCTGGTAAGCCACATTATTATTGTGTGGGCATTCTATATGGAATTCCATTTGTTTAGTGTTGCCAAAAAAACAAATTATTGGACAGAAATACTGAGTACAAACCTTAGATCTAATGGTCAAAGAGAGAATCCCATCAACGTTAGATGATTGAACTGCGGGAGAATCTAAATGCAGATTACTTATTGCATCCACAATGTCTAGCAACAAACACTCCCTCCACGGACACCTAATCTCAATCAGAACATCCTTCTCGATCATACTGACAGTTACACTATCAGCTGAAATATCTTTCAATAGAATTTGGTTGACTTCAGGCTCCATTTCATCAATGTCACTAGCCTTCCTCTTGTTTAGTAATGGCTTCTTGCCATTACCATTTTTTGTGTTGCCATAGTTATCGGATGTCCTCTCTACAGTGTCTTGGGGTTTTTTTCTCGATCTTGCTTCTAACTCTGTCACCTCCCTGCTGCAAGATTCCAACTCTTCAACTCTTCTCTCAAGCTCTTTCAGATATTCTATTGTGTTGTCGAGAACAGAAACTTTGTCAACCTGCACCAAGAAAAGGCGAACATTTCCTTGAGTAATATGTCTTCAACCAAAGAACTGTCATATATAAATTTAACTACCTTGCTAGTAGAAGGGACCAATGATCCGAGAATCAAAAATCTTTCGTCCATTTTTTCCGTTTGCCTCCTATCGGACAGTACATGATTTGGGTTAATTTCGTCAGCCTCTGGCCTCCAAAGTCCGTCTCTTCTGTTATTATCTTCTCTAGACTCAAGGAAGCAACCACCATGCATTCGGGTAACTTCAAAGAGTACCTTCTTTAAGAATCTCTGCGGACTTCCACTACAGGACATCTGGATACCTACTGCTCCTCTCTTCCAACTAACAAAGCTGGATTCTTTATTACGGTTCTGAAAGTATGGTCCCAAAATCAACTGGTGTGAGCTCTTCAAAAGTGTTGAAAGAACACCTTGATAGTGAATATCATCATTTCGTAGATCCAGTGAGGTCAGTTTCATCTGGTTGCACTCTTGAAGGTCAAGCAAACAACCATCATTTATCCTCTCCCCATTTGAAATGGGGACAACCTTTTCAGGATTTACAAAGGTTTGAGATATACAATCACTGGAATTCACGGAATTATGGACACAGTTGCTGATTTCATCATCCATGAACTGCCAGCTTTGTACTTGAGAAGAGTCCCCATTTAATCCTTCAACCATAAATGATTCCTCTGCTTGTTTATTGGCCTCAAACCCATTTGAACTGTTGTTGGGAGAACAAATTTGTATTTCTTCGCATTCTACAACCAGATCAAGATTGGGATTGAGGATATCATGGCCAAGCTTTGCACAAACAAGGTCCTTATCATCTCTTGCATTCCCTGAGACATAATCCGATATCTTGGAAACAACTGGGCATGGGATCTCCAAGAAGGAAATTTTTATGTGCTGAATAAGATTGGGGTCCTCTAAAACCTTCAGAAGACAAATTACAACGGAGCAACATGATTAACGAAAACAAAAAAATGAAATGTACTAAAGCAAACTCTGAAAGAATGGAACTTCAGCAAGAATTTGACACAAACTTACCAGTTCAGTCACCCCCAACTCAACCACACCACCTAAAAACGGAAAGCATACCACAGTCTGAAAGTCAAAAACAGGATACATATAAGTGACATAGTTCTCAGGAGAAATAGTGCACGTAACAAAATGGCAGTATTATTATTATTTTTTATTAAGGTTCCATATCATATGCACAAAACTACTGTTATGCATTTGGTAGATTGAAAGTGGAGAAGCTCAGAAGCCAGACATTGATCTGGGATAGGAAAATCTAGTAATCTGAAAACCAAATTTTATGTATATTACATTCAGATATTTGCAAAATTCCGTATAAATAGTTGTGTTGGTGAGACATAGTATAAAGTTTTGGGTGAAAGACAAAAAATAGTACCTGAATGGATGCACTCTGAGGAAGACGGTTGGTGCAAGTCCAGTTGTTGAACAGAAAAGAAATATTCAGTTTTTGTGGTCATTTTAAATGTACAAGCCATACCTTAAAAATGAGGTCCTAATCAGATTTAAATTAGATCTCAACCAACAAACCCCTGCTTACCTTAGCCAGCAGAGAGCGACTGAATACTTTGCTATCTGCATAGTGAGCATTACATAGCCAGTTGGGTTGGCCTTTTGCCAATGTCCTTCCCGGCAACCTGAGGATCAATTTCAAACAATAATTATTATTATTTTTCTAAATCATTAAAATGATGTAACATTGATGGTTAATTTTATAGATAGATATTTAGAACAACACAGAGGACAACTGGTTGGAAAAATTAAAGCTCCAAAACAAATAAAAGTAATGCAGCATAGTTCAGCAGTGACAAGGTCTCATGGTCCCAACATGAAAGGTAGGAAAATTTATTATCACATCACATGCAAACATCAGGTCGTGGACAATGTAGTTAATTGAACGCAATAGGGTAAGAGCTGTAACTCCCATCCTTTTTTTTTTTTATCAAATTACCATTTACAGTGCACCACCGTTTACATTTTTTTGGCACAACGATGGCGGCACTGTTCTGCGCCAGGATATTGTGCCCGATTTTTGGTAACTGAAAACCAGGACTAAATTCAGAGCAATGTAAAGAGAAAAAATTACCCTTGGCCAATATTGAATACGAACGACATGCAAACCAAGTAATACCACTCTGTATCTGTGAGATCTTCGGGTGACAATGCAGCTGAAGGTCTTCTAGCTTGTGGGTTGGTTTCGCCCGCTGAGAGAGATTCATAAAGTTCTCTCAACTGCTCACTCCTCTGCATCACCAATTGGTCGGCATTGAATTCTACGGCTTGAACTGTTTTTCTTGTCTTAATATCTCCATTGTAGTACCCATCACCCCATTCCAGTAATCTAAGAAATAGCATTCACAATCAGCACAACACATGAAATAAATATATTTAATGATATGGGCATGAGAGGCTGCAATGCTGCATACAGCAACAAACTGTTTGTTGTGTTATTCAAATAATTTTCCATTCAAAGTATGTTAAAGAAAAACATAAAACATAAAAAAAAGAATCATCTCTGCGCACCAAAGCAGAACCAACTCAAAATTTCCAAAAGATTTGAACGGTAAACCAGTTACAAGTAAAAGAACAATGCAAGGATAGGAAGGTCCTGTCTGATGAAGGAGAATTCAAATCCCTTCAACAGATTAGGGAAACAGTGATCAAAATCTGATGTAGGTTTCATCAGTTTCAATTTTGCAGTCACCACATCATACTAGATTCCATAAAAGAGAAGAGAATTTAATTCAAAAATTGAAGGAAATTTTTTTCCTGTCAATGAAAAATTTGTTCTTTCAGCCCCATAGCTTTTTCTTAAATTCTAGGACACACTGTACCCAAAACTAATTACAAATAACTTACCCCCCCCCCCCCCCCCCAAAAAAAAAAAAAAAAAACTAATTACGAATTATTTAGAAAAAAAAAAACACGCACACACACAGAGGGAGAGAGAGAGAGAGAGAGAGGGTATCTAAAGCTCTAAAGATTATTTTTCTGAAAAAAAAAAGAGAGCAGAGATGGAATGTTCAATACCCTGGTAGTCTGGATGAAACGGACCAGAAGATTGCATAGCTCCACTGAATGCTTCTAACAGCAACAGCAAGCTGCTTGCTTAGATTTTCTGGCACTCCATCGTGGTTTTGTTGCCCAGTAGCCATATATTAACAGTCTAGAGTTCCCCTCTCTCTCTCTCTCTCTCTCTCTCTCTCTATATATATATATATATATATATATCTGTGTGTGTGTATTATAGAATCATGTGAAACGCAACCACTTAATAAGATCCCGGAACCCTAGAATACAATTTTTTTTTGGAAATACCAGAACCAAGGAATCAAGAAAAGCACGTGTTTGACTTGAATTACTGATTCTCAGTACAGAGTTTCCCGATTTTACAATTTTCTGATTTTCTGTACCAACCAATCAGAGCTGATCAAAACCAATTGGGTATTGCCTTTTAGGTTTAGGAATGCTAAAGCTACAGCACACAGTGAACAAAATTCAAGAGGGTATTTTCTGGTTAGCTAGCTCTGGTCCCTGGAGACACAGAAGGTAAAGAGAAGGGAAAGAGAAGAAACTGAGCTCGTAATGTTTAAAGGCCGTACTGAGCTAATTGTAAACTAGTAATAAATAATATATACATATATATATAAAATTGTGTCTAGGGTTTAATCTGGTAAACGGGCACTGCGATTTTCACTTACAAAAACAACATTTCGTGCCAAGTAAACCCAGAAAGACAAGGATCTATAATGGGAAACAGAGTGGGGGAATAGTAAGAATAACACTTTGTTTTTTTCTGTGGTTTCGAAGCCATGCTATTTTTCTTTTAAATATAAAAAGAAAAACCAATAAAGATCTGTTTTTTTGGCCATGAAATCACGAAAACTTGGGCCTACAGTGAAACCAGAGACGCCACCTCTTCTGTGAAGCTAGGTATAGATAGATATATATGCACCTTGAAAATATGGAAAATAGACAAGAAACCAACAGAAAATGCCAAAATGGTGGTTTTGAGTCTTCAATGGGACACAGATAAAAGCAATAAAGTTCGGAGGACAGAGCTTCAAAAAACACATAATCTGATTCATGCATGCCCCCAACATTACGAGTGTGAAAATTGTAAATTTACACGTATCATTTAGGCATCGCCATTTAAAAAACAATAAGAAATTCTTCATATATATATATATATATACACACACATATATTTGTATAATAATTACAAGAAGAAAAAAGAAAAAGATTCTCTCTCCGAGGAGTTGTTTTATGCAGGAAATTTTTTGATGTACAATGGAGAATTATTACTCTGTCCATTATTATTATATTTTGTCCATTATAATTATTATGACTATGACCATTACTAATTTACTGTTTATATTTATAACATGCAGAATTCGTTATAATATAAACAAATATTTAGAAGTAGACGTTTTTTTAAAAAAATTATTTTCTAATATTTTATTAAACATTTGTTTTAGTTTAAAAAATATTTCAAAAAATTTAAACAAATACTTATTTATTTCAAAAATTTATTTAAAATATAAAAATTACCAAACAAACAATAGAATTATACAAATATTGACCTGTCACGCCTAATAATAATATATGCAGGACATTTCATTCAACATGTTTCAAATATAAAAAAATAAAATATTTAATATTTTATTTAATTCGATATTTTTATCTGAATCGTATAATAAATTTTTTAATTCAGACTCGGCCGATTACTTCATGTACGCTGGTTTATTGACCTGTCACGCCCAATGATGTCAACAAACATAGAATGGGAGGTAGTAAATATTAGAGTGGAGATAGGGGATGGCATTTGACAGTTTTACCCAAAAAGTGCTTATATGACAGTTGTAGAGAATTTCGCTTTCCAAGTTTGTCCTCCTAAACACGTGTGACGGAATATTACGACCCAGCGACAAATCGTCGGTTCGAATCAGCGTCACCATCATTCCGGCTTGTTTCAACACTATCTTCTAAGCTTGGCACAACTCGGCTTATTTAATAAATTCTTTAAGTTTTAGTATTCTAATGTCAAATAATTCTTTGATCTTGAATTATCACAAGAAAAATTATTATTTCTTGTTGATTCCTAAATGGATGTTTGATTTTTTTTTTTTTTATGTGAAAAAAGTAATTCTATTTAAATGAGATTAGTTTGATCAATCACTTATAAATTATCTTAAACAAGAGTTGATGAGTTTTATTCTCATTCCTTCTCTTAAAAAGAAGTAGTTTATTTCTTTTCTCCTAGCCATGAATTGAATTGGGCCCGATGTCATGAGTTTATACACGAGATTGAGAATGCTCACCTTGTCTCGTTTATATATTATTTTTTTTAATTTTTATGTACACTAATTTTATTAATAAATCATAATATATAAAATTAGTTTAAAGATTTCTATTGGTTGTTTAGTTAATAAAAAAGTTTAACTTTGAAAAAAAAAATATCGAAACTTAGAACGGAATCAATGAATACAAATAGAATTGTGACCGAAGTCGGGATGAAACTCTAAATAAGATGAAATCAGCGTTAGAAAAAGAACATCCCAACCTAAAACCGCTCTATTTTCATTCCTAATCGAGTGCAAACTTTGAAAAACATTGGATGCAATGAAAATAATTATGATAATTGAGTGATCTTACCAATTATTGAATATTTGTGACCCAATATAACCTGATGAATCTTTAAGACCTTAGAATTAAAATAATAATAAAATACAAAAGAACTAAAAGTCATTAGCACAAATTGGTGATAGGGTACTTGTTTTGAAAAGTCTCTCAAAAGTCATGAAATCAATCAACTTAGTTCATTAATTAGTCAAAAGTTATATTAATTTCTCATAAGATACGTTAAGAAACTTTCCTTGCATATTTAACAATGTCCTCCACCTTTTTTTTACTAGAATTGTAGACTAATAGCACTAATAGCAGCAAAACTGCAGTAAGATAGTCATTTAAATTAGTTTTAAATATGTGTATATATATATAATATAAAGAATAAAAGAGAAAATTCATAATATAGAATCACTTTCACACAATTTTTATTGAACACCCAAATAATAAACAATTATGCTATAATCAATTTTCTAAAATTTATTTTTCAATAATTAATTTTCTAAAATTTGAAACTTATGAAACAAAAATACCCACTAAAAATGATTAATTAAATGTTTGACAACTATCTGTACACATATAACTTAAATAAGCATCTTAAAATATTTTAGAGGGAGAAAATTAATGTAGAATTCAAATTTCATCATTCATCATTGTCAATAAAAAAGAAAACATATAAAGGTGACGCACAGACAATATTCCTAAATATATAATATCTATAATTCAACATTAATCAAATCACGGTAGATCTTGATGGACTAACAACAAAAAAGAGTCGCTTTCAGGTTAATGGACTCGCTAACAAACGATTTCAAGTTTCAACAATGAATGTGTATATATGTGTGTGTGTGTATATATATATATATATATATGATACATGAGAACTATTTTTTCTCTCATCAAATACTTGGGAGATGTGAATTTTAGTCAAATTTTATAGCTGATGGTCATTTAACCACCGAGGCACCCAGACGCCCATTAATAGTGGGCGACCATAGTGGCCACATGGACCATTCAACATCAAGCATTTCTATAAAGAGATGGTCCAATGCATTAATATACAAAATGTCCAAGAAAGATAAATTTTTAGACCTTAGATTGTCAATAGCTTGCGTTCACAAGATATGGAAAAATGAATAATGCCGTGTTGAAAGGGTTTCGACTTACCAATTAGTAGGAATGATCAGGGCAAGATGTCTCATTCCAACTTCAGTCATGATTCCAATTCTATTTTTATTTCTTGCCTCCAATTCTGTCCCACCTTTTATTATAAAAATAATTAATACAAAAAAAATAGAATTGGAATCATACCGGAGTTGAAATCATGACTCGAGTTGGAATTATTTCTTGTCTCCAATTCATTTTATATAGTATTTACTGGTAAATATATTATACTTTAAAGATTAAAAATAGTTTAACATATAAAATAAGATAGGATGGCCATCTCCTAACACCAAACTTGAACAAGTTTTTAAAAACCAACCCGACCCAGCTCGACCCCTTTTACGAACATTGTATATTTATGTCATTAAGAGCGAGATGAATCAATTTGTCATTCCTAATTTCCTATCTACTGCAGTAGTAAACATAGAACATTCTATGTTTAGAAAATATTTAGACTAACTTTTATATATATATATATATATATATATATATATATTTTTTTTGATAAATTATATTAATTTTTCTTAAAATTTTTAATAATTATACTAATTTTTTTTTTAAATTTTTTAAAATTATACTGATATTTCTTATTTTTATTGAAAAATTACAAATACTTGTTTTAGTCAATTTTTTTTTCAAAATAATAGAATTATGCTTTCATGTTTTTTTTTTCATTTTTTAAATTTTGACTATTTTTTTAATTTTTTAAAATATTTTTTATTTTATATAAAAATAAATAATTTATTTTTATTTTATATAAAAATAAATAAATAAAATTAAACTTTTAAAATTTGTTGATTTAAAATATTAAAAATTAACGTAATTGTTAAATTTTTTAAAAATAATAAGTATAATATATCCTTAGGTGTCCTTGGAAATAATGCAAATGTGCTGCAGCACGCATTTATTGCTGACATGATTGTGGGCAACAATTAAGTGAATAAAACATGACGAGAAAAAACACAAAACGTTGAAAATGAAACTTGTCGGGTGTCATTATTTCACGTGATCTTTGACTATATTTCATTTGCTATGAAATATCAATTGTTTTATTAATTTAAGGCCATGAAACGAAGGCGATAATGAAATAAAGGTGGCAAATTTTTTTTAGATTTATTTTGTAATTAAAAAATATTTTAGTATAGTAAATTTTATTATTAAAATAATTTATTATGAATATAGTAAAATCTCATATTATATTTTTTTAAAATAGATTAGTAAATTTTTTATTTTTTTTAATTATGAACATAAATTTGAAATGGAATCACATAAATATTTGTGCGTATTTATGTAATTGATTAGCGCTTATCTCTTTCACAATACAAAAACGAAAATTGTTTTATGTAATAGATTTTATTCTAATTTGGTCATGAGATGGGTACAAGAAATCTGATTTTAAATGTGATTGGAATTTTTCATTATTAAAAAAAAGGAAAAGGTATAAAAAAAATAGAATTAAATTACAATTTTGACCTTATTTATATTTGAAAAGTATTTTTCATAATTTTTCTTACATATAATATTTTTTACTTTAATTATGTTAAATTAATAAATATAATTATTAAAATATGTCATAAATATACATATATGTAATTATTTTATCTCTCTAATAATAATTATTATGAATTTTTTTAAAAAATATTAATTATTAGATAATAGATTTATTGATTATTAAAAATTAATTATATACAATTTTAAATATTAAAATTAACTGCTTTATTTTTTAAAATAAATTTATATTTTTTTATCACATCTCAGACAAGTGCCCCAGTACTAATTATTACTTAGGTTTACTACTACTAATTATTATTATCCTCATCTTTATTATATGAAAAAAGGGGAAAAAGATCTTTCAAAAAAGCAGATAAAAAAAATTTAATTACTTGGACTTTTGGTTGTCCACAGCTTTTAAGAAAACCTCGTGAAGGGAAGTCACGTGCTTTTGTTGCAGAAGTCCATGCCTTGTTATGGAATGACGTCTATGAATGAATGATTAGTGTACGCGTCCCAATGAGGCTACTTTCGGTATTTTATCACTTTTTCTGTCTCGAATTTATTTTAAAATATTTCATAATAAGAGTTCTTTTTAAAAAAATTAATATATAAATAATTATAAAATTTTTAAATTACGTTTTTTACAACTTTAAAATAAATATAATTAAGTTGAAAGAAATTAGTTTTATAAATTTATCATCTTAATTAAATATGAAAATATTAAATGATTATCTTTTTTAAAAAATTAATTTTTTTAAAAAAATTATTTTTACGAAACATAGAAAGTGTTTTGATGATCGGCCAGCTCACGGCTTAGCCGCCGACTCGTAGCTGAACCCCTTCAAAAAAAAATGGTGGGACCACACAAATATATTATTTTTGTATTTTATTTTATTTTTGAATTTTGTTTTTTTCAGAGGAGACTTGTTTGGTCATGTCCGGCTACTTACCAGTCAAACCCTTCTTGTCCACATGTCGACCGCGACATGGTGTCCGTTATGCATTCGTTCTGGGTTCCACCTCAGTGCGGAAAATTTTGAATGTTCGGTAAATGCCGTGTTATTATATATTTTTAATAATATTTTGTTATATATAATATTATAATAAAATATTATTAAAAAAACATATTATCACATGATGTATCAGGTTTACTAAAAATAATTCTCTTTATACATATTATTTTATAATTAATACGATAAATAAGTCGAATTGAGTGAAACAATAATCATTTAAATTTGATTTGTTAAAATAAATAAATTTTAAATTATGTTAAATTTTAATTTTTAATTCCTCTAACCGATTTCAAATAAATTTCTAATTAAGTCGATTACAAATTGAGTTTAAATAATTTAACTTTATTTATAGTATTAAATCACTTATTAACTTATCGAGTCAAATTCGATCGAGCTCAATAAATTAATCACATTTAAAATATGTTTAAGCTTTTCTTATTTATTTAGACAGTCAATCTCTAACGAGTCTTTAACTAAACTGATCTCAAATAAATTTTACACTTCTTTATATAATTAAAAATTAGCTATTATTTAACTTTTACTTAATATTTAATAATTTTATATTCTAAAAAAAATTGCTTTGCTTCACTTCGTGATGAATACTAACATATTTATTATTTAATAATTAGATTTTTTTTAAAAATAAAATCTTATAGTATTAATTATTAAGTCTATGAAGATTATTATTGATGACTTGCATAATATATGTTATTTTATCACTTCTTAATTTTAAATTTTAGTCTATTTTATTTATTTTGATTAATTTTAAACTTTATTTTTATCATTTAAATTTTATCGTACTTTTGAAAAAATTGAAACAACTTGTCTAATGACTACTTGAATTGGACAATATGATAATTAGGCCGTCAGCTCCTCACCATAATAGCTGATCCCACATATTTGCAAATCGATCAGCCAAAGGCTGAAAAGAAACAAAAGAAAATAAAGAACGAAGCAGGCGCTGAGGTGCAGGGCTGAAAGAAAAAAATAAATAAAAGGAACCTGGTGCGGCTGGCAAAGAAACAGAAATAAAAGACAAAGAAAAGTCCAGCGGCTGGGGGTCGCAATTGTTTTAGGGCTTTATAGAACGGAAGAGAGGCGCAGCACTCTGGGGCGGAAGAAAAAAAAAAGAAGAAAAAAGATGAAACAAGAGTGGGCCCGGGCGTAGAAAAACCGGCTGGAGAGAGAGGCGGCTTAAGGAAGAGATCCTTGCGGCCGTATTATAAAAACCCAAGCTAGGGCGAACAAGGCGGCGGCAGAGATTTGGGGGAGTAAAAAAGAGAGGCGCTGAAGCAGAAGCAAGAAAAGAGAGAAACAAGCGGCTGACGTGGGCAACGGCGTCAAAAACTTAATCCTTACGAAATTACAAGTGGACAGTATTATAATTTTATAATAAAATAATAAAAAGAATATCGTTCTTAGAAATTAGTATCTTACTTTTAATAAGTACTGAAATTACATAACTTTATAAAGATTATTATTAACGAAGAGTTGATTATAATTCCAAAAAAAAACTTTTTTTTTCATCCCCAAGTTTGTTGGATATTCTGAATTTTTGGTTAGTTTTTGTTATTTGAATTATTTATGGTTCAATTATAAAACTACCCAAGTCCAAATTTCGATGATTTTACATGAATTAATGGCAAATTAAAGATTATGGCCATCCTTGAAAAATATCTTTAAATTATGAGTAAATTATATTAATCTTTTTTAAAATTTTTAAAATTACATTAACATTTTTTATTTTTTTATGATAAACTACAGTTATATCTTTACATTTAATTTTTTTTCTTTCAAAATGACGAAAGTGCCTACTATGTTTTTTTTTTTTTTACATTTTTTTTGATTTTTTTTCATTTTTAAATAAAAATTGATTAAAATCTTAAATTTATTTTTATATAAATTCTTTTAAAAAAAGGTTAGAAAAAATCAGTCAAAATTAAAAAATACAAAGAAAAACAAAATATAAAAGGACAATTTGATCATTTTGAAGAAATTATTTAACTAAAAAGAGTAATTATAGTTTATAAGAAAAAGTAAGAAATATTAGTGTAATTTTAGAAACGTTAAAAGAAATTAATATAATTGTCAATAATTTTGTCAGTAACATCAAACGAGGTACCCATAAATTATTCAAAAAATGACATTATAAAAGTATTATATACTGTGTGAAAGGTCACTTTGTGTGTATATCTTTGTTCGCAAAGCTAGCTATCGCGACTGCCTTCCCATGTTTTTTACTTTGTTAAAACTTTATGTATTATAAGCTTTTATATACATATAAAATGTAATAGCCAACTTAATACAGTATTAGAGACCACATGCTAATTGTTAGTAATTAAAAGATCTTAATGTTCCATCAAATGTATTTGATGTTGCTTTTTTTTTTATCAGAAGGGTCTCTTGTTTTTTACTATTTGTCAAGAACTTGAGACTAGAAGTAACTAGAAAGGTTCCGATGGTAGCTGCTCCGATAATAAAGTCAGTAAATAAAAATATGTTATAATTTAAAAGAATAATTGAATATAAATTGAAAGCGTACCTTATGATCTTATTTATAAATTGTAGATTTCTTAAGTTGAGTAGGATTAGGAGTCATAAAAGTAGGAATTTGAAGATATCCGAAGATAGTAGTTGCCATATTGAACTTTATTTTTTTTATTCTGAGGTCATTAGGATATGAAAGACGGTGTTATGTTCTAAACCATATGCCTCTGACCTCTGTGCCTGTTTGATCTAGATAAAACAATCTTTCTTGATTTGTACCCTGAAGAGCTCTGTACATACACGTGTCATGTTTTGAATATATTTGTCACTTTATAGTATATCAGCTACTTCCCCCGAGCTTCAGTTCTATAGGATCCATACAGAGCTGAGGTTAGGGTTTCTGAGGCGTTACTCGTGTAATAGTTATAAATGCTTCGCTCCGTATTATGAGGAGACAGCCTTTGATGTGACATTCATTGCGTCAGCCGTCAATTGGAATTACGAGACCATTATTGCCTCAATCGTCGCAACGATTTAGAAGTGACGTCCCCGAGAGTGAGCACCCATTGGGCTTCTATAAACAAGAGGGGCAACACATCACCATTTCCCCTTTTCAATATTTGAAATTTTGTCTTGAGAATACTCAGCCCCCCATGAGCGATTTCTGAAGTGATCTCTAGTGTACCAGAGAGTTCCCTTCGATCAAGACCTCGGTCAAGTTTGGTTTACAAGCGTTCCTTAAATTTCTTTAGTTGTTTTTCTCTTCTGTTCTATCTTTTGAACAATGTTTGCCTCTGACGCTCAGTCAAGCACTGGTTATGACATCGTAGATCTTCAAGGAGTAGATAACCAAGTAGAAGTAAATTTAGTGGTTAGTGGCCCTTCGGAAGATGTAGAAAATAGATATGTTAATAGTCCAATTTGAAGTTTTGAGATTAGGATAGTTGAGGCCTTCATGAAACCTACAAATATTGTGGGGGAAACCTCGGGTAGACCTTAAAAAGGGAGGAGAAAGAAAGTGTCACCACTCAGGGCATGATAGATGCTCTGAGGGCTGCTTTTGACTTCCTAGAAACATGTCCTATAGGGTACCAGGACCCATAGATCTCCCCTCCAGTACTTAGCAAGGCGAGATTTGTGCTTACCTTGAATGGTTCAAAATAGGGGTTAGGTTTCCTTTCCACCCTTTTATTAGGAAATTTTTTAATTAGTTTAACATCTGCCTTGCTGACTTGAATATAAACAGTTGGAGGCATTTACTAGGGTTCATAGTTTTAGGACACTTGAACAATGTTGAGGTAGACCTCTCATTGATTAGGAGCAATATAGACATGAAATACTTGAAGTCGGAGGGCATGTTTTATATGTCTTTCGACATAGGGTTCAGACCTCTCTCCTCTGTACCCACTTCCAACAAGACTAGGAAGAAGTGGTACTTCTTTGTAAAAGGAGGCTGGAAGTTCGAGGACTTTGAGAGACAGTTCGAGAAATCCCCAAATCTTTCGAGACAGTTCTCTCAGGGGAGTTGGAGATTAACCTCCTCCTCTTCACTTGAAGGGGAGGCTCGTCAGGGGAAAAACTTTCCCCAACTAAAAAGAAGAAGAAGGTTTCTCAAAACATTCATTAACTATTTCAGAGGCCTAAAAAGTAGGATATACAGAACCATAAAACTTATAATTAAAACAAGGTTTCTCAAGTGTTTGCATACTAATAATTCATGATCTACAGACGTATAACACTTGTAAAACAAAGGTTTTCTAAAGGTCTGTAGAATGAGAAAAATGGACCAGACCCATAACACTCGTAATGAATACAAGATCTTGAAGGGTTTGTACATTGATTTAATGGACCAGACCTGTAGCACTTGTAATGGATACAAGGCTTTTAGAGGTCTGTAAATTGAGTGAAATAGACTAGACTTGTAGCACTTGTAATGAATACAAGGCTTTTAGGGGTCTGTACATTAAGTGAAATGCACCAGACCTATAACACTTGTAATGGATACAAGGCTTTTAGGGGTCTTTGCATTGATTGAAATGGAATATACCTATAACACTTATAATGGATACAAGGCTTTTAGGGGTCTGTGTATTGATAAAATGGACCATACCTGTAACACTTGTAATGGATACAAGGTTTTTAGGGGTCTGTACATTGAGTAAAATAGACCAGACCTGTAGCACTTGTAATAGATGCAAAGCCTTTAGGGGTTTGTGTATTGATAAAATGGACCAGACCTATAGCATTTATAATGGATACAAGGTTTTTAAGGGTCTGTACATTGATTTTATGGACCAGACCTGCAACACTTGTAATGAATACAAGGCTTTTAGGAGTCTGTACATTAAGTGAAATGAACCAGACATGTAGCATTTGTAATGGATGCAAGGCTTTTAGGAGTCTATGCATTAATAACAAACTCTGAAGTGAATCAAAAGTAGTTTTTTTATTGATAATACTTGCGTAAATGTTCGATGTTCCAAGGTTTGGGCACATGCTTCCTAGTTGAATCTTCCAACCAATAAGTTATAGGTCTGACGATCTTTATTATTTTGTAAGGTCCTTCCCAATTAGGGGAGAGCTTCCCCATGGTGGGATCTTTAGTGTTTGGAAACAATTTTCTTAGGACGAGATCTCCGAGCTGAAAATTGATGGGTTTTAACCCTTGGTTAAAACATTTAGCAATTCTTTGTTGATAGGCTTCAGTCCTAATCTGAGCCTGCTCACGTCTTTCTTTCAGTAAGTTGAGATTTTCTACAAGCTGTTAGTTATTTGCTTATCGGTCAAAGTAGTCTGTCTTAAGGGTTGGCATGCTAATTTCGACAAGAATGATTCATCGGTGCCATAGGCGAGTGAAAATGGTATTTCCGCAATTGGGGTTCTTCTAGTAGTTCGGTAGGCCCAGAGTACTCTAGGGAGTTTTTCGACCCATCTTCTTTTGGCTTCCTCCAACCTTCTCTTAATTGCCTCGAGAATAGTCGGTTGGTAATTTCAGCTTGCCCATTAGCTTGAGGATGCCTTGGAGAGGAGAAGTGACAACTGATATGCAGGTCTTTACAGAACTTCCCGAATACCCATCTAACAGACTGCGTCTCATTGTTTGGAATATTGACGCGAGGTATACTGAACATGCATACTACATTCTTCAAAGTGAAATTCTTTACTTCTACCTCTGTATGTGGGTCAGTGGTTCAACCTCTGCTTATTTAGAAAAATAGTTAATGGATACTAGTAGGAATCTCCTGTTCTGAGGGATTTTTGGCAATGGCCCTATAATGTTCATTCCCCATTAGGCGAAAGGCCAAGGACTTGTGATGAGGACGAGTTCATGATGAGGTTGATGTTGGTATAAGGTGAATCGTTGACATTTGTCACACTTTTGCATATATTCCTTAGCTTGTTTTAGCATACCAGGTCAGTAGTAACCCTGAGTTAGTGCTCAGTGGGCTATGGTCCTACCGCCATTATGGTTGCCACAGATCCCCTCATGTGTCTCTATTAGGACATAGTGGGCCTCTTTTGAAGTTAAGCACCATAGAATGGGCTGTGTGTAGGACCTTTGGTAAAGCTTTTCTTTAATAATTAACTACCGAACTGCCCTAATTCGAATTCTTCTGGCATGATTCTTGTCCTCTAGAAGCAACCCTTCCTTCAGATATTGGATGATAGAAGTCATCCAATTCTGAGGTTGTTCTAAAATTTGAAAGGATTGTATTACCTTAGTACTAGGTTTTGACTGGTAGGAGATTTTTACCATTAAGTCCCTTTCTTGCTTCAGATGAGAGACCATATTTGCTAAAGCGTCAGTTCTAGAGTTTTAGTTTCTTTCAATCTTCTAAATAGTAAATTTGCGGAAAGACTACTTTAGTGATTCTACCAGCTCTGAGTATTTGGTCATTCTGTTATCCTTGGTGAAAAATTCTCCTAGAACTTGACTCACCACAAGCTGAGAGTTAGAGAATGCATTAAGATCCAAAGCTTTACATTCTAGAACCAATTTCATCCCAAGGATAAGTGCTTCACACTCGGCTTCATTGTTAGAAGCTCTGAATCCCAAGTTGATGGCTTTTTCGGTTACTATCCCATTGAGGACTGAAGTATTATACCTATTCCATAGTCATTTTCTATAGACGAACCATCGGTATAAAGTAGCTATACCGAAGTGTCTGTAGTGGTTTAAGCTTTCGAATGTTGTATTCTAGTGAACTCTGCTATAAAGTCTACTAATACTTGGCCTTTGATAGTAGTCCGTGGGATGTAGGATATGTCAAATCCTCCTAGTTTTATTGACCATTTAACCAATCGTCCGAAATTTCGGGTTTATGTAGGACTAATTTTAACGGATAAGATGTAGGGATTATGATAGGATGAGTTTAAGTATGGTCTGAGCTTCCGAACAGATATCACCACGACTAAGGCTAGTTTTTCAATTTTGGAGTACCTTATCTCGGTGTCCAAAAGTGCCTTGTTAACGTAAAAGATAAGCATCTGAGTTCCCTTGTCTTCCTTGACTAACGTAGAGCTAATGACACTTTCTGATACCGCTAAGTACATGAGTAGTTTTTCCCTTAGCACTGAGTTGTTGGAAGGCTTCTTCACATTCAGAGGTTCATTCTAAGGCCTTATTCTCCTTCAAAAATTTAAAGAACGTAAGGCACCGATCTGTAGATTTAAAGATAAACCTATTCAGTGCTGCTATTTTTCCATTCAGCCCTTGAATATATTTCTTGGTTTTAGGTGATTCTAGTTCAATAAGAGTTTTGATTTGTGAGGGATCTGCGTCAATTTCTCTTTAGGAAACTAGAAAACCCAAGAATTTTTCTTCTGTGATCTCGAAGGTACATTTTAATGGGATAAGTTTCATTCGTGTCTCTTCAGGATGTCGAACGTTTAGCTCAAGTGTTGGATGTGGTCACTCTTCCGAACACTTTTGACAAGCATATTGTCGATGTATACTTTCATTGTATCCCCAATTTAGGGGCTAAACATTCTATTTACAAGCATTTGGTACGTAGTTGCAACGTTCTTCAAATCGAACGACATCACGCTATAATAATAAAGACATCGTTTTGATATGAAGTTTGTTTTTTCCTAGTTTGGAGGATACATTTGAATTTGATTGTATCCAGAGTAAACATCTATGAAACTCATAAGTTCGTGACCTGCTGTGGCATCAACAAGTTGATCAATTCTGGGAAAAGGAAAACTGTCCTTAGGATAAACTTTATTTAGGTCGGTATAGTCAATGCAGACCCTCCACTTACCGTTCTTCTTTTTTGCAAGAACTATATTGGCAAACGATTATAGGTAGAACACTTCTCTTATCATTCTAGCTTTTAGCAACCTTTGGACTTCCTCATTGATGATTTTATGGCGTTCAGGGACAAATGTTCTCTTTTTTTTATCTTATTGGGGGATAGTGTGGATCAGTCATCAGTTTGTGAGAAATGAAATCAAGATTTATTTACTTTATATCTCTAGTTTCCCAAGCAAATACTGAAAGATTGTCTTTTAAAAATTTAACAATATCCTCTTGCTTGGAAGAAGACAGGGCTGAGCTGATTTGTACATACTTTCCATCTCCTTCAGTGCTGATGAGCACTTTGATGGGCTCCTCCATTGGTTTGACTGTGTTGTCCCCTCCTTTGGGACTTAGTGACTCGTCAATTGCGGAAGGACATTCTTCTACCTCATGATGGTTAGAAGATGAGGAACTTTCCTTTTCATGAGGGTATAATAATTACTATTTGGAGGACTTTTCTTCTAGAGCAAGGCATGAAATTCCCAGGCAATGGGCTGATAGCCCTTAATGGTGAGAACTTTGTTGTTGTGGATATATTTCAAGCATTGATGTAAGGTTGAAGTAACTGCTCACATCTGATGGATCCAAGGCTTCCCAATAATGACATTATAGGGGGATTTAATGTCTAGGACCATGTATTCAGAGATCAATGTCTTTTGTCCGTCCCCTTCTCCTATCGTGGTCGGTAGATCAATTATGCCTATTGGGATGATGAGATTCCCGTCAAATTCTGCCATGACAATAGTGGTAACTCTGATGTCATTAGAGTTGAGTTTCATGTGTTTGAAGGGTTCGTAGAATAATATGTTGGTGGAATTTCCAATATTCATGAGAACCTTTCTAATATCAAAATTAGTGATTTTGAGTGAGATGACAAGAGCGTCGTTGTGGGCACAATGTATCCTAATGAGATCCAATTCAGAGAACTGGATCTGAGATTCTGACTTTATCTTTTTCTCAATGGTCGAGATCTGGATGATATAGGATTTTGCCCTTGTTTCTCAAGCATATCTTTTCCTAGCTCGGTTAGACACCCTTATCATTGCATTATTAGCGTGAAGTACAAAGATGACCTGATTATTTTTCCGTTACTGATCATTCTGAATTTTTTTCTGTTTAGGCCTTTGCTCTTGCCTTCTTGGAGCTGGTCTTTCGTTACGGGGGTTCTGCCTCCCGTTCTGGCGAACAAACTCTCTCAGTCGTCCTCTTCTAATGAGATGCTTTATTTCTTACTTGAGAGCTCTACATTCCTCGGTTGTGTGTCTGTGCTCTTTATAAAAATCACAATATTTGTTCTGATTTCTTGAGTTGGGATCGATTTTTAGTGGTTTTAGCCACTTAAAGTTTTCATGAGTCTAGATCTATTGGAGTGTGTGGCTAAGAGAATCATTCATAAGGGTGTAAGTCCTATACCCCCAAGAGCTAGAATTGTTTTGGGCTCTGAGTGCTGTTCTCTTATCAGGGCTCCTGATCCTCTTCTTGTTAGTCCTGTTGTCCCTCTTCTTAACTTGGTCATCCGTTTGAGCTTGTTCTTTTGCTTTTCGAAAGGATGTTTTTGTATCTTCAAGATTAATATACTTCCGCACTCGTTCCATGAGTATTATAATTTTGAAGGAAGCCTTATGAAGATACCAAAAAAAAAAATGGAGAGATTAATTCTTATTTTTTAAAAAGAATTTTTGCAAAATTATAGGCCAAAAGGGAGAAATTTTCAAATTGGGGGAGGGGGGCGTGGTTCACTCTGTCAACGTTTAAGAGTGAAAAAGTGACGTGAGAAAAAACATTATATATAGCAGCATTCTTATAAATCTCTAATGCTACTTGTTTGTCTATTATTAAAATGAATAAAAAAATTATTCGGACACAACAAGCTAAAATTACAAGTAAATTATATACACAAATTAATCATGACTTTCTTCAAAGTTTATGAAATTATATTATTTTTTTTATTTTTATTGACAAACTAAATATATTTCCCCTCATATTCAATTGTTTTTTAAAATAACAAAAAACCCTTTTCATTTTTTTTAATACATTTTTTCAATTTTGACTCAATATTTTGCAACTTTTTTTAAACGAATATTTTCATTTTATATATAAAAAATCAATTTAAAGTAAATAACTTATATTTCTATTTTAATCAATACTTATTTGAAAATTGAAAAAAAAAGTTCAAAATTGAAAAAAAAAATACAAAAAATAAAATAAAAGAGAATGGGTACTTTTGTCATATTAAAAAAATAATGAACTGGATTAGGTGATATGTATAATTTGTTCAACTAAATAAAAGAATGTAGCATAATTTCAAAATATTAAGAATTTTTTTTATAATTATTAAAAACTTTAAAAGAAGTCTTTGTAATTATCAAAAATTAGAATAGATATCATCAGTAATTTATCATAAATTATATGATGTAGTAGTTATATCCAATCCTTATTCCAGAATAAAGGAACAAATACAAGGACCACAAGTTTCCTCCTCTGTGGTTTCGGAGCAAAAAGGTAGCATAATATTACCCGACTTATGCTACTATGGACCTTATAATTGATCAGTAGTAGACCAAAAAAACTGAAGTATTCAGTTTTCTGATAAAACATGTGATAAATGATAAATGATAAATCCATGACAAGTCTTCTGATTAAATCATGTGTTAAATGATAAATCCATGACAAGTGGAGCCAGAACTCCCATTGAGAGATCCTTGGATTCAAATGGGGGATTGTCCATTAAAGAGCAACTTGTCTCTTAGAAAATGCTTGATATAGAATAAGTTGTTGAGGTATTTGAAAAGTAAAATAGAAGTATTCAAATCTCATTCTAGTAGATGCATAGTTGATTAATTCGTGTTTTTAAAAATGGAGATCCCTATTTTGATCCAAAATGACGAGATGAATAATATTCATTTAAGC
Source organism: Nyssa sinensis (assembly GCA_008638375.1). NCBI lineage: Eukaryota > Viridiplantae > Streptophyta > Magnoliopsida > Cornales > Nyssaceae > Nyssa > Nyssa sinensis. The sequence goes on along the minus strand of CM018048.1, from coordinate 808,995 downwards.
TCGTTCAGACTTTCAATTAGACTTATTTATTTATTTATTATTATTATTATTATTATTATCATTTTTAGTATGTTTTAATTTTGAAATTACTTTGTTTAGGGAAGTTTGAATTGACTTATGCTTGCGACTATAATTTTCTAGTTTGATTTAGTTTCTAATTTTTTTAAAAACTCCATTTTTTTTTAAATTTTCTTATTTTTCAAGATTTTCTAATTTCCTAATTGTAATAGGTCTAGTATCCTATTCTAATAGTTTATAAATATGATATAGAACAATCCATATTTTTCAGATTATAAATAATATTTCAGTTTCAAAAGTTGAGAGTTGTTCTCTTTTAGGTGAAGATTCCTTTTATTTTTCGGTTGCTAAAAAGTTCGACATGTTCATCACTTTTTCGTACTGCGTTAATGCTCCACTAAATATTTTTTTAACTACATATAAATTAACAATTTTTTTTAATTTATACAAACTGATGTAACATTAAATGCAATTTGTTATTTAGTATCTTATTTTTAAACCACATTAATGTGTCAATTGTAATTCAGATATCTCAAAAAAAATTTAATTATCATTCTTTATTTTTTTGGAGACTATTACATAATACAATAGTAAAATGTTGGGACTGGCAAGTATGAAAATTGAAATTCAAATCTAAGAATTCTTACTTTGTATAAAATTAATGCAAAAAGTTTAGTCAATTCATCCATCCAAAAAAAGTTTCTTTTTTTTTAATATATATTAATTAGTTTGTAAGGGATCCTCTTCAGTGTATTAGATGTCCAGAGAGATTACATTCTCATCCGAATTGAGGGACCAGGCTACATGACCTATATATATATATATAGATTTCAGTCTTTTGTCAAATATATATTTTAATTTCCTCCGGTCTAAAAGTTTTAACACTTTATCTTTATTTTAATTTTAATTTTACTTCTTAATTAAGTTTTTATTAACTTTTTGAGATTTTTAAGGAAAATTTTTTAGTATATATATTTTTGCTTAATTTTTAAATTTATTTATGTTACTGAATTTGTTTACTTATCAAAAATATTATTAATTCATATTAAATTTTTAATTTTTAATTTTAAAATCCCCCACCCCCCCCAACGCGTGAAATCCTGCCCTCATCCTTGCATCCATCTAGCTTGCCTTTTCATTGTAGCGTGCTACAACTTGCTAGCTAACACTAACAACTGGAAATGAAAAAAAAAAAAAAAGTTTAAAGAAATAAAAAATGGATGCTTTGATGTATGATTATAGCTAGGCTGGCGATTCATACTCTTCCTCTTAAGGATGTCAGTGGGGCAGATTTTTCAAGTAACTCACCCGAAATAATATGGGTATGTGAAGTATATAAATAGATTTAAGACGGATTTAAAAGATAGATTAGAACCCGTTAAGGTTTGGAGCATGTTTGAAAAATGAAGGTTGAAATCTATCCCGCTTCGATTATATAACAAAATTACTTAAATGTACCTTATATTGTTTAAAATACCTAACCTAACCTACTACTGAATATATATATATATATATATATATAAATGCGTGTAAGGGGGGGTGGAAACAATACTAAAAGTTTTTATTTATTATATATTTTTAGATAAAAATAATAAATTTTAGTGTAATCGGGATAGGTTTGAATTTATTGTAATTCGATGTAATTAGGAATGATAATTTAACTCATTCTGTTGAGAAACCCACCATACTCCGTTCCTAACGGGATGAATTTGGAAGAAGTTATGTTCACCCCGTTAGGGTATGGATAAAGGCACCCCACCCCACCCCACCCCACCCCACCCACCCCGATTATATAAAATAAAATAATAATGAAGTTTTGTACTATATAATTAATGTTTATTATAATATTTTTTAGTCACTTATTAAAAATTTAGATAAACTTAATAGAAATAGTATTTTGAAAAGAAAATAATATCTTTCTTATTCTCTATTGACATACATATTTTTTATTTTAAAACATATAATATTTTATGTGTAATGTATTAATTACAATTAAATTAATATAATAAATAAATAAAAACTTAAAAATAAATGGATATCCCGATGGAAACCCACCCCTGACTATTACATAATTTAAATGGATTTGGAGAGATTTTTTTTTTTTACTCGGTGGGATGGGGAAGGGGAAGAGGACCCATGCCCCAAATCTATCCCATTGCCATCTCTAAATGTGATGTGGAACAAAATGGGTTTGACAAAGAACTTTTTTTTTAGAATCGTTCGACCAACAGTTCATGAAAGGTTTTAAAATTATTATCTAATTCAAGTTCAAACATATTAATCCATAAAACTTTTTAATTATTTGGACCCAAAAATATACTTTCAGTTCAATTACATAAAATCTAGAAACAATTCCTTTTTTTTTTTTTTGTAAAACTTTAAAATTTAGTCACTTATAATTTATAAATCTATTTTTAATCAAATTTATACATGTGGGTTCTAAATATCAAAATCTATCAAATAAGATACATACTGAATATAAAAATTTGAAGAAAAAAACTACTTCAAAACTACAAAAATTAGTCTAAGTGAAAGTATAAAATTTTATGCTTTCGTAGTGAAAGTGTGAAATTTTACACTTTTTACTAGTTTTATTGGGTTTTTGAGCCCCATGTTTGATGGTCAAAGAAACTTTTAAGGTAGAGTAAATCTACCCAAAAAAAAAAAAATATCAGTATTTGAAACACACTGATTAAAAATTAACTAGTTGTGAAAAGTATAAAATTTACACTTTCTTATAGTGTAAAAAGAAATGTGTAAAATTTTACAAAAAAAGTTACGTTGACCATAAACAATAACATACAAAACACAATTTCACGGCAAATGGAGAGAATAAGAAGTAGAAGAGCGGTATGTAGAAAGAAAAACTACAAGTTTCATATATATATATATATATATATATATATAAACATAGAGAGAGAGAGAGGGAGGATGTTGGTGTTAAAGATGGTGAGAGTGAAGTAGGGTGGTGTCTTTGGGGATGAGCTAGCTATTCTTTAGACGAAGGATGAGCAACGTGAGGACAACGAAGACCAGCGGCATGATTTATTTGAACCACTCAAGTCATCAATTTGAAGTAAAAAGTAAATATTTGAACCACAGTTTGAATTGCGATTGTACTAGATCCAAGATGCAAATGACAGTTTGAATTGGATGAATGTATTGCCGCTATTGATGTAGCCAGTTTTATGGGGCAAACAATCAGGAAACAAAGATCTATACCTTGGGACATTTGGTAAAAAAGTTATCTAATCCTCTTATTGTGACGCTACAATTGACAATCAGACTGCTTTTAATTTTGTTGAGTGAGAAAATTACTCAGTCACAGGCGGTAGTTGTGCACGGTGACGGTGGTAATAGGCGGTTGAGAGAATGATAGAAGATGGGATTGAGTAGGTTTGAGAAGTATGAATGGGGGTAAAGGAGATAAATAGTAATCTCGTCATTTTGAAAAAAAAAAAAAAATGAAGCACATCAAAATAGACTTGAGGTCAAAATATAAGATAACCAATTGTCCTTCAGTTCAAAAGTAGAAAGTGCTTGAATCTTACAATTTAATATCTTTTAGAGGAACTTAAGCGTAATTAATTCTTTTTTTTTTAACTGGGCGGGTTTGAAATTGAGATGCCTCGTTGACATACCTATAAATATCGGTATAGAACTTCTCTCCTAGGCGCCCCCCCTAAATATGAAATAATGTAAGCCAAAAAAACATGGACTGTGCTATTTCAAATGCATAGAGAAGCTTAACCAATGAGAGGACCAATTGGTCTAAGTAGTTGCTAGCAAGCTTTACATATCGATTCAACGGTATCATGCATCTCAAGATTTTCATACTTTAAGGTAAAGCATATATATGCATCACTATCATTGGTGTGCCAAGAATAATCCAAGTAAAGAGATGATGACAGGTGGACAAAATTAGGTCACGAAGAGAGGATCTCGACCTGAACACCTTAGAAGACAAATCCTATTTAGAGGAAATGGTCGGAGGTCACTTCTCAATGCCGTACAGAGTATAGGTATTACCGATCTCAGGCATTCGCTCCCGAGCATCTCGTGGAATCTAATTAGGGAACTGCGACAAAAGGGATAAGTATAGTCCCAATTTTCTCTCCATCCGAATCCTATTAAGAATAACATATGCACACTACTAAAAAGAGAGCATCCTTATATCTCAAGATATGCCTAATTCTTAGCCTAAGTTACAGTTTTAATCTTTCTTAAAATCAACTGACTTTTCCATCGAAAAGTTCATCACCGGACCCTTTCTAGTGACTTTTAACTATCTTGTTTTGCGGGATTGCGATCCGGGAATCCTCCACCATTGATCCAATCAACTTGAAGTTGGCTCCAACAATCATAATAACTTTTAAGACATTTTTGTCACCTTGAAAATCCAAAATACAATAATAGACAAACACCGGCAAATCTAGACCATGCACTTTAAGAAAAGTCTTTTATGAAAATATAAATTTTTGGAACACAACTCCTAATTTTTTTAACTAAAAATCATACAAAAAATAATGACAAAAAATTAAAATTTCAAAAGTTTGAGAGGCCATAGTGCCCCCAGCCGCCTCTCATATCCGCCACCGGGGACAAGAATTTTCTCGCATTAGTAAAGAAAACCTAGTCCCAAATTTAAAACTTGGATTTTTGATTCCATGCATGCATGCATGAACATGTTTGAGTGCAATACTTTAATTCTCCCCAAAGTTTTTTCTACACCATGATTTGTTTATTGTCACACTGTAATTAATTAAGAAGATTTAACCCTGATAATTCCCATGACATCTTCCAAATTTATTGACTTATGGTGTAGATGAAGAGAATGTAGAAGAAGCTCCAAATTAACAATATTGTTAGGGTCAAAGGAATGTACTGTCACACCACATATGAAGTGAAATATTTGAGCATTGGAGCAAAAGACATAAAGAAATGCAAAGATTTTAACTGAGTACGTAATAGCTTAATTCAAGTGAAATGGACTAATTTAATCTCTTTTATTAATCACGAATCCTGCATTTAATAATGCAAGTAATGTCAATGATGCAAATCACATTTAGCGAGACGTCCCCCAAAGACTGAAAGACAGACCCACCATTTCCCATTAAGTTTGAAGAAATTGTCCACCAAGTATTTATAATTATATACACATGTGCAACCATTATAGTAACTATTATTCTTTAATATCATTTTCAAAATCTACTTTACCCAAACACTCAAAAAAGATATTGCCCAATCCTAAATTTTGCACTTTAATTAAACCGTATAATACATGCATTGACTTCCATTATACAGTCCAATCAAAATGCCATATTTGAGACTCTTCAATTGAGTGGTTAGGCAAAAGATCTGATGGCAGCCCAACCAGAAAAAGAGAAAAATCTGGCGACAGATTAGATGCCAAAGTGTACACTCCTAAAGTGACCTCCTTTAAGAACATTTTGGTGTATTCTGGCCAATTTCAACTTCATAATCAAAGTGGGACCCAAAGTTTGATATTAGGACCTGATTGGAATCTGAAAAATTGGTTTAATTTGAAGCAAAACCAATTTACACTTAATTGGCCCATATGAATATAAATTTTAATTTCAACAAGTTTTAATTTAAAAGTTGTTTGCCAAACATTAATTTGATTCTAATTTTATATTTCAATTATTGTTTCAACCGATACACATGTATATTCCTTTTTTATATAATACATAGACGATGAGAATAAAATTGATGAGAATAGAGTCTGACATATGGAGCTTCATTTCAACTTCCATTGATTTTGGTAGTGAGTTATCATTCACAACATTCTTCTCAGCATCTCTCTTTCTCTCTCCGAAAACTCCCCCTTTGATGAATGCTCAACACATGGAAATCCTCAACACCTCTTTCAAACACTAAGGGGATGCTTGAGAATTCTTCAAATTGGATCAGATCAGAACCATTTTTATTAAGTTATCTAGTTTTTAAGAAAATCAACTGTTCTCTGATTTGATTTTGTTTAAATTTTAAGTATTTTTTAAGACCAAATATAAAGTAATATACTGTTAAAAAATACTTACCAAATATTAAAAAATTTAAAACTAGTTCATCTGTATTCTATAGAATCAGTTCTAACCTTTTCCAAACATGCCTTAAGAATCTTCTAAAAATTTGACATTAATTAATTGACACATTTATTAACATTTTGAAGGTTTCAAATTGTATTTTTTTTATGAGCTGTAATTAAGTCTATCAATCACAATATTGGGTCTTATAAGAGCTTCTTTTCACAGTTATTTTATATATACTTTGTTTACTGATATTTCATGAAATTTGTATCAAGACTTGGTATTCTAGGTAGTTATTTCTTGACACACTATTATTTAAACTATTCTTTCAGAGTTTTCAAAATTGAGAGGAGGGTGTTCTTAATTTTTTTCAAAAAAAAATGTATTATATTATTATTAGAGTTTTTCTATTGCATAGTACAATGCAACTATGATACTAGTATTAATCACACACACATACATATATATATATATGTATTTATATTTATATTTATATTGTTTGTATATAATGGTACTTTTATTTTACAATATTCCGATCAGACAAAAAACTATTTTTATTGAAAAAACAAAAATAGTATTTATAATTTAGAATTTGCTGAAACTTAAATACATTAATAGAATATTGATATTATAAACCAAGTTCACGTAACAAACACAAATTTTGTACTAACTTAATCGAAAGAAAATTTGAAACTGATTTACTTCGTTAATACAATCTATATAAAACAGAATAATTAACTTGGAACTTACATAAATCTATAGAACCGGCGGCACAATTGATAGATCAAAGCCAGCATTTAACGTTATATTCTTAGAACAATATTCGCCCTTGTATTGGTGCTTCAAGTTGTAATAGTGATTGTATCCCAAAATATAACCGTCAAGCATAGTGATGTCGCACTTCAATTCGTGTGCATAATGAACTATCGCAGTATTTGTACTCTCTTTTTGATTTTATGAATGCTGATTGAATATATGAATGAGTCTCTAGAATAATCAATCTATATGCAATGAGGGCGGATGATATATATAAAGTTCTTTGTATCTCTTTAATCAGACGTGAACCTAATGGTGTATCTGTTCATGCAAACAAACATAATGCTTTAGTTTGAATTGATGCATCCATTTGATGAAGATGATTACTCAGTCAAAACAACTAAAACGCTTTTTAAAATGACAACATCTTTTTAATTGGTTCAACCAATAACTGGTACAGTAACGTTTTTAAATTATAATTTAAATAAATTTTCTCAAAATAGATAGATACATATATATAGCGGATCAAGACTCAAGTCTGATCCAGTTCGGTTTGGTTGCACGAACGCGTGTTGTGAGCCCACCATGTGTTTCTTCTTTTTACAAAAATGGGATGCCCCTTCGACATAATTGTATATATACACATTTAAAGTTTTGTACTCAACTTATGTTGGACTCACAAGATTTTGTTACCATATTTTTATGTTCAAGTAGTGATGTTTTGCAGTTAATTTCTTATTCACTCCTTAATGATTTTGAATAATCAAATATATCATTTTAATTTTTTCCAGAAAAAAATACATTTTTATATGAATCCACTTTAAATAATATGTGAAATCTAATTTTATTTTAACTCAAAATTAACTAAAAATACTTGTAGTAAACCTATTTTTCCAACACACACACACACACACACATATATATATATATATATATTTTAATTTCCTTATTGCTTCCGCCCCCCACTGGCTCGGTTAGTCCTCTTATGGTATCAGAGCTATCTATAAGGATCCATTTTTGTTGAAACAAACTATGTTCTTCATGGACTTTGTAGTGATCAACAGTATGGTGAATTTGGCAATGAATGATCCCATTCATTTCAGTTATAATTCTTTAAATTATGTTCAGTTCACTCTTCTACTTCTGTTTATCTGTATTTTTCTTTATCTTCCCTCCTTAGTTGACTCTGCACCTCCTTGAAGGTCCACAGACCACCTAGACTGCGTAAGTCCCGTTTAGCTAGGAGAGCGTATAGGGTAGAGAGTCTTAAGAGTCCTCAAAGGCTAGGAACAGGTATGTCAGACCCTTACTTAGGAAGAAGATAATGAACAGTACACCTAAACAGTAAAAAGAAAGTAAATTCTACGTAATTTAATCAATTATTTCTAAAATGAATAGATTATTCATATCTAATTCAACCGCTTCTTCTTTTTCTTCTCTTTTCTCTATCCCCAACATAATTAATAGTGAAGACTACCAAGTAAACCAAAATAGTCAACCACTTAGAAATTGGAACATCCCCAAGGTTCCCATAAGCCAAATCTACCAAGTATCTTCTTGGTTAGGATCTCACTCATTTTTCAATAACCCTAATGTAAAAATGGTAGAGCAAACCTATGCTCTTAATAAAGATCAAGTAGAATATCAGTTATTTACTCAATTAAACTTAGATCTCCAAAGTCTAAAGTTAAAATCTCAAATTAACACTCCCTATTACACATCGCAGTCACAAATCATAGAAAAAGATGACGATACAGTCACATCTCCTAGTCCCACAGACTTTGAGACCCAAGAAACTTACCATGAACTCAATACACTCAATAAAGAGTTCATTATTGACTCAGTCTCCCTAAACGCAGATTTTGCCTCTAAAGCTAATAGAACCAAAAGAGAACAGTATAGAACTAGTCACACTAAATAACAATAGTTCGATATTTACACTAAGTGGAGAGAATTCATGCACGAACGTCATGAAAACATCCCATTTTTTAGTTATGTAGAAAAGCACTATGAACAACACTCCAAGTGTCATACGCTTACTAAAGTTAAATGGATTAAGGAAGACAAATCCATAATCAAATCAAGTCATCCGCCAATAAGAACAATTTTAGTCCAACACTTAGGTTCAGAAGTAGTTGCTTCGCCATTTAAACTACCTCTTGTAGATGAAACATCTAGGGAAATAGTTGAACAAAACAACTACACTAACCAATTTTTTATTACAATAGGAACTCAATTAGACAAAATTGAGAAAATAGTCGACAACAAAAAGCCTACTCTTTCTCAGCCCTCATCTTCTAGATAGTTAGAAAACCCTTTAATCAAGTTACCTAAAGTAAAACTTTCTCACAAACCTCAACCTAAACCCACAACGGCTTTAGCACAGGTTAATAAAATGCTTCAGGATCTAGTTAACCCAGTTAAGGAAGAACCCTCTAGTTCCTCCAAAACAGTAGTAACTGTCGAAAAAATAGATGCCATATCCAGTGCTTATTTGTCAACCAATGATGATGATGCATTACAAACTCAATATTAGGAATTAAACCATTCAAATTAGTCTTAAAGCATTTATAATAGATGCGATAGAGTAACGCTAACTGTCTTGTTCTTTCTAGCATATTCGTGCCAGAGGTTTTGATGTGAAATGTAAGGGTCTTTAAGACATGTAGGTCTTGAAGGCTATCTGTGAAGTCAGGGAAATAATCAAAGTGGACTGGTCCTTGATGTAGAGGTGATTCCATTAATCCTAAGAAACTATCTGAAAAATTGATATGTCTAGCGTCTCTAAGGGCTAAGAGAACTAAAGCATTTAGACCTCGTCGGATGAGAGGGTTGATGCCTACTTGGACTAAACCTACGTGAAGGAAATTATATTTTTTTTTAATGTGGTCATTTAAAGTTAATTAAGTAAATAACTAGGCATTTTACTTGATCTTTGTTAAGAGCATAGGTTTGCTCTACCGTTTTTATGTTAAAGTTACTGGAAAATGAGTGAGATCCTAACCAAAAAGATACTTGGTAGATTTGGCTTATGGGAACCTTAGGGATGTTCCAGTTTCTAAGTGGTTGACTATCTTGGTTTACTTGGTAGTCTTCACTATTAACTATATCGGAGATAGATGAAAGAGAAGAAAAAGAAACGGTTGAATTATATCTGAATAATCTATTCATTTTAGAAATAATTGATTAAATTACGCAGAATTTACTATTCTTTTTACTGTTTAGGTGTACTGTTCATTATCTTCTTCCTAAGTGAGGGTTTGGCATACTTGTTCCCAACCATTAAGGACTCTTAAGATTCTCTGCCCTATACACTCTCCTAGCTAAACAGGGACTTACGCAGTCTAGGTGGTTTGTGGACTTTCGGGGAGGTGCAGAGTCAACTAAGGAGGGAAGATAAAGAAAAGATATAGATAAACAGAAATAAAAGAGTAAATTGAACATAATTTAAAGAATTATAACTGAAATGAATGGGATCATTCATTGCCAAATTCACCATACTATTGATCACTACAGAGTCTATGAAGAACGTAGTTTCTTTCAATAGAAATGGATCCTTATAGATGATTCTGATACCATAAGGGGATTGACCGAGCCAGTGGGGGGCGGCAGCAATGAGGAAATTAAAGTCCAACGATCACTCATGGTTTCTAGTCCCGTTTAGTTAGGAGAGCGTATAGGGCAGAGAATCTTAAGAGTCCTTAATGACTAGGGAACAGGTATGTCAAACTCTCACTTAGGAAGAAAATAATAAACAGTACACCTAAAAATTAAAGAGAATAGTAAATTCTGCATAATTTAATCAATTATTTCTAAAATGAAATATAATTATGCATGTGCAAGGAAATGCGGACATAACCGGAATGAACTTTCCTTAGTTGGTGTGAAATGGGAATGCGAGTCACGTGACAACTATCACATTCCCATCTTTTATGTGTCTCTATGTCCCTTCCCTCCTTAGCCTTTTCTCTCCACCCATTTTGAATAACGGTCCAATCAAATAGCCACCCTACAACCTAAATAGGACTCACTTTGAGGACTGAACTACTATTTAAAATTTTTAATAATGTGTCAACTTTCGTATAAATGACTTGAATTTAATTCTCCTTCTCCACGTGGCTATATGAAAATAAAAATTAAAAAAAAAAAAAACAAAATTCATTTCCTTCGTAATGATAATCTACATTATTTATAATAACATATTTAAAAAATATTCATACATAAATATTTATGAGTCATTTTTTAAACAAAAGACAACGATTTAATCTCAATTATAAAAAGTTAATGTAATAGATATGAATTCATCAGAATATTTTATAAATTAAATTGACTATTAACAACTTCTGTATTACGATTTTATCTTAGTTTAAGCACAATAATTATTAAAGTCAGGAACCTTGCATCTAGCATTTCCTCAAAGGTATTGACTTAGGAATAAGGGGTATTTGATTAATCAAGGATGGATTAGGTAAGAACATTATTAGAATCGGGCACAATGTATTTAATCTTGAGGCATTAGGCTAATGCAATTGGTTTAGTTGGTTTATATAAAGAATATTATCTACATGACCAACCATACTTTATAGTTTATATACAAGTGGTAGAGAAAATTAAGAGGGACTAACTCACCCCTCAAACCCCACTTGCTCACATATATTCCCTTCTTTAAGTTCTACTTGTTTGTCTTAATGACATATATAGTGCTAATCCACTTGATTTCAATTTTCAAGTCTAAGAGTACATGTAAGTCTACCAAATTTGAAAGTAACATACATTTGAAAGGTAGTGGGCTGCAATATGTGCTCCAAAGCAAGAGGGTGAATTGGGTATCAAAAAGTTGGAGGATTGGAGCTGTAGTCTTATGATGAAACACATATGGAACTTGTGCACGAGCAATAGTTCCTTTTTGGGCTAAATGGTGCAAGATGTTTCTTATTAGAGACAAATGTGTTTTGGCAAATCTCTGATTGCTCATGGACATGGAGAAAATGTTAAAACTACAACCCCGGCCATGTTAGTTAATTGACCAAGTCAGCAAACGATAGAGAAACGGTTCTTATTACCGATTCCTCTGCAGTTTGTTTTATAGATTTGATATTGTTTTTCTATTCTTTAGAAGTTTGTTTAGGATTTTATGGCTAAAGATAAGGGAATATAGTTGTTAGTTCCTACTTTGCGTTGCTAGTTTGCCTATATAAAGCAACTCAGTTCTGCAGAATGTAATCGTCCTTCAATAATTAATTGAGTGCATTTTTGTTTACTTTCTTATAGCATCTACTTCTCTGTCAATTTCAGCAGAAAATTGTTGAATCTTCGTTGCATATTGAATTGGAAATGAAATGGCTACAACTTTGTGTTTTGACAATTATTTATGATTCTACCATACCGGCAAAATGCTAAGATTGTTGTAAATTAGTGACTTTGTTGTATCTTAAAAGGTATATTATTAAAACCCAATAACAAACTCTTTTGAATGGAGACAACTAACATCTTAAAGACTGTTTTTATGGGCCTCAAAGTTACAACAAATCCCGATCTTACTCAACTGTCATAGCAAATAGGCTCCCTTGCCAACCGTGTTCTATGTTCCACAAATGAGGAATCAGGGCAACACTATATTTTTTTTCCCCAATGCTCAGCCTCTACCAAACTAAGGGACAGAATAGCCTCCCTCTGTTGCATTTCTCAGCAATTTCAACCATGGCAACAAGAGATCTCTTGGGCTATTGATGGACTCAAGGGAAAGAGTGTCACAGCATTAACTAGGAAACTTGCTGGGCTGCAAGCCTGCAATGTTTTATCACATTTGGATAAAGTAGTGTAAAGACCCTATTGTAGAGTGTTTATGTTGTTAGGTTTAAGGCTATTCAAGTCAAAAAAATATTTCACACGCTAATATATTATAATATGAGTAATAAAATACTGGAAAAAATTTTAAAATAATTTTTTGTAATTTAAAAAATTCATGATATATTTTTTCTATCTAAAAGATCTAAAAATAAACTTTTAATATAAAAAAGTCAAATTGTTAACTTTCATCTTAACACGATTAAAAACATTATTGATTAGATCAAAATAACTTTCAAGATACATTTTAAAAAATATTAAATAATAGATATAACAAATTCTTCAATTCAAAAAAAATAACATTTTTTATTTATCTAGAATACCTAAAAAATAAATTTTTACTTTATAAAATGTTATGCTTTTTTGGGATTGATAAATTTATTTTATATATTTTTTAGTATTTTATTTTCTAAAAGGTATTTTAAAGGTTATTTTAGTATAATCAGTAGTATTTTTTAACGGTGTTAAAATGAAAGTTAATAATTGAACTTTTTTGTATTAAAAATTTATTTTTTGGACTTTTTAGATAGAAAAAATGTATCATGAATTTTTTGAACTGAAAACTTTATTTTAGAGATTTTTTAGTATTTTTTCCTAAAATATTTGACAATTTATAGATGCAAATTTGTCAAGTTTTTGACTACAATTACACAATTTTTATTCAATTTTATAAATTCAAAGTTGTTTTGATTTTGATTTTTCAAATTTATATTATTTAGAAAAGAGGCTAGTATCTCTTCAATAGATACAATTTTTTATATTAATTTTTAGTTAAAAAGAAGAATTTATCAATTAAAAGTTTAATGTTCAACTAAGAGCAACTCTAAAGCGGAGTGCCATCTGGGGTGTCAAACCCATAACCATCAAAATAGCATCCCAAACTCAAAATTTTCTACTCCAACGGAGGTGACATATGCGGCTGTAAAATGGCACCCAATGTTCTGGGGTGCCATTTTTACAAACTTTGGAGAGAGAAAATGAAGAGGTGCTATTTGACGGTTTGAACCATTTCTATTTTTACTGTTCCAACAGTTCTATTTTAACAAAAAATTTTATAAATACAGGGGGTGTTTGTGAAGAGAAAACTTACCAAAGCCCAGAAAATCACTCTAAAAATTATTCTATAAATTTAGGATTATTTTATTTATATAACTAATTTTTATAATTAAATAATTTTTATAATTTAATTAATTGTTAGAATTAAAATTAATTTTTTAAATTAAATTAATTTTTGTAATTTAATTTAAAAGATCAATTTAAATTAAACCGTATGAAAACTATACCCGTTAAAATATAACTGTTAAGTTTAATTATATTTTTTAATAAAAAATATTAAAATGACACCCCATTTTGACACCTACTATTAAAACAGATTTATAATTCAAGAGTACCATAACGCTATTTAAGATTGCAAATAAGATCTTTCGCACATCAAAATGACAACTCCGTTTCAATTTGGTCTAAGAAACATTTTTTGAAAATGCATATAAGACAAAATTATTCATTTCACTCATCACATTTGTACAACAGTCATTGTCATAACTGTTATATAACAGAATAAAGTAAGAATCTTACTTAAATATTAAAATTATAGTGATTATCAAATTATAGTGAACGTGTATGACGGACCTATCAAATAATATTTTCTTAAGAAATGTTTTTTGTGTTACCTTTTTTTCTGAAAAAAATACTTTCAATACATGTCATTAGAGCAACTCCAATCGGCTCGGCATCCTTCTCCTAGGTTATTTTAGGGAGTCTTCTCTCAAAATTCTTCCTCCAACGAATTTCCCATCATGCTCTCCAAAGTACACAAGTTCAAATCGCTCCCCACAAGTGACGGGAGAGAGAGATGAGAAAATTAACTCCCTAACTGCTGATCCATACTAGAACAAATTCACTCCCAACAATAATTTTTTTGAAAAATTAAGTTTATAAATACAAAAATTGTTCAAATTAAATATCTACAAGTCTCACGTGAAGAAATTTCATTGATCATTCATGAGTCTTTTCTTCGATCTGACTGAATTAACTTCTTCTTCTTTAGGATTTTCAAATCATCAATTGTGAGAAGAATTTCAGCCTTTATTTTCTTGATGTGTAGACATGTATGTGTGTGTGTGTATATATATATATATATATATATATGTGTGTGTGTGTGTGTGTGTGTGTATCTGTATATGTATACTGAAAATGTCGAAACCCCTTCCCCTTATCTCTTTCTAACATTAAATTTATAAAGAAAAAATAAAAAAAAGACATCTCTATTCCAAAGTATAATTGTAAAAAGTATGTAATTTTTTCATTTCATTTATTTCTTCCTTTGTTCTCAAGCCAGATGAGATGTTCATTTCCCTCATTTGCTATCTAAGTATGACAAAGGAATTACATTTTTCTCTCCTCTCCCTCATAACTAATGTTATCCTCTCATCTCATTTTGTTCTTATTTATCCAAACATAGTGTAAATGAATTAAAGTGTGATTTCTATTTAATGTGGGGGGGTGTGGGTTAAATTAATTAACTTAGGTATCTATTTGATGTGATCTGCGCGAGTTATAGGTTACTTAAATATATATTTTTTTCATTATGGTCTATTAAATTGTAAAACTTGTATTGATTTTTTATTTAATATTTAGTTAGATTAAATTGGTGCTAAATTTAAATTTAGAGTTATTTTTTAATTTTAATTTTATTTTTGTATAATACAAATTATGTGTGTAGTGGATTTTCTAGATAACACGTATTACACCAATCTCTTTTATAGAGGGATCGAACCATGATAATTCAAATTGGACAGAAAATTGTGATCAGGCCAATCAATATTTGCATCAACCCACTATGTCGTCTCAAATTCCTGTGTAAATTGAATCCACTACCAAGAAATCACAATGATCTCACAACTTTACCAATGAAGAAGATATTGTCCTTGTATCTGTTTGACTCAACATTAACATGGATGCAGTACAACGAAATGAGCAAAAATGTATAAAAAAAATATTAGGAAAGAATTTGAGAATATTTTCATGAGTACAGGAAATTTACATCTTCACGTAATGTTAATTTTCGAATGCAACGTTGATAAACAATTCAATTACCTGTGAATAAGTTTTGTGGAGTACTATACTAAAATTGAATCAAAACGTCAAAGTAGTGTTACCCATCAAGACAAAGTATTAATATTATTGAAATTCATGTATTTAAAGTTGTTAATTGAATCAAGACATCAAAGAGGTGTTTCCGATCAATACAAAGTATTAATATTATTGAAATCCATATATTTAAAGTTGTTTTATTTTTTTATATGACAATTAGTTCGTTTTATATTTTTTTTCAAATATTTGAAGCGACTGAGATGTACAACAATTTATAATATCATGCATTTCAATTTTTACATTGTTAGTTTGAATTGAGGTTCCATTCGAAATATATAGTGGATGGTTCAAAGAAAATGTCTAAGAATTACAAAAAAAAAAAAATGAGTCTTGTTAAAAAGGAAATGCTGAATCATTATGGTAGCTTTGGAGAGAGATTGGAGATGCATTAGGCAGAAATGCTGAAATTGTTAAAAAGGAAAAAAAGAAAAAGAAAAGAGAAAACATGTCAGGATAATTCATGTTGCACTGTTGCAGTGATGCTAGAAGAATTCAAGGAAGAGAAAAAAGAAATAGATCGCAAGAAATGATAATATTATGACAAAACAAGTGCTCACGAGGAAGTGAGGCTTTTGCTCAAGTAAGAAAAGTTTTGATTTGAACAATAAGAGGAACAAAAGCATTTTCTTGAGCAAGAAAAGTTTTGAGTCAGACAACAAGAAGAGGAAGACAAAATAAGGGCGATGGATACTACTAACATGTCTGAAATTCAAGCAAATTATTTTAAGGGCCGTCAAATGAAAATTATTGCTAAAAGACTTGGTAGCAACTTTAATTAGTATCCATTGTTTAATTTATTATATTTTCTTTAGGATTAGGACTTATGCTGTATTTATATTTTTAAGATTATATATTATGTTGTATTTTACTTTAAAAAAGAAGTGTTTGATTGTCGAGACAAGATAACATTTAAAACAAAATCAAATTAATATAAATTGGAAGAGCCTAATTAATAAACGTAATATAGCATTTAAGCTAAAATGGATAAAGCAAACTCCTACTTAACATAAAAATAATTGATTCTAAACTATGTTGATGGATAAAGCATTATTCTCCTCAATGTTGTTGCCACATGTGCTCCATAAGATTTAATTGGAGTTGAGAATGTGTTTGCCTGTCTCTTATACGATGATGGATTTGAATGAATTCAAACAGTTCATGTACATGCTCATGCAATACTGATACAGATGAACTTTCATCAATTAAATCATAGTTGAAGTCGATCTAATTGTCTTTTCGCTTATCCTCAATGATCATGGTATGCATTATTATGCATGCTTGCATAATATCTTTAAGTATTTTTTGCTCCAAAAAATGTGTTGATTCACGCACGATTACGAAATGTGCTTGGAGTACTTTGAACCCGCACTCTACATCTTTCATTGTCGACTCTTGAGCTAGTAGCAAAATATTTTTTCTTATTTCCTTGTGGAGATGGAATTGTTTTTACTAACGTTGCCCATTGTGAATATATACCATATGCGAGATAATATCCCATTATATAGTCATGACCGTTGATTGAATAGTTAACAAGAGGGCCACGTCTTTTAGCGAGTTCGATAAAGATAGAAGATCATTCTAGCACATTAATGTCATTGTGATATCCTGGTAAGCCAAAGAAGGCATGCCATATACAAAGATCATATGAAGTCACGACTTCTAGAATTATCGTTGGTTCATGGACATGACCAAAACACATCCTTTGCCATGCTACTGTACAATTCTTCACTTCTAATGCATATAATCAATGCTTTCTAGCATCTCAAGAAACCCGCGTCATTCACCAACTGCTAACAATCTGCTGATGTCATTATTGTTTGGTAACCTTAAGTATTCGTCACTAAAAATTGCAACAATTACCTTGAAATTTTTTTCAAAGCTTCAATTGCAGTACTTACGCCTATCCGCACGTAATCGTGCACAAAATCTGCTATTACTATATAAGCAAGTATCCTAAACGTGGATATTATCTTTTGAAGTGAAGACAAACCAACAACTCCACAAGCATTCATTCTTTGGACAAAGCATGAATTGCAAGCCTCCATTGTAGATTGAATTCAAAGAAAAAATGCATGGTTCATTCAAAACCTCCTTCGAAATAGATGGAGATGATGGACAAGTATTTCAACAAAATAGTGGCAATAAAATCCTTTATGATGTTGGACTCTATTACGATGAATGATAGAATAATCTGCAATGAAATCATGATGTCGTGGTGTTTGCCTCCTTCTAAGTAGTTCATCTTCTTCTGTAGTCATCATTGCAAATAATTTTAGAGTCACCAAGGCAAATAATTTTAGAGTCATTATTTTTGAGTAGTATATTAAGTCAACGATTACGAGTCATATGTAATATTATAAATTTGGAGAAAAATGGAATTGAGATGACTATATAAAAGAGAATAATTAGTCTTATTTATAAATGTGACATCTAGTGACTGTTAAAAACTTCTTGTTAAAAAATGACAGTTGAAAAATGACCTATTAAAAAATAGTCGTTAAAAATATAATCATTAGAATAAATTCAAAGTGTGATACTTTAAATTTTAAAAATTAAAAAATATTTAAAGTTAGATAAAATAGAGAGTATGATTGGAATGACTTTTTAAAAGCTATTCCCTAAAATAACTTCGTAGTAATTTTTTCCAAAATAGGAAGAGAATTCGGGGTGTACGGCTAGACTTTCTGCCTAGAAGATAACACGATTTTTTTAATAAAAAGCATGTGTGATTTAAAACAATTGTTAAAAAATAAAGTATGTTGCTAAAAAATTTCAAGTTTGTCCGTCTAATTGAAATGTGATGTCATATTAGTACAATGATACACCAAATAATTTATTAATACTAAAAGTACTAAAATTCTATTCAAATGATGTACGACGTCTATACTTCACATGTAAATGACCTGCTTTTGATTTTTATATGAAAAAAAAAAACTTATTTTTATTGAAGTTCACTTCTTTTTATGTGTGTACATTAATAGGAAGGAAGAATTATCTTAAACATGTATACGTAAATGATATGAGACTCGTATTTTAACTTGTCGAATGAAGAGAAAGATTTTAGCAATCTCGGATCATGCATTTTTGCTAATACTGATACTAGAGATGGCAACGGGATGAGGGGACCCATTTCTTAGCCTTGTTCCATGAATCTATTTAAACCTAGTGATAAGTGGGGACGGGCATTAGGATTCTTATTTATTTTTAAACTTTTTATTTATTTACTTATTTTATTAAATTTATTATAATTAACATATTTTAAACAAAATGTTACATGATGTTAAAATACAAAATATACATATTAATGTAGAATTAGAATAGCATTAAGTTTATATAAAATTTTAATAGATAATTAAAAAATATTATTATAAATATTAATTTTGTAATATAAAATTTATTTATTATTTTATTTTATATAATGAGACCGACGAAGTACCTTCTCCTCAAATTCTTCCCAAATCTTAATAGAATGAAAAAACTTCCTTTAAACCCCTCCCAAATCTTAATACTGAAACTGAAGCACACGTGTACACGTTTAAACGGAATGGGAGGAGCACCGACGCTGTGAGAAGGACTCGTGGAGCTCATTTTCGAACTCAAAATCTCAAAACAAGACAAACAATACTACGCGGGAATACGAGTCCAAAAGTTGAGGGAATTAAATAACAATAATGGATTAACCATAATCCACTGTTCGGAAAAAGAAGAAATAATACAACCCCATACCATACAACATTAACCGTCATTTCATTTCCATTTCCACTTCCCGACAATGCTTGAGAAAGAAGCCTGTCATCATCACCGCCATCATATTTCGCAACTAGAAAGTCGGTAACAAAGCTGTTGTCGTTGTTTCTGTTTTTTAAAAACAGAAAAAGCAGTTTAAACACTAGCGTCCGTTTGGTAGATCGATCTGAGACACCTCAAAAACCTCCATTCTCTCGTATCTCAAGTCTTCACTGTTTTGTTATCTGGAGATATCAAGCGTTTCCGCCTTCTCAGGTTCTTATTTTTATCCACATTGCTTTCGTACACCTTTTCGCCTTTCTAAATCTAGGGTTTTGTGTGGATCTGTTTGCAAGCGTTTCCAATGCTGCTTGATAAATTTTAATTTCTTAATTTGCAATACTAAGAGAGCCTTAATTCTATTTTTTTTTTCTAATTGTTTTGATTTTAATATGAAGGTGAGAGAGAGCTCCCAGTTTAGCTAAATTTTGGTTCAATGTGTTTCGTATCGTTATTGTTGTGCTTCATTTGTTTATTGTATTTGCTGCTATCCTCAGTGGTAAACTACAATTCACATACTTTTAGCTCAATTGTTATTACTTAATGGTATAGCTGATACCAAAGCTTGGCAAACTGGTCTTCCCCCACCCTACCTACTGGTATCATTAGTGCCAAAATTTAGGCCATCTAGTAATTTTTTTTTTTTTAAATTTGATTTCTTGGTATAATTTCTTCATTTTGCTAAGTGTTGGAGGCTAGAGAGGATTTTGTTAGTTGGCTTCCCGCCTAATTGGGGAGTTCTCCGGGAAATCTTATTCTAAAGTTCTTTGTGGAAGTAGGGGGACGAGATTCCCGTGGAAAGAAATTTGGTAGTTTAAGGTTCCTTTGAAGCTGTCGTTTTTTTGTAAGGACGGTGGCTTGTGAGGTGATTCTCACAATGGACAATTTGAGAAGAAGGGGATTGAGCATTGTGAATTGATGTGCAGTATTTGTAAAAATGCAGCTGAGATGGTGAATCGCCTTCTTCTTCATTGCCTGGTGGCTTGGGAGTTGTGGGCTTTGGTGTGTTCTATTTTTGGGGTGTCTTGGGTGATGCCTAGATTGGTCATGGGTTTTGTGACTTGTTGGAGTTTGGTGTGCCTGGCTAGACCACGTAGAAAGGAATGGGATGCGGTTCATCTTTGTGTCATGTGGCGCATTTGGTTGGAAAGGAATTGACGCTCTTATGAAGGGGTTGAGAGTTCTATTAATCTTGTAAAGAAGGCTATTTTAGACACGATTCATTTGTAACTCTTGTTTTTTTTGTACATGGGAGTTCCCTCTTTGGCAAATTGTTTATAATATATATCTTTACTTACGAAAGAAAAAAGATTCCATAGAGTCTCAATTTTCACTTGGGTAAAGATAAAGAAGATTCTTAAATAAAAAAGAAAAAGATGAAGAAGATTCTCTTTGTTGGAGCATGGATTCTAGGGGTAAATTTTCGATCAAGTCCTTTTACTTGCAATTGGCTAGAAGAGGTGTGAAGGACCTCCCGCAGAAAGTTATTTGGTGCACCAAAGCCCCCACAAAGGTGGCTTTCTTTTCTTGGACCGTGGTGTGGGCTAATTTTGGGTTTGTACAACTTGCAAAAAAGTGCATTTATTTTGGCTAATAGATGTTCTATGTGCATGGAGGGAGAGGAGTCCATTAATCATTTGTTTACTTATTGTCCAGTTGCTAGGGAGGTTGGTTGGGTCCCCGCCTTTTGCTTTTTGGGTTTTCTTGGGTAATGCCTTGAGTGGTGGGAGACTTGATGAAGATGTGGCTAGGTGCTTGGTTTAAATTTAATGTTAGGAAAGTATGGTAGTTAGTCTCTCTTTGTACTTTTTGGTGTATTTGGAGAGAAAAAAAAATAGAACTTTGGAGGGGAGATAACTTCCCTTATTAGTTTAATAGTTTGTTAACTCCCTATACTTTTTTTTTTTTTTTGGGGGGGGGGGGGGGGGGGGAAGCATATGAGCTGTCCCTTTTTTTGTAAGTATTTCACCTTTCTTGAGCGTTTTAACGAAATTCATTTTACTTGTAAAAAAAATAAAATTCATATGATACAATGGCTTATGTCATTTTTTTTAACAAAACACCCTAGGGTTTTAAAAATTGAAACAAGGACTCGCATATATGCAGAATGCCAGTAGGGAAACTCATTTGAGCATATGATTCTTGAACAATTCTGAGCAGCATGGCATTTATATTATGCAACATATCAAATATGTAAATCCTAACTACTACTACAGATCAAGTCCATGAATTCTTATTGGCCATCTAGCACTATATGTGGCCATATCTCCCTCAAATTATATAATAGGGCTATGTGTTTGCGTGTGTATATTTTCCTTCCGTAACCTTGATCTATCTTCTCTTTTGGCTTTCTTCTTGTCCTGCTAGCACCAACAACTTAAATCAAATGACCTATACTGGAGTGACATTGGAATCACCCGGTCGTTCGAATGACCAATCGAACAATTGTCTCTGGAATTCCTTTTTAAACCATTTTTTAAGTTGTTCCAACGATAGCTCCAACCATATATCAAACGTGCTATACTGTAAAGGATTTAAATCAACCTCCGTGAGGTCGTTCAAACAACCTTTACTGTTTTGTAAAATTGATAAAACTCATTTAAAATATGGTCTAATTCATTGTATTGACCCATATAAACTTGAAAAGCATTTTTATACCTCAAAACCAGAGTCAATCCTATCAAATTTGGCTCTATACATACTTTCAATATTTTTAAAAACATTTTTAAAATCATGTGTACTCGCAATCAACCTAGGCCATGGTTACTAAGTCCAACTATCTCTTCTACCCTATGAATCCAGCTCCTTTGATTTGCAGTGATGCTCGATGGCGCTATAATCTCAAGGCTTGAGTACTATATGACACACAAGGACTTAGATACAACAACTCCAATTACAACTCATGTTTTGTCAAATGGGAAATGGCAACACATAATTCGACTCTTAGTGCTAACAAAGTCCGCGACTTATTGGCCATCTAGCACTATATATGGCCATATATCTCTCAATTATGTAATAGGTTATGTGTGTGTGCGTGTGTTTGTAAATTTCCTTCTTAACCTTGATCTATTTTTCTCTTTTGGCTTTTTTCTTGTCCCAGTAACTCCATCAACTTGAATCAAATCATTCCTCTTTACTCGTGCATTTGGAATTTGGAAATGCATGGGATTCGTGTTTGTTCTGTGCATGTGTTGTGTGATTGATCCCTTTTTGATGCATTAAATGCATGGAAATTAAGGGCCCTGTTCTTAGCCACCTCAATGTTGGGTGCAATAAAGTTTACACTTGTAGATACAATGAATCTTGTCCTTCTTGGCAAATGGCTCGAGGATTGATAACCTCAGCAATTAGCTGGAAGCCTGGAAGTCTTTGAGTTGACTTGCTGATGGAGAGGATGAATAGGAATTGTTAGTGGTGATGGTGAGAGACAGCCCAGCCACCCATGGGGTTAGTACATTAGAAGGGTTGCCAAAGTTGAGGTAGATTATAAATGTTTTATCCTTGAGTCTAGCAATTATGATATACTTAGATTTTGTGACTTTTGTGAGGCCTAATGAAAAGTATGGTTTTCTCTATATTTTATCAGACAACTTAGCAGATTCCAAATTTGGTCAAGGTAGGGCACTGCTTTGAAAAACAGCAGGATGGGTTATTATTTTAAAAGTTCTTAGCAAAATTTTATATATATTGGAGGCTGGAAAAAATTCAAGTCTATTTCATTTAGATTAGATGGATAAGATTATTTAAGAGACATGTATAGTTGAAATGGACAACGTAGAAAATAAATATATATTTTATTGGGTGTTTGTTGAAATTTCAATTCAGGCAGTTCCTCTCTCGTAAGGATTTTATTTTACTTCTAAATGTAGATATATTGCAGAAAAAATTGATGCTGAAATGTGCTTTTCATGCAGAGTGAATGGCGAACCTGTTAATTATATTACATGAGAGATATCTAACACCCCCCCCCCCCCCCCCAAAAAAAAAAAAAAAAAAAGGGTGGGGGGTGCATCAGAGAATGTAAAGGCAGAATTGTTACATTTTGTGTCTCAAAAGCATAATGAGATAGAAATAGGTATTACATCATGCTATTATTAGTAACGACTACTTTGCATTTTAGCTATATATTCTTTAGGGAAAAAATTGTATCCGAGATACCCTGGTTAAAGCAACTCTGTTTAGGATTGTATATAGCTCATTATTACTGTCTGCCAACCACTAATGCAATCAAGGACAACAAAATCCATGTCTCAATTTATCAAATTTTAAGTGTAATGCAAGTGTTTCTGCTTATGATATGAACTATGCTTTATTGTTGAAACATGTATCCTGGTAAAAATTTTCTGATTTCTCTAGAGCAATGTTCTCACTTACTATTGTTTTGTTTCTTCTAACTCTAACAAAAAGGATTTGCAGGGAATTATTTCCTTGTAGCACTGTTTCCAAGATTGTTCTCTACATTGAAATATCTGCCTGGTTCACATTATGAATCCACACTTAGAAGTGGATGCAAGTGAAAATGGGGAACCCAACGGCTTAACTGAAGTTCTAAACGGCCATGTTGCTGAACACACGGAGAGATCTAGAGGCTTAGTTGAAGGTAAAGAAAGTTGTGTACCCTTTAGTTGAAGGTGAAAAAGTTGAACATTTGTTGACACCAAATTAGGATGGAGCTCATTCCAAATTATATGGAAAGATAATAAGTACTGGGCAGCGGTGTCTTGGAAAGAAGATGCTTGTCCTGGAAAAAAAGTTGCTCATACTGATAGTAAAAGTACAATTGGATATGATTAAGCTATATACTCTCCTTCATGTCATTTATATTAGTTCCCATCTTACCTGTCTATAGTGGACTTGCATATGATTTGTCCAAATCCTATGCATATGAATCACTAATGCAGGATGTAATAAAACATGCCCCCAGTGAATGGAAATAGGCGTCGCATTGGTGGGCCATTTTCAATCATGAATTTAAAGTGTTAATTACTTTATTAGTAGCTTTTCAGAATTCTCATCTCTGATGAACTAAGAAGAGAGAGAAAGGAGAGGGAGCAGGTTTGGGGATGCTGCAAATGATGCATTATAATTTTCCAATTGTACATGCTGTTTTTATCACTCATAGCTGTTAAATTTTTTTCCCTTTTTTAATTTGATTTTTTGCTTTCCCCTCTTTTAGAATCATCGGCTGCCTCAATTCATCATGTTGGACACAAATTCGATGACATTTTACAATTGAAGCAAGGATGTTATGTTGATTTTCCTGCTATTAAGATATCAGAATTGATGAAGCTGAACAGTTTAGGGGTAATTGCCTGCACTCTCTCTTATTTTTGGTTCTATGCATCACACTGTCACTCCCTTTGTTGCTGTTCTTATGCCTTTTAGCAACTCCTATGTGCAGAATTCCTCGACTCAGTCGCTTTTCAGCACTGTGAATAAGATCCTGGATGAAAGCATTGAGCGAAAGACTGGGGACCTATCTCATGTATGGCAGTTACAGGGCACATGGATGCTATATCTCTAAAGCACACAAATTGATACATTGTTATATTTCTTTTCCTTTTTAACTGATTTCAGTGTTCATTATATCATGATATGTTAAATAGAAGTTTGTCACTTTTTGCTCAGCGTGTGGCATTTCTGTTGAAAAACGTTGTGCAAGAGATTGAGCGGCGGATTTCAGCTCAAGCAGAAAACTTTCAAAATGTAAAATGATATATTAAATTATTTTTCTGGAGCATAATTTTTTTACTGCTTCTAAATGTCTTTACATGTCTGCAGCAAAACAATCTTTATAAGGCTCGTGAACAGAAGTATCAATCAAGATTAAGAGTACTTGAAACCCTCACAATTGGTACTACTGAAGAAAATGAGGTACTCTGACTATTACTTATGAATGCACACATAATCTTTTGCTAGCGGTAATTATTCACTTCTTTGATTTTAAATTGTTGGCGGTACTTCTTGCAGGTTGTAATGAACCAGCTTCAGCAGATAAAGGTGCAATTCTAACATTAGAGCCCAATTTTTAATTTAGATTTCCAAAAGGGCCTAGGCCAACCTTTTAGGTCAAATATGTTTCCAGGCCTTTGGTCCATATACAACACAACAAAGTTTATCTATAAATTTATTTCTTAAGGTATATAACAACATAATTTATTGTATTATCTAGTATCATGTAAATTAATAATATATTGTTTTTTCATACTTGATCTTCAAGCAATTTAAATTGTTCTAGGTTTATTTGATTAATATAGGGAAAATTATTTCATCCGGAGGGAAAATTATAAGTGGGTTCAATAGTTTCGGAAAATTGTGCCTAACCTGACACTGAAAAAAATAGATTGCACTTAGGCTGAACTGCTACCAGCAGTTCACTATGATATGTGCTAGCAGTAGTTTACTATGTGCTACCAGCAATACACTATGTGCTGCCATCAACTCAGCCAATAGCATATAGTGAATTGTTGGTTAAGCTTAAGTATAAATTTTTCAGCTCAAGTGTAATTTATTTTTTTCCGTTTTAGCTTAAGTGAAATTTTCCAAAACTATTGAGCCCACTTATAATTTGCTCTTGGGAGTTCATGTTAAGTTTAATTTTTCCATTAATTTAAACCTGCTTAATCTAATGTTGGCGTCCACATTTTGATAAATAATACTTTGTAAAGTGAAAAAGGGACAGCCCATGTACACTTGGGTTACACATGGATATAGAAACACATACAAAAGGTTGCAAAGCCCAAAGTTAAAAAGCTTAGCTATGAAGTCACAGAGCACCATCAAGCACATCTACCCTCCAAAGGTCTAGTTCTCCATGTTTCTCCAAGCTATACATTTGTTTTGGTGTGCTAAATTGATACTTGTGTATATGTCTTTAAGCTGTCCATTAGCAGCACCTGCAGGTAATTGCTGTGCCATTAGTGGTTTACGAACTTATCTTTCCCTTGTTTTAGAATTGTTTAACCACCACTATTCAATGTACATATGAATCCTATAGTATGATTCACCATCTAACCTGGATAGAACCTTGAGCTGTTGGGCCATTGGCTTTAAATTAATTAATTAACTATTCTAAGTGTACTTACCAGCTTACTGCACTATAGTTATTTATTAGTTATATATCAGTAAGAATATACCTATCAGTTGTGTCAGGTACTTCTTCTGTTTTAGCTAATATTTTTTATATGCTTGGTGTAGATTGAGAAGTCCAAAATTGAGGAGAAGAAAAAACTTGAAGAGCAGGATGTAATTAGGTTAATGAAAGAGACTGATCAGAACAACATTCAGATTTTGGCACTAAAGCAAGAGCTGGAATTGGCCAAAAGGACATATGACAAGCATTGTTTGCAACTGGAGACCCAGGCTAAAGAAACCAAAGTTGAGTTAGAGAAGTTAATGGATCTTGAGTGCCTTCTGACTGATTCAAGGAAGAAGGTTAAGGAACTTGAGGCATTGTCAGCATCTAAATCTATGAGATGGAAAAAGAAAGAGCTCAGCTACAAGAGCTTTATGGATTCTCAATTTGAATCTCTACAGGTTTGCACTGACCTTCATGTTTATAACTTCAGTCCTTTTATGTTTAATCTATGACGTGAAATTATGAAACTATTGTAACTACTCAGGGTTTAAGGTTGGCTTCTGAATCCATAAAGCAAGATGTTTTGAAGACACAAAGGATATACTTGGAAGAATTTAATCACTTGGGTAGGATTTATGGCTTGTTGACTGTTGGAACTTGTGCGCTTATGCTGGGCTTAGCATTTCCTCACAACGAAAACAACTGATTATTGTTAACAGGTGTGAAGCTCAAGGGACTAATAGATGCTGCTGAGAATTACCATATGGTTCTTGCAGAAAATCGGAAGTTGTACAATGAGGTTCAGGATTTGAAAGGTCCAATGGTTTAGCATATCATTGCTAGGTTGTTTAGGTCTATATTGCTTATAACTTATCTATGTTATTTCTTTATTGGGTAGGAAATATTAGAGTTTATTGCCGTATAAGGCCATTCCTTCCAGGACAAAGCAGAAAGCAGACAACAATTGAATATATTGGTGAGAATGGGGAACTAGTTGTTGTGAATCCTTCAAAACAAGGAAAAGACAGTCATAGGCTGTTCAAATTTAATAAGGTGTTTGGTCCGACAGCTACTCAAGGTTCTAATTTTTTTGCCTCACAATTTGATGTTTGATACTGTCAGTTTACTTTGGCTTCCTACTTGAAAAGCTGCTCTTGTTTGAAAAAGAAAATCAGAATCTCTACTTGTTTTTCTTATATATTATATGGTGGCAGAGGAGGTATTTCTAGATACTCAACCATTAATTCGGTCTGTTCTTGATGGGTACAATGTTTGCATCTTTGCCTATGGTCAAACTGGTTCTGGGAAAACTTATACAATGGTATATGAATTCTCCATTATTTTATTGTGACAACTATGCTAGTGGTGCTTAATTTTTATCCTAAAATTCTTGTGTGTTTCTCTCAGACTGGGCCTAATGTATCTACTAAAGAGGATTGGGGGGTCAACTATCGAGCTCTAAATGATCTTTTCCATATCTCTCAGAGCAGAAAAAACTCAATCAAATATGAAGTCGGTGTTCAAATGGTTGAGATATATAATGAACTAGTGCGTGATTTACTCTCCAGTGACAGTTCTCAGAAAAGATATCCTCTCTTCATATTTTATTCCTTCTGTTTTCATTTACTCTTGGGGATTTCTCACAGTCGGGATGTTACCTCTTTGACTTGATTGAATGATAACTTTAATTGACTGATGTATATGTGTTGGTAGCATTTTTCCCCCTTTTTTGTATGTGTTTTCTTTGCTTCTTCTTTCCCTCATCTCTTTCCTTAGGTATACTGGTCTTTGTGTTTCCATGAATTCATATGTTCTATGCTGCTTATTCTTTTTTGTCTTGCATTTGGTTAATATAATTAAGACATTGTTTCCTTTTTCCATGTTTTTGGTATTGAAAGCAATTGTTTTCTCTGACTTGCACACACTTGGGATTTGGAATACTGCCCAACCAAATGGGTTAGTCGTTCCTGATGCTAGCATGCACTCTGTTAAATCAACCGCAGATGTCTTGGAATTGATGAGTATTGGTTTAATGAATAGGGCTGTAGGTGCTACTGCCCTGAATGAAAGAAGCAGTCGATCCCACAGGTTTCTATTGATATTAACTTTGTTTATTTCCTTCCCTCTGATTAGTTTTATTCCCAAGGTATGATTTTCATTCAAGTCATATGGTGCAGTATTCTCACTGTTCATGTTCTTGGCACGGATTTGGAGACTGATGCTGTTTTGCATGGTAGTCTACATTTGGTAGATCTTGCTGGTAGCGAAAGAGTAGATCGCTCTGAAGCAAAAGGGGACAGACTACGGGAAGCACAACATATAAATAAATCACTATCGGCTCTAGGAGATGTGATCTTTGCTCTAGCACAGAAGAGTCCTCATGTTCCATACAGAAATAGCAAACTAACTCAAGTTCTGCAAAGTTCATTGGGTACTTTTTTTTTTTTTGTTTTAATCTATTTTTGGTTTTCCACTGAGTCGTGACCATATAATTCATACTGCTTCATTTTACTTAAAGATTGTAATTTAAGTTTTCACAATATTTTTTAGGAGTTCTTTCAAAGATTCACTTAATTCCTCTTTTTATTTTATTTTTATTTTTTTTTCGGTTTTTTGTTTTTGTTTTTCACTCTTCCTCCTCACCCCCCTGCGTGTACATTTTAGGTGGCCAAGCAAAGACCCTTATGTTTGTACAGCTCAATCCTGATGTAGATTCCCACTCTGAAACTATAAGTACCTTGAAGTTTGCTGAGAGGGTCTCTGGTGTTGAGTTAGGTGCTGCACGGAGCAACAAAGAGGGAAGAGGTGTAAGAGAACTGATGGAACAGGTCTATTTTATTTTGTTTTCCATGATTATCAAATTTGGTGGTATGGAACTGTCATTTAGTTTATATTAAGTGCTGCACCATTTGCTGTCAATAACTTTCTTTCATTGCTATGTTCAAAACCATGTCATGAATTTCTCAAATTTGTTGTATACATGCTGTTATGAGCTTCACCAATATGCCAAAAGTCCTGGAATGCGATAGAGTAAGTCTTTTTAACTATTTAGGATTGTAACAAACCACTACGCTTCCAAGCTGACATCCATGACGGCCCACTCTATCGACATTGACCCGATGATAGTACTATACCCATACATAATGCTAAGACATTTTAATCTAGCCTCTTGTTTGCCCCTTCACTGAATCGAACTTGTGATGTGATGCTGCTCTGATACCAAATGTCATGAACGGTGAACTTGACCAATACACCAAAAGCCCTATGACTAATGGAACACGTAAGATCAAGTTTTTTTAACTATTTAGGTTCATAACACATTCAATACTATTGTTGACATTAAACAGTGATTTATATTAGAATTGTCATGTAAGTTAGATAACTATAGTACTGTTGGTAAAGTATATCATTTAAATTCATATTTATTTATGTATTCTTTGTAATAGTGTGTGTATATATATATATATATATATATATATATATAGATATAAGCATAGTTGTCAAAATGTGTATCGGAGGGCGTATCATTTTCTAAAAAAATTGTATTGTATCATTTATCGTAGATACGCACGAGTGTTTTTTAAAATATATTTACATATAAAGAGACATACACATTGTTAAATAATATTTCCACCTACTTATAAAAGCAAAATTCAACTTAAATTCCATATTGAGCGAGTCCATACTCCATATTCCAATTTCAAAGGCCTCCTTACATCAAAATACCGAATATAAAAACAAGTTCATCAACATCAAAATATCAAATATAAAAACAAAATCTAAAATTTCATCACAATCTCCAAATTGAAAGGCATCCACATCAATATCATCATCATCATCGGATGCCAACAACTCTTCACTTCCTTTTTCTTCTTCTTCTTCTTCTACTACTTCTTGTATCTCCACATCCTCATCCTCATCTTCATCTAAAAGTATATGCTTTCCTTTGTTCTTGTTTAAGGAAAGATCCCTAGGCCCTACAAATAGGCAATATAAAATGTTTATGAAATTATGGAATGAGTCAATAAATTGAAATATATATATATATAATTGAAATATATATATATATATATATATATACAAATTACCTATTTTACACCGTTACCTCTTTTTCTCTTTTTACTATTTTCTCCTTCTTGAACTTCAAAACATTCTGATGCTTCCATCCAAGTAGTGTCCTCAGGTAACACCCCACTTTCTATCTCCGTTATCCATTCATCATCGGATTCCATAACCGATAAAGAAATAGGATCATACGAATCACCGTCCACTATTCTTCTTTGGTGCCTTGCCTCTAATCGAAGATTATACTTCATAAATACAATTGTATTTAATCTTTGTTACTCCAATCGATTCCTCCTCTTAGAATGCGCCTATTTGAAAGGGTTGGAATTAAAATTAAAAATAAAATAATAAACTAACTATGAAAGTTCTAAAATATACCTCATGAGTCATATACCTGATCAAATGTACTCCAATTTCTCTCACATCCTGTAGTACTACAAGTCAAACTAAGGATGCGATTGACAAGTTATTGCAATTCTGGATAAGCTCCTCCAAAAGATTCCCACCACAAGGCTATCGAAATTACAAGCAATACATTAACTTATATCTAAGAATCCAATTTCTAAACCTTAACATCAAGACAATCTTTATCAATTTTCCTGGTTGTTTCTTATTCCTCATTTGAATTGTTTTGTCCATCCCAAACATCTTCTTAGTATTATGGAAAGTATCTAACTGCCTATCCACTTTTTCTCTCATAATTGGAGATGGACATATTCTTTGAATGGTTTCATAGAGATCTTTATCTCATAATCCGCATTAAATTCGGAAGAATAGTGAAATCTACATTAGGTATGAAATTAGTAAACTATGAATAAAATAGACTGATATAAAAACTCAATTAGCTTCTTTTTTTACCTTGCATGAAGGGGCCTATGTAATTGCATATTCCATCTCGTATCAATGATATCCCATATAGGCTTGTAATGTTTTCTCACTCCACGAAAATTCTTTTCTATTTGCTCCTTTGCTTTGTCCATTGCTTCATAAATGTATCCCATGGCCGGTTTAATATCTCCATTCACAAGCCTCAACACTTATTACCAATGGCAAGACACATTTCAAGCAATACTTGATGGATGCCCAAAAGTTTGGATCGGCTAAAATTATATCCGTCACATTTACGCCATCTCCTTTCTTGGAGTATTGACTCCTTTGCCACTCTTCGGAAGCAAACATTGCTCTTAGCCCAATTTTGGTCTCATGTAAGCGCCTCAAAGTCAAATATGAGGTCACAAATTTTGTCACACCAGCCCTCACTAATTCCTTTTTCTTTGTATGCTTCCTCATGAGATTTAAGACCCAAGAATGCCGGTAGATGTAGACAGTAATCTTTCTTGCCTTTGACATTGTGTTGGTGTGGATGGGAAGGTCCCCAATGCCTATCAAAATTAGGTCCAGGCAATGTGCAGCACAAGGAGACCGAAACAAAATTTTCTTCTTTGCCATCAACAACTCTCCGACTTTTACATAAGCCGATGCACTATCAGTGACAACCTGGACCACATTTTCCTTACCAATCTCCTCAACCATTGAGTCAAGAAGCTCAAATAAATTTTCTGCATTCTTGCAAATGCCTGAAGTATCAATACTTTTAAGAAAAACAGTCCCCCTTGGACTGTTTACTAAAAAATTGGTGATAGATTGATGTTTTCCATCGGTCCATCCATCGGACATAAGACTACAACCTGTCTTACTCCACTCCACTTTATAATTTTCCAACAGGCCATTGTTAATTGTGTCTGTTTCCTTCTTCAAAAAAATGCATCTTACCTCGTGATATGAAGGAGGCTTCAACCCTTTTCCGTAGGAAGCAATGGACTCCATCCTCTTGAAATAGGCATCCTTCACCAAATTAAAGGGAATGGCATTTGCATAGAAACATCTACAAATATCCAAACACATTTCATTTCTATCCTTTTTTTCAACATTGCATTCAAAGTGAGGGGAGGTGCTGCTGTTTGTTTTCTAGCACTACCACTTCCAACTACTTTTACATCATCATCTTCATCATCCCAAATGTTAGCATCTTTGGTTTTATCTTCCAACAATTTCTTCCACCACTTCATTCAAACATTTTTTACAAGGTGTACATCTTTATGAGTGGTTGCCAGTTGATTTTTTAGTCTTGAAATGCCTCCCCAATATGCATTTCCACAATAAACACGTTTTAGTTTCAGCCTACTATTTTTTCCTTCAGACACTTTTTCACAATGATCCCAAGTGGGATCATGAGTGGCCTTTTTAGTAGACTTCTTCATCATTTATTCAAAGTAGCACTGAAAAATAACCGGAAAAATAAATACATAAATAAGCAAAGAAAGACAAGCAAGAAAAAAAAATTACAGTACTGTGACTACTGTCAAGTTGTGTCAACTGTGCAGAATTAGAAGTACACATAATTCACTCAAAGAGTTATCAATTATTGGCTTATTGCAGCAAACAAGCATATTTATAAATTATATTATACAACTACATCAATTATACAAAGAAAAAAGACTTGAGAAGTACCTAAGGGTTTAAGATGAGTGATTTGAAATAGCTCCAGGCTTCAACGAGAATACAAGACTTCAACAAGGGTAGCACAGAGTTGCAGACTTCGAAGGCCTTCCATTGAGGCTGAAAAAAATTGAAGAAATTTTGAATGAAGAAAGATGAAAATTAGGGCTCAAAATTTGAAGAAAAAGGATGAGAGTTGGCCGAAATAGCAAGAGGAGAAATTTACCTGGTTGTGGTTGTTGATTGAAGGCGTCGAGATGCAGAGAATGGGTGAGGGCTTCAGTCAATCGAAGAGGACTGGGTTGCGAGGGTTTCAGTCGATCGCGAGGTCTTGGTCGGCAAATGGGAGGGCTATGTAGGTCGAATATAGCAGAAGAATGAGGGATTCGATCCCTTTTTTAAAGGGGTATCCACATGATGTCGTTTTCTCAAGAGAAACAAAAGAAAAAAAAAAACAAAATGACGCAGTTTCACATAATGCATGTATTGTGCAATACATATGATTCGATACGTATCGTACGATATGTCTACCATATCGTATGATATGGTGTAAAACGATGTGGAAATACGTTACATATCGTTTTTATGGTGTATCGAAACGTATCGTACGATATGCGTACGATACGTCTATCATATCGTGTGATACAGTGTAAAACGATATGGAAATACGTTACGTATCGTTTTTATGGTATATCGAAACATATCGTACGATACGTATCGCGTATCGTACGATACTAACAACTATG